>OX376348.1:14231665-14856665 GCA_947369235.1 Udea olivalis
TCAAATGTCACCTTCTATTTTGACATTCCTTTTGCGACAAGTCGATGTATTCTATTCAGCCACAGCTGTATTTGAAATTTCTTTATCTTGATTTCAAATGAATGTTTACTTTAAACAATCGAAGCAGGAATATACTCATTAATGTATGTTTCACTTAATAAGTATTTAATTGTATAAATTTGAGCTAAGCATTTACGATAGAAATGAAAAAAAAATATTTTCTTTAAATAAAATAAGGCGGGGGAATTCCATCATCATTGTCTAATTATACTTTTTTTCAAATATTAAAAAAAAAATGGTTGAATTCCACAGACAAAAAAAGGCGGGCAACTATTCGAAGTTCATTCAGTTGTTTCGTAAATCGAGTGAGAAGTTTATTTGGTTGAACTTATGTATCTGATTTTTATTTACTTTCCATAGTCGTAATGAAAAGCAGAATGTTTACCTCGGAAGAAAGACCTTTTCAATGCCCTCGAACTATCAGCGCTCTCGCTACGCTCGCGCGCCAAACCATCTCGTGCATTGAAAAGGTAACTTTCTCACCATGTGTAACAATCTATTAGTCCCCAACCTAACAAAAACAAAGTTTATACAAGGTGTTTCTTAATATATTTAGTAGGTGATGCTGAAACTCTGTATATTTTAGTTTTGTTACTGAATAAGTTACATTTTAAGGATTACAAAGAAGTAGATACGAATGTGTCATTGGAATAAAATTTGCTTTTTAACTTTTTAATAAATTACACAATTTTTCTATTTTAATTACCAAGTTATGCCATTAAATTTTCCTTACGGCATTAAAATCTTCAGGTATATTGTAATCAATTTGATTGCAATCAAAGGTACCTAAAAGACGATCAAACGATTTAAATTGATATAGGTATGTTATTCCACATAAAGTACGTTTTAAGCAGAATGGCCGGAACGGATTTGGCAATTGGAAAGGAAAGTTGGCGCGTCTTTAAAGTGATTAAGGACCTTTTTATAGAATTCGGGAAGCCGATTGGCAGCTTGCGGTTCTCTCGGAATGATTTAAAATTCCTTTCAAAATTGGACTTAACTACTCGTATTGGCGCCTCGATTTCCTTTACGAATAATATATCCCGCTCCGGCGGTTAACAGCAATATTAAACTTAAATAACTAGCGTTAAAATATGTTAATTTAAATAAAAAGGTTAACTTTGAAACTTTCATACAGCTACTACTTTTGACGCTGTAGTCGGGTCTAGGTAAAAAGGAGTAAAAAAACAACTGTAGCAATTCAAGTGATCGAAATTGTAGTATGGCTATGTGTAAATTTGAACCAATGTTTGGATTGAGATAAATTTGGTGTTACGTTCGTATCCACGCTATGGTGAAATACCGTTCGCGTTGAACACGGTTTAGAAATTGATATAATCTTCGTATATGATTAAGTTGTAAGATCAGAAGAACATTGAACGTAGAATAAGGACCAACCACTAACTGATGTATGTGGACTATTATGTCAGTTATAAATAGGGACACTTAATCCTTGGGATTAAACCAATAGATCGCGCTTGGGACATGCAATTAAGGGCCGACCTACAAAATATAGAAACAGGTGAAAGCCCATTGAAAGCTAATGAATTGACAATCCTAATTAGTAACGTAGGTTTGAGGTTTAAGTATGACAGCTTTGATGTTAATTTGTGTACGTTAACATCATTTTATAAGGAACTAGCGGTTTGTCAGCGGCGCCACTTGCGTAGACTGTCTTTCCGGTCAAAATATAGCCTAAATTAGAAATAGTACATTATGGTACAAGTGTGTAATGTTGGTGATTACCGCTGAGGCGCCATTGAGACCCGAGCCGTTAGGTGAGGGTCCTAAGAGAGCCAAGGACGGTAATCATACACGTGTATCATACGACGTTTTTTACACACTTGTGAAGTAAATAATACTAAAAATAACAGTAATGTCCATAGTAAAAACGAGTTGTGGAAAATTTTTCGCAATGGCGGGAACAATTAATCAGTTTTCCTATGCTCGCGCATCTTACAATGGCGATCGTCCATAGAGAGAGAAAAAAATGAGGTTTCTTTTTTTTTCTGCTTTTCAGGGATAGCTATTTAGCCACGTACAAAATGAGGAATTTCAAGTTTTCTTTATTGGAGAAAAAATAAAAATTATATTTGAGTGACAGTTTTATATAAACACGTTCAAGTTGAATTTATCTATTCAATTACGAAGTTGCATGAAATGAGCAAGCAATAAAAAAAAAATGAAAAATCTTTATTGTGTATCTCTTACAAACAAACAAAAAAACAAACAAATCTTTATTATGTTAGTATAGATTAATTAACGTGGGCATAAAGTTACACAAAAAATTGTGCACGACATAACGCTTAAACGGGTCAACTACAATGCAGTACATATGAAATTTTCAGAATATTCAAATGTTCAGTATACGTATGAAAAGAAGTATAAGTATAAAAATAATGTTTTTTTGACAGCTTTAGAATCACATTTTACAATTGAAACCGAACCTGCTGTTTAACCGACTTTTTAAATCGCCGGTTTTTATTCCGATATGATTTCAAGATTTGTGAGCAACTAATCTGATTATTTTTCTTATCTTTTGACAGCAGTTAGAAATATAAAATAACGCGGCTTAACAGAACTAAAGTAAGGGTATAACTAAAATTTCAGTGAAAACAACTCCGACGTACATAAATGTCAGAGAAGTGACAAACAATAAAAAAGATCTCTGACACCCAAAGAACACTTGCTGACACCCATTGTAGGCTCTGTTTACTGGCCATACAATATTGAATATTTTTTGTTTTGCCCGATATCTTTTTTACAATAAATGTAATCGTAGCTTTCCTATTCACCTAAACAAGATTCTGATGAAGCGATTAATTTACCAGGAGCCCCTGAGGGATCGGGCTGGCACAACCTGGTGGCTGACATGATTTGTTAAATGTTGGTTTTTATTTTCGTTTACAAGGTATCATAAAACTTTATAACAAGGTAAATAAACTACGTCGTCTAGCGAATAAATACAAAAATCAGTTTAGGTATTTTATAATTTGCTTCTGCTCTATGTCTTTCATACGCAGTTAATATTTTTTAACATTACAAAGAATTTGAAAGGTTGTTTATATAGTAGATTTTGAATTGCAGGCAGTCAATTCATAGAGGTAGAAGTCTATAGAACTGACGGTCATTGAGACAAACAGAGCAGTGAACGTCCTACAACTCCTACAGCATGATACGGTGAATTTAAAAAAAGACTCCCTAAACTGCGTCTAGCTTCAGCGCTCCACATTAAGGTCTTGTCACCCACGTGAAGGATGAGTCTTGCATTTTCCTAACACACAAAATTAGTGAGACCGCAGCAAAAACCAAAGTTCTTAAATCGTTCTAATGTGCATTCTGCACTTGTCCAAATAGCAGCTGGTCCCAATAGCAAGGTACCTACAGAATTGTTAATGATGCAGCGCGCGCTGATTGTGCTATTTATAAGCACGCTGGATGGCTTTTAGCTCGGACGTCAGCAGAATCTATTTTTAGTTATATTTCTGTTTGCTGGTACAGAATACCCCTGAGCGAAATACTGTGACAAAAGCATTACTTGATCACCTATTCAGGCTATTTATTTCAAAGCGTATCATTAAATTAATGATTTACAGCTTGTCGGGCAGGTTTGTTTTTAATTGGGATTATCTAGGATTACCTTGGCTTAGGTCTCCTGGAAAGGAACATTACCTTCATTGCCTTTAAAATAATATATTTGAAAACGTGCAATTTTTTAAACATATTTTTATAAGCTACTTTTCTTTGACAAAACATTGTAAAAGATATTTGTTTACAAAATGAATGGTATTATTTATATTCACATTATCATAAATAAAATATCTTTCTCAAGAATGAAATAGGTAATTAAAGTATAGTATATTTTATAAATGTGGACCATGTTCTAGCTAGAGAAACAGTTTGATAGATCGGTCAGGTTCTCGGTAGCTCGAATTGAAAAAAGAGTCTGCGAAATGTGGCGGCAATCCGGTATAGAGCTTCACCTGTACGTCTACCACGAGTTGCTACTTTGAATTTACGTTATCGTTCGCGTAAAAAAATGTATTGGGATTTGACATTGTCATGCCAGGTCATGTCATGTTATGTCAAATACCAATACATTTTTTTACGCGAACGATAATAACGTAAGTTTAAATTGGCAACTCGTGGTAGACGTACTGAAACCTTGAATAAGTTATCATTTTCAAGTGTCATAACATCAGTAGTATAAGCACTACTTACTCAACAATCACAAAAAACATTTTTTTTTCAATTCAAAGCATCTCCCTTTTGTTTTGCTACGCGACAAGGTGAAGTTATTGATGATCAGATTTGCGGATAAGCAGTCATTGTATATTTGTTGTCCACAGAGTATATCGTAAGATGAGCCTGCGGGACGATCGAGCGCCGAGCGGGGTCTGGTCGAGTGCACCGGCGCAGTGAGCGGCAAGATGGCGGCCACAGCGCTTTCTCGCGCTCTTCTTCTCGCAGCCATGTTGCTGTGCCGAGGTGAGCTTTCATCAGCAGCTTTACACAAAAGGTTAACTCTGAACATAGACTTAAGCCATATTATCCAAAGAGGACAGTTGTAGAGTTTCCAGCTTCCGCGAAGTAGTGACGATATTAAGAATACGGTCCTGGGGCTGGATGCTTACAATCTGACCCGATTGCTATTCGTTTGCTATGTGGTAGCTCCTCAGCCAATGATGATGCAGTAAAATATTTTAGAGCGTGCCAGTAGCGGTCACGTGACAGCATAAGGCAATCAATTGGTTTAAAATGTTGTACCTTTCAAGATGCTGCAGAGTTTACATGATTTCATTGGCTTCTGCTGTCACGTGGCTTCTTCTGGCATGCCTACAACGGACATGTTTATTTCGGGCTTAAGTGAATAACCCCGCATTTGAGCTGTTGTCTGAACTTTAGGTTTTGGTTTCCACAATGCGAAGAACATTGTTGGAACCAAGGGAAAAAATGAGAAGTTGTCATATTCAATTTGTTAGATACCTATCTCCCTTTCATGGCGACAGGGGCGTAAATAAACCGGGTAAATTAATATTAGATTGTAATCAAATAAGCTTATTCAAACAAGGTATTTGTAAATAAATATTGTTTGATACATTTAAATATTCCACTGCATATACTGCTGATGCTGCTGGTACTGGTGGTAAATAATTCTGGAACAAATATTCAGATTTCATTACTAAATTGATAACTTTAATAAATTATATTGAACGGTTCTGTGCTGCACCGGAAAATGCTTACGGTACAATGTGTTTACGCCTTCCATAGTCGCCAGGGTCTGTAGTTAGGTTTTTTAAGGGATTTTGGTACATCTTTTTTTCTTTAAAAATACCCAATAAGATTTCCAGAACATTTGGTGCCGTTTGTTTTTATGTCGTTCGTTATCATAACTTTATACATACTAAATCAGATAATAAAATTTTGAATGGTGCTTATTGCCACCTTTTCTGCTGTGATTGTTCAGCCGGGATTCAACGGTGATTTTATTATCGCGAGGGATGCTCGCTGGTAGCCGCTCGCGTGGAAGCGTGCCGGCGGTTTTTGGGAAAGGTAAGTTTTGAATCATCTAAATAACAAAATGACCTATGATTAGATTAGATTAGATTATTTATTTCTTATTATAAAAATAGACATTAAATAGACATTGGTTTTTCACAATAAGATCGCCGAAAATATTAAAATAGAAACAAAATAAAACACACATAACGCAAAAAATCAAAAAAAGGTTACAAAATAAATAAATTGTCAAGGGTTAAAAAACACAATAAGATGTCGTCAATATTATTATTGTGTTATTATGTATTAAAGGGTCAGTGTAGCTTTTCATATTTTATCAGATATTCAAAACAGAGTAACAACAGTTTCATTAACATGCTTTATTAGCGTTAACCATTCAGATTGACAGGACTCTTGCAATAAGAACCGTTCTTAGCAGAGAGATTCTTTTGATTGCCGTTTCTGGATTCGGGCGTTAGACTATAACTATGAATGTCAACATTGACAGGCCGCGAAAAAAATACACGTCTTTTTTCGATGTACATACATTTCTTAAATTTGTGGGAGATAACTTGTTTATTAAAATTAAAATAGCAGGTATTGGAAAAGTAAAACCTAATGTAATATTTCATTCGGATTAAATGAAATTACATAGTAAGCACAACCGACATATGACCCGAAATATTTAATGGTACTCTACTAATGGTAAAATCCAGCTAAGATTTAAAAAAAAAGAATGCCCAATGTAATTTTAACTTATTACAAAAATAGAGAGTTGTGGTAAACTGCCTCAAGCCGCCTTCAACTGTATCCATTTCTGATTTTCGTATTAATTTCCGTATTAAAAATGTCACGAAACGAACAAAGAGGAATCTGAAGCGAAATCTTCAGAGGTCTGTTATGCAAAAGTCTTTATGCGCGGTAAAGTGTTCCGGTGGCTAACGAAGAGTCTCGCCACAATCTTGCCTTTTTATGGGAACATTTCTCGATGGATTTTTCTTGTTGTGCTGCACTGCAAGTAACCGAGGGAAAATATATTTGTTTTTTTAGTTAACAATAAACATTTTTTAATACATATACAATTGCGTTTAACAGATATCGCCAAGAAGAAAATATAACTTGTGTTGAATACTTGACTAATATTTGCCATGATAATCATTCTTTACAAAAGTATTAGTATTTTTTGGATATAAACAAAAATCTTTGTTTAGTAAAAATGTGCTACGTCCTTTTCTAAAGGCCCGTATTCACTTTGATTAGTATTAAGTGCATGTGATTAGTGCAGGTGCTTAGTGAATATGAAAAAACACGTGTGGATAGCGATTGATTAGTGCGATTGAATAGAACACACTTCTAATCACTTCACGACGCAGGATACTAATCACTCGCAATAATCCATCGCTGTCCACACGTGTTTTCTCATAATCACTAAGCACCTACACTTATCACTTGCACTCGCACTAATCAAAGTGAATACGGGCCTTATGAAACATATGTATGGATAAGTAAACTTCATTACGAGTAATACCGTGTATTTACAGGACAAAAAAAATACATCAAAACAACGGATTAAAAATGGGTATTTGCGCGTATTGAACCATTCCTAACTAAACTATGCATAAATTTGAAATGAACTTAATAATTACCGCTATTTGCAGGTTGAAAAAAATAACTTGTATGTATATATATATACCTTTACAGATATTGTTACCGGCCTACAGATACGAGTAAATACACAAGTAGTCACGCCACGGTTCGAGCACAAGTGTAATTAAGTGTCTGTAACAAATTGCCTTCTAAGTACTCGTACATGAATTCTTGACTTCACTGATATACATCCATTAATAATTACGTCAATTAAGTGTAAAAAATATACTTAAGAGTGCTTAACAAAGACAACAGCCTCACGAGCTTAAGTATTTTTTTTTGTACAATAAACAGTTTTCTTTCATATAATTATTGTGGTTATATATATATACATATTATTATATTAATATTCAAAAAAGTTATACGTATGTACATTTATCAAATTATAGAAAAAAGTTTCAAAAACGTTATTTCAGTAGTGATTAATTCTAAATATCCTAATGATATTTGGTAAACGTAAATGGGGTATGAAAGCATACACATTCTTGTACGACATCCACCCCAATTTTAAAACTGGAGTGTAGTTAAGTCTTTTAAGATAAAATGCAGAAATATTCATGAGATTTACAAATATTCGCACAGTAATTTGTGGCTTATTTTCAATCACTGATTGGCTTCAGTTTTTGGGTGGATTTTTTTTGTACACACCGTGTGAATACTGTGTTTTTCCTTATGTTATATTGGAGCTATTTAATCATGCAGTGCTTCATATATGCCCAGCGCTCTGCGCTCATTATACCAATTTATTTTAAGGAATTCCCAGAATAATTATAATACAATACAAAAATTGCGTACTACGCAAAATATAATTTTATGTCTGCCTGGTGAGTCAAAAAGCTCAGATAGGTAATTATTGTGTATTGAAAAGTAAAGATTGAATGGTTATCAAGTTTAGGTTGTAACAGTTATGTTTCGTTTTTTTTTTTATATGTTTGAACTTAAGTTGGACTTTTTGCGTTTTCTAATCTTGAAACAAAGATTAACTCGTAGAAGGAACAATTAGCCAATATTGAAGACATTTGGAAAAAAAGGCATCCCCAGCCACAATATTACGTCCTACTCTAGTGGTGAGTTGTTGTAACTAAAAAAATATTACGTTTTTTTTATCACCAATTGAGCATACATTTTCCTTACGGTATAAAGATTACCCCGGTATATAAAACATAGCCCTCACCTATTTACAAAGTAACCCAGCTCAAGGATACCGAAAATCTGCATTCTAAACAGGACAACCGTACCAACATCTTGGATAATGGTATATTCCAGAACTTTTCTTCCTTGACGGCCGACAGTTCATCGCTCTGTACTAGTTGCCCTGCCCACTGCCACTTCAACCGAATTATCCGCTGGGCTGACTCTAGTTTTCATACGAATTTCCTTTGTTTGATCTCGTTGCGACACACCGAGTACAACCTCCTTCATAGCTCATTGAGGGACCTTGAGCTTCTCATGAGGCCCATCTGAAGAAACCATGCTTTACGTATTTACCTGCGTGATTGAGTAACAGGCTGGCAAGTATTACGTCGTGAGAAACCTTAGGGGTTTTTATTTATTTATTTATTTAGACTCAAAAGCATGCTTACAGTATTGTTATTACCAATGCGCATACAAGATAAATTTGCATTAAAACTAAATATCTAAACTAAATATCACGCAATTTCAATGTCAACAATAATAGCAATAAACTCCAGTAGGAAATATATTTTCTTAGATACAGTGTCTAGTTGAAAAGAAATACATAAAATTGATTAGAAACAATGTCAAAACTACGGATAAAATGAAAACAAAAACAAGAATAAAATAATATAAAGTCACAATAATCTTAGTCAGTCAGCATGTCGTCTATGATTGTTCGGAATCTATTTAGCAGACTTCCCAAACTGTCAGCGAACAAGTCAATTTCATCGTGCCGAGCGAGTATGTCACCCATCAGTCGCAATGTGCGATTGGTTGGTGCCTGTGCTGCCCGTTTGGTGCGCGTTCTGGGCTGGTGAAGGAGGCGCGGCCTACGACGCGGAGCTACAGTCCCTGCCCCATCACGTCGCAAGTACCTGGGCACCGAAAGGCCTACCCTCTCCACCACCGCTTTACACCGTTTTAGTTGTTCACCGTGAAGAAAAGTGCTAAATAGGCAAATATATTTAGCAAGCATTCTAATTTGTGGGGCTAGATGCTAAACGATCAGAAAATAGTTTATCGCATCCTATTTAGCGGTGAACGATTAGGCGGGCAGAGCTATGACACAGAATAGCACTTTCCATCCCAATATTATCCAAATTAGAATTCACACGTCCCTTTCTACCCCAATTTTTCTCTCTTGAGGGACAAAAATATCTACTGACTTTGCTTTTATTGAAATTACCCTCTTCGTCGCGGAAAGAACGAATTAAAATCGCATTAGGAAATCCCGTTTCCGCCTAACTTTTCCAGTCTCTGCACAGAGTCCCGGTGTATCGGAATAAATGGCCCAAACTTCTTTTATTTATATAGTCGTGCTGAATATTTATGTTTTTCTCGCCCTAATTTACATTCCCGTCACTGACGAAGTTTTTTTGAATTTTGATTGAACGATTTCAACGAGTATATAATGAAGGAAGTTTTTCACATGTTTGTCGCTTGGGGATACTGTGATTAACATAACAGATATTGTTTTATGATTCTTCCTAGTTATCTATTTAATACAGAATTACAGGACCGGTGTTTTGAGTTCGAACCGTAGGAGGACAAACTGTGTTTCAAATTTTTTGGGACTTTTCCAGTATGTTATTCTTTACTTTACTGATGATATCAGGAGCATGTTTTTCGAGACTCCGATGCCTATTATAGTTTTGGAGAAGCGCTCCTGTAAGTTTAAGGAAAAAGTTAAGCAGCTAACCTGAAATAAATAAACCTTTTGGCATAAGATTTTTTTTCTTAGATAGGTACTTTTTAATCAACATTAACATTAGAAAAAATGGATGTGAAAAATTAATACAACCTCTTAATCATTAATAATCTTAATGTGGGTTATTGATTTTGCTTAAATCCAAAACCATCGAACAGAAAACAATTTCTACATCTAATTATGAAAGCGTGTGTGTGTGTGTAGATATATCGATAAAGACCCTGTACCTTTTCGTCTGTAACTTGTTATTGTGATTGCTATCCACTTAAGTAAATTAAGTCACCTAATGCTTGCAACGATCCCGAAATGGATCCCACAAAAGTTTCTTTAATCAGAATCTGTAACAAAGCCATAAGATTAAAGCAATTCAATAAACGAGGATGTAAGGAATACAAAGAGTTAATCCTTAACAATGGCGACGTCTAAACTGGCCAATAAGGATAAGCCATGCGTGCTTTCGTTATGTTATCAAGCAGTAATACTTTGGACATTAAGAATGGGAGTTCGGTAATGTGTGCAAAGTTAGTTAATATAAAAAATACGGAGCGAGTCACGCCTGAGCGTTGTTCGGGCTCAAATAGGATAATCGCGTAGTTATTGCCCATGTCGGAATAGACACTAGCCACGCCAACCGCTCGTTTATTTACATGCCATAAGCCATAACTCGGTTATGTGGAAATGTCTTACTATCGGCGTGGCGCGCGATGCGACGGCCGGCGACGCGGGAAGGCTGCCGCCCGCGTGACGTGATTTGTACGGTTGTTTAGTGGCTTTGATAGAATGAACAGAAATCGCATGCAATTTTTTAGACTATGAATAACGATGATCGTTATTTATCAAGTCGTATAAACGTAAGAATGTTCGTAGCAGTATTGTATTTTAGAGCTTCAATACATGTGGCTAGAATTTATACCATGAAACAGTCGATTGGTGGATGTTTTAAAATAGTGTGTTTGATGTGCCTTGCACCGTTGGGCCAAACCAGTACCTTTTTTAATGAATTGGTATATTACGTTTGCCCTTTATTCAATGCCTTTCTTAATGAACAAAATTATCGACGCTTGAACCTTCACCCTGTTTAGATTTTTATGTTTGCTATAAAAAACTTGGAAAGGTAAAGTAGTGGAATGAAACTAACGTAACCCAGTGTTTTTGAATTGATTGCTTATTTATGCAAATAGGCGTTTTATGCAGGTTGGTTTATAGCCACTTATACGTGATAGAGTGTCACATAACCTGCGAAGGTACATAAATCCGTTCTCTGAATATACACTACTAGTGGTTCACTACGAATTCGTCCATCTAAATTGAAGTCAGTGTTCTAAAAAGGGTAGTATAGTAAAAAGTAAAAAAAAACCAGTTATTTTCTTAAGCTTTTACAAAGAAGCACTTATGAAATGACAAAATTCCAAAAAAAATATATAAATAATGATAAACGCAAATAAAATAATACAATAATAGTACTTAGATATCGTAAATAAACATAATGCGAATCTACCACCGGTTCGGACGTTGCTTCTTATCGAGAAGACTCCGGCAAGAAAGTATAATTATTTACCTAACCTTAGGCAAACACGAAATTACTTTAGAAAATGTACAAAAGTTATAATGTTAACGAAAAATCGTATAGGAACATGATTGAACCCAAATAAACATCGTGGAGGGCGAGCCGTAGCGTTGTACAGTCAAAAGTATACATATCTTCAGGTTTCCAAGGCTTGTAAAATGTTTGAGCAAACTATTAGTTACAAATATCTATACAATTCCACAAAGAATCAGAACGACCTTTCGTATTACGCGGTTAACGTGGCTAATGCTTTGCGCAAATATTATTGAAGTCTTGTAAACGTATTGATATTTATGCTTTTGACTGTACTTACTCAGAGTCTTGGTGTATTTAGGTACAAGACAGTGTAATTACGCTTGTGAATACTAAAATGTTGGTTGAATTTTGCTTTTACAATTTTTGGTCATGCGTGAGGGCTCAGGGTTGCCTATACAGATAAACAAATTGGCAACAGAGCTTTCGCTATTTGCTAAATAAAGATTATCAGTCTGTAAAACAAAGAATTTTTGACTCATAAATAAAGTCTTAAAATGATTGAATAAGACTTGCCAATATTGTGGTAAGAAAATATATATGCAATTAATTCAGAAAATTGTTCTTTATTTATTCTTTATTGCACATTAAAACAAGTAAAAACGGCGGACTTAATATCCGAGGGCGTTCTCTACCAGTCAACCGTGAGGTTAAACAGGTAATAAAGGTAGTTTGGTCTTTGCAACGTTGGTACAAGAAAGGATACAACGGGGAGGCACATTGACAGAATGATTATCTTGTATTCATTAAAAACACCTTAAATGAATAAACAATACATTTTTTTTATCAATCCACAATCAATCCTAAGACTGTGATTAGATGGGTTGTAAGTTAGTGGACATGTCGAGTGTGCCGTCCAATGAGGGCACTACTCCTGGTGCTAGATTTTTATACACGCTCTTGCAGCCACAGAGTGCTGTCTTTTCAGACGATTCGGGTGGCTCTGTATTCTTAGTGGCGTTGCTAGGACATTAGGGTGTAAGAAAAGTAGATTTAAGTAGGATTTAGAGGCTAGTCGGATTTCTTCCTTCACTGTTTCCATTCCCAGATTCTGGTCTATTTCCATGTTTGTCACAAACTAAGGCACGTTGGATATGGTGCGTAAGAATACATACCTTACATAAAATATACACAGAAATAATAAACTATACTATAAAACACATTAAATTACTGCAAAAAGTACAAGTATTACTGAGTAAAAAACGTAAGGATATAAAAGAAATTATGGTATGCTAAATGTAACACCAACTAAAATACAAAACTAAGAGTTATTTCAACGCAATTGTAAATAAATTAAATTTTTAAACAAATTATTACATTATAACTTTGTAACTGGTGTTGATTCCAGGTATCATTCATTCAATTGTAAAATTATTTCAGCTTATAGCTCTTGGGTGTCCTTGATGGATGGTACAGTGCGATCAATTTAACTCCTTAGGAAATGCATTTAATAAACGACTAGGTAAGTGAACTTGTCCTGATGAGTCAACAATGTTGTCAGATACTGATGTGTACGTTACGTGATTGCTGTGACAATAGAGGTCTATTCCCAGTATTTGATTTTGATCTTCAGATTCTGTTTCTAAAAATAAAAATAGTGAAAAAATTTGCAGCGCCGATATTACGTAGCGGTTTTTCCAAGAAAGAAACAAATAACTGAACTCGGTGTATCACAAAAATAACAGCGATATTTTAGAGAAGCGTGTATGCCGCATCGGAGAGGTATCTCCATACTTTTCACATTACTTATGCATAGAGTACAGATTGAAACGAGTCGCGTAGTTGCGTCGTCATCGCTATTCAAAGCCACTTCGTCCGGCCGCTCAGCAACCGATGTGCCAGCCTGATCGTGTATACTAAACTTTATACATAAATATCTGGAATATAATGCTATGTTCATCTAACCCCAAACTAAGCAAAGTTTGTACCTACTTCAGGCGAAGGAAACACACATCAATGTTTTTCCTGGGTGGGAATCAAACTCGCTACCTTAACCTGTACTTTATCTGGCCTTGTCTGTTAGTTTTTTGGGTTAAAGAAATTTATTCTCAAAAAAGATTTACATCCACTTGCATGAGAACAATAATTTTCTTAATAATAGATATTATTGTGTATTGTCACTCGAACTAAGTACCTGCTTACTCATCTAGTGTCACAAATTTAAGACTGGGTTTCAGTTACGTAGGTACTGCGCGACTTTAAATTTGAATGCACCAAATGAGTTTACATTTTTAATCGCTGAGGGTATTTTGTTATAAAGCTGCGCACCGTCAAAAGTGATCATTTTTTTGCCATAGTTCGTTCTTACCTTGGGTAATACAAGAAGACTTGCGCGGCGTGTACTTCGTTTAGCAAAATTTTTAACGATGTTTAGGGCTATGCTAGTATGGAGAGAGTTATGCAAAATTTTTCTAATAAGAATACACGTGAAATAATTATATAATTGCTTTATGTTCATCAATTTAGTATCCAAATATATTTTTGAAGTTGGTGTTCGAAAGTTATATTGGAAAAGTATTTTAACAATTTTGTTTTGTACAACTTGAAGATTAGCTAACTTCGTTTTACATGCACTACCCCATACTTCTATTAAATAAATTAGGTGTGGTTTAACTAGAGAATTATATATAGAGTAACGAACCCGACGCGGTATGCACCGTGAAATCTGTCTCAGTGATCCAATGAGTGACATTAATTTAGATCTAATGTGTTCAATCTGTGCATTCCACGTCAGGCCGCTATCGATTCTAAGGCCAAGATATTTCTCGCAGCTACTTTCTTTTAAGATGATATTGTTTATTTTCAAAGGTTCATAAGGTAAAATTAATTTGTTTTTAGCTTTAAAAATTATGTAACTAGTTTTAGATGGATTTATGGTTAGGAGGTTATACTGAAACCACGAAAACAGTGTTGTTAGGTCTTCTTGCGCTTTTTGGGTTATATCTTGTATGTCAGTTCCGAAATAAAATAGACATGTGTCATCTGCGTATAGGGTTACTTGGCCATGCAAATCTAGTTCATGGATGTTATTTATGTAAATTGTAAACAGTAATGGGCCCAAAATAGAACCTTGCGGAATACCGCACGTTATGGGTAAATTTTCACTTTGAAACTGACCCATTTTGACTATTTGCGATCTATTTGCCAAATACGAACGGAACATGTTAAGCGCAGAGCCTTTTATACCTATCTTGTCTAGCTTTTTTATTAATAATTCGTGGCTAACGGTGTCGAAGGCTTTTTTTAAGTCAACAAATATGCCTAGAGCCACATTTTTTTTATCAATTTCTGATTTTATTTTTGTTACTAAATCTATAGTGGCTGCGAGAGTGCTACTTTTGGACCGAAAACCAAATTGGCGCTTATAAATGAAATCAACTGAATTTAAATAACTTTCCAGACGTTTGTGTATTACTTTTTCTAGGATTTTAGATATCACAGGTAAAACTGAAATTGGCCTGTAATTCCCAGGGTCATTTTTTGGTCCTGATTTATGCAATGGGGTGACTTTGGCCGTTTTTAAGCTTATAGGAAAATAGCCAGATTGTAAAAGATCATTGAAACTTGTAGCTAAGCTACTAGATATGAGTGTTTTTAAGCATTTCAAAACTTTAGTATTAATCCCGTCCATACCAGCACTAGCATTTGAGTCAAGACTATTAATTATTTTTATAATTTCATCAGGAGTACAAGGTTCAAGTGTTAAAAGTTCTGACGACTGCATTGCGCAAGGTAAAGCTCTTGAATAGTTAACATGAAAGTGACTAGGAATTTCATTCGCAAGAGTGGAACCTATTGAAGAAAAAAACCTATTGAATGCCTCACAAATTTCCCTAGTGTCAGTAATCTGTTTGGATTCAATGATCAGTCTTGGACAAGCGCAGTCTTTTTTTATTTTATTTTGAGCTAAGCGGTTAATTAAATTCCACATTTTCTTCGGTTTACCTAAACATTGCCTGAATTCATTAAAGTAGTAGTTATCTTTGGTTTTCTGTATCAGGTTTTTCACAAAATCCTTCTGTACCTTAAATGCCTTTTCCAGCGTTTTATCTTCCCGATTCTTCTTTAAGTTTGCCCACAACTGATTTCTTCGGTTTATTTCGTGAATTATTTCATTATTAATCCAATCCTGCTGCGGCAAATTAAGTATTTTAGTTTTGGATTCTTTGCAGCAATTTACAAAACCTTTCAAAGTGTTTTCTAATTTTGTATAGTCCTTACTGCACTCATGGAACCCAGCCCTCTCAACTGTGTCGTATAGTTTGGAGTAATTTACTGCTTCGTATTTATGATGAATCTTCTTTGGGGACTTGATCTTTTTTATTTCAACGTAAATTTGTTTATGGTCAGACATTGCGGTCTCCACTAACGCCATATGGAAGTAATCACTTTTCAAATTAGTGGTAACGTGATCTAAAATAGACTTTCTTGTAGCCGAGTCTCTTGTGCAGTATTTTTTAGATGTTTTATTGAGTATAATATATCCAGTTTCATTGATCAATTCTTTATAGTCCTTAGTCTTTTTGTCTTTCGCCAACAGATCCACGTTATAGTCACCAAATACAATGGCTCTTTTTCTTTGTTGTAATTGTTTATTATATGTATCGAGAAAGTCTTCAAGATTTGTGTCACCTGGCTTATACACTACTCCGACATCTAAACCGTAATTTTGAAGCTTTATCCATAAATAATTATTTCCATTAATATAAATTGATTCAGCTAAGTTATGCTTTAGATCGTTGTGCACAAATATTGAAACTCCACCACCCCTTGAATCCGTACGATAGTTGAAATAGTGTGTATAGTTCAGTATAGTTAGTTTCATGGCCTGTTCCTCATTTCTGATCCAAGTCTCCGTTAGTAGAATCATATGTACAGTTATTGGCATTGTCTTTAGAATGCATTTTAATTCATCAAATTTTCCTTGCCTTCGTATACTACGAGCATTCAGATAAAGAAAGACAAGACGGGGTTTGCATGTTTGTATGTGTTGATGATCATCAACAACTTGATAACTGTTACTTTGCTTAGTTAAGATGGGGGATTGATCTATTGGAGGATGTGTTTGGTCTAGTTTTTTGGAACAGTTTTTTAGAACAGTTTAAATAACTGAACATACAAATGTCATAGTAATTTCTTTTTAATCAATTATTTATTCATTTTAATGCATATCTGTATGTATAACACTAAAGGCCTGTGAATACAGACCAAACACACCCCGACCATACACTAAAATTAAAACTAAAGTATTCACTTTGCTTAGTGCGAGCGCAGGTGACTAGTAGGAACGATTGATTAGTGCAGGTCTGTAGTGCAAGTAGTGTCCAATTCTGTTTAGTGGATGTGTTTAGTTGCTGTGTTTAGTTTATCTCGGACATCTTTAATTTTGTACCTAAGGTCTTTACAATTTAAAAGACATTCGTATTTTACATACTCCTGCCCACATTTTTATACTATATAATCCGTCTACTTCGCCATTTTTTGCAAGTCCTGCAAAACGCTAAACACTAAACACTAACAACTGCAGACACTGCTGTCTAGACGTGTTTAGGTGGTAGGCAAGCGGCGAGTGAGGGAGAAGGGAGGCGCGCGGGACGAGGCTTCTCGCAGTCCACTCGCAAAAAACTAACTACTAATCACTCGCACTAATCAATCGCTGTTCACACGTGTTTTCTCCTAATCACTAAGAATCTGCACTAATTACCTGCACTAACTATTATTCAAAGTGAATAAGGGCCTTAGTACAAAGTTTCTAAATGTACAAAGCTTCTCCACACAAAGATAGTACAAAGATTTGTTCAAAACCGACATAAGTTATTTTTACGTACCTTTTAAAGTGAATAAAAAATTATCATTTCAATATAAGTACAAATCATGTAGTTGTGGTTTGTTTTTTGTAGAGATTACATGATTGGAATCTGTTGTTTAAAACCCTCTAACATTTCTGTTGTAAACCTCGTATTTAAAAGGTAAAATTGAAACTTTCATGGTGTTTCTTCGCCTGCATGCTTTTACACTATTAATTAATCCCAACCACTTTTGATATTGTTTTATCAAATTAAAAATATAATAAATAAAAACAGTACAAGGAGTTGCTATACATCCTACGAGGTGTTGTTTGTCATTACGAATACGACTATAGCAGTTGATGTTTGAGTTTAGTTTCAATGTTACTTCTAGCTACGGCAAAAAAGAAAGGCCGTTTTCTTTTTTGCCGTTTTATATGTTGATAATATATTTTAACTCAAGATATTTTGATAATGAAATCATACGAATCGATTTTTGTTTCAAATTATATGGCTTAGGACGATTCTGACAGTAAACTTTCTTTTGAGTGATCCTTTCATAAATGTTGCCGGCTGCGCATCCAGCATTGTGTACAATACCTAGGCAAAGTAAACAAATAAAATAATAATATTTCATACATTGCCCGAACGTTTTAGGCATTGTATACAATGCCGGATTATACAGATCACCGGTAACATATACACATCAGCGAAAATCCCACCAAAGTACGAATCCCGCCTGAACATGCGAGGGCGACTCTAACTTTACCTTTTTTTAGTATTATCTGAATTGAACCTTAGCTTCTGACTTCTCAAGCGTAGCTTTTCCATTTGGATCAGATGCGTTGTCAAAGTTTACTGGGCTACGAACAGCAACTGTAAGAAAGGTTTTATAGTTCATTTTATGGTTCGTAGAAACTGGTTTTTGCTTTTTTTCTGAATTAAATATGTGTGACGTCGATTCGATAGGCACCAAAATCCTCTTGCACCTGCTTTGAAGTGACTGTCTCGGTCTAGTGCGGATTGTTAGCTCAATGTATCTTCAAATATGTGCTTCTTAGCCCAAGTAATGTGAACAGGCTTTCGTGGCTTCGTAGCACCGTAGCACGTAGTTACATTATTATTGAAGTAACGTCTCCGCAGACATTGTATCGTACAATTTGTTTTAAGGGAGAGCTCAGACTTGTCCAGGCATGCCCATAATCTCACCTCGAATGAATTTTTAGTAACGACAACGTGTTTTCGTGGGGGGCCAGAGGCCTCTGGTGTTTCTTTGCAATGGAAAACTTCTGTTTAGGCGGTTATGTCATCAAGTAGGTACTTTATATACAGTACGTGCACGAGGTTCTGCCCAAATCTTAAAACGAACGTTAATAAGGACTTCCTAATGGGGCAAAGACCATGGGGTCCACATATTTAGAGAGAAAAATTGTCACGTGCTGATAACGTGATTTATGGAGAAAGATTTAAAGGCGCGTCGCGGGCTCACGTAGGCTGTACTTGAGCTAGTTTTAGATCTCTTCCTGGGTTATATACATGTACATACTTCGGGATTAAATATGATCTTGGTGTAAAATGTCCGAGATATGTATAATGTTATATTTATTTTTCAGTAATTATTAGAATGTGGCTGTGGTCCGTCCGCGTGTGACATCGTGTGACATCAACGGTCAAGTCGATCGTTTTTCATTGAGCGCTTTTTACCTTAAGCGCCTAAACGATATTCCGTTGTACAAGTAATAGAATGCAACAAGAAGCTGTCGAATTTTATCTTTACAAGCAAAGAAAAGCGCTATTAAAACCCCGAAAAGTAGTCCTGTAGAAGTATGAATTTTAAAAGCGACGTCTATTTGATAGAATTTAAGCTCGCTCTGAGTTCGTGTTTAACCTCAAAATTAAGTTAGTACTATTGATTTAAATATAATTAAAAAACTTTATGAATCCGATGAGCGGCACCGCAGGACTCCTAGTTGTGCAAATGGATGTTGTGTGTCCGAAATTTTGGCTTTGTTCTATAACATGTTTCATGAAAACAAAACTAGGTTTTACCCGAAACTTTAACTGAATTCTAATTTTGTTCAGGTTTCTGAATTTAAAACTGAAACGTATTTTAATGTTAACTACATCCCAAAATAAGGTGTATGTGCTTTATGTCAAATACATTGAATTATAGGAAAATCAAAATAAAAAGACAATATAGGTACAAAAAGTGTATCTTATCTAGATGCAAAAGTACTTAACATGATTTGCTTATGCATGCTTATGTATACCCAATACTACAATCAAAAGTTTTATGAATGGTTTCTTTTTTTGTGTGTAGGATACAAGTAACGAGTTCGGGGGGAAATGACGTATCATCAGCGTCGACAAGTTCAGAGCTTGGCTGAACTGAACGAACGAAACTGAATGGTTTCATTCCCGCACAGCGGATATTCGTGCAGAATGAGGCAGCCGCGAGGCGTACTACCCTCTTGTTATCTCGCCTCTGTTACGGGGATAATCGCCGTCTCAAATAATTTATGAAATATGACATAATAACCTTTGCAATAAAGGCAAGAGAGCCGCCGCCATGCGGATAAGGTACCTGGTGCTTGACGTTATTGTTATTGGAAATCTTTAATTGAGCATTCCAAATACCGTTTGGTTACGAGTACGTATCAGATTTAAAGCCTGCCACGTCTCTAGTACAGGATTTTAGAACTGAAATGTGGACAGTTAAGGAAAGTTAGGCTCAGGCAGCGGCATTCGCAAGGAATAGGTACTTGGAAACATCTGTTTGCTATTATCCGTTTTATGTAACAGGGGCTTGTGAATACGTTAAGTTCATAGTATTTGGTAACCTCAGGCTCGGGGTAGAGATAAATATATTAATATATTCTACTAACCTTATAAAATCGAATCACCCGGTATAAATGAACCTTCTTTCCATTGCCATAAGGAGAGAGCAACTGTCACATACTATCTATCAGTCCAATACAGGATACAGAACAAAAGTAAAAGTGAAAAATCAATTATTCACTTAAGCTTTTACAAGGAAGCACTTATGAAATGTCAAAATTTACAAAAAAAATATATAAACAATAATAGACGTATATAAAATAATACAGTAATAGTACATATCCTAAATAAACATAATGCGAATCTACCACCGGTTCGGACGTTGCTTCTTAACGAGAAGACTCCGGCAAGAAACTCGATAGTTACTCTTTTGAACTTTGTTTTGTTTTACAACAAATAAATTCAGAGTACAGTCAAAAGAACAATAAAAATACATTATTTGAGCAGAGGAGCAGATTTTTCCTACTATGACCACAAATTGTTGTCGTTCAAGTAATCCTCCACATTATAATAACCTTGTTTTATCAACTTTGCTTTAATTGTAGATTGAACTTGTGAAGAGGTAGATCAAGAAGACTTTGAGGTATTTTGTTGAAGTATTTCACAGATTGACCCACAAAAGAATTTCCTACCTTATGTATCCTAAGACTTGGAGTAATAAGTTTGTTTTTATTTATAGTATCGTGTGTATGAGTATCACTGTTTTTTTTGAACATATGCAAGTTTTTGCGCACATACATTATGTTATCGAAAATATACTGAATAACAAAAGCTGATTAACTGCAAAGACAAGCGCAGTTGTGAGCGCCTGGCTGGCTGAACGAGCGCTCGACAGGAGTTTAAACGAGTTGAATGCTCGAGTTGTCACATCGTTACTCACGGAGAAGGACCGCGACCGCTGAGGCGCCGATGTCTTGACCTCTTTTCTTCAGCTTTTGAGCTTTCGTTTGATTTTGAATTAGGAATGCTTCAAAAATATTTAGTTTCTTATTAACATGCATACAGCGGGATAAAGGTGCCTGTGATATCCGTAACGATCCAGTTAACGCTACGCTCTCTGGTACCGCGACGAAACCCTGTCCGAAATTTAGTGATGTATTGTTCGGGCATCTCCGAGCTTGGGAAGGCACGCTGCAGAATGAAGTTGTTTCATAGTGTGAAAAACCGGCCAAGTGCGAGTCGGACTCGCGCACCGAGGGTTCCGTACAAACCTGTAGGTATATTTATTAAAAATATATGTTATGATGGAACTAAAAATTTACGGTTTTCGCAATTTTTCTTTTATCTGTGCTATAAGACGTTGCGTTGTACCAAATTTCAAGATTCTGAGTTCACGGGAAGTACCCTGTAGGATTTGATTCCCTTGCGAGTGTCGAAAATTTGCGGCATTAACTTATCTTAAATGTATCTTTTGATTGCGTTGGCTCAGAAGTTTGATTTTTTCACAGCTCCCAGGGACAGTAGACCTGAGTATTTGATATAATTTCCAGCTTGATACCTCCACGCGTTCCTGAAAAAAGGGTCTTGACAGACAGACAGACGGACGGACGGGGACAACAAAGTGATCCTGGGTTCGGTTTTTTCCTTTCGAGGTACGGAACCCTAAAAATTATAGTAATCCTGTCAAAATCACTTACACGACACGATTGGCATAGTGCGCTATAGCGCGCTTTCTCATCCTTAATTTGAGTTGTGTCTCAGGTTCAATTTTCGGTCAAGTTTTCTAAATTGACTCGGCTTTAATTGTGCTGAGCGCTTTCGACTTAAATCCTTACCTGGTGCACTCTTAACACAAGGATATTTTTCCTTATTTCTTGACCATGACAATTGGTGTGTTGTCTGGCCCATGTTTATTGAAATTTACTAAGGCTTTCTAACTAAAAATGAAGCAGTCCCTAAATTGTCACTGTCCCGTCAATATTTTATGGTTTTATTATGGTTTATTTTAATTTTGAAGTAAAAGTTTCATTAGGTTTTAATTTATTTAATTTTAAATTATTATTTTAACTTGGTTTTTGCTTGAATTGTAATTGAATTTTTTAACTTGTTTTTAGAATAATTTTATAATAAGTATCATTTGAAAACCATACCTTTAAGTCTTAAATCTAGATAAACTATATGCGTGATAAATGGACGGATAACTCAATATCACGCCAACAGATTTCGATGTTTCTTTTCTTATTGGAAAGAATATACTTCAAGGGTAGTTTGATGAGAGTTTGGTTAGGTTCTGATTATGGGATCCATGTCAAATTAACAGAACTCTTCAGTTCTTAGGAGCAAATGAACGATACTTTTTCGATGTATAAAATAAATAAGATACGATTCACTGAAAATCAAGAAATAAACAAAAATATTAACAAAAAAAAAACTATTGCAAAACAAAACACTAAAAACTAAAAAAAATAACGTATTCTTCTAAAACTTATACGATATGATAATGTAGGTACAATTATTGTTATTGTTGGAGTTGGTGTCAGCCAGTTTAGGTTTGTAAATACCCACATACATACTTTTAAGTGAGGTGTAAAAATAGGTATATTACTAGGTATATGTTTCCTTGGCTGACACCGACTCCAACAATAACAATAATTGTACCTACATTATTTTAACGTATAAGTTTGAGATGAATACGCAATTATTTTTTTACTTTTTAGTGTTTTGTTTTGGAATAGTTTTTTTTGAAGTTGATTTTTTTGTAATTTTTTTTAGATTTATCGTTAAGCATATTATAATTCACTGGACATTTGGACAGTTCTCGTGATATTTAAGTATCTATCGTATGTGATATTATATCCGATATGCGAGAATCAGGATCCCGCTCCACGGTTCGTTATTCCTAAGGCAATGTCGCCGAATTCCGTAATGTTCAGCAATAATTTGATTTTTTTACTTGAGTGCGTCGCTGGCCCCGCGGCTCCGCGCCACGAATGTGAAACAATTTTCTCCTTATGAATAAAATTTTAAGGTGCGTATGCAAATTTCCATTACGTAGAGCTGTCCCGTAATGGTGTCGTACGGGCAGACATTTTCTTTTCATATAGACTGCGTAAGGTGCCTTTAAGTACGGCGCGCTCTAACTCGCGATAGACTTGAGCAATCAACATATTATTTACTTTTTTTGACACTCTTTTGAACTATGTATTTTGACACGCGTTTGCGGCTCTGCCAGAGGCAGGCTGGCCCTTGTAACTAAGTGTTTTTTCAGGATAAGTTTGCCACCAAGCGGCCACCACCAGGTCAATCTTCAACCGGTTCGGAAATAAAGAATGAGTGATAATTTTTAGGAGTGAACGACTGCCGACTGTTTATGATGATGATGATTTGTATTTTGCAATCATTACACTATAATGATTGCAAAATCCAAATCATGTAATTTGTTGAGAAAAATGTTCGTGGTCAGCATAGTTAACGAGTAGAATAACACATAGGCTACGTATGAAAGGCTGACAAAATATTATCTTAGGATCATACTAATTAAACTTTTAAATGGGTTAGCTGTTATCATTCTCTCGAATTAACATTATGCCCATACATTCCTAACAGGCAGTTAAAAATTTAAAAGGGATTCAATTACGAGTATACTTTTCGTATTTTCAATCCTTCTTCTTTCTGTAGGTTCATATTCCAGTATATTTGAATACTATTGGGCTGCTTTAATTTAAATCGCATTATAGGTATATATATATATCGTAAAAGGTAAAAAACTAGAAAACAAAAAAGAATTTCAAGTTGTTTTACAAGCTGTGTAATTGAGAGGCATGCACCAGTCCAGAGGTGATGTTTTTTTCAAGACTGGTATTGAGGTTTTGTCATTATTCGTTTTGAAACAAAGCAAAGGTTTAATTTGGATCAAGAAAACAGCTCGGATGTACAGGTGTTAAGGCTGCCTGTCAATCGAAGCGGAGCGAGGCAGCGGAGCGGAGTTTTGGGAATTTTCAAGCAATAGGATTGAAGGCAGGCGTGCTTTCAGGCTAACCCATTGGATGAAAGTAGCTAAAACTCCGCTCCGCTGCCTCGCTCCGCTTCGAAGGACAGGTAGCCTTTCTCGTATATTCTTCAATAAACAATTACTATAAATTTCAATCCGCATGAGTTTTAGGGTAGGTCTGCATCCAATAGTTAATTAAATCTATCAATCTTGTTTGTCCACAATAAAAGCCGCGCTAACGGGGCTAACGGGAAAACAATTAGTCAGACTTTTAAAGGAAGTTGGCCGTCTTTGTGAGCCTATTAAGGGTCCATTGCGAGAATATGGGTTTTACGAAACGCTGAAAGAATGGGGTGGGGCTCTATTAAACTAAATTAAACATAACTACAAACATTAAAACTAAGGTCAGGTTGAAATACATATGTTTTCCCTTTACCTATTAACCTAAGCAAACTTAAAAAAGTATATATATAATAAACGCTATAGAATTGGCTGGTAGATATTAACAGCCGTCAATCGTATAAGTTGAGATGGTGTAACTACGGCACAATGATATGCATACGAGGCATACGAGGATCGCAAGACTGTTATTTACTTTCTTGGAGAGTAAAACATGGTAAAAAGTTTATGTACAAGAGGTACATAAAACTGCCAACAACTGCTGTTGTATTCTGACTTTTTCACCTATGATTTCTTCAGGATTGACTGAAAATCTGGTAGAGCTTGTCTAAGCTAAAATGACGCGCCTCTCTACCGCAATCACGCACACACATATTCATGTTAAAAATGGACGCCATACATATAAACGTTCCACTGTATTTGATCGTTCAGTTGCTGGTTGGACACGAACCAAGGAGTTTGTTTGCAAAAGTACACTCGGCACATCTAAATCAACTAAAAATGTAGTGGGGCGCGTCATTTCATATCAAACAAGCTATAGCAAACTATCAGCTTCTGACTGAGCTGATTTTGTCTAACCAATGAGATATATATTAGGTACCTAGTTCTCAAAGTCATCAGCAACACCTAAACCTAGTAAAACTAGTGTTGCTAATATAGTGGTAGAAGTATTTTGACTGGCCTGTGGGTGCAATGGCAGCGATCCTGCCTTTAGCACCAAGGGTCGTGGGTTCGATGATCTTGGTGTAAGTGTCCCAGATATCTATTTATTTGTAATGTGATGTCTACACGGTTGGATGCATCATTTAGGCGAACAGCATTATAGACGAGCTACGGCATTCGTAGTAAATGGTATCTTTGTGCAAAAGATTTGTGTATATCCCGGTGAAAGATGTTTCATGTCAATATTTATCGTTCGCTTGAAACTAGGTTCCATATTTTCTTCATTACTTATGCATAGAATACAGATTGGCTACAGTGAAGCTCTGCCATCAATATTCAGCCGGGACACAAAATAGAGTTATTACTTTAACTACTACTAATTTCATGTTTTAATTGTATACATAATAAGAAAAATGTAACATTATTATACGTTTTTAATATATTATAATTATGATGAATCATTCATGTAAATAGTCGTCTACCTGTTTGGCAGTGGTTAAGGCTCAGTTGAGGCAGGCTTTTTACTGAATCTGTTCTTGTTCTATGCCTGGGTAACACCAACCGTTTCCTGAATAACACAAGGAAAAAAAATAATTGTATAACCAAAACAGTGAATGTAATGATCCACGTGCAATCTCACGTACTTAGAAAGGCTACCCTTGTTCTATATTTTTTAATGATATTCCAGATTCGGCAATGCATTCCACTTTCAAATCATATGTTCGGAAATGGAATTTCAGTGTAAAAACGATAACACTCCCGCAAAAAACTATTTTATACTGTATCTGTCTCTGTTACTATTGTGCAAATATGAAAGATCTATTCGTTATATCTCACTATTTCCGAAAAAACTGCGTTTGAATTGGTCGGAGCGCGCTAGAAATGAATGATATCGTACGCGACGCGTCCTTCGTTTTTGCGAGAATTCTGTGGTAACATTATTAGAATCAATTTTTCATTCGAAAAAGTACATAGAATCCTAGGAAGAAAGTATATCCTAGAGATTCACTTTTACATGGTCCTGCCTCATGCCGGCTCATTCACTAGTATGGAAAAGCTACCTACACAAAAACTACGGCAAATAATTAATCTATTTTTTTATATTGCTACATACTTATTAAACGAGTATCGCTTGTAAATAGCGTTTCTAAGCTTACGTATCAATAAATAACGAAATATATCTGCGACATGTTAACACAAAACCATATTATAAGCCCAACTAAGCTGAGTTTGTACTTACAATACAAGTCATATCCACAAATTATGAAATTTCTCAAGGAAATACACAACATTGCGTCAGTGTGCGTAACCTCAACTCTCGCGCGCAAGTCTCTCCTATCTGTAATACAATCATGTCTAATAAGAACTCCTGATGCGGGTTCAATAGACACTGATTAGCATAATAATTTGCATTGTATCTACTGAGACGGCTCCCGTTACGCAAAAGCTGCTGCTACTTTGCTTCCCCTTTTTATTTTATCTTATCAGATAATTTTAACAAGCCTTATGATATTATTAGCCCACTCATAGTATTATTTAGCATCATAACATATTCGAATGACGTTGACGCAAGCTTGTGATGAAGCTTGCTGCGCGAGGGACAGGGGTCGTAGATTTTGCGTTCGGAGGCGGGCGCAGCAAGCGCTTTGGAGAGGTGGGTGGAGGACCTGGCGGATCTGCTCTATGGCCGACAAATCATAGGTGCAATCATACCGGTCCTAAACTAGCGGATACGCAGAGGTGGGCGCCCTTTGACGTACCGGCTGGTGCAAGTACTTTCTGGGTATGGGTGTTTCGGGTAGTACCCGCATAAAATCGCCCAGCGGGAGCCAAGCCCGAGGTACCACTACTGTGACGCTGATAACGACACCGCCTAGCACAAGGAGTGCGTTGCATGGGTGGATCAGCGTCGCGAGTTGGTGGCTAGAGTTGGATGTGACCTCCTTGGGAGCGAGGAGGCTTGGCAGGCGATGGTCTCCTTCTGCGAAGACGTGAAGACGCAGAAGGGGACAACGCAGAGGGCCCGAGAGGAAGCTCCTTAGGCGGCTCCCTTCCGATGCAGACGGCTGGGAGCACGAAGACGACGGTTCCCCGTCCTCTTTCTGCTTCCTAAATGCAGCACCGGAGTGTTAGCCGGAGGGCTTTCCCTACCCTATCCCAAGGTGCTCCCGCCCTGGGGTGTCCCAGTATACCAGTACCCCCCGGCGGAAGCCCGGCGCATAGGCTAGGCCGACCGCTGGGGCAACGTAGTAATCCTTTGGCTCCATGTCGCCCTATTCCATAGCGGTAAAATATACCCCGGTCTTTTTAGTGCGGTATCCCATCGGCGTCACCGACGCGGAGTCCCACACTCCCCCGCTGCCTACCCTCGGGCATTAGGATAGTCCATAAAGGTTTTTTTCCGGGTGACAAAAAAAGGTGTCGTAGGTTTGATTCAAATCAGGACACCTACATTCGTGTGATGAACGTTTCTTTTGGTTATGTTTCTAGGTAAAAGTATACGCAGGAATGTATTTTAAATTATCCTGCATGAAGTTTGACATTTGGGGTAAAATTACTGCTTAATTTGGGAACAGGTGTTCAGTAAAATCCTCATTTAAATATATGTTTTAAGAGCTCCTACAATGGTAACTCGAAACATCGGAACTATTGTGCGAATGTTGTTGTATGAATCAGCATCCTTATGCTAAACACATGTAGTCCTTAAACAGGCACAGTGGCGCCCCAGTTTTACTACCGTGAGATTAGCGCTAAGTACTCAGCCGCTGCAGCGCTAAAAAATTAGTGGTTTCCTTTGTGATCACTGAGCATGTTACGAGTATAGTGCATATATTTAAACTGAAACATGATGCTACTGTTCACTAACTTTTCCTGTTACTTATGCGATATACAAAGTGATAATTATGTTATTCGTTTTACTTTTAATCTTTATAGATACTAAAAAAGCGATTTTACCTCTTTTTTAGGGTCATCGGGCTGACGACCGACTTGGTGTAATGGTTAAGAAGTTGGCTACTACACCAGAGGTCGCGGGTTCGATCACCGCACAGTACAAACATTTGTGTGCATGAACATGTCTGTTTGTACTGGTCTGGGTGTCTCCTATGTATATTAAGTATGTATTTACAAAAGAAAATTTATTTAAGTATGTTTATCCGTTGTCTAGTATCCCATAACACAAGCTTTAATTAGCTTACTTTGGGGCTAGATGGCGCTGTGTGGAATAATGTCCAGGGATATTTATATTTATCTGATTTTCATTTCCTATTTAATATCATGCTTAGTAGGTACGGCTATTATATTTTAAGAAGTTTTTGTATTTATCCTCTAAAACCCTGAATTATAGTGTTTTAATTGCAAAGGTTCACCCTTAACCGACAGAAAAAATACTTATTAAATTTAAAGTTACCTCATAAGTAAAGTGTAATCAGTAAACAAGAAAATAATATCACCTTATTAAGGGAAAACAAAGTATTTTATATTAATGTCAATTCGCTCGTACGTGTGGAGCACATATTTGCACTGATTATTTCATACAAGAAGAACTTTTAATGAATTATTTACCTTATTAAAAGTTGCAATCCCTCTTTATAAGTGCTCTATTAAATCAACAAAAGTAAAAATAGATCTCAAAGTATACTTTACTTCGCAAAAACAAGTTAAGCTTATTTGATGAAACACTTTATTTAATCAATATCGCGAACCTTTTTAAATAAAAGCCTTATTATGTAAATAATAATGGCGTCTCACAGCAAATATTATATGATCTGATTATCCAGTCAGTAATAAATTATGTTACTTGTTTAAAAAATTGCTATAATTTCTGAGGATCGCGGCCCGTCGCGTCGTAACGATAATTAATTTTGTTTTTGAAGGATTCATTAAATTCTTTTGTATAATTTCAGGTATTATTTGACAGTAAAAATGATAATATTAACAGCGGAATTGAACGGTTTAGGTTAAGTGAAATTTCATTTATTTATTACAATGTTGAATGTACTCTCCAGCTCTTGTATGTTCTGCTGTGTCATAGTAGGTAGCTTAGGAAAGAAAGGACGAGGTCGCGTGGACGAAGTTCATGCGCAAGGTGGAATTATGGGTTTTCTTAGCAGAAGACGTCTTAAGGCTGAAGTGCTAATGATGCCGATAAGAGATAAATAAGCATTTAGGTAAATAATGATGATGACTACGCTAGTGAATGTAAAGCGTAGCTTAGGCTTCACAGATCACTTATGGGGGCGTTTTTCATATCGTGCAGATCTCTTCACTTGCGTGAGTGTCCTTTTCGTACAAACGAATATTCAAGTTTTGTTTGGGTTTAAGACAAGCTTTGCACAGAAATGTAATTAATTGTCAAAACACTACTGCACAAGTTAAACACAAATGCTGTAAGACGTGTAACTTTTAGTGTTGGTGACTATACTTTTGCGGTTCTCATAACTCAGAACTCGCAAGATAGGAAACCCTCAAGGTATAATTTTGTTTACTAAAGTACCAAGGGAAGATACGTTGCGTATAGACATAGGCCATAATATGTTAATTTGGCCCGCGACCGCCGCAGCAACCGACCTATATTGAATATTTTGCTTTTACTGTATAATTCAACAAGATGAAAATTTCAACTGAATTTAAATCAGTGGAAATCATGTTATTTTGTAAGTATTATTCATTTCAACCATTTCAACATCTTTAAATATTAGATAAACGACCTGGCGTTATAACTTTCTATTTGAGGAGAAAGAGTTTTGCAGTCTTATATCAACAGAGGTGATCAAAAATGTGTCACTTTTCAGAACATTGTTCTCCTTAAGGATACAGAAGCGCCGTTTTTCTGTACATACGTAGTCCCCTGTTTGCTCCCTGGATATTGCTAGAAAAGGAATCATTTGTTACCAAAAAATCTATGGCCACAATCAACATGATTCTATGATTTCTTTTTTTGTTAAACTAATTATCAAAGGAGACATGATATCCCTTCAAAAATCTAAAAAAAATGGACAGATTTTCCGCTGTGCTCGAACATCGATAAAATTAACTTGATTGGATTATATAAAAAAGAAAACATAGGAACACAGTCAAAGCCTTTGTATAATTTTACTAAAAAAAGTAATTCAATCGGTCAAGTTTTCTAAAAGGGATCAGGGGACTACGTAGCGTCGATTTTGTGTACCTACTTTTGATAGGTAAGTAGGTCCGATTTGCAGTTGTCTCTATTGCACTCTGCGGGCGGCTCGATGTTGGCAAAAGACAGAAATTGATTTTACAAATACCAATTTATCAATCCTCTTGACCGTGCTGTGTCCTCTTATTAGTTGTCCCAAAAATCGTTAAATGAGCTATATTGCCCTTGCTACGCACATTCGTAACGACTGCTACGAGCGCTACGCGAAATACAGCTCACTCATTACCTAAGTGTTCACTTTAACAATTTAACACATACAACACTGGAGATGAGGTCCAGTTATGGCAGCTTCCTATTTGACTCTTTAAAAGGCTTCTGAAATTTACCCAAGTGTTTATAGGTTCGATCGTCATTAACAAACGCGCTTGTTGCAACATACGTTTATGTAAAAAACTATAGTATGGAAAAGTGAAAATATCCTCTCTGATTAGTCTTTGGGGGTTTGACAACTCTAAATAAATACTCAAATGTATAGTAATATCTTGACATGAAACCAACACAAATATTCGTTACATGAATAGCTTTGGGGCGGTTAGAACACCCGATTCGTGGCTTAGCTTGTCGTCTTACTACCAACCAAGCGTACCTATTTACGAATAACAATATTAAACGTCTTCCTAGTCCTTATACTGTAGTTAGTAAGCGGTTTGAAGATAAATTAGCAGACGTTTTGCGAGTTGCGTAGTTCATATAGCTAAAAGGAGCCACTGGTAAACACTGATTTGTCCGTGCAGCGACACGGGCGGGCCGGCATCGGCGGACAAGCTCTGTGATTGATCCAAACAAATGCTTCGTTAGCGTCCTAATAGGCAATTGTGCTAAACACCAGCCCCGTCGCAGTCGGCTGTGGAACTGAAGCCGAATTCTCACTAATTCCACCTTTCCTAACAGTATCAGCGCTTCGAACCACATAATATTTGATTAGTGGGAAGATAAACTTTACATACCGGGTGATTATCAAAATACTTAAAAAACGATATGGCATAGTCACTCAGTATGTGATATTTAATAAAAAAAAAAAATGAATTTAATTTCGAGGTATACAAAATCAGCTGAACAGTCACTATTTTTGCATGAAAATCTTAAAATTAAAGTCTATTGAAAAACTCTAATTTTCACTTACACGGCATCACTTACGGAGTAAGTATTGTTATTTCGTTATAATAAATTTGGAACCAATGTGACAGTTTGACAGTTTACTCCCCCCTTACTCGTAAATTCAGTGAAACTTTCAACCTGATAAAATTGAAGCTGTGGATGGGTTTGTCGCAATTTTTCTATAAAATTCATTAACTTATTATTATTCAGGTATCTAATACTGAATAAAATAGTCAGTATTGGAAGTTTTGTGTAATTGTTTTGTAAACACATTATAAAATATATCGATCAATAGTTTTTGTGTGTATATATATAGGATATAATATTTTTCTCATCGTATCTTAGTTTTTATATCAACGACTATCATGCATTTTCCACTTGGAATTTTCCATCCACAATTACTTTGTTACATAACAATTTACTTAATTTATACAATTGGGGTGCACAGAGGACCTCAATAGCCTTTGTGAGCTCACTCACATTAAATACGGTTTACCTACGGCTATTATTTTTATGGTCGGGTGTCGATGGACAATATCGATTCATTTGCATCTTCGAAAAACCGCTAAAACGAACATTAACGTGATCACAACAAGCACAAACTACGTTTTTAGTTCCGTAATCTGAACTAAAGATTTAAATATCACGTCATCTATGAAACTGATTCAATACTTCACGCTTGGATACGAGATCACAGACCGGGTTAGGTTCGGAAAAAATTGCAACCTGGGAATCAAACCCAGAACTGCAGGATTCTTGGCTGGTTACTTTACCACTCTGAAACAGTGTTACTATATAAAAATGTGACCCGCCGCTGCATATCATCGGCCGTACAGGTGGCCGATGATATGCAGTTTGTTTTTCAAAATATTTTTTATTTGGTAAGAGATCAATCACGACTAGACTTTTAAAACCTAAATTATGACCAGACGAATCATATGAAATAAACACATAAAATGCTGCAGGAATTTTAGATGTGTTCTGTATTACGTTTCGACTGTATAGTCTACCTCAATCTACTGTATATATATATATATATATATAGGCCCACTAAAATGGAAATGATAAAATCTTATATTGTTTTAAACTTCCATGGTCATATGAGAATAGTTATTAGTTAAATGTGCAAAAATCGTAAAATACGAGAACAACGAAGTGACCTTTCGTGGACTGATACTGTTAGTGTCGTTGTCAAGGGCAGTGCGAGGGATTAGTGAGTTAGCAAACAGTGGTACTGGCGGCGAGCGTAATACAAGACTTCGAAAGAAGGTAGACCGATATGTCTGCCAATAACTCACAAGAACAACTCATCCGCAAGATCTTCAGTTACTTCGTGGTCATGGTACTTGCAACAGTGCCTAAATATCGGAAACTCGAAAACAAAAAAAACATGGTAAAAATCCCGTAACTAATAACTATTCTAATAATAAACACTTTTACAATTCTATGAAATTATGAAAAACCAATATGTTTTCCTGAACCTCCGTAATACTGTTAGATTTTTAAAGTGGGTTATATGATTGTATTTTTAAGTAAAACGGTCTTTTTGCTGGTTTTAGCCATTAAGTATTATGGTCACAATAATTTGTTTTCAAATCAAAATAACGACGAGTACTCTGCCTGAAACATCCAACGTAACAATAATCGCAAATGTACCGTTGGCGTTGTTGGCTTATCCTGTTTTCGTCCTTTAGACTTACCTGCAACTAGCTAAGTTAGTGATTGTTTTTTCGTAATTACTTTACCTTTACTTACTAGTGTGTTTTGCATATTATAAATAAGTTTGGTCAAAATAATATTAATTTACTGTTCTATGTTAATTTGTGATGAACCCACAGCCCTGCGCAGCCGCCCCAGCCGAGCGTGTCCGCCGCGGCCGCTGCCCCCAAAACAATAATCCCATTACATTTTATAATCCGTCAGTAACGTGGAGACAATGGACTTGATGACTCACTTACTTTTTCTTTTTTTAGAAGATGACGTATAGACTGTAATTTGTGTAAACTGTGCAAACGTTAAGAGAACACAGACAAAAATCAAAATAGAAAACGTAAGTCCCTCCGTTTGTATGGCACTGCCACTTCCATGATGCTAACAGCGACGTCATGACAGAGGTTTAGGGATTCCCCATTTCCCACTTGAGTGTTTCTTGTACATACGCTACTTACACCCGTACTCAAAACACACGACAGGTTCAGATTTTATTTGGTTAAAAGATAGAGGAATGTTATTGACAGTGTCTAAATTTTCTTGATTTTTTTGATCCGTTGCCATAAAGGCTAAAATGAAAATGAACAGCGCCGAAAGGAAAGCATGAGACTCTATTTTTTGTGACGCGAAGTATACACACTCGCATCATCTATCCTGATGTGTGTCAAAAAATCCATTGCTGCAAACCTATACGATTATTCTTCATTTGTAGATATTTTTAAGCCATTTAGAGTAAGTTGCATCCTTGCACCATGAACTTTTAAACTTTCGAGATACAAGACACAATGGAAACATTGTTGTTTGTCTGTCACTGGCGACTGGCGTGGCGTTCAGCGTGCAAAACTTTGCTATTAACAACGAATTTTAGTATCGTTTGCTATGAGGAAAGTGTCGAAGTTAAAATCAAAGTTAAATGGTTCTACTGACACTTAATGTATGATGCTGGCTTAGTTGACCGCAAGCACCATACAGTAAGTAGTTGTTGTAGTTGAAGTTAGTGTTTTCTGGCACGTAGTTGACGGCGCCAGATATAAGTTGATATGAGGATGTTATGGAGAACAGAAAGATTCACTTCACGAGACTTAAGTTTATTACGTGAGATGTGCAAGTTACAGTTAGTTAGAGATGAAAGGGTCTTGTCTCGATCGTGGTTATGAACGAACTCTCTTAGTAATTAAAATGTATTTAACATGAAGTAAACAGCTGACGCGCACGTGACCTAAATTAGCCACTGCGCTTACTACAAGAAAATGTACAGTGTTTAACCGTACACTTAATAATGCTTATTATGAAGAGTGGCTTAATAGTAAATTACAATTGACGGGTTCAATTTCGCGATACAGTGGTATATATACATGGTCGATATGTTGCAATGAGTAGTAATACAATTATATATAGAAATATTCAATTCCATCTAGAGATGGAGGGTAGACCATATAAACATAATGTTCAAAGCATACAGGTAAATATCAGCCAGCAACTGTTCCACGAGTAGTTTGGTAGGAAGTTTCGTGGGATCGTCTCTTTTATTTTAGGTAAAGAAGGCGTGAAAGTAAAACCGTAGACCTATCAGTGACGTTTTGAAACCGGAAACTCTTGTTTTCTTTTTAATCAAATTTTAATGGGGTTGCTCTAGCTTGGGTTTAATAGAAATAATGAATGCCCAGATTTCTTATGCGAATACTGATACTTTTTACCCGACTTCAAAAAAAGAAGAAGGTTTTCAATTCGACTGTATGTTTTAATTCTTTTTTTAAGTTTGTTACCTCATAACATTCGACTGGGTGAACCGATTTTGATAATTCTTTTTTTATTTAAAAGTTAATGCTGCCCGTGTGGTCCTATTTTAATTTGGTCCAGTCCTGACAGTGACATTCATAAGAAAACTATATAAGTTTTAAATCTAGATAAACTATATGCGCTACAAATGGACGAATAACTCAATATCACGCCAACCGATTTTGATGCTTCTTTTTTAATTGGAAAGGATATACTTCGAGGGTAGTTCAATGAGAGTTTGGTCAGGTTCTGATTACCCACTAAAATCAAAAAATAAAAAAAAACAACTTTAAAAAAAACTATTCCAAAACAAAACACTAAAAAGTAAAAAACAATACTGCGTATTCTTCTAGAACTTAAACGATAATATAATGTAGGTACAATTATTGTTATTGTTGGAGTCGGTGTCAGCCAATGTAGGTTTGTAACTACATAGGTATATTACATACGTAAACGTGAGATGTTATAAATAGGTATATTGCTGGGTATATTGTAGTGTTTCCTTGACTACAATTGGCCAACAATGACAATAATTGTACCTACATTAGATTATCGTATAAGTTTTAGAAGAATACGCAATTATGTTTTTTACTTTTTAGTGTTTTGCTTTGGAATAGTAATTTTTAAAGTTGGTTTTTTCTTTGTTTTTAAATTAATTTTGTGACTCGATAAATGCTACTATAAAAGGTGGCCATTGATAAAGTAACAAATGCCACATTTCAAGTTACGATTCAAGCTATCGATGGTTGATTGACTTTTGAGATCAACGTGACGTGTTGGCAGTTTATTTACTAATGACTCGCTTTTGCCTACGATTTCATAAATCATCATGTGGGTCCCTATAAAAAACTTAATGTTAAATGACCTACGTTTAAAATCCATAAAGTCAAAATACCTAATGGTTGTTTGACTTAAATTTAAAATACCTAAAGCCTAAAATGGCTAAGTATTTATATCTAAAATTAAAAAACCTAACGTTAAATGCCCTACGTTCAAAATCCCTAAAACTTAAATTTAAAATACCAAAAGCTTAATCAGTCAAATGGATCTATGTTATTCATCTACTTTTGAATGATTTAATATAAGCACATCATCATGATATTCTATAGGTAGTAGAAGAATGTGACTTTAAGAATAAGAATATATTTCCTTTGCATGAAATTACCTTCATAAAGGCCATAAGACTGTAAGCAAACATATTAACGAAACCACTTTGTTTGGTTTCCATAAAATCAATTTCGCAAAGTGCCTGCAAGCGGGTATTACCACTGGTTCACGTGTCCATCACTAGCTAGCTATTCAGCGTAAGTGAGCAAACGAGATTTGGAGTACATAACATGATTCCATTCTAAGCGCTGTAAGTCACGGTTAGTCATTGCCGGCGACTAACTCCGTCACGGGAAGTTACCCCACGCTTGTTACCCAGACCAAGCGCCGCCTTATACTTGCAACTACTTTGTCGTTGGAGTTACTTTGACTAAAATAGGTACCTAGTATGCACTACAAACAAGTTGGAAGTTGTACTAGACCGCCATTTTCGGATGTTTATGTCCTAAATGTTAGTGATAGATACATTTACTGTAAACTGGACAGAGATTTTGGCAATAAGAACACCGAAGTAATTTATGTGGATATGTTATAAGCATAACCCCTACCAAACAATTTGAACTTGCAATTTCTTTTAAACTATGTCTGATGATGATGTTTATTCATATTTGTGTGAGGGTTCGTGTCCAGTAATACATTTATTTTATACGTGCGATTATATGTAATGAATGATCCAGCATCACCCAAAAATGTTCTCGAGTCACACTAAAAGTTTCCGAAATTGGCCACTTATATGAACAATATTTAAAAAGTTATTACTACATTTGAAAATAGAACTCTTTAGCCGTGGAATACGATTTGTTTCATCTGACTGTCAATTGTTTTCACATTGTGGCGTCATTTTAAAAATTGCGTGATTACAATAAAATATAAAATGGATTGAACTCGGGAACATTTTCGTTGCATGATTTTTTATGATTTTAGGTGTAATTTGACAGCTCAGCAGAGCCTCGTTCGGCTTCAATTTGCTTTCGGCGAAGAAGCACCATGCAAGACGACCATTTATAGCTGGTTTGCAGAATTCAAACGCGGTCGTGTCAATCTACATGATGAAATTCGTATAGGTCGCCCGTGCACCGCTGTGATTAACAAAAACATCGATGCTGTGCGCCTTATATTGAAACAGACAGGCATGTGACCTACCATGAGATCTGGACATCTTTGGACATAGGCATGAGTCAAATACAGTCAATCCTACACAAACATTTGGGTGTGAGAAAGCTGTGTTCTCGATGGATCCCACACAATTTGACCGATGCTCAAAAAACAGACCGAATCACTTGGTGCCATGCTATGCTTGCCAGATACAACGAAGGGGCTCCAAATTTGGTGTGGGACATAGTAACAGGTGACGAAACATGTATTTAAAGCTATAATCCCAAGAGGAAGCAGCAATCGAGCGTATGGGTCTATCTTAGAGATGAGCTGAAACCAACCAAAGTGGCTTACTTGAAAATTGGTTCAATCGTATGAAAAAGTGCATTGACGCAAAGGGAGAATATTTTGAGAAACAATAATATTAATTCTTTTTTGACCAATAATAGTATTTTTTATTATTAGTGCGCCCCGTAGTATAAAAACTGGATTAAAATATGGGGTACGATAGATTATAATAGAAAATGATAATTTTTAAAAGCTAAGTCCATGCTGACCAAGTAGGTACCTGGCTGATGCCAGTATTAAGTTTGTTCTTCTTACCCTGTCCTTATTCCTAATTATATTATTATGAACAATACATGCAATATCAATGTAATTTTTAGCAATTCGCCTAATATTGAGCCTATTATGGGTTATTTCAGATAAAAATGAAATAAAGTACCTATATCGAATGAGAGTATTTGGTAGTCTTGCATGTTGAAACATATTACTAGTAGGACAGTAAAAAATAAATTTCTCTCCCTTCATAATTCGCACAGTCGTCAATTGCGCTCTGTAAATACTCTCTCTCTCCTTACACACGCTCATTCTTCTGGCTTTTTGTCTACTCGTAGTTCCTTCACTGTTTCGGCAATACGACTTTGGAACTAATTGCCGTTCTTGGTTAGAAATGCGTGCAGTAAATATGCATTTAAAAAGGCTTTGCATGCTGCGTACTTTAAAAGGTTGACGCCCCAAGAACTGTAGTTTTGTTATTCTCTTGGATCCACCTGTCACCTGTCTATTATTTTATTTTACTTTTTGTCTATATAATGTGTAATTGCTATTATTATGTATATATGTTTATGAAATCTCTTTGAAATCTTCTTATTTTGATTTAAATCATTTCACCTTCTGTACACCTTATTTAAAACTTTTATCTTTAGCACTGCCTGTAATATCTCTGTCTGACTGTGTGGTTGACTGGTAGAGAATGCCTCTAGGAATTAAGTCCGCCCTTTGTAACATAGACTATGTGCAATAAAAAAATATATAAATAAATAAATAAAAAGTGCAAAAAATGGCCGCGTTTAAGCCTTGCGTTTTATGGGCATTCGATGGCAAAGTTCACGAATCGACGCAACCTTATCGTAAGCGCTGACAAACAAGGACGACGGAACAAGGGCGAAGCCTGACCTGTCGCGCGGTATCAATGACCTCCAATATAGAAGGACCTAACATCTGCGCGCCGTCAACGGAACAACAAAAACTGTGCTTGAAGTCATTCTAAGCACTAGTTTTCTTTAGTTACCTTGTATTCCTGCTCCTTCACTCACACGTGTCGGAAAGACACAGAAGGCAGGATGTAACTTTCTCGCGTGTGCCATGCTTAACGTTTTCAATTGTATCTGTGTTTTCCTTGTATGGAAAATCATTGCGCAGTACCTTAGTCTTAGCTTAGGGCAGGAATACACATGCTCGTGTATGTTTTAGGTGAGTTTACACCATTTAATTGGCTACTATACTGTAACGGTATACATGCTACGGGGGTGTGCAGACATGCCTTTTGATAATAAGGATGTTTTAAACTTCGATTTAATTCGTATTTAGAACTTAATAATGAATGGTGTAAATCAATAGTCCAATTAACTTACGTGACTTTTGTCACTGAAAATTATGATGCGACAACGACCTCTTTATTATGATCCTTAATTTGATCCTTTTGATTTGATATTGATGGTCAATTGGCTTTTCAGACTGATTGATGGCCATACAAAGCCACAGCTGATCAAAGTCTTTTGTTTGACGTGAAGGCGGAGGTTTTATAAATAAATCGTATCAAATCCTTTTTCGTTCTACTAGTATTGAGTTGGAGAGCTACCTTATGGGACGCTCTTAGGGTAGATGTTAGCAAATTGTATTTTTGAGTTTCTTTTTAAGTTCTTTGTCTGTTTTTCCTCGTAGTTCGGCTAAACTACCTACTTGAAAAAATGAAATGTTGTTAGGACCGTTTTTTTTTTTTAGGTTCACCAGTGTTTGTTTACATAGTATTTTACAAAACAATTCAAACTAATGATTTTAACTAAATGTAACAATCTTTTAAGGCAAAAGCGAAAGTCTAGTCATGTAGTGCGCTCTTAAGCACAATTAAAACTAAGTTTAACAAAAAAAAATATTGCCAATAATATTTATTTTAGCTCAATAAGTTAAGTGATAAAGCCAACACCCATGATAGAGGCCTTTGCCCAGCCGTGGGAGTTGGTACAGTATGATCTGCACAGATTGGAAATTTTCATGATTGACTGACAACATTCCGAACAAAACAACTATGTGAACCATGCCCAGGATTTAGGTGTGTTTTAATTATAGCGAATACTTGCAATTGCATATTCAAATAAAAATAGTGAAAATTCGACTAGATACATGTATCAATGAGAATACCTCTCGCAAAATCTACATTGCGTGTTTTGCAGAAACTTTTAACAAGATTTAAATTTTTTGTTTATTTTCAAATAAAAATAGTTGATTAAAAGTGTAGCCGTAGCTTGTAACGGGCGCTCAAATGGAGCGTATAGTTAAAGTAACTGCCGACAATGTTTCTATTCAACCTTTAAACGAGGATATGAGATACCTACTTGGTGTTGAACCTGAGCTCAGGCACTGGTGTTGGATCTCCCTAATGCCTGCGAGGTGGCGACAGTTTACTTGAAGTGGCTCATTTGTAACGGACCTTGGAGTGATACTTGTTATCTTGATATATTATTGCAATCTTGCTACTTGTCTTACAAAATTTACAATAGATTCTTCAGCCGCATATGAAATGCTATTCATAGCAATTAAAACCATACCTGCAGCCTGTTCCTTGTTATTGTCTAACACAAGTTCCAAGATTTGAATTTGAAATGAGACTCGATTATGGCCTAAGTAATGATGGTACTTTCCAGGCTAGGAATAAAAATAGCTTCTAAAGAATATCATCATTATTAGGTTATTTACTCGTAATTATCTGGGTCAACACAGTTTTTTTTGTTACTTTTAATAGGAGTTTTGTAAATAAATACGTTATTTAACCTTTGTACCGGAATAAAACAAAGTAATAAAAATAAAAAATCCCGGAATCGTTAGAAACGTGCATTTAAAAGCGTTCGCAAACAAACATGAAATGGCTAGGCGCTAGACAGATCAGCTCGTCTCGCAAATTTACACTGTCAAACGTGAACGCCCGTTGCCCATAGCGTAGACCATAAACTTGGCATCAGTCCATAAAACCTGCAAAAAAACTAGCGAACAAATAAATGTCCAACGTCTGTTTTGTCAAATCTGTGCTGTACGTGCGCCCGGGCCGGCGGGGAGCGCGAGCTGATTTTATGGCGTCATAAAATCTCCTGAAACGCGCCCTTAAATCACAGCGCTACGTCGTATTTCATCGTTTTGGTTGTCAATGTTTATTTTATATCATATTTTACAAATCCCTCCTGTATAAATCATGCCGGGATTGATATACATTAAGGTCACGTACTTTTGGCAGAAACGTTTAGTTTCCCCGCCCGGAGCGTCGCGGAGGCGCGCGGTGACAAGTGCTCCGAGGGCCCTGATATATCGGCCATTGTTTGTACGAGGACCGATCAGCAGCCGAACGTTCCGAACCAACCAGATACAAAGATTTAGAACTATGCCATTTCAATTTTCAAAACAACATTTTTACAGTTTTCAAGAAGTTATGCCTGGGGACCTCCCTAAATTGAGAATTAAATCTAAATATACTGCTATAAGGACAGGTGTCTTGTGTGGGTGTGAATAACCAAAAACCACCAGAATCTCGACGCAGCTCAGTGAAATCATCTAATTACGACAGCTAATTGACAGACATCGCCAATCATTAGGTATCTTTAATTGATTTCAATTGAGCTATAAAATATACTTATAAATATTCACTGGTGTAAGATTTTTTCATAGCGTCAAGTAGAATTAAACTGCTTTCGCACCAACATTGCTGTATCCAGTAATCATCAGTCTACAATCTGTGACATTGTGACATATCAAGAGAGCCGAGTGCATTTATTAGGCAGTCTGCGCATTAAGGCGACGTCCCTAATGTGGTGTAATCTCGCGAGAGATTGGCCACTTCGGGCGGGCTGTTACCGCCGCTATTCAATGAGCTCCGTCCCATTCATTGCCATTTCAACTGGTAACAGATGTAATCCTGGAGACATTTTTTAATTTGTCAAAGCCTACTTACCTCATTCATTTTTTTGGAAAACATGGTTTTTTTTGCAACCCAAAGAAATTATTCACAATGAGGTAAATTAAATAATCAAAGTAGTCAATAGTTGTTGTAGAAAGTGTTTTTTTTAAGGAAAACATGCAAAATCAGAATGACATGCGTACTTATATTTTGTATGAAATCTTCAAAACAAATCCAGCAATCAAAATACCAATGTAGTTTTTAGTGGTGTATTAATTCAACCTTATTTCTGATTTTGATGAAGAAACGAAAATTTCTCACAACAATAAATTAAATTAGTATTAGAGCATACTTGTTCGAAAGCAAAAATACATTTAATTCACAAAACCTCATTTCTCTCCTTGTTCAATTGTTTAGCAATCAATCAACCAATTTATCTCCAGAATAAGGTAGGCATATTATACTTACATAAACGCAAATCCTGCATTTTTAAAATTTATTATAAAACGCGGAATGACCTCTTACGGTACCTACCGTTCAACATTTGTCTTTTCGGTACAGTTCAATCTGTCTATGAAATATGAAAATGACGAAATCTGATTGGTTATCAATACACATCTCCTCTCCTCTCTGCTTTGGTGGATACCGGGCCTAAGGTATATTTTGCGATTATAAATAATAAATATGATCCTAATACAATAAATAAATAAATAAATATCCCTGGACATTATTCCACACAGCGCCATCTAGCCCCAAAGTAAGCTAATTAAAGCTTGTGTTATGGGATACTAGACAACGGATAAACATACTTAAATACATTTTTCTTTTTTTTGTAAATACATACTTATTATACATAGGAGACACCCAGACCAGTACAAACAGACATGTTCATGCACACAAATGTTTGTACTGTGCGGGGATCGAACCCGCGACCTCTGGTGTAGTAGCCAACTTCTTAACCATTACACCAAGTCGGTCGTCAAATTAAAGACTTACCTGAAGTGTCAATTTAAAGACTTCTTTGCATGTCGCTTTACCATATTATTAGCCTACTTACATTAATTAATGAGCACGCAAATGGTAATGTAAGTTTAAATATTGCATAAGAAGTTTAAAATAAAAATTTTATACAAAAAGAGCTTTTTCTGTTTGTAAACAACTATCGAAATTGAAAAACCACTACACATACCAACCCCCCCCCCCCCTCCCCCCTTTTCTAATGACATTTATTTTACGTTACGTTTAGGTAATTCAGAGAAAAGTTGATGGTCAAATGCGGCAAATGAGGTATTTTCTTTATATAGCGTGGGCGCCGCAAACCAGCATGCTGGCTGCCAGGTTACCGGGAGCATGCCCGCGGGTTGCCAACTGCCCTGTGAAAACTTTTTCAAACCCCTTTTGATGAACTACCAATAGCCCATCGGTGAAACCTAGGGAACCCTGCTACCAACCCATCCATTGCCAATATCTATACTATTAGTTAACCACTTTCATTAATCGTTTTAAATACATATAATCCCTAATGTTATGTACATTTAGGTCAGAAATCGCATACTTAATCATTTTAAATGCAGCGCTAAAAACTTCAATTATCCCTGAAGAAATTTTCTCAATAGTACGTGGAGGGTTATTCTAAAGCAAATTGCATTGCGAGACCTGGCGATGGCGCGATGGCGCTGCTGCAAACAACGTAATCTGCAAGCCGTCTCAGGTTAAAGTGCATTTCGAGATTTGGCAATTTGGCAATGCGAATAACCCGAAAAGGTTTGCTGCAACATTGTAACTATTTACATTTACGTTGCGCTGTTATTAGCGTTCGGCTAAGCCAATATTTGTCATTAAAAATGATCCAAACGTATGACCACAGACGCAGAGACTGGTGATGTATACGGTACGAGTATATTTGTCTTGATCAATAAAATAATATCTACTACTACTAATTGTTTTTTTTCGTTATTTGTGTATATTGTGGTACCAAATAAAGTTATATTCCATTCTATTATATTCTACTGTCCATTAGATGCCTTACGCAAAAATCCAAACAGTATGGAATCTAAACAATCCAAATAAAAAGCAGTTAGTAGATTATTAATTAAAACATCGGTTTTTAAACTAGAATTTTATGTAACATATTCGTAAATATTATGTATTTCACACATGAAGCAATTTCGGGAACATTATGTCTGATTATAAGAATAAAAGTAAAACCGCTGTGAAATTCATTTCAGTAGGTAAAACCCGGTGCAAACACACCAGCAACTAGATTGTACACTGTTTTGAGGAAGATAGGGGTATACATTTTGCTACTGGTAAGTAATTTGAAGGTAAACTGGATAGAGCAGACTGAACTTGGGAATAATAACACACCAAACTGGTTTAGGCATAAACCCCCCAATTTGGGGCTGACACCCACGCCAAGTTAACAACCCTAACAAGCATTGTAGTCACTTTTAGGCCATAGTACCGAATAATATCATCCTGCACGCTTCTCAACTTTAAGCTAACAAAACTTGCGTGAAGTGCTTTTAACTCAATTTCAATATCTACTTATCTACAACATAAATCATAGGTGGTCACAAACAATAAGCTACTGTCAGAAATAGGAAAAACAAGTTTAAACGTTACACATGGACAAGCTTCCGTTCGCTTGTATGGATGTCTATAGATCACCAGCCGTTTTTCACACAGAGAATAGAACACCACTTTGTTCACAAGCTCCACTTTCGCTGTGTCGTTTATCAACACCGTAGGTATTCAGAGTTTAATCAAAATACCGCTGTAGAGCAATTCTCTCTCCATTGTTTTAAGAATTGTTTCATAAGGGACTGAATAATTGAAACGACAGATGAAAAGACGGAGTAGCTAACAGCTGTTTATCTTATCAAACGGTCACTCGATTAACGATAAGCGACAGTGTCTTGTTTAGAATAATCTGTCGAGTGTAGCTGTCATAGAAAACCACGCAAAGTTACGAAGGAGACTGGCCAGATAAATAAACGTACTGGCGGGTGTTAATGTCTTGGCGTCCTCGTCAAGCGTCGGGGATCGGCGCGTCGCGTCGCTCACCGATGAGTAATCCACTTAGGATTAGCCATAAACAAGAAGGGCCGTTGTCGCGACACGAGCGATCTGTTAGCGTCTAACTGTAACTGATAAAGGCCGTCGCCGGTATTGTTCGCAGTGGCATTAGGCTTTAATCCGGCCTCGCGAGCGCGGCTCGTTAGGTTGATTGTTCGGTGTCGCGCGGCAGATGGCCGCCGTAATCCGACCCGCCGCCCTCCGCCCGCCCGCGGCCCTCCTCGAAATATAGCCTCTTTGTGTTTGTTGCATCTGCAGGTAAATTGTACGCCGAAATTGGGCCGTACGTTACTGTTCGTGCTCTCCCGTATGAATGCAACGGGCATGAATTATACTTGAAAACATATTGTTATCAGCGCACATTTCTCTTGCCATTCATGAGCATAATGTAAGCACGTCTCGCTTTAGCAAGATTTTGTTACCAGCGTTTATGTAATGCTTATTAAGTGATTTATTTATTTCAAACATGCTATTTTAGGACCTTTTATATCAAAAAAAAAACACTGTCGAATTAAAGTTTATTGATTGAAAAAAAAAACAACGTAGAAGTAGTGATTTGCATTCGGATACATTTTAACTGTTGAATGATTTTTAAATGCTGACTGATAAAATGAAACAATAAAAGAGTAACAGAAATATAAAATATTTCATGACTGAATGGATAACTTACTTGTACTCGTACATACAGAAGAAGATTTTTAAAGGGGATTCTCCACACCGGAACACGATAAAGTCCTACTCTACGAATATTTAACTCTTTTTTTGTTTTTGAATATTTTACACCTTCGGCGGTATAGATGCTTGCTGTCGAAAATAACAATGTAACAAAATAAAAAATAAAAACACTTAAAATAATATGACGACTAACTTTTGTTTAATAACTATTAACAATAATATTTTAGTTGGCAACGGGAAGTCATGCACGGGATACATCAGGTCACTGATGTCAGAGCCTTTAAGAGGACACAGCACGGGTGAGAGAAATGAAAATTGGTATTTGTAAAATCTATTGCTGTCTGTTGCTAACCTCGAGCACCCCGCAAAGTGCGATAGAGACAACTGCAGCTCGGACCGAAATTACCTATCAAAAGTACACAAAGTCGACGTTTTGTTGTCCCCTGATCCCTTCTCGAAACGTTGACTGATTTATTTACTTTTTCAAATTAGTTTTCGGGATGTTTGAACACAGCGGAAAATCTGGCCAATTTTTTCGAAATTTGAAGGTTATTAGCTCTTTTAATAATGAATTTATAATAATAAGGGAAAACATAGAAGCATGCCAATAGTGACAATATTTTTTTTCGAAAAAAGATATTCCTCTACTAGCAATAGCCAAGGAGGAAACAGGGGACTACGTTTGTATAGAAAAACGGCGCTTCTGTATCCTCTTAATAGCATGAAATATGATAAATTTTATCGAAAAATCGCCCTCTTTACGAAATCTTTTTCAAACCATAATGAAATGGTAGTCATTTGAATTTTTATGTTGCCGGAGCATACTGTGGTGTTATTCAGTACCAAAATACCTACTCACCTAATTCATGTAGTAGGCCCCTTCAAGTACAAACAAGGTGTAATTTGACGGTTAATCAGGTATTTAATATGCTGAGCACTGAAAATATGTAATTATGCAAAAGATTTTACTGAATAGTTACCTATAGAAGCCTAAAACTGAATCTATTATGTACCTACTGTGTGTCTACCATAAGTTTCGGTCACTTATACTACGTTATTTGACTTCAGAAATTTGTATGCTATTTTTGGTTCCATTTCAAACCACTAGGGGCGCTTTCTGTACCGTAATATTATACAAAATCGCCATCGCGGTCAACGCGGACGCTAGCGGCTTTCATTGGTGTAAGTAAACTCATAGTAGACATACCTACTGATCAGCCAAAACATAACTTTTTAATACCCAGACACAGTTTTGAAAAATTAATTACTTCTCTGATAACACACAGGTTTGACAAGTTACAAAAAGCTTAGATGATTTAAAAGCCTGCTGCGAGACCAAGCAGTCAATATAATTTCATATATTTACTGAAAAACTTCGGTCACAACAACCAAAACAGAAAAGGTGTTTTAAAATATTATTTACGATGCATTATTCTTATGATGCCAACACAAAAATTTTCGTCCGTAACGAATCATTTTGCCGAATTTTACAAAAAAATTCGCTGCCCTGAATTCCTGTTAAATAATATTCTCCTACAATAACAGGTATGAATGAGGCCGCCAGTAAATAGGAAGGTATTTGTTTTTCGTTTATAGAGCTACCTACTGACAAAATTTATTGTGCTGGTTCATGTTATGAGGAATTTACGCCCGAATCCACAAACGTCAATCAAAGCTGAGCAGCCCTTAGCTGTTCGTTTCATTTTTATTGACATGTGACAGGGCAGCATCAATTTGAGGTGTACTCAACTTTTGATTAGCGATTGTGGATACGGAAGTTAGTTTCTCACAATTTAATAGGACTTGGAAAATATTCAATTTGTCACATAGGTACAAAATATTTTGCTTCGTTTAGCCTCCTGTCATAACCATAGAGCGCGTATAGTATTATTTCTGAGAAAGTAAACTGATGGCTGTGAGACGATTAAAATGAGCCATTCTACATATAATGAGTACACTAGCTTTTCACCTGCGGCTTCGCCCGCGTGAACTTCATCTTTACACATTAAGGCTAAATTACATAAAATCTTTATAAATTATAGCCTATGTGTTATTCTGATGTGTAAGCTGTGTTACTGTAAAGATTCGTCTAAATCCGTTTAGTAGTTTTTACGTGAAAGAGTAACAAACAGACACATATATCCTCACAAACTTTCGCATTTGTAATATTAATAAGATTAGTAAGATTATTATTGCTCGTTGAATTGTCATTATTACTCACGTAAGGTGGTAGTAACTGGTTTTTTCTCCTGACGTTCACCCACACAGGGTCCACACAGATGTGATGTTTTTGAAAAACTTCATTCGTTAAAACAATAGAGAGCGACCAATAAAAGAGCTGTTCCCGATATGTTCTCCGTCCGCAATGTACAGAATAGGGAAATAAACGAAAAAATATTTACGGAATTCTGTTCTCATACCTTGTACCTTTTATGCACATGGGATTTCGAACAAATTGCGGATAGCCTCTACTAATATCATAAAACATTTTTTAATCATTGTTGCTGCAGTGATTGAAAGAGCCTTGTTATTAAAAATAATATTGACAACATCTTACGTTTTATTTGATACTTGTGATAATCAAGTAGGTATTTGTTATGCAAACATAACTTTACTTAAGGCGATAAACTCGGGTGTTTTCATCTATTTAAGTCTTTGACAGGCTTATTACAAGCTTTGCTTAGTTGGGGATCAGATTATCTTGATGTAAGGGGTTCCAGTCACCATTGCAGCGCTATTTATTTAAACATGCTGTTCCTAAAAAACTACTAAAATTACCTAAAACAAATATTTAGTAAGATATTTTACAGTGAATCATAAAAAAGGGCAAAACTTAAATTTTAAAAATAAAATATTTACAACAAAAGTAAAGATAAGTATAGGCTGGATTGAACCCATTATATAGGAAGTCATCTTTCAATAATCATTAATTCACAATGTAGAGCTTGTCTAAGCAGAAATGACGCGCACCTCCACCACATTCACGCACGAATATAAAATTTTAACATGGACGCAATAAATATAAACATGTAGGTACGTAATTGGTCGTTCAGTAGCCGGTTGGACTCGAACCTAGAAGCACGCGTTGTTTGTTCGCAAAGTAAACTTGCCACTCTCAACTAAAAAAGTAGGAGGAGAGTCATTTCAAATCAGACAAGCTCTACTGTCTTTGTATTTACACTTAAAACTAAATAATGAAGATAAGCATACTTATAAAGGTTGGCGTCCTCCTATAGGTAAGGTATTACATAAAATTCAAAAAGATTGTGTACAAATTCTTTATCGTTATTTACCGGGTTAGGTTACTACTGGTAACCATAAATACAGAAATATGAGCATAGCGAAGCGCGAACTTGTCGACACGGTCACAGAATGTAATCGAAATATTTCTGGACGAGCGGCTGAAATAACAACCTTAAAACTGGGCGCTAAAATTGGATACTTTTTGCTCTTATTTCTAAACGTTACTAATTCTTGGTATCGGTATACGACGCTAATAATCGTAACTTTCGTATTGATTTTCAGAGAACTTGTTAATATATCAGTAATAAGCATGGGATTGTAAGGAAACAAAGCTTTTATGCTTTTATCGCTTCTACAACGCTCTGACGAGTTATTCCAGCTTATTTCACCCTCACTTTTCCACTCCCGTACCACGCGTGCTGGACTACGGCGTCATCCACACACAATTCAACATTTGTTGGCCCGAACTAAAAGGTTTGATGACTCGTTTCTTTGTCGTACTATCTAGACGTGGAACGCTCTTCCAGCACATGTGTTTCCTTCCTCTTATGGCCAGCCCAGTGATTCGTTTGAATGAGTGGGCTTGTCAGCCTCATATCTGGACCTCACAACCGCTTTCCATTAGGTGGAGTGAGGTCACCTTGACGGGCAATATAAAAAAAATCAGCGGGGCCTTACTACACGCTTTTTTTATACATTCAACCAGCTCAATTTCGTATGTATTTTTGTTCCGTATATCCGATGCATTATCAAATGCATCCATTAGGGTTGGATCTAACTTTTGTTCAAAATTTAAAACGTCAGGGAAAAAGAAAACGGGTTAATCCAAGGTGGTTTATTTGGAATCTGGCATAGAATCAGTCCACATTCCCCTAAATGACAATTTTAAATCTACAACCAATAAGAATTGGCACCTGACTATGAATTTTTGATAGTTCTGCTTTAGGAGACGATGGCTAGGCCCTGGAATTGCCAGAAATATGGTAATTGTAAATGATTAGTATTCCTTTAATGCTTGTTAGCAAAGTTGTAGTTGATTTATAACCAAAGTGTCCCATTAGGTACAAATTAAACGGAGTTACGTTATGTGCTGCAATAGTTGAATCCTTTGATGCACAAATGCAACATTGTATCACTTGAAACTGTTATTCAAAGGTCGGCACTATCATGCGGATGCGTGTTGACGTACTTGTAGTATAGTCATATACAATATATATATACGGTTTTCAACGTGATCCGAGGAAGTTGGGCTACTAAGTTTAGCTTGCAATTCGCCTCGGATTCTCGTGGTACCATACATTGAAATATTTTCATATTCTTTGACATAACTATGACTGTACCCTAAAACCTACAGAAGGAATCATTACAAAGTACTACAACCATGACGTACCTAGCCAACTGGTTACAGTCATTGTGTGATTGAATTCGTTGAACACACTTTAGGAGCAGATTGCACCCGATACTATAATAATTGTTATCCTGGATTAATAGTAGTATCTCAGAAAAAGCCTGTAAATAATCTAGATCAGAGTAAAGATAAGGATATTTGCGAAGATAAACAAAAGAGATCTTTACTTAGCAGGCACGTCGTTATGGGCGCACGGAAGTATGAATGAACGACAACTTGGATAAACCCAGGTGATAATTCACCAACTAGTTAAATTTGACCTCGAAAAGTCCTCATCTCTGTTATTTTATCCTTAACATAATACTAAATGACTTTGACTTGGGTGATTTGATTGGAGAGTAAATAGCAAAATTAATTTGAACTAACGTTAAGTAATTAAGTATTCAGTAAAAGACGAAATGTTAACGGAAGCTAGTACCTCCTACAACCTGCGGCCGATCTTCGGATGTTACAAAATATTTATTTAGATTACAAGACGTCACATTTTCTGGCCTCTTTGAGTATCTGGTCAAATGAAGCTAAATATCTGAAGATTGAGCTACGCAGTGGGAGGCGACTAGAGAACTGCAGTCGACTGCTGAGTATTCTACAAGTAGCTGTTGACCTGGCCGCGTGTACTCGTCTTCTAGGTCAACCTATTGGATTTTCAAGCATACAATACCGATGGATATACCGAAGCAAAGCTTAGCATTATTAAATGGGAGCTCAAAACTACCGCTCGGTTTCCGTTGTACGAAATGATACGATTTTTGACTTTGTGGTCTACTCCTATACTCGTAATAGTTCAAAGTTTTTTTTAGCATAACATTTTATTGCACAAAGGTCTTACCATCGCTTTTGTTCATTTGTGATCATTCAAAGTTCTTCGTAAATTTCGTACCGGAGTAGGCTTTCTGTACGCCTACCACAAGTTGCCACTTTGAATTTACACTATCGTTCGCTTAAAAAAATGCATTGGGATTTAACATTGTCATGCCATGTCGTGTGTCATCCCAATACAATTTTTTTACGCGAACGATAACTTTATTTTAAAGTGGCAACTCGTGGTAGACGTACTGAAGATGGTGCTTACGATAGCGTTTGCGTCAAACTTCTGGTCCACTCTGAAGTTGTTCCGCACATGCGCAGAACCTTATTTAGTTACTTAGAAAAAATCCGGAGTGCGAGCCGCGGGACAACTTCAGTACGTCTACCACGAGGTGCCGCTTCAAATTTACGTCATGTCGAATCCCGATACATTTTTTTACGCGAACGATAACGTAAATTTAAATTGGCAACTCGTGGTAGACGGACGGACAGAGTGGAAGTACTAGAAGTTTGACGCGAACTAAACTAACGGTCCAATGGCACGTGGAAGTCACGCTTTGATGTCAGTTTCATGAACATCAACAACAGACCTTTCTACTATTGTTTTCATAGAAGCTTTTAAGATGAAAAAATCGTCTTTGTAAACCAATTACGGGCAAAACATTAATGTTAAGCAGAATTCTTAACACTCGCAAACCATTTATTTTAAAATTAACAGGAAATATTTCAAGGAAATACTTAATCTGGTGAAAATATTAGATAAACGGTACTCCACTGAATTAATTTATCTATCTTTATTCGGTATTAACTAATTAAGTAGGTACCTATCTACTACTAGTGCCAGTTACTTGAAAACTCAGTTTACGATCTGCTCATAGTACGAGTAGATAGCAATGCGATAATAATATACGATGATGGTTGCTGATGGCAATTATTATGAAAAAATCATCAAAGTTAAAAACCACGACACCAAGGCACTATGAATCCATGAGATACTATGACTGATGAAATAGCTTAGCTTGATATAAAAATAAAATAATTTCTGTAATAAATTTTTACCTTACTCTTATTAAGCAGGCCCACGCCCTACATATTTGTAGCTAAACGATATCTATCATGCGAAATGTCACGACCTTCCGAAAGTCTTTAACTAGATCGACGCAAGTAGAAATACCGGGAAACGACCGCCTTGACCGTTGTTGACTAGCAGCATATTGTAGCGCATATTTAAGTAACCGTAAACGATGCAACTGGAGTTTGCCCACCGCATCCGAACAAACTCAAGATTTGTTTGCTTAGAACTAGCGTAAGCACACCACTTAAAGGTGCAATGCTCCGTCCACAGATCGGCGATCGGACGCTCAATGATCCAGTTACAGTGAACTGGTAACTGCAATTAACATCTCATTAACATAGACAAACATTAGTCACACATCGGAAAGGCTTAGGCGACCGCTGTGCCAACAAGCGAGCTCTCCCGGGCTCTTCATGCGCAATTATTGTACTTAACCATTGTCTGCGCAAACACACTGGCTGTTTGTTGAACAAACGTAACGGAGCACGAAACGAGATTAGCCCTTGTTTAGAGTCCTACTTACACTTTTCGTGAATCAAACTGGTAGGTGCAATGGCGGCTGGCGCGTGCTACCTCCTTTCATAATATTTGGGATTACAGATATTTATTTTCAAAAAAGACAAACTATGTAGTAACTTACATAAAAACAAGAACTATTTAGGAACAATTTGTCTTAAGTTAGTCCCTTACCTAGAGCATTCTCCTGTAATGCAACGTTTCAGAGTCGAGCATTACATCGGTGAGGGAGGAGAACCGCGCATTACAGTGCGCAACTTGTTGTTACAATGTGTAATATTTTGTTACAACTTCCCTGGAGTTTTGTAAGGCAGTTTTGTAATGTAATGCTCAAAAACGAATCTGAAATTTACATCACAGGCAAATGTTCCTCGAGTCAGGGAGGCAGTTTTGTAATGTATTGCTCAAAATCGAATCTGAAACATTTCATTACAGCAAAATGCTCCTAGTTGAGGGACCACCTCAATGCAACGATTCAGATTCGCTTTTGAGTATTACATTACTGTACTGCCTCCCTGACATGACGAACATTCGCCTGTAACGTGATGTACATTCGATCGGATCAGATTCGATTTTGCGCATTACATTACAATACTGCCTTTAAAACTTCAGGGAAGTTGTAACAAAATATTACACATTGTAACAACAAGTTGCACACTGTAATGCGCGGTTCTCCTCCCCCACCGATGTAATGCATTACAGGAAAACGCTCTAGGTGAGGGAGCACCTTTACGTTCAAGCATCAACTATCACATCCGTTTAATGCACTTGTACATCTACCACGAGTTGCCACTTTAAATTTACATTATCGTTCGCGTAAAAAAATATAATGGGATGACACATGACATGACATGACTATGTCCTCGTAGTAGACGTATTGATAATCACTTTTCTACGGAAACAACGTAACGGTTAAATTTAACTTCTAATGCCCTAATCGAGCTAACACTTTTTATAGCTGACGGTGAAACTGTGCTCCTTCAAAGCCTATCATACCTATACCCTCGGCTATACCAGAAAACTAGCTCGAGGTGTGCTCCGTTTGGTTGTATGGAGTGTTAGGTTAGTATGGAGAGAGTCGTTAATATATTTTTTTGTTTATTTGCCCATTTATTCTTATAAACTCATGGGTTTCGCCGAGTATTCGATATTGTAGTCGATTTTAGCAACCAGTTAAGATATATCAGCCATTAAAGAGACAGACTGCCAACACATGTTTCTCGAGCGCTGCATCTAGGGCATTTAAATTAGCAATATTTGCACAGCATTCAATGCGTATTTGTGTGTGTATTACAATAATACTCTGCTTAAATGAATCTCTTCCTAAATATAAACTTACCTGTGCTTTCGTAGTCTTTTTTGTGTTCATTGAGAAAAAGGTTTTTCTTTTAGTGTACGCAGTAATAAAGAAATAAGTCTGTGAGCGTTGTCTGTGAGCCAGTGAAAATCTGTTTGTTTTATAAACCAACATATTTTTACTGACGCGGATGCTTTATAAAAATTAACCGCTAAATGTTTTTGTAATCTTTACATAAATCTGCACTAACTATAAATAATTTAAGCTTTTTCACTCAGCACAAGTTTGAAGAAAACATTGTATTTCAAACAGATGCCGCATAAAACATTCTAAAACGAATTGTTCTAGTTTTTAAATGGGCAGAAACCGGGTATTTGATGCATTCACTCCATCTACGAGTAACATATCGAAGCCAACTTCCGGTTCATCGAAGAAACATTAAGAATCATCAACCCACTAATAAACCCAATAATCATAATTTGTACATTTACTTTAATTTATTATATCTGTCAGATTTTATATCAATCTTAAAGTAAGTAATTGTTATAATTTTTTTTTTGCCTAGCAAAGTTGATGGCTTAAACAGTTTTGTTGGTATATGCAGCTCCGATATACAAATCCTTACTGTAAGGGTTGTGTTATTTTTAACATAAGGGTATGAAACCTTGAAAGCACGACCGCAGATGGTGAGCTCGAACTTCATCAAACAACAGTTTTTGTTATTAACGGCATTTTCTAAATAATTCATGATATTATTGGAGTTGGGAATTATACAAACGAATTTTGGTTACTTATAATTGAAAACGGGCCGAGTTTGGTTTATTCTTTGTAAATTTATCACTTGGGCCGAGGTGGCAGAGCCACGACGACGCGTTGTAGATAAAGTTTATTTTATGACTTAAGCAAGAACATTAATATTCATTACCGACGCGAAATGAACTAACTTTATTATATAATAAAGATCAAAGAACGAACCGTAGCATGGAGCTCCCTTTGCTTTTTTGTTATCCGTTTTTTTTACACTCACTTTATTATTTTATTAAACCAACCGTTCAGCTCTATTAAAAGAGTAATAGCTTTTACATTCGATCAAAAATTGAATTTTTGATGGACGTAAGTGCATCATTTTTCTTTGTAAGTTGTGCAAATAGGTCTCAAACTCTGAAGTTAATATTATAATACGTTATTAAACTGATGGGTTCATCAGATTCTTATATTGGTGTTTTTTTGTTGATGAAACTGGATGGATCAGTCAAAGTAATGTTTTAGTATTTATAGCAAGTTGTATATTATATAATATATAAGGTTGTTTTCGTTCTTTAACAACCTTTATTATATATGGGGTATAATTATGCCTATTCAAATCCAAACTTTATCTAAATATTTTTTTGGAAATGTATTTGTTGAAATGACATCGTGTTATGTGGTCGCCAGTTTGTTTAGTTTTCTCAACTTAACAGTTGAGAAATCTTGAAGAACTTTGATCGGTTTGTGCGTTAATAAATACAAAAAAATCCGCCTCTTTGATAAAAAAATACCTATTTAAGAACAAAGCCAATACATAAGTAAAGCTAAACTTAAAAGATTTTAATACGTCTTAACTTTTCCTATTTTACCATACATTTAAACAAAGTAAAAAGGAATTATCAACAGAATGTGAACGAAAAATCTCAATCTTCCTACGCTTTTTATGAAGCTTTTACCGTTTTCCGGGCGTTCTTGCAAGAGAAATTGCTTGGTATTTTTCATTACAAGAAGACACAAAACCTAGGTATAAAATGCATGAGATGAGGTATCGTCCGTGAGCCGAAGCCCGCCGCAAGTTCGTACCGTTTCTAGATCTGCAATTCCTCATGCGCCGTATCTAAACGAGCATCGTAACGACACCCGTAATCTCACAATGTTATGGCTAACTCCGTGACTTGACAGGCAAAAGTGAACCCTGAAACAATACCCAGAACTCACCATTTTTATCTCTTACCGCAACAAAAGCTACGGGATGAGCACCCTTTGAATAATAACCACATTTAAATGCCTAAATCGATTTTTTTCCCAGCTTAAAGGTGGGTGCAGCACAACAAACGAATCATTTAAGTGAGTCCAGATTATATTCCCTCTTATCTTAAATGCATTTAATGTTGGCAATGTCTTAGGATTTTTATGTCTTCACCCTAATACTTTATATAAGTCTTTGCTTGTGTTTACGTAAACTAAAATACAGCATTCCCAAAGGATTCAGATTATTTTCCTGCATAACGATATGTACCTTTGTTCTGTTTCCGTTTAATTCTATGAAAACAGTAAGGAAACGGTAAACAGTGAGTTTTACAGTATAATTTGACATTTTCAAATATTTTAGTGGGGGTTGCTATTGGCAATGTCAGTCAGAAAGTATAAGGTAGCACAGTTGACGCCAGGTATAGCGTAACACTACCAGTACGAGCTGCAGGACTAAGAGGCGGGCCGTGATAAAATTATCTCGTGTTTTTTCTCAAACCCACTCAATAATAATCGTACGAGTTAAATCGTGACAATTTTCTGGCGGGCGCCTATCAGTCCCACGCTCCCCAAGTCAGTCGACATCTTATGCACGTCAAGTCACTACAAAACTGACAAAAAATCCTCTGTTTAGGATTATGACAAATCCAGAGTAATTATGTTAAAATGTTGTGGTACATACCAAAAACAAATTTATCAGCTTTTGTTTACTTATTGTAGTTATTCTAAGTTTGTGTTTATGTAAGATGTAAATAGTTTTAACTTTTTTGTGCAGTATGTAATTCTTATGAAATTAATATCGTTCTTTAAAAAAAAACACAGTAACTTTTACATGTAGCGCTATAATAACGAACGATACGTTAACCAAGGTTCACCAAACCTTAGGTACCTACCTCAAAACATGAAAACCCTAAAAAGGCGGGAAACTCGAAGACTCTAAGGGTGCTTTTCCTCCAGAGATGTGCAAAGATGCGTTGCGAGGAATGTGTGAGTTATGAGCCAATAGCGAAATGAATGGTGGTGAATGAATTCACAAGAATATTCTCGAAAAATGTCCCGTGTCTCTGAAACACGTCATTTAAAGTTGCTTAACGAAATCAGAATATAAAATAGAAAAACATTGTTCGCCTGAAAATCGTTTGCTGACTGAAACAATGCATATTAAAATTGTGAATTGCCATAATATTTTGAGCTGTATCTTTTTGTGAGCCTAATTGCAACGATTCATTACTGCTGTATACTTTTCACCGCCATGGACTTAAATGGAAAATTATTTTATTTGTATTGAATTCTACATTTAGGTTATTCTATAGAGCATAAAAGAATATTTAATGACAGCAATTTGGGGCACTTATCTGTGTCTGTCAACGGAGTTAAATAAATCTTTTTGTTAATTGAAACACAAGATTCCACTTCTCACCCCATTTAATAAAGAACCTCAATTTGTTGGGGCTAGATTAAAACGTTTTAGTAAGTGTTTACTAAACTTGAGCTTACAGGTTCCAACATCTTTTTTAAATGATAATAATCTACGGTATCCTAATAATTATAGTTAAAATGCACTATTGTGAACGAAACATGGGTAAAATAAATATTTATTTTACAGAAACGCTGTGTAAGGATCATTGTAAATATTACTGAAAGGGAGAGTTGCAGACCACATTTCAAAAAAATAAATATTCTAACGTTAACTTCCATGTATATTTTGCAAATTTCCGACTATGTTAAAAAGCATATAAACTTATACCCGCTAGCAAAAGATTTATTTTCCAGACCCCATAACTTGCGCATTATGGACAAACTAGCTATTGCCTCTTCAAATTTAAAATTAGTAAGCTCTGGCGCAATTTGTATGTCAGTGAAAAGCTTTAATAAATTACCATTAAAAATAAAAAATATTGAGTGTAACAAAAAATTTTACAAGACCCATAAGGAATATTTAATTGAAAAGAGTTTTTATAGTTCAGAAGAGTATTTTGAATAAAATTGTGTTTTTTTAAGTTCTGTATTGTATATTTTTAATGTAACTATTTGTAGTTTTAACAGTTTAAATAATTTAATGTTGTTATACTTTATCTAATGCTGTCGTTTTTGTTTTTGTTTGTTTAAATATTGTTGTGCCCTTGCAGGGGTTATGTGCCTGTACTTTTTACAAATTTATAACACCATATGTACCACATAACTCAATAAATGATTATGATTATGATTATTTATATTGATTGCGCTTCGAATGTTGAATTTGGCAACTTTTGTGACACTTTTTAGATGTCCTTAACGTTATCTTCTTTTTCCTTAAAATTTAATTTTTTTCGTTTAAATATAGATTTAATTTAATTTAATGTTTAAATATAGATTGACCGAACAATGTCTTGTGAGTCTTGTGACGTTAAGTTCTCCAACTTTATGAGTAGGTACTACTCTACTATTATTTTCCACAACTTCAAGGTAATGACAAAAGCAATGCTACACTGTATTAACAGAACACTTTATAATATCCCACTATTAGGCATTTGAGTTTAAGTAACGCGGCGAGGACAAAGCGCGAGCGCTAAGCACTTCTCACGTGGTCTAATTAAGCGCTACACTCAGCAGCTGGGCCAGGGCCCCACTCAATTATTCGCAACTCGATGCGAGATCACGGCCCCGCCATCAGGGCCTCCCCGCAAATCCGGCAGCGCATAGCAAAATTCCACACCGCAATTACGTAGGTTATGCGACCCTCAGATGGATTATGTGAAATTAAGCGCGCGCAGTAACTAAGTGAGCATAACTCACGCTGTCTCATCACGCTGGCGTGAAGAACGTTTCACACGCAAATTCTGGGAGACGCGAAGTAGCTGTTGTTGTACCTACATTGTACAGAGAAGCATAATATGGTCAGACAAACTAAAAGCGATCGCATGAATCAGTAGGTGTTTTTTTACAGTTGCTATCTACAACTACAAGTTATTTGATGTGCGTGCAGTACTTTTCAACCGACTTCAAAAAAAGGAGGAGGTTCTCAATTCGACTGTATGTTTTTTTTTAATGTTTGTTACCTCATAACTTTCGACTGAGTGAACCGATTTTGATCATTCTTTTTTTATTTAAAAGCTGGTGCTTCCCGAATGGTCCCATTTTAATTTGGTCTAGTTCTAACAGTGGTATCCATGAGAAAACCATATAAGTCTTAAATCTAGATAGACAAAATGCGCGACAAATGGACGACAAATGGACGAATAACTTAATATTACGCCAACCGATTTTGATAATTCTTTATTTATTTGAAAGCTGATGGTGCCCGTGTGGTCCCATTTTAATTTGGTCCAGTTCTGACAGTGGCATACATGGGAAATCCATATAAGTCTTAAATCTAGATAGACAAAATGCGCGACAAATGGACGGGTAACTCAGTATTACGCCAACCGATTTTGATAATTCTTTTTTTTATCTGAAAGCTGATGCTGCCCGTGTGGTCCCATTTTAATTTAGTCCAGTTCTAACGGTGACATCCATGGGAAATCCATATAAGTCTTAAATCTAGATAAACCATATGCGCGAATGGACGAATAAGTTATTATCACGCCAACCGACTTTGATGCTTCTTTTTTTATTGGAAAGGATATACTTCAAGGGTAGTTTGATGAGTGTTAGGTTCTGACTATGGGATCCATGACAAAGTAACGGAATTCTTAGGAGCAATTGGACGATACTTTTTCGATGTATAAAATAAATAAGAACTATTCACTGAAAATAAAGAAATAAACAAAAATTTTAACAAAAAGTTCATTTCTTTACTTTTTAGTGCTTTGTTTTGGTTTTTTTTTGTTAAAATGTTTGTAATATACGTGTTTAGAAATGTTTCACTCTATAATATTTAGAAAGTATTGTATGATAGAGATACACTGTTACCACCAATAATTAATACTAACTTAAGCCGATATTTCATAAACTAAACAAAAAAGCACTTTACTAACGTGAAATTGTAAATTAAAATTGCGCATTCTAAATGCTAACCTAGGCCCTTGTCTCATGTCACCGGTGACGAGAAGGCGATGTTAACTATCGTAGTTTAACGCGACGCCAACTCGCGGTAGGTAGTACTCCCGTACTTGAGCGCAGATTTAACAACGTCACACATTTTATTTTAAGAAGTTATCGTTGGCTTGGTTGGTTGGAGACAAAAAGAAAGAAAGATAAATAAAAACCAGCCACATGCGAGTCGGACTCGCGCACCGAGGGTTCCGTACAAACCTGTAGGTATATTTATTAAAAATATTTTTATTATATGATGTAACTAACTAAAAATTTACGGTTTTAGCAATTTTTACTTTATCTGTGCTTTAAGACGTTGCTGCGCACCAAATTTCAAGATACTGAGTTCACGGGAAGTACCCTGTAGGTTTTGATTCTTTTGCGAGTGTCGAAAATTTGCGGAAATTTGCGGCATTCACGGATGTATCTTTTGATTGCGTTGGCTCAGAAGATTGATTTTTCCACAGCTCCAAGGGACAGTAGACTTGAGTATTTGATAAAAATTCCAGCTTGATGCTTCCACGCGTTTCTCAGAAAAAGGGTCTTGACAGACAGACAGACGGACAACAGGGTTCCGTTTTTTCCATTCGAGGTACGGAACCCTAATAATGAATGTACGAGTATTGACATAACACCAAAAAACACAGTGACGGGAATGGAAGCTCCCGAGTAGGGAATGGCTAACTTAGGTTGGTACTGGGGGCCTCCTCACTAACACAATTCCCGTAGTTTCGGGAAAAGTACTACTACTATACTTTATTGTACAGTCAACAGCAAAAGTAAATGATGATTGGACAAACTTACAATTTGTTAATAACTGAAAAACACGTAGAAAGATGATCACAAGCAGCATATATCCATTATAATGAATTAAATGTCTCATTTATATTCTTAGTAGTTTAATAAGCTTTATAGTTTTTGTAAAATCATCAGTTTTGTTTGGCGCGTTAAATTAACACTTACTTCTGTTGTTGACTGTACAAATTAAAAAGAAAATAATTAAAACAGTACTTAAAATGTAAAAACCTAGTTTGGTACAATTTTGCCTTATCGATAGGAAGCGATCTCTTCCAGGCAACCTTCGTGTTAGGATTTTACTAACACAAGAAGAGAAGTGGTAAGGTAATGACTAATGAGAGATAACATGGTCTTATTAAGAATGTAAACGAAGATAATTTTACAAACGTCTTGTATTTTCGTACTCTTTAATCTGAATTGACTCGGGTCTGGGTGTGCTGGAAGACGCCCCTGGCTGATTTCCTTGTGTGGTACCTCGTAACACAGGGATATTATCCCTACTTCGAGACCATTACAAGAGGTGTGTTGTCTGGCGCATATTTATATATATTATTTATTTATAATCTGATATTAACCATACACAAATACTATTTAAGAGTATCATATTTTTGTAGGTTTTCTAACACATTAATTGACTGAAAAACTACGGTCATTCAGTTCGCGAGTAGTCCCCCTGTAATGGCAATAGGTCATTACTCATATTATGTCAGATTTCCCTTACAGGGGAATATTTTAAATATAAATATATGCGCCAGACAACACACCACTTGTAATGGTCTCGAAGTAGGGGGTTAATATCCCTGTGTTACGAGGTACCAGACAATGAGTTAAGCCAGGGGCGTCTCCCAGTACACCCAGACCCGAGTCAATTCTGAAAAGATCGTTTCCTCAATTGACCTGACCGGGAATCGAACCCGGTACTACAGAAAACGAGGCGAGAAACCGTGCTGCAGCGCACTACGCTAACCGTGTCGTCAAATATAATATCGGTATTCAAGCAGACCGACGTTTATAGAAGTTTGTGATCATTATTAAGTCAGTCTCGCCGGCCTTGTTACTTTAAAGATGTAATTTATCGTAACAATATTTTATTCACGGGCATTTATCGTTGAAGTTACAGCCTGTGACAATGTAACTGCGTGATACAATTCTAACGAGTTATGGTCAAACTATTTTGAGATACCTAAGGTGGAGAGAACATAGTCGTATTATACCACACTCAACGGTTCGCTGCGTCTTTCCTGGTACGCTCCGCTAAGAAGTGGAGCGCTCTCCCTGCGCCTGTTTACGGAAAGTTACAAACTTGGTGTCTTCAAGGCCAGAGAGAATAGGCCATTTCTGGGTAAGTGTGTACCACCATAGGCATCATCATCGCTTACCACCAGGCCTACGTCTTGCCTGGTGGCCAAACGCAAACCTAATTTAAGTTAAAAAACTATTAGATCTTCTAGATTTACTTCAGTTTAGATCAGACATACTGACTAGCTGATTTTCTATCGCTTTGGTCTGCTGGTATTATACTCAATTCAATTGTACATCAGTTTTTTTATTAACATAGGATTGTGACTAATCTGTTTTTAAAATAAATTGTAAGACGGTGTAGGTAACGTCATATATTTATAATAACATTAGCTTTCCCCCGCGAATCCGCTCGCGTGGACTATTTCTCACGTTACCTATAGCCTGAAAATATAGCCAACGTTACTCGCTGATAATGTAGCTTCATATTCGTGAATTATTTTTTGAAATCAGTCATGTAGTTTCCCGGAGCCTATTCAATGCAAACAAACAATCAAATTTTTTTCTTTAAAATCAGTAGGTAGAATATCCAGGATTTCATTTTTCTATTTCTGATAGTATTTAGTCTTCAAAGGTCTGTACTTCAAGTAGTTATTATAATGCTGACAATTTATTGATTTGGCCATGCTACTCAACGACTTTGCAATTCAGAGTAATAAAAGAACATAACGTCACCTGCAGTATCATTTATATATATACTATTTAATACTATAATAAACTGCCAAAATACGTGAATTGAATTTTTCTTAGATTTTTCTGCTCTTTCGAATGGTACTCGTATATTCAAACAAGTTCTAACTATGCAGTTACATTACTTCTTTTGGGTGTGTACTTTTCAAATCTCCTTCACAATTTCGCTGTAACTGACATGCAATTTATTTAATCGGGTCAAATTAGTGTATTAGTGAAAAACATTTATATTTTAAGATTGCTTTTTACACTGATAAACTAAATTCAAAAAACATTAAGACAGTTACATCATTTTTACACCAAAATATACATATATATATATATATATATAGTACGTGAAATTCCAAAATTATTTTAATACTTTCTAGCGTTGGACCGGTTGTACCTGAAGACTACCTATACAAGTTAAAATAGTAGTGGTTATAGCTAAAGTTTCCCATGCTGACATTGTGGATTTGAGCCAACTTGCATCTTATCTACTCACACAAGTATGACGGCGTTGAACCTATCTACCTGCTCTGGTAGTAATTTAATTAAATGCACCCTTCCGCTTAATACTAGAATCAAAATGTCATACAATAAATAGCAAGGAAAATCAAAAAGGAACATGTTGATTTCATGTCAGATGTTCTATGTTTTTTTTTCTGAAATGTAGATTGTTTTCAACTGGAAGCTCTAAAATTGTGGCTATAAAAAGTTCCATAATGTCATCCTTCGAATATTACTCCAAAGATAATATAACATGGCCGGCAAAAACAAGAAAATCGCGAAATAAGAAAAAAAATGAAGATGAACACATGAAGAGAACAAACAAAATAGGTAAACAAAAATAATGAATAAAATTCAGATTAGACGATAGATATGATACGGGAGAAATGTGGCAGTTATGAAGTTGTATCAGGAAAACTCATGGTAGCAAAAAAACCAATGGCATTCCAGTGAACCACAAAAAACTATGGAAATTATTTATTTATCATTTTTTTGAGAACAATTTAGTACAATTCACAAAATAGTGTAAATAGCAACGGGTTTTTTTCTCTAATTCTCTAAGTAAATAATCAATATATTTACACAAATTAAACAGCAGCTAAGTAAATCAAGACCAGCCAATACACCAAGTTGAATCAAACTATTCCAATTTACGAACGTACTTACAACAATTTGACCTGAGTTCGCTCATAACAATTTCATGTAAATTTAGTGTAACTATCAAAAGTCCAAAAAAACTTTAGTGTAACTAAAATTTATTCCCTTAAATAAGACGTATTGGATTATTCTTTAAATTTACCAAAACTGCAGTGAATTCTTAACATTTCTATAAACACAGATTCAAAAAAGGATAGATAGGAAAAAAGTTATATTAAATTTATGGCGAAAAAAAACTTTTAATGGCTCTACTGAAAAAAAGTATTTTGTCAGTAACCCTAAATGATCGTGCAGGTGATGATAAATACAAAGCTATCAGTGATAAAAAAAATACACTTGATACTGCTCATATTGCTAATTTTTATCATTTTGTACCGCGGTATGCATTTGAATTACACACTTATGCTACAGAATAAATGCTGAATAGAGGCAAACTTTGCATTGATGTATGACGAAATCCTCGTTGCAGGCCAGCAATACAGGAGCCGGAGCGCCGGGATTCGTCACACAATATTTAGAAGTAGATGTAGTTGTGGAATAGTTAATAAAAGATCAGCCAATCCAGTGACTTGTTTATTAAATAGGGTAAAAGTATAGGTAGGAAAGAAGAACTGTAACAAAATAACAATAAATGAATACAAAGAGTCCTAGGTAATAGATTATCTAATAGTAATAGGTAAGTAAATAGGTATGATATGCTTACCCCGATACACGGGTTCCTGTTACTTATAACTGTTTTAACTGTTTACAAAATTGGTTATTTAGAGTATTTAAAAAATACACCATCACGTAAGTTATACTAGTTAAACTGGTAATCTGGTAAAATGCTCACAAACTGTTCAGTACGATGGTTTTGGTAGGACTGAATCAAAAAAGCTGCGCATGCAATGCGAAACAAAAATCGAATTGAATCAAATTTGAAAACAAGTATAAAATACTTTTAATGGCCAGCAGTTAAACCATGAAGTTTCCAGCGATCGTGGAGGTTGTAACGTCCACGAGACTGAAGGGAAACGGCATCGTTACAGATGGAAAAAATACATTAAATATTTAACGCTTACTTGATTCAGTGCGTTTTACGTACATTTGAGCCTTTTGCCACTTGTAAACAGTTCATTATGAGTTTAGGAGAGTTAAGGCTCTGGTGTACTTCGAGGAATAAAAATGTTATATTATAATTTTTTTTATTCCTCGAAGTGCACTAGGTTAAGTAATATATGAAAAGTTTATGTGAGCCTCGTCTGTGCGCTCCAAATGTGTGCGCTTCGAAGAATACTTTTCGGTTTCGAGGGGGTATTCCTCCTTATCTCTCTTAAACTCATAATAAACTGTTTACAAGTGTCAAAGGGCTCAAAAGTACGTAGAACGCACTGAATCAAGTAAGCGTTAAATTAATTAAGTGATTGGCATGTAACGTGACCGTAGTTGCCAAGATTTCAGTGCGTGATAGCGTCTGGTTTGGTTGATTGGATGATATATCTGTTCTGTAACTTACTTATAAACAAAATTCATCATAATTATAAGTTACTACACCAAGTTCTACAAAAACACTTGCGACAGTGCGACTCGTCACGTGACCGATTCTAAACGGTATCCCTTGTAAACTCACGTGTCTGTGTGCATGATCAAAATGGCGGTTTGTTCTAAGCGGACTATCTGTCCGGGACGCCGTGCCGCATGGGTAATTTGTGGCGAAACACTGTCATTAAAAGCTGTATGTTTACCGTGAGTTTACACCAATGACAGCCGCTAGCGTTCGCCTTTACCGACGTTTCGTATGGGATTTTAGCATAACGCCCCTAGTGATTATAAATGGAACCAAAAATTGGCATACATATTTGTTAAGTGTTGCTCTACCATGAGTTTCTGTCACGTAAACTACTGTAAGTTTACGTGACAGAAACTCATGGTAGAGCAACACATTACGCATGCGGCGCGTCGCCTCTGACAGATAGTCCACTTAGAACAAACTTGACATTTTAATCACGCACACAGACACAGTGAGTTTATACGCGATACCAGTGAGCATTAGTGTCACGGCTAGTCGCAGTGTAGCGCGTGTTTTTTGTTTTTGTAGAAGTTGGTGCAATTTTTCACATGATGAATTTTGTTCTTGGCCGGTTCTGTCATGTAGGTATGACCTATCTACTTTATTTTGAATATTCAGAGCGAATTTAGTAGTGACGCGAGCGGTCCTTCTGTAAACTCTTTATTTTGTGGTAGAACTCTCATTATTTATTAATTTTTCATTTATTTTAATTAAAATTAAACGGCAGATGCCAATTACAATAATTGAATTACATTAAATTAATGAAAATCGGATTACAGATTAACAATATCACAATTGGGACAACACAAACATAGACACTCTCATACGCCCCGCTCACAGAAACTCAGACATTCCGCAACTACCTTCATCCATGCATCCGCAAACAGATCACATTGTGGGTTGACGTTAAGGAGTGCGTTGAGTGCAGCGAGTACGCGAGGAATCAGGGAATGAGCTCGCGCTACGGTACGGCACCGAGGCACGACGAACAGGTTGTGCTTGCGTAGACGGCGATAATTGTCCGGCACAAAGAAGCGGCAAAGCAGATCACTCAAGTCCTGTACGTCTATTAGGCCTCGAAACACCTTGCACGCCATTGTAATCTGGTTCAGTGCTCGCCGAACCTCGAGAGAGTTGTAACCGAGGCAACCCAGCAAGAATTTTGTTATCATAGTTTCCAGCGATGACATTCAGTTGAAAGAACCTATCGGACGAATATTTGTTTCTCGCTGGCTGAAAATTCTTCCCTTCCCTGAGAACTTATTCATCAAAATAACAGTTTATATACTCCTTTGTTACAGTTTTTTGTTACTGCGTTATACTGGAAAATCATTTGCCAATTTGTGATTCTGAAAGGATTCGTTCATTTGTTTGCAAAGACAAACTAGTTTACTGTAGGTATTCTCTGTACTGTGGAATATTAACATTATTACAACAACGTACTCCGAAGTAGGTACTCAAATAAATAAGAGGTGAGTAAGAAATTGTTAAGAATCGTTACATTTATTTTGTTAAATCTCACTGACCAACATTCATTTGTCGACATATGAGTATAAGGACTCGTAGTGATGGTATAATGGTGATCTTAGACAGACACATTGGTACCTACTTTTTAGGTACCAATGTCATTAGTGATGTTGTAACTATAGACATGAACATATCGCACCCGTGGCCCTTGTAAAAAGTGGTGGCTGCAACCACAACAGCGCTCAATCACAGCAATCCCACTACTTATTCCGGTAAATAGGTCAGGAACACAGGAACGTTGGATTGATGACCCGATACTGATCTAACGCCTCATTTAGTACGGTTTCACTAATTTCATAAGTAGTGTTGTCCAAGGTCACTGGATTCTGAGGGAGGTCAGAATATCGTAGGAATAGAGCGCCCCAATTATCCTTGTACGAACGGCTGCTGCAACCACAATAATTACCCTCTATCCGTCTAAATAGATCACGCATAGAAATGTATTGATAATCATCAATTTGATTATTTTATTATTTTACTATGCTTGTTTTCAAATCTTAGGAAAGAATACGAGAAAAAAATCAGGATTCGTACACACGTCTTCCACAATCAGGGTAACTGCTCTAAACACTGAGCTACCGAAATTCCAATGGAACAAACGAATCCTTCTAGTGTATGCTTGCTTACGTTGCAAGTCAACATTATTTCATCAAAGTATTTTGAGGCAAGTAGGTATTTTTACAAATATTTAAACGGTAAACATGAAATAAGTATAGTATTTGTATAACACTTTGATTATTTTAGCATTTTACAATGTTTGTTTATAAATCTAAAGATATAAAAATTGTAAAAAATAGAATTCCGGAACTTGAAGATATCGAGCGGATATATGTATTGATGACCTGATACAGATTTAAAACTTCTTTTGGCACAGTATACCTCTTTTTAATATTTTGTTACCATTTGGGATATGAATGTATCTGGGTAATGTATGAATGACGTGCAACGTGTGTGTAGTTTTGTCTATCCATCACTGTTTGTTTTATGCTTTTCCTTGCATCATGGTCTGCTGGAAGAAATCTCTCTTTAGAGATAAGCTCACCTGTACTTAAGCTATCCTTATTTTTCTATGTAAAAAACTGTAATTTTTGTACAAACTAATAAATAAATAAATAAATAAATACATTAGCAGCCACCGTAAGGCCCGCCGCCGCGCCCGCCGCGGCGGTCTTCCAGTTTGCAGTCAATGGCGACTGTCATAACTGTAGTTGTTGTACAGTCATCCACTGTACAACAACTACAGTTACTTAACATGCTCTTTGACTAATATAACTCTTATTTTATTTTTGTCATAATTTTTATTTAAAAATGGGTTTGTTTACTGTAGTATTTGAGCTAAATTGTTTTAAAAATACTGTTAATTGCCACAGTTACATTCAATGTCAATGTTTATCACAGAAAGCGTAAAATCACTAGCATTAATGTTCACTTATTATTATTATTATTATTCCCTTCACGAAATCATATAAACATTCAGATATAATACCATTATAAAATACATATTATTTAGCATACACACTCATGCTTACAACAGAGATAAACAGTCTGGAGGTACGGGGTTAAAAATAAAGTATCAATATATTTTTATGATTTTTTTAACACTAAACAGTAACTTAATGTTATAAAATCGGCCATGTGTTATGTTTGAAAAGGCGTCATGCCCTAAATTTCCTTTTGTATTCCTACGCGATTAACCTGCTTCTGACCTTATGTTCTAACTTCACTTAAAAGGTTAAAGTACAATGTTAGCTTCACAGATTGGGGTGGCATCATAGCCTGCTATACATATTTATGTAGCTACAAAATCAAAATGATGTACAGTAAGTTTTACTTAAAAATTAAATAAGTACCTATAGGGAGATCTTCATAACCCAAGTTTTAATTTATTAACGTTTTCCTGATTTATTTACACTGAGAAAACATGCACGAGCAACACGCAATTTTCGTTTCGACATGTCAAATGTGACAATGCATAGAACTGACATCAAATTTCATTTCGATTAGACGAGTGCTAATGTCATACCCATCTTACACATTTGACATGTCGAAACGAAGTAGCGTGTTGCTCTTGGAAGGGGGCCCTTGTACTGAACTATAATACCTGAAGCCTACTTGTGTCTTTTATTTACATAAGTGGGTATTATATTTGGTTAAATCTATTTAATTTCAAAATCTGTAATACGGGTTTAGCTACTCAGGGTGTTTTCCTTCGTGGGCGCTAATGTGCAGCAAAAATATAATACCGTGAAAAGACCAAGCCTCAGGGTGCTGGTGAAAGACAAAAGGCATATCCTCGGCTATAGGAGAAAACTAATTATTATAAATAGTAACTAGGAAAAATATTTTAAGAAAAATAAAGAACTCAATTAAATTAAAAACGTAACACAAGATAACCAAAAGCTTAAAGCAACATACAAATAAAAGTGTGTGCGCATCGTTGTGTGAGTGTTTGTGTCGGTAATGAGTTTCCGGGAGGCTGTGTGTTTAATGCGTAGTGTAACCGACGATACATGCTTTTTATGACCCAACCAAACTTCTTAGGTCAGCTAACATCCTCGGTCACATCATTACCCTACTTTAGTATTTTTAGGTGAAACTTGTATCTTGAATGAAATGAAAGAATGAAACGTTTCTGATCTGTGCAATTTACACACTAAAACATAGTTTAAACCCACGACATTTTCATGGAATAATCTAATACCCTAAATGCTGAGTCGCTTCTTCAAAAACATTTTATAATTGGTATTTTAAATAAGATCTGAACATTAGCCTCGTTCATTTGAACTAGCTCGATTTTCTTCCACTTGAAGAGTCGTTGTTTGAAATTCCGTGATTTATTGCGAATTACCTATTCGATTTTAGAGATTGCTTTTAAGCAATAAGACCGCCTAATTGCTTCATCATAATCTTGTAATCCTAAGCTGTATTGTTTTATTTGATGTGCAATAAAGAATATTTATCTTATCTTATCTTACCTAATGAATTTTGTGAAATAGCCATCCATTTCATGCTTACATTAGTGCTTACTTTATTTTCCACCTAGCCACTATTAAAAAAGACCCACGAACTCTTTTACTGTGTTTGTTTTTTGATAGTCATTACGTATTCTTTTCACTCGTTGCCCTTTATTCACACTCTGATAAGTTGTATCGATTCATAGATATGGAAAGTGCGTTATTATAACAAAGGCGTATTCATCTATTTGGGCCATAGATTTTACTAGAACATGGAGTCGCATAAGAATGATTACAAATACCACTAGAGATTAAAAGAATATCCAATAAACTTATACTACAAATTAAGGGCTTTCCATTTTAACTCAAGTGACCTAATTTTTGCGAAGTGATAATATTTTATCGTAAAATATTTTATACTGAAAACTTTCATACGATAATCAGACGATATATTTTTTTGACTTAAAAAACATAACGTGTCGATGTATATAACAACATTTTATACATAGAAGGAATGGTTTAATTATGGGGGAGCGCAGCAGGTATTTAAAGGTGCACCCGATCAAGTTGGTAACCCGATAGGAAGACCCGCGCCGCCGGCTGGCTTCGCTCGGGATTAACAAATTTCCTCCTTAGTTTGTAATCGTTTGAACTTTAAGTTCAGGCATTTCGCATCTTGTATCGAGGCGAATATTGAGCTGTGGGGCTATTCTGAAAAACTCACTTCGTATCTTGCAAACTTGATCCGCTGTAACACTTAAATTTACCGTAGTAGTGAAAGGAGCTTAGAATAACTATACTTCGAATTATCATATTTCATCAATCTGTGGACTTTTGTAGAAGTGTGTTCAGTAACGAGAGTGAATTCGATTTCGTATTTTATTACAATCCCTACTGTTTTCATCGGTAATCATTGCAATGAAAGGTACTTACTGCTGGTCAGCGCTGATTGATGGAATAAACTGACGGATTGTGAATGAAACTCTAAGTTAATCAAATAAGTCTCACTTTTCATAATTCGGCGGAAAGTGTAGATTTATATTGAGCGAAAAAAATTGTATGAAAACTTTTTTTATCTCATTTCAAATGAGAATCTATTCACACTAAGTGACACATAGCTACCCACTGAATATTAAAAAAAAAACTCTGGCTCATGTTCCAGAAAGCACTACAAATATTGAAACTCGAAGAAGTCAGCTTATAGAATATGACATTTTTATGACATATTATACGAACGATACGAACGTATATCCTAGTATATTAGAAAGTTTGGCAATTGTACGTGAACCCCTTATGTTTCGCCAGAGCTATTTCAACACAAAGTTTCGACTTTTACGATAATGTCAGCCATTGCCATTCAAACGCGCTAAAACTTTATCAATGTGTGTGAAAGGATAAAGCGCTTGGATCGTATTTCCTGCGTATAATACGCCGTAATACGTATAATATCTGTCGCGTTTCTGTCTACATACTGAACCTTTATGTTTAAGAATGTTTTAGATTTTTTCCGATTTGCATACCTTACTTAAAAGTCCTTATAAAATCTGGTGAATTTATTGTTTTCATTCTTAGATTTATTTTCAGATGAAAGTTCTATACAAACCTTCAACCCCTACTTGGTTGAAGGTTTGCATAAAACTTTCATCAATTGCCAAGCTAGATGATACGAATGTAGCCTTTTAACAATGCAATCTATAAAGTTTCACAAATGCTGTAAGCCTTGAAAAACTTTAACCTTTTAAACTTATTAATTGTCTTTATTTTTCATGCAAATTCAGCAAAGATGTTTCACTCTTATAACTCTAAGTGAAGCAATGTTGACATCAAATGCATGTTTTAAAACTACGTTTTTTGTCGAGCAACGAATACTTTTAATTACAGTAGCCGTTGTAAGGGATAAATTGAGAGCACACTAATTAACTGGCCTAGGTCTCCTGATACCGCCTATGTGCGAGTAATTCTTTCTGGCTGGTGGTTCTTTTGTACCCCTTTGTATGGTGTGCAGACATCCCCTTGGTTCAGAAACCCTGGGAGTCTACTTCCGTTCATCAGAATACGCAGTAGCGTAAATCTTCAGGCGTTAAAACGAAAATTTGAAATTGACTGCTGATTTTTTGTTATTTTGATCATCATATTCTCCTAGTGTAGCATTTATAACTGTTCACAATGCACTAGTTTTTGTTAGTCTTGTGCTGTACTTTTTGTAAATAGTCAAGGATTCACGAAACTTCGTAACATTAGCACAGTAGTAGGCCCCCAGATGCTTTATAACAATCGTGCGATGCGTCCGGCGCGCGGTCGGTCGGGCGCTTTCAATTCTTGTAAATTATTGTACTGTTTTCATGTGAAAATAATGTATTTATTTATTTTTTCGTACACAAAAATACATTCACGATAGACAAAATTTAGGAAAATTAGAGTACAGACACAATACAATTTTTACAATATTTTTTTCGTTATTGGATAGAAATGTAACTAAAAAGACAGAAAGACGAGCTTTCTTGTCACGTCTTAATACTAAGCGGAAACCATTATGGTACTGCCTCTTTTATAAGTTAGTATTAATCTGTTTTTATAATGAATGTGTGCTTTCTTTCCCACTGTTAGTGCTTTGTTTTGTTTTTTTTAATGTATGCTGGTACTAAATAAAGTTTTAAGGACATAGCACACTATAGCGGCACCGCAACGACACGGCTCCAATCTATAAATTAACTTGCCATCCAAATAAGAGCATTAAATCGTGTTAGAGCATTAATACATTTTACGATGTTAACATGAAAAACAGTCAGTGCGCTTGTCGCTACCATACAACTTAACTTGTAGCCCGCGCGCTGTAAGCGAGCTTACGGGGCGGGTCGACCGCGTGCTTACTGCACGCCGACTCCGAATCGTCTGCGAAGTTCGCAGTGCGAAGTTGCGAACCAACGATGTTGCGATCGCGGCCAGCGCGTTGTCTGCGAGCTTGCACCTCGCGGACGACGCGTAGTTTAGCGCGCTGGCGGGTAGCCGTAGCCTACATACGAGGCTACGCCGTGCGGCAGCTGTGCTGTTGTGGTGCCGGAATAGTGTGCCACGACCTTTATCCTATCCCTTAAATCCTAATCCCTATTTACTTCTACCAGGGTTTTCGCAGCTGGAACTACGGGTCTGGCTGTTAGGATCAGGGTACCACGGGGGTTGGGGGTCCCAACCTTGCCTTTCTTAGGCAGACCCCAACTTGGAGTTGGATTCGTGGTGGCATGTGGTTAGTTGCAGAGGAGGGGCATGTTCGTCTGCTTGGTAGTGTGTACCGAGTGTCCCTTTTCGTGCGCAACGGGTATCTAAATTCACTGGTCTAGGGCGTTGGGCTGTTAAGTGTTTAGATACGGGGTAAGTGAGGAACCCTTATTGCGGTTTGCCGCTCCTCCGGTACTTGCCTGGATAGCAAAGAGATGGGTATCCGCTAGATTGCCTATCCAGCCACCCGGCTGTAGCTAAGGGTAGATGTACGGCAGTGCATTGAAATGTGAGCGTGCTATACAGCTCCGGCGCCATTCTGGAGAAATGGTAGCTTGCTTCTCTGACGTCCCAGCGTGGATTGAAGCCGCTAGCGTTCTTTGGCATGCGCGTGGTTAGCGATTATAACTGCTCCGGTACTATTCTGGATAAATGAGAGTGGGTAATGGCACAGGCTACTCGCCTATGAGTACCATAATGTGTAATGCATTGTGTTTTGTGGCGGCAGGACCTACCGCAGATGGTCCCTGGTACACTTCACGGTGTGCTAGGAATAGTGTGCCTTTCTGTATAACCGTGAGGTTGGTCGGGGGGGCCACTATAATAAATCTCTGTAGATTTGGAAAAGGGTCTTGTTATCCCTAAAATGGCATACAAATTGCTGTAGTCAACTATCGTAGTTTACGTGACAAAAATTCATGGTAAACATACAGAAGACACAAAAAAGACGAAGTTTCGAGAAAAACTCAAAATTATGACGAGTTGCCCAGACCGACTTCGTTCTGTCGAATGTTCGACAGCTAGTGTCCATTTTGCCCGCCATTCTCAGACTTGATTTACATTTACTATTGTTTTTCACTAACTTTTTTGTTCAATCATAATTTAATATAGCCTATATCACTCCTGAATATTAGCTTTCTGTTAGTGGAGGAATTGACACGATCAGATCAGTAGTTTTGGAGCCTATTCAATACAAGCAAACAAACAAACAATCAATTTCCTCTTTCTAATATTAGTATAGATTTATATTGAATTACAAGACAATACCGTATTCTGAGAACTTTGACTAAAGGTTTATGCCGGAAGCCTCAAGAATCACCCTACTGCGGGTTTAGATGAATGAGAATTGACTCCATTGCCTTTTTTCTCTGAAGGAGGTTTTAGTATGAAACCCAATACAGTAGAGCAATGTGAAACACAATATTAGCAGGCAGGGAAAACAACTCAAGAGGTTTTAAGTAAATCAATAAAGTGTTTCGATATATTTTAAGTCTAGACTCTTGAGATAGTGAAGGTGGCTCAGATGTTTACTTAGGATTTAGTCTTAGACGGTTCTAATTTTAAATCACTCCCACTTTTCTAAGGAACGAGAATTGGGTCATTTTATGTAAGTGGTGAAAGAAAAAACAGCGAAAAAAAAGGAAAGGCGTGTGGTTAGTATTCCAAATGCTGGCTGCATTCTCGCTGGATCGCTATACTGAGCCTTTGAGCGAGGCACGAGCCAGCAGCCAGCTCTTCTGTCCCTGCTCGTGGCCACAAGCTTAGGAGCTAGTTTCCCGAAAACTTTTTGACCCAAGAACTCTACTAAATCGCTTAACATATTTTTCTATGTTTTTTCTTTATACATATTTTTTTAGTTTGGATAAGTAGTTCTTTTTTTTAGTTAGTAAGCTTACTTCTATTACTTTGACCCGATTCGCATTCTTTCAAGTTTCAATAAGTTAATCCATACCTTATTTATATCGTGTATCGTGAACAAAAGAAGAAAAGCAAAGGTCTGTCCTGGCAAGTCACTGAGGACACAATTCTCTCACAAATTTTTCACGTTTTTAGGCGGGTTTCTTTATAACAAGTTAAATAAAATACTACTTTTCTATCCCCTGCCTATTTATGCTTGCAAACAGCGAGTCCTGCAATGGTTGCTAGGCAAAGACTACAATACCACAGAGAATCTTTTGGCAGTTGTATCCTAAAAGTAAATAAACGGCACCTAGCTTTAAATATATAATCACACGCATACCTCAAACTCACGCACACACGCACGCTTGCATACAGATATATACACACACACCCCCACCCATCCATACAAACCCACACGAAAATACACACACTCACACACACACAAACACTCATGCACACACGCAAACACACGACACACGCATGCATGCATGCATGCATGCCACTTTATCTTTATTAGGTAGTTATATTCTTCTAAATTTTTCATGTTTTGTTTTTCTATTTACATTAAACTAGTGATTTTAATATTTTATATTTTGTAACCGAAATTGAGAGGGTGGGAGCCTGGCGATCCGTCACACAGGGATTACCCTAGTATGGACACCAGTCTCTCACAAAGGTGGCTCATGTTCTTATCTTTAAGTTTAGTTGATAAGTTTGTATATTTGGCTTTTGTGAAGAGGAAATAAATTTCACTTATTATTATTATATTAAAATTTCACTTATTATATGTATGACTACCTTTCCGCCCGCGTTATCGTTATATATTACGGCCGAATTACATAAAATCTTGCTAAATTTTAGCCACATGGCCTTATTCTGATGTATAAGCTGTATTTCTGTAAAGTTTCATCCGTTGAGTAGTTTTTGCGTGGAAGAGTAGAAAACATACATACCTCACAAAATTTCGCATTTATAATATTAGTAAGAAGTAAGATTAGTAAGATGTAAGTATATTATTTTGCTTAAGTATTGTATGTATTTTATGTATTAGTTATTAAGTTTTTGTATCATCAACTTATCATCCTGCACCACCACTTAATTTTTTTTCCTGAGTCTCTCCCCCAAGGTTGTCTGATGGAGATCGCTACTAGCGATGAAGCCGCCTTCCATGTTCTTACTAGAATCTGTAACAATTTCTTTGTGCAATTAAGTTTATCTTATCTTATCTAGTTTCATTGAATTAAAACCTAGATTTTCAACAACTGGGTGCTGAACATGGATCTAAAAACTAGTTGCACGATCTGTCCCGATTCTTAGTTGCGTGTGAGTCATTGCGGCGGGTTACGAGCCCCTGAACAATGAACGCGCAGTCAAAGGCGCGTTTAATTACACACAAACTCGCCGGCCGCTCTCCTCGGAGACGCTTATCGAGCTACGAACGAGCCTTTTATTGACTCACCCACTTGCCGCCGGACGATTTCAAAACTCCCACATTATTATAGCAGGTATACTTTAGAGATCTCATATTTCGTTTTATAATACTGAGTAGACTAGTTCAGTAAGTGATTCTTGAGATTTTGAGGAGCAATTACGCCTCCGGCGATGGCTGGCTTACTATCTGATATTACTAGTATAAGATAAAAATAAATAATCTACGTTGCTCAAACAAACCAATCCTACGGTTATGCAGTGAGAAGACATTTCTTCTTCTTTCGTGTCGGCAAGAACACGGGCTAAATCCGACTTGCCCAGAAAGCGGCTACTGTAGTAGCCCTCTGGTTACTGACAAGTAAGTCCTTACGCGAGCAGGTGGTCGGGCACGCGGGACAGTTAGTGAGGTGAGCCATAAAAAGAAGAATAAAAATAGAACATAAAAAGTACAATTTAGGCGGCCTTATAGCTATAATTAAGCTATAAGCTTTGCGTGCCTAGCTACGAAGCGATCTTTTCCAGACAACCTTACGGAGAGATATTTATACAACAGAGAACGGGTGAAGCTGTGCAAAACAAAAAATATGGGAATAGTCATATCATAATATACTAAAATTGTACTTTTTGAATAATCTCAAACAGTACAGCACCATTAGTGAATTACAGATAGATCTACCCAGTTTTTACTTTTATGATTTGTCTATCTTTCATTGTGATATTAACTGTAATTGTTTTTAACCATCCATCCGTTAGCAGTTAAGACAGCCATTTATTTGTTTCGTTTTTTTATTGGTGGTCATTTCGTCATAAACCTAAGTCGTTTTAGTATGTGACCGTATTATGATCATGTTATTTAAGCTTTTCAATGGTGAATAAATTATAATTAAAATAAAATTACGTTACATAAATTCCATAATACTGTTAATGGAGTATCTAACTCCAATCTTCTATCTTACTTCTTACTCATCATATTAATATTATAAATGCGAAAGTTTCTGAGGATGTATATAATAATATGTTTGTTACTTTTACACGCAAAAACTACTGAACGAATTTTGATGAAACTTTACAGCAATAGAGCTTACATCAGAATAACACATGGACTACAATTTATGAAGATTTTATGTAATTTGGTCATAATATATATAAAGATTACACGGGCGAAGCCGCGGACGTAAAGCTTGTATTATAAATGCGAAAGTTTGTGAGTACGTATGTGTGTATGTCTGTTACTCTTTCACGCAAAAACTAATTAACGGATTTAGAAGAAACTTTACAGCAATACAGATTATACATCAGAACAACACGTAAGCTACAAGTTACAAAGATTTTACGTAAATTGTCCATAATTTTCATACGATAACGCGAGCGAAGCCGCTTGCGGAAAGCTAGTGTTACAATATGTGTTATAACAACTAATGACTCATTCACAGTCAGCATGTAACTAAAGAAAAGGTTATTCTTTTTATGCTTTACTGACATGTGAACATTCATCACTGGCTGAACAGATAGATATTACACCGTCATGCGTTCACGTCAAGCTTCACATAGGGGGACTCATTTTGCAATGGTTTTGTGTACGTTGATGTGAACGCACCTGTACATGTATTAATATAAAAAATATCAACTCGTTCAATGTATTCAAAACAAAATTAGCCCAGTATCTTACTGAAGATGAATCACTCATTTAATATTTTGTAATACCAAGATAAAACTAATAATACTAAGATTAATTTATTTAAAAAATAGTAGGTTAGCTTCGTACCTTACCATACTATTTGAATGTGAATAAGTGTGTGTGATGATAATTGTGTTGTATACTACTGTGTGATTTTGACGGTGAATGCATATTTAACCTACATGTTAGCATTGTTCTCATGTAAGTGACCTAGTTACTAAGTCTTAGTGAGAATAAAGATCTTTAAACCTTAAACCTTAATGAATATTATTTTTGTTATGTTTTTATCCTTTTTAGCTTAATTGCATGGACGAATGTCTAAAATAATTTCTTAAATAGAACTGTTTGAATTAACTTTTGACTGTGTGATTTAAATACCTCGGTGAGTTGACGACACGGTTGGCGTAGTGCGCTGTAGCACGGTTTCTCGCCTCGATTTCCGTAGTGTCCCGGGTTCGATTCCCGGTCGGGTCAATTTAGGAAACGATCTTTTCTGAATTGACTCGGGTCTGGGTGTGCTGGGAGATGCACACTAGCTTATTTTCCTTGTGCGGTACCTTGTAACACAGGGATATTAATCCCTACTTCGAGACCATTACAAGAGGTGTGTTGTCTGGCGCATATTTATATTTATATTTATATATTTATATTAGTTTAAAGTAACTTAGCGAGTCTTTTTATGGCATAACAAAGCTTGCGATTGCAATGTGCACTGGCCTTTGTGACAGCGCAGCAAGGGAATACAAATATAATAATAATATAATAGGGAATAGAAGATTAGAAGATGATTAGTTGTCTGCCTAGAAAAATCCTGCAGTAACCTGCCTTAAACCTTTGTCATTGATGAAACCCATAAAGTACTTGAAGGAACTTATAAAGATGATATTTGATCCCGTTTAAATTGCATATATTATGCGATGTTAATTATTCAGTTAAAGTTAGTACTTGGTACAATTTTTTCTATTGATTCATATATTTATTCGTACGGCAACTAAACATCGCAAGTACAGAAAAAAACACAAAAAACACTTGTAGTTTGAAACGTGAATACCTACCCTGTTATACTTACAAGTACCTTTGTTGCACTTTATTGATAAGTGTTAAAATAAACTTATTAACTTAATGTATGCACAGTCAAAATCATAAATATCTGTACGTTTCTAAGGCTTCGAAATAATCTTAGCAAAATATTAGCCACAAATGTTTAGCCAAAAAAGAGTCTGAACGAACTCTCGTACAGATATTTTTTTGTAATGTTTAACTCAGATATTTCTGAAGCCTTGTAAATGTCTAGATATTTATGCTTTTGACTGTATATTTATTATACATATAAAATTATCTGTAGCAATAAGAGCATAATTATTTTGTTCGGTTTGAATAACATTTTATTGCGTCAATTACGCCTTTAATGACGTTTCAATAGCTTTTGAAATACGAGTACTCTGTTCATTATGAAATGTAATTCTGGAAATAGTATACCTATTTAATTACAAGCTGCCTGTATTTCATCTAATTTAATTTATTTTTCATAAGAAATAACATTTTTTTGGAAAACATCTATTCTGAAAACTTACATATAATAAAACATGCTATAATTGATGCAAACTTGAGTCAATTCTCACCCTAGCATAAATTGTTCGTTAATAAGAAATATAGAGGGTCTAGGTAAGTATAAACCTCGGTTTTCTACAGCTTCTAAACTACAAGAAAATTCTATACTATTAGTCTTAACATTGTATAATACCAAGTGGTCGTGGGGTCCAGATAAGCACAGTCGTGCCAATGTATCACTGAGCTGGCCATCCTCACCTTGAAGGCCTGCGGAAATGCCTATTCCTATGTTGCGACAAAGAAGTAAAACGAAAATGAAAAAGGTAGGGACAAAAAAGTCACCAAGCGTGTTATTATTAACTAGCTCTTGCCAGTGACTTCGCCTCGTGGATCCAACTTTTAAATCTTTTCACTTTTGTAATATAAGTGTGCATTGAATCCATCCAGTATTCACGTAATGCTAGATTTTCCAGCATTTGACCCAAACTAACAACCACTGCAAGCTGAATGAATGCTTTATATGCTATTTCAATACAAGATTTCATTTAGCTTGCAAATGTTTTTTGTCATGTTTTGAATATTTGTTTAAAATTAACCTTCGCTAGAATAAAATTTGTCTTTTCAGTACTAAGTGAAAGTACATTAAAAAAAAGAAATATTGTTAGAATTTTTTCAGGCAACTGCTGTTCTCAAAGAATAATTACCTTTATTCTACAGTTATTAAAACTCTTTTACTATAAATTTCGTTTTCATTTTTCTCTTCAAATGCAACAAATGTCAATTTTTAAAACAAACAAAGCATTTAAAAATACTTTGCAAAAACACGCATGCGTTAAGTCTAAGTACTACACATTTACCCTTATAAACCCACTTAACATGTTTTTATATTTGCCAACGCTCCCTTTAACACAACTGAGTCAAATTAGTCCTATAAAAATAACGGGAGTTCCAAGAAATTAAAAAAAATATGGCCAGCTTTTGTAAATGAAGTAGGTTCGCCTTTAGAGAGGTTAACCCTTTGCGAACAGTGTTTTCGCAGCGGTTGGTAAGAGGGCTAATTTTTAAGTATTCGTTACTACTTCGAACATGCAGCCCCAACTTTTTAGTAATTGAAATATTTAAGCTCGTTAATATAAGTTCGAAACCGCGAATGGGTGAGTAGATAAGTCTTTTTCCTTTTGGTGCGCCTGTTCTTGCCGCAGAAGAATTATGAGAAATGTTAAGGGAATTTTCAGGCATTTCATAAATGTTTTTATTAGAGTAAGGTATTTTTGTACGAGTACCTAAAAATGGACTATTACCACAGCTATTACACACCAAAAAGTGTAATAGTCCAGCTTTGCGTTAAGACACTTTGATGTAAAATTTTAGGCGTTTGTTACTGGGCTGAAAATATTTTGAGAACCACAGGTTTTAAGGCTTTTCTACTCAGGGCTCTGTTTTGTACCTCATTGTGAACATTATCTGTAAGGTTTCATTTATAATGTAGCTGCATGGAAATTACAGTAAATAAATAAATTACATGATATTCTTTCAAATAATTAATGTAATTTAGTCGCTTATTATTAATATTAATGGTAAATAAAGAGCTCGTTTACATGTCACATGTCATAAATACTTACAGCAGACATCTTTATTTGCGTCGAGGAAAAAGCAATTATAATTATGATTGATGAATGTTGACTTATGTAAAGCAGGCATTTCCGTACTACTTAAAGCATATTACCTCGCTATTCATTAAAAAACCTAGTGAGTACTTTACTACAACTACATATAAGTTCTGACTGACTGTTCTGATACGTTCGCATAGAAGTTGACAGTGCCTACTGACCGACAACAAAATATCAAAATACTTTTTTCTGTAAGGTCTTTGTCTTGCATCCTATCCGCTATCAATTACCAAAAAAACACTTTTCCTTCTCCTGCTTCCTCTATAAGACAACTTCATAAATCGGACTTGTTGACTAAGCAGAGGTCGTATTGTGGGTGTCAAATACTTTAACACCCACTTACATTTATCAAACGAATCGCTAACCGACGCAATAAAAAAACGTTGACTTATTTACCGAAATGTAAACAGTTGAGTGCGAATTGTAATGGCAAGGCGCGGATGTTGGATGCCAAGAACACATCTACACTGAGAAGGTTACGAAAGTAATAGTCGAGAGCGATGCGCGATTAAAAGCATTTCAATTGAGTGAGGCCCATGTGCGAAGTGCGTGCGCCGACACATGTGCCCGACATTAAACAGGCGCGGGTCCGACTGTAATGGATCGCGATTTTTTATCACTTAAACGGATAACGTTTCAGATGTAACGAAATTTCGAAAGGTTCACTTTAAGTAATAGCTTGGTACCAAAATACCTACTTAGTAGGCAAGCCTGTGTACCGTCAAAATACGGGAGAAGGGTGTGCGTCGTTAGAAAAAACAGATATTATTAACTTAAAAACTATTCCTTGGCTTAAAAAGGATAATAAGGTTAAAATATTGGAACATTTGGATTTCTCTGATATGTAAATTTAACCCAGGAAAGCGCATACTTACAAGGATTAAAGACACAATTAATCTGCATTTTTCTTACATATAAAATATTACACATTTAACACCAAAGTAGCCATAGCTTGTTGTATTGATACTTTTGGGTTCCAGGCACTAGACACTTAGCATTAGAAATAAAATTATGCCTTGTTATGCAGTATTACTTATTTCGTCATCCATAGATACCTACATTTATTTATACATATTCTACCCAAACTGAATAACACAAAGATAATTTAAGAGAGAGAGGATAGAATGAGCATTCGCTTGCTTAAACGCACCAAGAGAGTCATTTTTTTGATGTCTGTGGTATTGCTACCCCAAGAAAGTTTTATTTGCAAAAAAATGTTGTGAGAATAAGGGCTCTTAAGTCTGAGCGCGGTTTGGTGGTTTAGCTTACACGGCCGCGGCATGCATCTTGATCTCTATAACACCGGTTGAAAATTCACGAAGATAATTACTTTTTATCGTAAATTATACAAAATTGCAAACCAAAACGCTTGCCAGATTACCTACTCTTTTGTGCACTTACTCTCGTAAGGTAAGCCAATTTTCTTCGACTTGTACCTCTTTACTAAAAGGAGGAAGCTTTTAGCGATTAAGCCGCCTAAATCTCATATTTTCTAAGGTTTGCGTGTATGTATAGGTATTTGGTGTTTCGTATTAATAAAAATATACTCAGATATTGTTAAACTTCCTTCACTTTCGATACGCACAAGTTAACAAAAAAACAAAAAAAGATACTCGTACTGATGCAAATCAAAAAACGATTCCCAAACTTTTGCTTTAGAAAGCCGATATTAAACGAAAAACACTCTTACAAATATGCGCATATGAGCTTTTGTTTATACTGTCCTGAATTAAAAATACAATACTAGGAACAGATAGTTTACACTCAACAATATGGTGTGGTGATACCGCCGACCAGGTTCTGAGCAGTATTTTATGCCCAGATATTTATTATTAAACCATCTTTTTCTGGCCGCGACTTTCCGACTTAATCAGACTTATTTTTTACCCTTGTCAACAGCTACAGGCCAAACTATTAAAAGGTCGTTGACCTACATCGTAATTCAGCAATGTATACCTAGTCACCTAAAAGCTCTATCATACCTACTATCAAAATATGAAGGATTGTGACGAATTTACAGGTTTTGCCTACATCATCAACCCGCGATGTTGGGATTATCCCGACGCTGAACATTTTCTTTTAACGACTTTTTAACAAGTGCTCGGTTTTTATATTTATTTACCACAATTATAATAAATAAATAAATAAGTATCTGGGCCAATTCACACCAAGATTATCTGACCCCAAACTAAGCAGAGCTTGTATGTTAAGGTGTTATCATAGTATTATATGCTTCGAGGGTCGTTTCGAGCCACCCGGTATAATGTTTTAAAATATACGATTCGCCAACTTACTTAATTACTTTGCGATTAATTATTCAAATCGAGGGTATTCAATATATCAATAAAACAGTAGGTATTAGTTCTAAAATATCAAACACAATCAAATATATGTATTTCCTGTAAGCTCTCACAAGCACTTAATATATATTCATCAATTTATTATGAAACTAAAATATAAAATACTAGTTGAAAATTGTAAACACAAAAATAAAAATAGTTTACAACCGGTTTAGAGTTGATTCTGCCGTATAGGCTGCAACATTGTTTTGTTACAAATAAACGAGTTTTGTAAAAGCAAGTTTAAGTAGAATTTATTGCATACTTAACTATCCTCAGTAATGTAATAAGTACTAAGAGAAAGACAGATAATTAAATAATCGGATTAAATTAGCATAACAATTGAACTTATCCTAATTAACGATAAATCGATAAACACCGTGGGGCCTTGTACCAAAACTTTTATTATGGAATTATATATTTTATTGCATATTAAAAAATGTACTCTATTCTTTCGATATCGCGTAAAGATACAAATTTCTTGCAAACTATTGAAATTGATCCGATAAAACTAGTGTGTCAAAAAAACCGACTAAAATATGATATGCTTGAAGATTTTTTTGAGTTCAGTAAGTATCAGAGACAAGAGTAGTTAGTTATAAGAATACTAATGTACAATAAAACCTTATTCGTTTTGGTACTAATTAAGGTCGTGTTAGTTTTCCTGAAACTTCGGACATGGTTTAAGAGAGTAGGCCCCGTAATTGAAACGGTTGCATGTACGGCGCCCTCTGTTCCACGGATTAGTTTCCTATTTTGACGGCTGTCGATTCTATAGGCTGACATAATATGCCAGGACTTTGAAAGCTTATGGCGATTAAAGATGAATGACATCAATTGCTGCTGTCTGTTATAGGCAGCTACAGTACAACTTAGTTGTTGATTGATCGATAAGACTTACCTTCATAACGTTATAATAGTAGTATTAATTCGATGTGTCGTCGTGCTTTTAGCCGCTACTTATTTTGTCTTTCATTCTTCGGTTCACCCACGATTCCACACAGACAGTCCAATCATTAATCCAATTGCTACCTAAAGACAACAGAGGGATAGTACAAAATACACTCTTCTTCGTGCTATTGTTCAAATATTTTAATTTATATTCTTGGTTAATAAGTTAACGACGATTCATAAGTACTACAGTAAGTGGTCTAGTTGAATAAACATATTTTAATTTTGCACTAAGAAAGCGATAATAGATACTAATATGCGTAAACCAACCACAAACAACCCTTAATGATTGAACTCAATGCAACCTAACTATAAAATGTAGTTTTTGTGCAACTGCTTCAATATGACCTTGTCATTAATATGATTTAAATTTCAATCTTTATCGTAAATTTAATGGGAGAATAAATTTATATGAATTGATTTAGTCGAGATAAAATGGCACTTAGGTGTAGGACTATATTTCACAAAAACCAGGTAAGTAAAAAAAATATTATAACCTGAATTAACTCAATCGATTTAAAACACGTTTCGAAATTCATAGAATTCATTAACAAAATAAGTGCATTTGCGTATTATTTCAGCAAAGCAATCATGACATTAAATCTTCCTATTCCCAGTGGAGCACGAAATCTAGATTTCGTCGTGTGAATTATTATCGCTCAATTCTGGCTATCAGCATGAATGTTATCATTGCGAGTGAGAGATAAATAAATATTATTAACTCTATTACTTAGGTATATAAGTACATACTTACTTAAACTTACATACTTAATTTACCGGTACATTTATACCGGAGGATTTTTTTATCCTGCTGGGAAAATAATATTGATTGCTTAAATTGCTTAACTAGTGATGAAGAAACTAAGGTAAACGGCCAAATATCCGTCAGTTTCTGCACTTGGCTGACTTTACAGTGATGCTGTACTAAGAGTAGGTCGGATAATTTAAGTTGTATTGCATCACAAGGTGCAGAATCTATCTTAGTTTTTATTTATATATTAATTTTCATTCAAAACAGGTAAAAAATATAGTTAAACTCTATCAATAAGCAAAAAAAGCGATTTGTCCCAGTACTCGACATGTTTGTCCCAATGATCGTCGAAATGACCTAGAAGTCGTCAATTTTTATAGATACCAAATTGAACTCTATGTCTTTACAGATAAGGTCTATGAACTGTGAAAAAAAACCTCTCAATTTTGGATTACGTATGTCAGTTTTTTCTTTTTTGAAACAATATTTTAATTTAAACAAGGTGTGCTATCTGGTCTGCGCGACGTAAATAAATGGTTCCGAGTTATTTAGACTTTATATTGAATGTTAATTAAAAAATATTTATTTATTTGATTTCGACAATGTTTCAACAGCGTTTAATCCTAATGTTTAATGGTTTATCCTACTGAAAATATAAAAACCAAAAGTTTGTATGGATGGATGAATGGATTTTTAGGCTTTGTTGCTCTTTCACGCAAAAACTACTGAATGGGTCTCAAAAAATTAAATAAAATTATTTAATTATTCAGGAACCCATTTTTAAGATCAACTGAGAAACATTAAAACTTTAATTACAAACATATCGATACAGTTTATTCTTAAATAACGTAAGATGAATAAAATAGGACATACCTATACTTCGTGTATTCGTAATCAGTTTCATGTTTGTTTGTTCTACGACTTTTCCAATATAGACATTATTTTTTTTGAGTTCCCATACAAAATTACCAAACAGCTGATCGAGTTTATTATGGGAAGTCGAAAAATTAAATGTCTAGACGAGACGAGATTAGTATAGACATTAATTATCCAATGATAAGTCGTGAAACAAACATTGTTCAGGGTGATGTATAGAACATTTGAACGAAAGGATGATACTGATTATCGATACAGCCTCCACAACGTGTATAAAAGATGAGCACTAATACTTAAGGGTCAGCATGCATACCATGTATAGACTTAACTGTAAAAATATTAAAACTGAAAGCAATCATTTAAATCATTTTCCATACAAATTTATTTCATTAGTGCAACGTTAAAACATTTGGTAACCCTAGTTTTTGCTATGCGTGAGCCCAACAACAGAGTGACCTCAACAAATCACGCGAAGTGCACTCTGACTTCCTAGCAGCCCGGGTTCTGATGCTGCTGTTCAGTTTGCATAGAGCGTTGCAAATTGCAACCCGAGATTTGCTGGTTCCTTCACAATCACAATCTTTATTTAGCGTCAAAAGTGCAAATGGGTATGGAAAGTGGTACACCACGCGCCATATGTTATTCGTAGCATACTTTACATCACACCACACTTTGAAAAAGGTAAATGGTGAAAACACATTTAAAACAAACAAAACTGAAATAAAATAAATATGAGAACTTCAAAGTATTTGACACTTAAAATTATGTCAGATTTGTTGGTCAGACTCAGGAACGTAGCATGCGTGCGTACTCGGTAGTCTTTGAGTCATGGGCGGCGCTGATTAACTAGGCATGGCACCTCGGCTTGTCAAAAAAGTAACAGCTGTTTTGCCAAAACTCCAAAAATCTATAATTTATTAGGATTCATCTAGTCTAGGTTTTGGCATTTGCAGGTTCATCTTTTTACAAAAACAACCGTTATTGTTAATTTAAATGGTTTATTAAGTAGTTACGACTTTACTAGGTTGTATTTTCAAATGAAATCGATATTGGTGATTGAAAATAGTAATAAAAGCTTACACCTTATTAAAAAGCCTTAAAGCTCCTTTTTGTTTTGACTTCTTTATCGTTTTCTAGTGTTTTTAGATGGGTTTATTTCATAGATACGAATTTTCAAGTGTCTGGGACTGACTAAAACAGTGTGGAAAGGTGCAAGGTCAATCACTTGTCATGTCTGTGTAATCTTTTTCTTCTATGACCCAAGTTTATTTACACCTGTGTAGGGGGTGCCACTAGACAGTTTAGACACACGCTTGAACTTCAATTTACCAACAAACTACTACTAAATTAGGTTATCAGACATTGCTCTTAAAATCTACCAATACTAATAGTATAATGCCCCTTCAGTATCAGTGCTTAACCTTTTTACACGTTGTATATTGGGTATTATCAAAATCGTCGTGATACCGTTTTTTACCTATTATTCAGTAATTAAAATTAGGAAAATGTGTAACACAATTCACATTCGTTGAACGCACGAATACACTAAACTCTAACAATGATATCCGCACAACAAACAACATAAGAAACTTTAATTAAAATCTTATAACGTAATACCTATAGACGTATATTGGCGAGGGTCGATGGAACTGTTGAAAGGGGAAGGCCTAGACGGACGTACTTAGGACAAGTCCAAGACGTGCTCAGAAAAGGTCAGGTCAGGAGTACCCATAATCGATGAGCATGTATGAAGGATTAATGAGAGTGGAAGAAGCGCAAGAGGTGTGTCAGGACCGTAGCAAGTGGAAAAATGTGGTCTCTGCCTACCCCGTTGAGAAAAAGGCGTGATGCTATGTATGTATGTATATTGGTTATGAATATTATAACTCAACTTAACTAAATAAATAAAAAAAAATCTCAAGTCACTAATCCATGTTGAAATTACATATGAACTTGACAAAATGAATCATTAACATTTTAAACATACCTACTCGTATGTTAAATATAAAATATAGCAGAAACTCAAGCATCTCAGAAGCAATAAATATTATTGTTAATTAAACTGTGCAAAAGATACAAAAAAATTACAAAGTCAAGCAATGAAATGTGTCCTGAAATCTATCTAATTACCTTCTTTAAGGCCCCTCAAGGAAATCAAGCTAAATTAAAATGTTATAAAATTCCACGAAACAACTATGTACCTACAACCAAAATTACAAATGTACCAACAGCTTGGTCTACTACTAGCAAACATTCCCATGTAGTCGTTGCAAAAAATTGAAACAAGATAAGCTCCTTGGTATCACCATTACACACTAGTCCTTATTAGTTAATGCTAAAGTCTTTTGACTTCAACAGGAAAAGAAAATCTTCAATCGAGAAATTTTTTTTTGGAAACTGACGAGTACCTGGACACTGTCGACATTACGTACTTCTACCTTATCAAACTAAATGAAATAAATATATTTTTTAGAGAGTACAAAAACTACGAATGTACCTACGTAGGTATGTTATACTCGTGGTCACCCTACTAATCTAAGAGTGATATTTGTATTATTCTGAACCCTAAGTTTATCGAAAGGGTGGCGAACTTGTCAAAAGGTGCAAGTAACCCGGTGCAGGGGCTGTCGGGAAGCTATTAGCTTGCTGTTTTTTACTGGAACTTAGCATAAGAATGTCATTTCATTTACGGTATGATAAATCGCCCAGTATGTTAAAACGTTAGAATCCATCGGAGCTATCAACTTATTTTTTGGATTTGCCAATATGATTATCTTTAAAAATTCAAAAAATACCTTTACTTTTAATTCAGGTTGTTTGTTATAAATGCACAGGTGGCTATTGGTACGAGTGCGTTCTGTTGAATCTACACCAATCATAGTTGTATTAATTAATACTAATTTAATTAAAAAGCACGTGGTCCAAAACTTTATTATTAGAAGACCAAGACCCGAGATGCGACTTGTTGTGACCAGTGTGAAAACTCCCGGAGGCCGGCGCTATTGTAAGACTAGCTTTTGCTAGCTTGAGACATCTGTGTGGACCAAACTTTTCAAATGTTAACCCTGTTTCTTACACACCGTAAGTGTTATGCACAAAGTTATGGTGTGTGTAAAACGTTTTATTTGCTTCCATTCTGTAGTTTTCACGTGATACTGACAGACACAATTTAGTATCGTTTCTATTAAGCGTCGCAATCGATTTTTCCAGAAAATTTTAAATGAACATCTTAGCATCGGTTACTGTTGTATGTGTAGTATGAGATCGTGCTGAGGTAAATATTGATTGTTGCACGCGAAACGGTTCAGCCATTTCATTTATGAGACGATAAAACATTTCGACAGAGCTAAAACGCTTTCACTAACTATCGTGAGTGAACAGTTAGAAGTCCGAAAGTATAGTTTCATCCAGTTTCTGGCGGCAAAGGTAGAGCTAGCTTAGCGGCTTAGTGACTCTTGAGTCGACTGGCTGCAGTTAGCGAACAATGTTATGACGTATAAAATGCATGAATGCGCCCGACCGCCCGCCATACTCGCAGCTTGCTTATTTATGCATAGCATCTGTTCGCATTTTTGTACAACAACTAAGAATTCATTCCTTATTCATGTTCAGGTACAGTCGACCGAAGGTGGAAACACAGCCGGCATAAGCTGAGCCCTCTTCTGCTAAGGTCTTGTATCATGCTCACGGTCGGTTGGAGCTCCACAGTTTTGCGCTTTGGTGACTGGTACACTGTTTATGAGTAAAAAATCTGAATTTCCTAAAATGAACCTGTTTCACCTGCAAATGTTCACATTATTTTGACCTTCGAAAGGGACTTTAGGGGTTCCAAAGTGCACACAATGTTTCTTCACAATGCACTGCAGCCCCATATACCCACGCGGGGGACGGATGTCACGCGACAAGTGTAGCTAGTAGGGACTTCGGTCTCGGATGCATTTTCGGTCCCGGGACCAGTCTCGAAATTTTTCAGTTGGTTCAGACTCAGATTTCTTTCTAATTAACATGATTTTTTGAATTATTGGCCGCATAAACAGCCATAATAAGGTAGTTTAGTATAGCTTTGATGGAATTCTAAGGTGTTGACTAACGAGAAACAGTCTTTCAAATTCAAAACCTCCCTAAGGGCCGGTTTTCGACCTTTAGTATACAATCGTTTCAGACATTCATAACTTTGCGGCTGAAGTACCAAATCTTAGCAGCGACATTAATAATTCTTGTTTCATCTTTAACCGAGTTCCTTAGCTAGAGATATTGCTAAGTTAAACTAGAAAACATACTCCATACTTAAACTCAAATATATTTATTTAAATAGACTTAATCAGTACTTTTAAACAGTCAAAAAATATACTAATTAATAGACATAAATAATTTAGTAATATGAATATTTGTTGTGTGGTTGGGTGTTATTATCTATTTAAGTATGTATTTAGAAATAGTTAAGTATGTTTAACAGTCTCTGACGCCCATAATACAAGCTCTGCTTAGTTTGGGGTCAGATGATCTTGGTGTGAATTGTCCCAGATATTTAATTATTTATTTATTTATATAAAAATAAACAGTAGGTATACAAACATAATGCGACTCTACCACCGCGACGGAGGAGTTGATTCTTACTTAGAAGACCCGGCCAGAATCTCAGTAGTTACTCTTTTAAACTTGTTCTGGTTTTATAATGCAAGTTAGTAGAGTACAATTTGTTAGTTGAAAAAAAAACTGCTTAAATTCTAACATTAATAGACAGAACAACCTGACAAGTACAGCAAAGCTACATAATATAAAACAATAGGATGTACCAAGTCATTTATACAATTCCAAAGATGAAATTGTCAGTCATGCTTGCACACATGTTCCAGTGCCTCTTGTCCTTCACCTGCACAAATGTGGAAACAGACAGTAACAACAAGACATTGCCAGATTCGTCGTGTGATTTCGACGGAATAAATTGTTTCTTGCATTACCATTTCTCTTAGGTGCAGTGTGTCATCATCATCATCATCCGTGCGGTCTATCCCGGTTGTGAACCCACACCAGTGTGTAGGGTCCCAGGGTCCGCCTTTCTTATTTTCTTGGCCCACTTCGCGCGGTCTTGTGCATCCTCAGTGGTGATTCTGTTGGCACGCATGTCACCCTTGACGACATCGAGCCACCGCTTCTTGGGTCGACCTCTTCTGCCGGTCTCCGGCGGAGGCTGCATGGCCAGACATTTGTTGCCCACGTAGTTTGCCGATCTCCGTGAGACATGACCATACCAACGAATACGGCACTCTTGCAGCTTGTCTGCGATGTCACGAACTAGAAGGCTGCCGTTAATGTGGGTGTTCCGCACGTGATCTTTGCGTGAGACTCCACACATCCACCGCAGCATCTTCATTTCTGTGACGCGTAGCTCCTGCTTGTGTCGCTTTAGTAACGGCCATGTTTCACTGCACTGTTTCACTTAGAAGGACAGACCTAATGATGGTTTTATAGACCTGCCCCTTCAGCTTGATCGGGTCTTAGGTGCAGTGTATGTATAGTGCTATTTAAGTCTATTTATAACCTACTGAGCACTATCATGCGGTTACAGCAATATATTCTAAAGATAGTATATCCCGATCGTAAGTTAAATGCATGAAATTAAAGGGTACCTACAAATATTTTGTTTACCAAAATAAGTTTTGTGAACCTAATATGTTTACCCTAAAAATTATAAGTTACACCAAAAAAAAGAAAAGTGATCCACAAAAAAGAATAGTTTACCAAATATTGAATATCTGAAATAGTAAATTCGCATAGCAAATAAGATGTAACTTGTATCTGAAAAAGTGATGCGTCAACTGTAAAATTTAACCGTATGCCAAAATTAGTAAATGTTCACCAAATTTGACTTAATTACCCAATTTACGCGGCAACGCTACCCAAATAAAGTACAACGCTTGCATTAAAATGTTTGTTTTTTGTATGCTGATATTTTATAAGACTAACAAAATGGTCATATTTAGATAACAGATTTGAAAAATTGGAGTTAACATTTTGATAGACATCAACTGAATGTGTGTTTAAGACACATATTATGTGTCTGTTGCTTCATTTAGCCAACGTTGACTTAAATAAATGAGTACGTTTTAGCATTAAATAGGGTAACAAAATTTGGTGAACATTTACCAATTTTGGGTGACAATATTTTTGTTTGGATAACACTTTTAATCAAATTTGGTGAACAGTTAAACATAAGCCAAAATAAAGAATATTATGATAACTTTTTAATTTAAGAACCGGTCTCCGAAATTCTTAGCGATTGGTTTATTTATACTCGTAGATACCTATGATCTGGCTGGGTTGCACAACACAATCAATGGGTATGTGCCTAACTCAATATGTGGCCGCGTCGGCCACGTCCGCGTTGACGTTAATGTATCGGATCTCGGTACAGCGCCCCTAGTGATTAGAAATGGAACCAAAAATGCCATACAAATTCCTGAAGTCAAAATCGTGACAGTGCTCATGATAGATATACTGGAAGGCGATCTTTACGAAATACAGGGGATAATGACAGACTCCACCTTGCTGACTTTTTTTACATATTAAACATTTGTGAGTATACGAGTATGATAAAAGATGCAAGCAGTGTTTCCTGCGTGGTACCGGAGCGTACTGTCATATTGAAACCACGCGTTACTTTCGGCAGCGCTGTATCACCGCGCCACCTGCTGCCTCCAAATGCATTACGTATTCACGGGAAATTGTGTTTTCCCTACATTTTCGCGTTTCACATGCAATTAAAACTGGCAGGTTTTTTAAACTATCCTTTAATCGCAATATCTACAACTACATGCAGCACCTGAATTTTGCTAATTTATTGATGTAATAAAATTTAGGAAAGTATGTTAGATGGCAACTATTACACTAAATCAACACGTCAGAGGGCTTACTACGGTATAAATTTACGAAGATTCGTAAAACTTTGAAAGGGTATAAAGGGCACAAAACGTAGTATGTTATAAGTAGGTTTCATATATTTTGTACAATAAAATGTGTTTATTAGAAAACCGAGAAATCATTACCAATTTCGATTAGTATGCTTTTTTAACGACCGAAAACTCACGTTACGTACTAAGTGTTCGACGAACGGCGGGAGTAGTCCTACAGCATATTAACCGATGGGTATTCCTTTCACTCGCGTAATTTTCAATGAATTAGAGTACAGTCAGTTATTTAATCATTGCATGTTCACAAATGCAATGAACTTTATACGAGTACCTAGTAGCTATGTTTATAAACAAGACGTATCTTTGATCATATCGCATTTCGTAAATTAATGAGGTCCGCCCATAAGAAGTCAAATTAAAATTATGTCAAGCAAAATTAATTTCAGAAGAGGGAATTAATTAAATGAAGAGATATTTGTGTTAAACTACCGTTTTTTCCAAATATTCAAATCAGGTTGTAAATGATGTCTGTATTCAATAAAAGTCCAATACTCGGAGTAGTACCTATATGTCTTTGTTCTTATTACGATGTATGACATAGTTACATAGAATAGACTAATAAGGTACTGTCGCCAAATAAGATCCAACTTGAAATAAGGTCCACGAGTTTAAATATCCCGCTTCTATTACTAAATTGAAGTCTGATGGCGTGTAGACGTTCCTCATTAACCAATCAACGAAGTGCATTTGCATTAGTATAGTTTTACGCCGCCATTTTGTTAGTATGCCTGTCGATGCGGACAAGTCACAACGCGTAGGCCGTTTTGTAAAATTGTTGTGCGTTTGTTTTGTTAATTGCAGTGTTTTGTTGAGTTTTTGGTAAAAACTTCCAAGAATAAGGGAATAATAAGCTTCCAGGCGTGGATTGTTAAAGTAAGTAAGCTTACAATGTTTTGTTTGGTCAATCTTGATTGGTTTTCATCGAAATGGCCAAGTGCCTAAAAAAGTCCATTTCGTTGTCACCAAATAAGAACCGGACCTTAGTAGGTCAATAAAAAATGTAATCGGCTCGTTTACATTTCTTTCGAGTCTATTTCACCTTTTAACCACCACCAAATAGAAAGTAATAAATTATGAGTGGGTAGCATAACCGTGCCTTGATTTATATTTTATAAAAAGCTGATGGGTTACTGATTTTATTAGGTATTACCGTACTGTTGATTTGGTAGTCTAATTAAGGCCCATTGCCAAAATATGATTCCTATAGACCTAATAAGGGGCCAGAGACTGAAAACGTTATAAAATTGTTATTATTCTGTTTATGTTTGTTTCAATAAATAAATATAAATGCAAAACTAAACAGTGTTTCATTAAAAATCATAAAATAAAACTTTCGTTTTATGTTTAAGTTTTGATACTCTTAGTCCATCTGGTTATTTTTAATTAATAAATGAATTAATCTATCAGGAAAAACAACATAATTATTATCTTTAAACAAAACTAACAAAATAAAATAATTAAACAAAGTATTGACGGAAATATCTACGGAATAAGAATGATCCTTATTAGGATAATATACTCTTAATAAGGTCCACTGACATGTTTTTTAAAACAAATATTGTCATTTCATTACATAGGATACTTGATTTTTGGTTAATGTTTTGACTTAAACGATATGTAATTTGTGTATTTTATTTGTTTCATAACTCGAAATAATTTTTATAACAGATTTATAAGGATTTGTAGAAACATGGGCCTTATTTGGCGACAGTACCCTATATAGAATGTTGCTAAATTAGCATTTAATTTGAGCCTTTTTGAAGTTGCCTAGTCGAGTTTAAACTAATAAGCCCTGTATAAATAGGATTTTCTGATTTGTATTCCTATTTCCTGTGCGAAACATTAGGCTAAATTAAATTCAAATATTTGTACACAATACAAAATTAATTACGCATTAGTTATCCTATTCACAGAAAAATAACAGGCCGCGCATTGGCAGCGTTTCTGCCATTGCGCTAAATAAATAAAAAAATGAATCAATTTCAGTGACAAATTACACCAAGATCATCTGACCCCAAATTAAGAGGGAACGATCAGGAACTATATAGGTGGCAGCACTAAATTGACAAAAATGACACTATGCGGCTAGTAAAGGCAACTTATCAGACCTGTCATCGCGCTTTCAAATATGTAAACAAAATTATCTTTTCAAATATATTATTTTTGAATATGTTAGTTATAAAATACTCTGGTTCCGGACTATCAATAACGATCGTCAGCGTGGCCAAAATATGCCAAAAGGTAATGTATTGGAGGTTGAAGAGATAATAAATAAAAAATGAGACTGTGATAACTGGCAAAATTGTCGCACAAACTTAAATATCAAATGTTTACGACGTCAAAATAATGGTGAATAATTTTCTGAATTACCTTTTCATTTATATATTAATTTTTCAAAGCACCTATACAGTTGTGTATGTTTACTTGTTATAAATCTCAATGTCAATGATTAATAGTGTACAAGATTCGGATTGGCGACGCCAGTCGGCAGCACCTTCGTTGTGCACGTTCCCTGTTACATACTTAAATATTTCTAAAGACATACTTATATAGATAATAACACCCAGAAACACAACATACACAAATGTTTGTCATAGGTGGGGATCGAAGCCACGACCTCCGGTGCTACAGGCAGGATCGCTGCTATATATTTTTAGCTAGCTGTCCGTCAGCAGCTTCGCCCACGTTGACTATTTAGCTAGCTGTCCGTCAGCAGCTTCGCCCACGTTGACTACACACATCAAGAGTGTCTAGGGATCAAGCATTTTTATGCGGATTTCTTGAGATTGAGATGTGGCTTTGTAATAAATTTATGATTTTATAAATTTATATGGATCCTTTTTGGTGCATTTCATAATTTGAAACAGGAACTGTCAATCAAGTTCAAGTAAAAGATGAAAATCAGCTGTCAATGTTTTCCCTATAAAAACATACAACGCATGGAAGACATTATTAGTGCTACTGTTTCCCTACTACTGATTAAAACCAACGTTATTATGGAGCGGCGACGTCATTTAAGCAGGGAAGAAATGCTCAGAGCCGTGGGAATGATAGAAGCTGGTTCCCGGCAACGTACTGTGGCTTTAGCTCTGAATACAAGTCAGAGTGTTATCAGTCGACTTTGGACACGTTACCGAAGCACTGGTACCGTGGCTGAGCGCCATGGAGGACGGTATCGCTGCACCACACGGAGACAAGACCGATACATTCAAATCACAACTCGAAGAGCTCCAACAATAACCGCCATGATGTTAGCCGTGAGGCTTCATCACTCTTCAGGGAACTTAATTAGCGACCAAACAGTCAGAAACCGCTTGCATGAAGTGAACCTTCATTCCCGAAGACCGCTAAGGGTACCACCTATAGCAATGCACAATCGTAGGATTCGATATCAATGGGCTCTTGAACACAGAAATTGGGCAGAAGAACAATGGCGTTTCGTGTGCTTTTATGATGAGTCTCGTTTTGGTATGAGACCGGATACAAGACGTATACGACACTGGAGAACCCCTGGACGCCAACAGCGATTAAAATCCTGCCAGGAAGTCCATCCTTATAGTGGTGGAACCATCATGGTATGGGCGGGTATTTGGATCGGCGGAAAAACTGAGTTGATTTGGATCAGAGGCAACCTCAACGCTCAAATTTATGCTGAGACGATTGTATCAGACGTCATCGTTCCTCTACAAGTGCAAATCGGTCCTTTATTTCAGTTAATGCATGATAATGCACGACCGCACACCGCAAGAGTTGTTAGACAGACTCTCGCCGCAGCTAACATCAATGTCCTGTCCTGGCCTGCTCAGTCGCCAGACTTGAACCCGATTGAGCATGCATGGGATATGCTACAGAGAAGAGCTCTGCCGAATATGGAGGGTATCCAGTCGCAAGAGTCTTCTTTTTTGTTGTTGCAACGAACATGGGTGGCCATTCCACAGCGTGATTTGGATGAACTCATTTTGAGGATGCCAAACCGATGTTCTTGTGTTGTTAGTGTTTGCGGTAGAAACACGGATTATTAATTGTTTAAGTTACCCAATAAAATTTTAAAGAAAACTGTTATTTCAGTCTTTTTTTCGAACTTTAATGTTGGTGGTTCAAATGTCAAAAATCCCTATAATAGGAAAATGGCAAATTTCTTTATTAATGCAAAGGTGACTTGGTTTATCGTTACTGTAGACAAACGAAAACACTTTATTTGATGAATCCTTAAAGAAAATTTTAATTAATATCAATCAGGAGAAAAGTTATTGCAAAAATATATGTTGATCCCTAGACACTTTTGATGTGTGTATTTAGCTAGCTGTCCGTCAGCAGCTTCGCCCACGTTGACTATTTAGCTAGCTGTCCGTCAGCAGCTTCACCCACATTGACTATTTAGCTAGCTGTCCGTCAGCAGCTTCGCCCACGTTGACTATTTAGCTAGCTGTCCGTCAGCAGCTTCGCCTACGTTGACTATTTCAAAATTGTCAAAATAAATATAAAGCTTATGTTACTCGCTGATAATGGTGGCTGTATATTAGTGAACGATTTTGAAAATGGGTCTGGTAGTTTTTTGGGCCTATTCAATGCAACCAAACCAACAATCAAATCTTTATAATATTAGTAAAGATTGTGAACAAGCCTTGCTTAATTTTGATCAAATGATCTTAGGCCCGTATTCTAGAATCGTACTCAAGCACTGATCTGTACTTGAGTAGAGATTTCAAAACGTCAGTTTATACAAAAACGTCACTCAGATCCATACTCAAGTACAGATTTTGTTTTAAAATACGGGCCTTAGAGTAAGTTGTCCCAGATATTTATTAAATGTATTCACAAATAATTGACAATAACGGCGCGACGTCCTTGTAGATCTTTCCGCCCGCGTCGGTCCCGGGCTATTTGTTTGATCGCGGATCCTATTATTCAATTGAAATGGTTTAGTTAATTAGTTTCAATGGCCTAATCGTTTTTGGAGACTTTTATAACGAGTACGGTATCACAACTCTCTATAATCTATACGTTGATAGAAGGTAAAGTATTTGCAGCACCATTTAACCAACGAACCTAAATGAGTTCTCAATAATTTCATTTGGCCACATTTTTTTGCGACAACGCAATGTTCGTTAGGCTAAATAAAATAGATTTGATAAAATTATAAATACACAAATCAGAAATCTAGTGTCTTTTAAGAGGCGTGAGATAAAAACTTTACAACATATTTAAAAATTGTAGTATCAAATTGACGTAGGTGGGCCACGAGTCCGATAAGTAAGTTTTTAGTGTTCTTTTTTGGAATTTTATTGATTTTCCTGTATAGAGCAATACTCTAGAGAGGGTTCTCAAGTAAGGTAAGGAAACAATGTAAAAAAGAGTACAAAGATAGAAACTAGAAAAAATTGACCTGGTCTTAAAGACTCAAGCGGGATTTCGTTTTTTTCTAGTTTTTATCTTTGTGTAGAAAATAGTGCATGGCTAAAAATCTAAAATTCACTAAAAAAAGAGTAGGTAACTGACTATTAAGTCTCTAAGGAGTCTTCTCGGTAGAATCACCGTCTGAACCGGTGCGGTAGTCACATTTTTTTTCCAAAATGATAATTTTTATTTCATCAACGTCACTTTTTATTTGTTTTTTTTTTGTAATTGACTTTTTTTTTTTTTTCAAGTTTTTTTACTAACAATAAATTTTTTTTTTCCTTTTCTTACTTTAACTAAATATTGGTTGTTTGAAATCACTTGTGATTTAAAATTTATTTGTATTTCTGACTAGGAATTTGTATCTTTTTTTATAGTGGCAGTCAAGATGATGGAAAGCGATCGTGAGGTATGAGGCTGAAAAGCGCAGTAATGTAAAGCAATCACTGAGCTGGTCATACCCATCTTGAAAGCCTGCAAAAATGTCTTTTCACGCCCGCTTGAAGACCCCGGGACTATAAGAGGAAGGAAACACATGCGCTGGGAGAGCGTTCCACGTCTGGATGGTTCGACAAAGAAAAGAGTCGCCGAACCTTTTTGTGCGTGGGAACAGATTCTGGACTGTGTGTGGATGACGCCGTAATCCGGCACGCGTGGTACAGGAGTGGAAGGGTGAGGAGGGAACGAGTTGGAATAACTCTTCAGAGCATTCCCCATTGTAGAAGCGATCTCTATCGCTAGCGACAGAGATCGCTGAATGTCTCTAGAGACAATGCAGGTTGAGTGTTCTCTAACTCTCAACCTGCAATGTCTCTACGCAATTGGAGAGGTCCAAGGGTCATAGATGTCTCTGGGTTTCCGATAATACGGATAGCACGCCGCTGCAACCTGTCGAGAGCCTCAAGCAAGTACTTGGCAGAACCGTCCTAGAGATGAAAGCAGAATTCCACACACGAGCGAACTTGAGTCTTGTACAAAAGAGATGCCCAGGCGTGAAGAATCCTCTCACTCTGTTCGGGATTCCGAGTCTGTCCGAGTCCGGTAGTGAGGTGCCCTGAAGAGTGGGATGGAGAAGGAATGGTGACGCCTTGGCCGTGAAAGCAACACCTGTGTTTTCTTGGCGTTGAACTCGGGGTTGCATGCACCACATTCTGAAATGCGGTCCAACACTCCGTCGAGCTCAACAACAAGACTTCGCGTCTACTTCTCGATGTCAGTCTGTTTTGCCTCAGGGCGCTCGGAATACCGCGCGTAGACCGTGCTATCATCCGCATAGCTATGAATATTACCAAGTGATATAGTAAAGAGTATCTATCGTAAAGTAAGCCTCTGGGTGTCGCTTAGAAATAGCAGTCGTGAAAACAAGCAACGTCATAGGCCTCCGTTTAACAAGGTTAATAATGCGAAAAGAGGCACACAGTGGTCGTTAATATTTACTAGCATTCGATGCTACGAAAACTATTTGTATTTTCTTTTGGAGTCAGCGTAAGGGGAAACACTGAGCAAACAAACGTAACTGAGCTCTCCGATACGGCTCCGACCCGCAAAATATGAAGATTCATGGAGCCGACTTAAAGAACTTCTTGCTATATGGAGAGGCAAAATGAAGTATTTAAGAAAAGCTTTTTAACATTAATTTTCTTAACATTTTCATACCTTGCTTTTTGGAATTCAAAACTAGCTTTTAGTTTTTACATGGCTTATCAAACAAATTGAGCTTAAGTGATGTGATTGGGTAACAAGTTCTTAAATATGATAAAGCAAATTTTACAGGTCTGGCTAAAATGTTTTATTAAGTATTCACAGATTTTTACCGACGGTGTGACATATAGGTACGATTGGTATTTGAATCAGCGAAATTACTGTTCCCTCATGAAAACTTCTTATTGTTAAAATTAAATTTTAATAACATTCGTAATATGACAAATAAAAGTCATATTTTTCGAAACAAGGAATCTAGTGGAAAACCTCGCGAGGGAGCCATGGCGGGAATGCAAGCTCTAGCGGTTGGAGCGAGCAGACGCAATTTGCTATAGATTAAAATAATAAAATATCTAGTTTACTATAGCGAGTTGTTGTTTCCCTTCAAATATGTTTTTAATACTTTGAGGTAGGGATAGACTAGAGCTTGTGCTAGAGCATTACATTACAATGTAACGTTTTTACAGTTGGTACAACACAGGCAAATGCTCAGTTTTCTAAAAACGATTCCTTAAAATGTACGTTCTTGCTCGGTTTTAAAAATCAAGTTGTAACAAGGCATCGACCGCCATGTTCGCAATGTGGTGCGAGTCAATTTAAAAACGGCGAATGCTCGATGCTGATGCTAGTATAAATGGTCAAATTTATAAGTGGTTTCTTTGGGTTTCATTGCAAACTCGTAATATTTATTTTACCTAGTCATGCACATTTCTTTTACAAGCTTCTTTCAGTGTAGGTACGAAACTCGCGATGCTCAAACTTGACTTGCACTTGATTACTTTTCTTCTGAATCTGATTTGTTTCATTATAATCTGGCTTTAAAAAAAATTTGCAGAGCAGTTTCCCATTTTTTTAGAATTCCAATTTAGCAAATTTCACAAACAATATAATTATTATGATCCCTCAATTAATACAAAAGGCAGGTACTTTATATTTCAAAATCGTTTTCAATATTACTTTTTTTAAGTGAAATAAAAAATCGTGATGGCACAATGATAGGTACCGTATATTAAAGGCTCCTCACATAGCAACATACCTGAAAAGCTATTATAAGAGACCGGAACGATTCAGTTAAATTTACTATTATGTCGATAGCAGATAGGAATTTAAACTTAAAACTATCATCTATTTGTTAAATTGGATGATCGTTTTGGGAGCATACTTTGCGAGGCAAAGTTTATATTGGAGTACGGGTGCGGGCCATAAGTCTGCTCGTATATAATTGCTATCTTGATGAAGCCGGAGAAATGATTAAAAGCTAAAATCATTTAAACATTAGATCTAATTTAATGTGGAATGTTGTACAAAAGGCAAAACTACAAATAAAAAAATAAAAAAAGTTTTATTTTTCATTATTTTTCAAAGCTATTGTTCATCAAGCGATATAAAAACTAGAACAATTCATACATTCCTATGCCACGCGGGGGACTCTATCCCACAGAATCTTGAATCCTAGGTTTGAGTCCCGCTTGAGCCATAGGACCAAGGTTTGAATTTTGCTAGTTTCTATGTTTGATAAGTTAGTTTTTTTTTATACTACGTCGGTGACAAACAAGCACGCGGACCGCCTGATGCTAAGCGGTTATCGCAGCCTATGGACGCGTGCAACACCAGGAGCATTGTCGACCCTTAAAACCTTTTCAAACCCCTCTTTAAAAACTCCATACTAATTCATTGGGAAAACCTCGGCACCGAGCCTCGAACTGTACGGGACCATTGCGGATTCAGAGTGTGCGGATGAACTCCCTGGCGGTGGCGAGCGGTGCGATGGTAAAAAGTAGCCGTGGGCATCAATCATATAAAACAGCTCTTCAGAACAAAACCGTTTGTACAAGCGGTAGAATCCGCTTAGGGAGGTGAAGTCTCTCCTTAAACTTAAGGGGTTCTAAACCGCTTGTCAGTTTGGGATCGCCGACAATCCGGATCGCACGCTTCTGATTATGATTATAACAAGGTTCTTTTTAATGTTATTGCTGCTCTCGTACTTTTCTTGCACGGCGCGCGCAAAAGGGTTCGAATACCTAGTGCAGCACCGGGACCGTTTTAAATAATATAATGACATGGCTTCGTTCGAGATTGGAAAATATTGTAAGAGGAGCACCGGCAGACCCCTCGCGAGCAACAGTCGGGACGTGCACTATCTCGTAAGCGATTCTCGAGTGCAACGCCGCGTCGTGTCGCAGACGACTCACTTACCACTATTTCCGCTAGTCGAGTGGTTCCATAGTAGCCCTTTTGTACGCTGCGTGCCGAAGTCGGTTCTGGAAATATCAGGTGAATTTTATAGCAAGGTACGTCAGCAACAAAAATTGCTTAACATTTTGAAGTCACCGTCCATACCCATCCACAGCTCTTCTTAGTTTTCAGTCAGATAATCTAGTGTAAAATAATAATAAAACATGCATTTATATAATTTTATCTGAAGGGAAGTTCTTGCCAAACCCACTTTTAAGATATTTTAAAGAACCTAAGTGATTAAGCCTAAAACATAGAAAATGACGCTTCCACAACTAACAACAAATTTATAATCAGGAACTAGTCAATGAGCTAAATCTAAAACAAATGACAATGAAAAGTTCGATCAGATCATGACGAAGCGTTAATTAAGGCATACCGCATTGAAAAGGCTTAAAGCCAAGCGCAGAGTTAATTTCGGTTAACAAAGTAGGTGTTCGGACAAATGAAAACACATTCAATAACGCGAAAACGTTACCAGGCGGAGCAAAAAATAAAATTGGGGCAAGTACCGCGCCGTGCAGTTGGCCCGGCTCATGATTAGGACGAGCAGGTGTTTCATCAGCTAGCGTATAGGAACGGTTGCGATCATACGACTCGGAAGACGTTCTTCTAGTTATTTAGCTTACGAGCCGCTGAATTTTTTTGAATGGTTCTGCCTGTCCTTTTAAACGTGCACAAATTCTCGAAGAGACTCGACATGGCACTCAGAGTTCACAACCCTTTCAACTGAATCCTAAATCTAATTCCCTCTAAACCTTGCTATCGTTCATTATCCAATATCCAGCTTACTAAAATGAAGCAGTTCATATGATATTTATACCATAGAGTTTTTATCGTCTACCTAGAAAAGAAGATTACCCTAATCGGGTACTGAACCTGAACCTTGAGATGGTCACCAAATTGTCCTTGAAAGGTATGGCGTTGCGTTGACGTAAAACATCCAACCATTATAATTTTCATCAAATTCCGTTCAGCAGAGGACGGTTCGCAGCCACGAACCATCCTCTGCTGAACATAGGCTCTCCCAAGATTCCTACCATTAGATAGAAGGGGTGGCCAATAGTCGTAACGATTGGCATTTCCGGAATAGCGAGTGTTGACGCCCTTTCTCGCGACGTGACGCTGCCGTCCCGCCCGTCACGTCCTGTGCACTTGGGTACGTCATCTTATGATGGTCATTCTGCCATCGATAGCTTGCCAGAGCCTCAGTCTCTGATTCGCAGGACGTATGTGAAGATGAGGTTTGTATTTGAACTCCCCTAAGCATTTATTTGAACTCCCATGAACCTCAACCCCTTACGCATCATTTCATTTAAAATAATTATAAAATATATTCATTAGTACTTCACCCACACACACACACACACACACACAGGGCCACAGAGTGTTCGTCATTCAAAGCAAGAACGTTTTTCCGTCTTACTGATTTTTAACAAATATCTGGGACAATTCACACCAATATCATCTGACCCCAAACAAAGCTGAGCTTGTAATATGGGCGTCAGAGACTGATAAACATACTTAAATATTTCTAAACACATACTTAAATAGATAATAACACCCAGACACACAACAAATACAAATGTTCGTCACACAAATATTTGTCATGGGTGGGGATCGAACCCACGACCTCTGGCGCTAAAGGCAAGATCGCTGCCATTGCGCCAACAGGCCAGTCACTACACTATGGATTGAACACTAGTGGATATTCACGTTGACAACTAATTCAGTCAGTTAATGCCGCTTTTTGGCGCATTCATTTATTCATGCATTCGCGTAGGTGACTGTTATACCGTTGTTCAAAGATTGTGTCCTGTTACTTCCACCGTGTTCTTTATTGTCCTGCGTTTAAAGATATCAAGGAATTCTAATTAACCTGTAGTAGTCACGCTATGTCGACTGCGCAATGTTGGAATAACATCAAAATATTTCGGACGTAGGTCACCATTTTCAAAACAATTTTAGTTTATTTATTAAGAGTAAGTGCGTTAGTATTGAAACAAAATAAATATTTTCGACGTTACTATATCGTATATTAATATTTGGCCAGTATTTAAACTAGCAATTGCTAAAATTCATAATAAAGTTTGGTCCAACAACTGCTAATTGCAGAGTGCGGCTTTCGCTAAACCGTTTGGGACAAATAACAGAATTTGTTTAAAAACAGTTTTGCGTGATATAAATAATGAGGGAATAAAATATGGTGATATAAAAATGAAAAGTGGTGTTCGTTTTCTTCATTTAATTAGTTTAACGTCTTGGATTTAACGTCGTGAGCTGGTAAAAAAAAACCTTACAGTTTGGTAGTTTAGTTGGTGTGAAGAAAATCATATAAGAAAAAAAAAACCAACTTCAAAAAAACTATTACAAAACAAAGCACTAAAAAGTAAAGAAATAATTACGTATTCTTCTAAAACTTATACGATAATATAATGTAGTTACAATTATTGTTATTGTTGGAGTCGGTGTCAGCCAAGGAAACACTACAATATACCTAGCAATATACCTATTTCTTACATATCACGTTTACGTATGTATGTAGGTAGTTACAAACCTACATTGGCTGACACCGACTCCAACAATAACCATAATTGTAACTACATTATATTATCGTATAAGTTTTAGAAGAATACGCAATTATTTCTTAAATTTTTAGTGCTTTGTTTTGGAATAGTTTTTGTTGATGTTGGTTTTTTTTTTGTTAAAATTTTTGTTTATTTCTTGATTTTCAGTGAATAGTTCTTATTTATTTTATACATCGGAAAAGTATCATCCTATTGCTCCTAAGAATTGAAGAGTTCCGTTACTTTGTCATTGATCCCATAATCAGAACCTAACACTCATCAAACTACCCTTGAAGTATATCCTTTCCAATAAAAAAAGAAGCATCGAAATCGGTTGGCGTGATAATGAGTTATTCGTCCATTTGTCATCTAGATTGAAGACTTATATGGATTTCCCATGGATGCCACTGTCAAAACTGGACCAAATTAAAATGGAACCACACGGGCAGCATCAGCTTTCAAATAAAAAAAGAATTATCAAAATCGGTTGGCGTAATATTGAGTTACCCGTCCATTTGTCGCGCATTTTGTCTATCTAGATTTAAGACTTATATGGATTTCCCATGGATGCCACTATCAGAACTGGACCAAATTTAAATGGGACCACACGGGCACCATCAGCTTTCAAATAAATAGAGAATTATCAAAATCGGTTGGCGTAATATTGAGTTATTCGTCCATTTGTCGTCCGTTTGTCGCGCATTTTGTCTATCTAGATTTAAGACTTATATGGTTTTCTCATGGATGCCACTATCAGAACTAGACCAAATTAAAATGGGACCATTCGGGAAGCACCAGCTTTCAAATAAAAAAAGAATGATCAAAATCGGTTCACCCAGTCGAAAGTTATGAGGTAACAAACATAAAAAAAAGCATACAGTCGAATTGAGAACCTCCTCCTTTTTTTAAAGTCGGTTGAAAACAGTAATGAAGGTGTGTGTTCTGAACCTGACACCTACCTGCGTTAGTTACATGGTTCCCTATCTAATTGCATAAAATGTTTTAGGCATAATATAAATTGGCATAATGAAATTTGCACTAAATATACTTACGCATAATACAAGAATTTTGGCATACAATTTTACGCATAATTATTGAGGCATAATCAAATTTAAGCATAATAAACATCTAATCGCATACAATTTTTAGGCTTAATTATCAATGGCATAATCTTATATAAGCATAATGTACTAATTGCATATTTTTTTTTGGCATAATGTATATTGCACTAAATACACTTCTGCATATCTAAGTTTTTACTGATGGATGGAATTCCTATATAATAATGGAAGGCTGGATTCCTATATAAAATAGCCGATAAAAGGGCCACCCTCGCCGCATCCTAACCTACTGTTACATTAAATTTAAATTGTTATTATTAATAATAATTACATTAGTATAAATTACTATTATTCGACTTAACATTAGTCTAAATTACTATAATGCGACTGTACATTGTGCCTAAAACCATTATGCAAAAATTATTTTATGGATAATAAATAAATTATAATTATGCAGAAAAAATATTATGCAAAAACAAAATTATGCTAAAGTAATATTATGCTAAGCAACATTATGCCAAAGTATGATAAGAGTAAATACGTTATGCCAAAAAAAGGATCCCTAGTTACATGTACGAGTATGTATACGGCTTGTGCTAAGAGCAATGTACACACAAACAAAGCGGGGTTTGCAGCATCAGCAGAAACTTCATCTGCATATTTATACTTCTACTACTACGATTCTCATACCACAGCACAGCGGCGCAGTGGCCCAGCGGTCGTGGCGGATCTTAACTCAGATGTTAGCATTAGCCCTCATTTGAATGAGTACTTCTAAGCAAGACAATTTTATTAGCCATATTTTTAATTAACTCCAGGCCTACGTCGCCAATTTTGCATTGCCATGTTCTATAAACGGTGCCGTTTCCCCTCTCAGTTAATAGGTGCCATTTTTTAAATTATAGTTCGACTTAATGACCTTTGTCACCGTTTAGTGACGTCCCGGCTTATGTTGTAATATCGGCATACGATGTAACTGGCTGGTTGTCTTTATTCACCAATTTACTTACATTCGGGCCCCGCCCCGCGGCTCGTAAAGTAATATTATCCGCTGGGCGAGGGCAATAGTGCCTCTTTTACGGGCCGCGAGCGAGCGTCACATGGGAAATTATTTGACGTGGCGTTTAATGGATTTTTGCCTTCATAACACGCTACCTACATAGCCAAATAAAAATACTTGTAGCTCGCGAACCGTAGACAAATATATGCAACATTTTACCGTGAACGAATTTTTACATTGTAACCTCATCTGCCGCTTACGCTGCGGTTTAGTTAACAAGTTGAGGTAATGAAAATATAAAAAGTCCAATACCACAGAATAAAACCAATACATAGTTTAAAATACACACTTTAAAAGATTGATGGCGCCCCAAGAACTGTAGTTTTGTCATTCTCTTGGATCCACCTGTTATCTGTCTGTTATTTTTTTTACGTTTTTTCTATATAATGTGTAATTGCTATTATTATGTATAATATATGTTTATGTAATCTCTTTGAAATCTTCTTATTTTGATTTAAACCATTTCACCTTCTTTACACCTAATTTAAAACTTTTATCTCTAGCACTGACAGTATTATCTCTGTCTGACTGTGTGGTTGACTGGTAGAGAATGCCTCTAGACATTAAGTCCGCCCTTTGTAACATAGACTATGTGCAATAAAGAATAAATGAAATAAAAAAATAGTTTATATCTATGATTTGGAGAAGTTAAGTTATTAAATTTTTTAAACTTCAGTTTATATAAACGGATTGTTTGCTATCCTTGGAAATATAAATTCGTTTGTTACGGGCGTATCCAACATAAAAGAAAAATTACAAAAAAATATGTAAGCTAAATTTTAAGAAAAACATACTTCTCACCCTAATAATAAAAAATAATCAAAACAAGCAATGAACTTTAGGTTTACTTAAATATTTAACCAGTTCAAAACTTTTGTTTTTCTCTGCGGGATAATTTTATTTTATAACTGCCATTAAATACCTCAAACGACCGCATGTTTAATATATTTTTCATTAGTATTGTTGGATTACTAAAAAATAACCTTAACCAGTTTTATCAAAGCAATGTGTTTACTCAACTCTTCCTTTAAATTTAGGACTATTCATTTAACTGTAATTGCTTGCGTTTAAGAGAATCAGGGGCTTTATTATAATCGCTTATATATCCAGTCAAGTGATTTCCCTAAAGTGAGGGTAGCAAGCAATTTCGTCAGATAGAAGAGGCGTTAGTGCCAGGTAACCTTTGACCGGCTAGAAAACATAGTAATTGTAGATACTATGTAGAAATGAAAGATCATAGTACGAAATTGCTCGTTACGCTCAGGCCCCAGGCAGGTTGCAGCGCTTGGGAGCACATGCACCGCTGGTGACTCAAATCGCACAGCTGTTTTCACTTTGTGAACATTCAGGGAAAAGCTTCGTTTATGCTACTTACTCGTAACTTGGCGAAAAAAAATATCGACGTTGAACGACACTGGAACTATCTACGAATGAACGCACAGTTACTAATTTGTGGATTTTATTGTCGTTTAAACGTAAAAGTGTGTGTGCACTTGTGTGCTTTCAAGACTTGAAAATGTTACGATAACTTCAGAAAAAAATTGTTATTAGTTATTGTTCCCGCTAGCTTTAAAGAACGATGGCCAAGGCCTGCGCAGTGGTCGAATTTAGAGCTAAATTGGTATGAGCCGTGCGCAAAACCATCGCCTCCACTGTCGCCTAGCCTTCTTTTCACTTGACTAGTAGGTACGGAGAGTACTTGATCAGTTTACCTTAGGCATAACTACGATAGTTAACTACAGCAAATTCTATGTCATTTTAGTCACAATGCTATAAGTTAGAGGTGCCGTACAAAAATTATATGTAAAAACTTGACAATAGACTTTCATCGGCGTAAATTCACTGCACCCCTGACGCCAAAAAAGATATTAAATAAAATTCCACTTGTCCACAGAGTCCGGAGTGGCCAGCCTAGAGCTGCTCGAGCTGCGCGTGCCGGCTCACGTGCCGCTCGGCACGCGCGCCGAGCTCTCGTGCCGCTGGGCCTTAGGGCCGACAGACGTGCTGTACTCCGTCAAGTGGTACAAGGACGGCAAGGAGTTCTTCCGACATGTGCCGAGGGAGGCGCAACCGAGAAGGCAGTTCCCGCTGCCGGGAGTTGAAGTTGACTTCAAGGTGAGATTTGTTACGTTTATGCACAGTCCACATTCACGCTCACGTCCAATTTGCTTTGTTTTTTTCACTCCTGCCAGGCCTGTGTCACTTCATAGTTTAGACACGTTCGGCCGAGGCACGTCACGCCACAGCGAGGGGTGCATGACAGTAGGTTGCCGGTCCGCTCGAACACTCGCTGCCGAGCGCGTTTTTTAATGTTTTGTTTCTAATTAGTTAAAATGTAATTTGTAATTATAAGTATAATAATGATTACTAGGAAGTACTGACCCATAATAATATGGTAATGATTATATATAATATAAATTTATTAATATAAAAAAGTATTATATTATAATGTAATACTTTTTTATATTAATAATTAAATCAGTGAGTTGCAACCCTGCGCTCTGACAGCTAAATCGGTCTCGTTCAGCGGCGCACATCGGAATATGAACGCTCCTGCTACGTGTTAAATTTCGATTCCACGAGCATGCAAGCCACTTAAACTTGACCTTGTTTGATAGCACGGCCAAATAAAAAAGTACTAGTGAGACACGGCTTGTCAGAGTAAAAATACTTTTTTACTTGTCCGCGTTTCCTGAGTGAACCTTCTGTACGCATTACAAATAAGTGATCCTAGTATGATCACACATGCATACGCGTACTTTCTCTCCACACTATCTTTACACACTACTCGTTTACTCGTTTTTTTCTCTGTGCATTTGCTGGGCCAATACATTATTTTTCTTTCTTTATTACTTAACAACCCCTGTTTCTGGATTCAATTCCATTACGGAATGGGTCTGTGATCATCAAGCCTGTTGATAATATAATGTCAATAAATTTGACTAGTTGACCAGATGCGGAATGATTACTTTGCTATGGTTAAAACGTTTTAGGAAAACCGAATCGAAGCTTTCAGTAATCCGCTTTTAGCCGCGTTGTATTTAGCCCGCAGAGCGTGCAGTATTTAATTACATCAAATAGTAAGCTTTGAATATCAGTATTATGAGAAAATATTATATTGTTTTAAACGTTCATGGTCACTAACATTAGAATTGTTATGAGTTACAGGGTTTCTACATGTAGGTACCATCATAGCACTTGCAACAGTGCCGAAATATCGAAACTTGAAACCAATAACGACATGAGAGAAAATATTGCTTGAACATAATCCTGGAGTATACCTGCAACTGCCCACTGATATAATGCATTTATTGCAATCGTTTTTTAGGTACAGCACAAAAATGCTGTATTATTCATTGTTATGTAGGAAATTTATGTTCTTTCCATCGGATTAGTCGTGTCAGATTTTCTACTGTAGCTTCCTACATGATTTGAACCTACCCACACCAAACTGAATTCTATATTCCGTGGAAACGATGTCCATTTCCCGGCCAAATTTCATGAGTTAGGTATGGCTGTGTCGACATTCACCTAATTAGAAAGGGTTAATCCCGGCTATGTGTACCGGGCCAGATGTGCTGACTGCACACTTTGCGGAGTTAGCTCGTTACCCACGACTAAACCTCACCTATCGTTAACCATAATACGATATCAATGCAATAATTGCAAATCAACTCCCATTTTTCGGCACATTTGAATATAAAAAGCGACGCCACATACGCAATATATTGCGTTAATTAATTCGCACGACCATAGTTTCAGTGAAATAAATTTTGGACAACCTAATTCGCCTAATTGCTTTGCCAATCGCACTCCAATTTATTAATTTGAGTTTTAAATTGTCCATTCACTATTGCAAACCGCCACAATTTGTAAAGGAATTTATATTATCCACGACGCTTTAAAAATAATTACCCCTTGTAACTTTTTCCGTTTATCAATTACGGTTTGCACTTAACTAATCTAACTTTTGCTTAGTAACAAGGCAACGCTATAAATTTTTATTGTTTATTAGCTGTAACAGATAAGGTAATCCGAGATACCTTTTCGGGAGAAGCCTCGTAGTTCAGAACTGGAACAATTTGCGCGAATTACGCGTTTAAGCAGATAATACAGATGAACTTTTAAAGTAGATACGTATAATTGGATTAATCCGGCTGTGAGTCGAGTTTGCTTAGGTCTTCGTTGTGGAAACAATATAAAACTAGACCGGATATTGCTGTGTGAAGAGGTGCAGGTGTAAACAGAGCCGGCTCTTCTGCTCGTGCTAGTGGCGTATACTTTGTTTTGTTTGACACTTGAAATCTCTATATAAACTGGCATTTGTGTGGGCAGTTTTCATAACATTTCTAATCATAATATTAAAAGTTTATAGTCGAAGATAAATGAATGTTTCTTCTGGATTTCGTCATATTAGGTATATCTTCGGACTTCATTCTCGAGATTAGAGAACAATTGTAGTTTCACGTAGCAATCCGCTAATCATACACTATATATAGTTTAAATATATTTAGTTAAAATTACTATATAGTTTAAAATACATTAAAAAAAATGTTTAAAAAATAATTTAACAGTTTTTCATTTTACTAACCCCAATGCTCCGATCTACCGGCCATTACTTCAAGCCTCATTCACGTTCGTTGAGAACATTATATAGACTGGTATTCACGTTTTAGTGCTATGCTAGCCAACACGCAGTGTCTTATTATCGTGCAACAAAATGCCAAAACACAGTAACGACGAAGACAGTGATGAGTACAGTAGGCGCAAGATGAGAAAATTGAAGAAAAAATTACGCAAACGCCAGCAGAAAGCACACTTTGCGTCGCCTGCGCCATCGTTACCCAAAGGTACCCACATAATATATGATAATCTAACAAACCCTAACTCCAATGCTTAATAATAATTATAAATTATAAATAAAGTACTCAAGTTACTAATAAATATAGAACTTAACAAAAAAAAAGTCGTCACACCCAGTGGCTAGACTTAGCTTTGTATATCATTTTGCGCAGTATGTTTTACGAATATAACAAAGACTTAGTAAATTTCGCTTTGTGAATAACTTTGTTTCGTAATTCAACTGTTTACCCTAGGGGAGAAAATGTTGTTTCTTAACAACCCCCTTTTACGAAATAACAAAGACTTAGCAAACATCGCTTTGTGAGTATCTTTGCTCGTAAATCAACTGTTAAGCCTAAAAAGGGAAAATGTTGTCTCTAACAACCCCCTTTTACCATAGAAAACAAAGACTTAGCGAATATCGCTTTGTGAGTAACTTCGTTTCGTAATTCAACTGTTTAACATAAGAAGGGAAAATGTTGTTTCTTAACAACCCCCTATTACGATATAACAAAGACTTAGCAAACATCGCTTTGTGAGTAACTTTGTTCGTAAATCAACTGTTTAACCTAAGAAGGGAAAATGTTGTTCTTTTACAACCCCCTTTTACGATAGAAAACAAAGACTTAGCGAATATCGCTTTGTGAGTAACTTTATTCGTAAATCAACTGTTTAATTAACCTAAGAAGGGAAAATGTTGTTCCTTAACATCCCCCTTTTACGATAAAAAAACAAAGACTTAGCGAATATCGCTTTGTGAGTAACTCGTAATTCAACTGTGTGATACAGTAATAGGAAGTAAAATGTAATTTTCCAGTGGCAAATAATATTATTTAATATTGTAATTTAATAAAAATACATAAATATTCACATTCATTAATATTAATGAGTCTCATTGGAAGTGATCTATTTACTTAGTTTTAATGAGAAGTAAATGTCTTTAAACCTAAGAAGAAAAAATATGTTGTTCCTTAAAACAACCCCCTTTTACGATATAAACGAAGACTTACACACACGAATATCACTCTGTAAGTAACTTTGTTACATAATTCAACTGTATAACCTAAGAAGGGAAAATATGTTTTTCCATTAAACAACCCCTTTTTACGAGATAAAACCAATATACATAACGGTAATCGCTTTGTGGATAATTTTGTTTCCGTAGTTTTTATCTATAAATTAGATCAGAGTGCAAAGTAATAAAATAAGCGTATTTTATGCACTATACTAGTCCATATGTATGTATGGATGAAATAAACGACCAGCCCTCCCACAAAAGATGTGTTTCTGGAGAATTTTGAGGCCCAGGGCCCTCCACGCTCCCTTCGCCTGATCTCGAGGAATGTGCTTTAGACGCCGTGCTCCCCCGCCATTATTTTTCCTGTTCCACCGACCAATAAGAGTCGGACACTGTTGCTGAATATTTAAACCAACATCGTGAATATAAAAGTAATGTTTTTTCGTTCTTTATTATTATTCGGTGATAATTAAGACTCGCATGGGGTTGTTTTTTGTAGGCCATTTTAATTGTATTGTGTGCCTTCATAAGTAAATAAAGGTATTCATGTAAAATCCAATTCATATCATTTGTGATGATTAGCTTACATACATTTAAAGAAGCCAAGCTATAAACAAATCTAGATGCACCCATGACAAAATAGGTGATTTTGTCATGGGTGCAGGGTTATAATATCCCCTTTTACCAACTTGTAGTACAGGTGTACCTATAAACCACACTCGCCCAGACTATCAGCACTTGAGTCCATCAAGCTTATAGAAGCTGTCAATGATCTTCTGTTGTCTCGAGCTATCGTCGAATGGACGCCATGTGAGGGTCAATATTTGTCCAGCTTCTTTTGATAAAAATGAAAGATGGGGAACCTTGCTTTATTTTGAGTTTAAAATCTCTCAATAAATTTATAAAAACGGAACATTTTAAGGTTGAGGATTTTAGAACACTGTTTTTTTTTAAATTTACTGTTTTACCTAAAAGGTTAGGTTAGGTTAGGTTAGGTCTTAGTACGGCTCGCGCTCTACGGAGCGCCAATCTGGGCGGGGGCCCTCAACGCTGAAAACAGGCGCCTGTTACGGGCGCCTCAAAGACAAATAGCGTTGAGGGCCGTACGGGGTTACCGTACGGTATCGGGGGGGGCTGCCTGTGTCCTGGCAGGCATGCCCCCCTGGGAGCTGGAGGCGGACGTTCTTGCTGCTGTGTACCAGTCCCGCACAGCAGCGAGAGCGGGAGGAGGGCGCCCGTACTGGGACGATGTTGAGGGGGTGCGCCGGCGTGCGCGGAGCGCGCTGCTGCGGAAGTGGGCGGAGGACCTGGTCGACCCGCTCTATGGCCGACAAACCATAGAGGCGATCAGGCCGGTCCTCGACCAGTGGGTGCGTAGGGAGAAGAGGCCCCTTACGTACCGGCTGGTGCAGGTACTTTCCGGACACGGCTGTTTCGGGAAGTACCTGCATAACATCGCCCGGAGGGAGCCCACCCCGAGGTGCCACCAGTGCGACGCCGAGGAGGACACCGCCCAGCACACCCTTGAGGTGTGCCCTGCTTGGGCGGTGCAGCGTCGCACACTAGTGGATGTGGTCGGCACCGACCTCTCGCTCCCGGCCCTGATACGGGCCATGCTGGAGAGCGGGAGTGGATGGGAGGCGATGGTCTCCTTCTGCGAAGAGGTGATGTCGCAGAAGGAGACAGCGGAGAGGGCCCGGGAGGAAGATCCTCAGGCGGGCCCTCTCCGACGCAGACGGCGGGGAGTGAGGAGACGGCGGTTTGCACGCCTTCTCCCCGCTCCCTGAAAGCAGCACCGGGGTGAAAGTCGGGGGGCTTTCACCCCATTGCACGGTGCTCCTGTCTGGGGGTGTCCCCGTATACCGGGACGCCCCTGCTGCGTGAGGAGGCCCGGCGTGAAGGCTGGGCCGTCCGCCAGGGACGGCATGGTAATCCGAACTAGGCACCATGTCGTCCCGTCAAGGCGATGAGGTATACCGGGGGTCTTTTTAGTGGGTATGCCGTCACCTTCAGTGACGGAGAGTCCCACACTCCCCCGCTGCCCCACCCAGGCAGCGGGATAGTACGTAATGCATTTTTTCCCCCGAAAAAAAAAAAAAAAAAAAAAAAAAAAAAAAAAAAAAAGGTCTTAGTACGGCTCACACGCTGGAGGCGTGCGTGGCTTGGGTGGATCAGCGCCGCAATCTTGCGGCCGTTGTGGGCGGGGACCTCTCACTCCCGGCCCTAGTACGGGCCATGCTCGGGAGTGAGGAGGCATGGCGGGCTATGGTCTCCTTCTGCGAGGAGGTAATGACGCAGAAGGAGACCGCGCAGAGGGCCCGAGAGGATGATCCTCTAGCGGCACCTCTCCGACGCAGACGGCTGGGGGCACGAAGACGGCGGTTCGCCTGTCCTCCTCCTGCTCCCTAAAAGTAGCACCGGGGTGTAAGCCGGGGGGCTTACACCCTATTCCATGGTGCTCCCGTCTGGGGGTGTCCCCAGTATACCGGGACGCCCCCGCAGCGTGAGGAGGCCCGGCGCATAGGCCAGGCCGACCGCTGGGGCGACGTGGTAATCCGCAAGGCTCCATGTCGCCCTATTCCAAAGCGGTGAGGGTATACCCGGGTGTGTTTTAGTGGGTATGCCGTCGGCTTTACCGGCGGAGAGTCCCACACTCCCCCACTGCCCGACCCAGGCAGTGGGATAGTGCGTAATGCATTTCACACCCGGAGAACAAAAAAAAAAAAAGGTCTTAGTACGGCTCCGTATTATTTTCCGTATTATTTTCCATAGCCGTACTGAGATCTTAAGTTATTTGTCAATAATATACACACATCAAAAGTGTCTAGGGATCAACATATATTTTTGCAATAACTTTTCTCCTGATTGATATTAATTAAAATTTTCTTTAAGGATTCATCAAATAAAGTGTTTTCGTTTGTCTACAGTAACGATAAACCAAGTCACCTTTGCATTAATAAAGAAATTTGCCATTTTCCTAATAAAGGGATTTTTGACATTTGAACCACTAACATTAAAGTTCGAAAAAAAGACTGAAATAACAGTTTTCTTTAAAATTTTATTGGGTTACTTAAACAATTAATAATCCGTGTTTCTACCGCGAACACTAACAACACAAGAACATCGGTTTTTGAGTATGCCACTCAAAATGAGTTCATCCAAATCACGCTGTGGAATGGCCGCCCATGTTCGTTGCAACAACAAAAAAAGGTCTTCTTGCGACTGGATAGCCTCCATATTCGGCAGAGCTCTTCTCTGTAGCATATCCCATGCATGCTCAATCGGGTTCAAGTCTGGCGACTGAGCAGGCCAGGGCAGGACATTGATGTTAGCTGCGGCGAGAGTCTGTCTTACAACTCTTGCGGTGTGCGGTCGTGCATTGTCATGCATTAACTGAAATAAGAGACCGATTTGCACTTGTAGAGGAACGATGACGTCTGATACAATCGTCTCAGCATAAATTTCAGCGTTGAGGTTGCCTCTGATCCAAATCAACTCTGTTCTTCCGCCGATCTAAATACCCGCCCATACCATGATGGTTCCACCACTATAAGGATGGACTTCCTGGCAGGATTTTAATCGCTGTTGGCGTCCAGGGGTTCTCCAGTGTTGTATACGTCTTGTATCCGGTCTCATACCATAACGAGACTCATCAGAAAAGCACACGAAACGCCATTGTTCTTCTGCCCAATTTCTGTGTTCAAGAGCCCATTGATATCGAATCCTACGATTGTGCATTGCTATAGGTGGTACCCTTAGCGGTCTTCGGGAATGAAGGTTCACTTCATGCAAGCAGTTTCTGACTGTTTGGTCGCTAATTAAGTTCCCTGAAGAGTGATGAAGCCTCACGGCTAACATCATGGCGGTTATTGTTGGAGCTCTTCGAGTTGTGATTTGAATGTATCGGTCTTGTCTCCTCCATGGCGCTCAGCCACGGTACCAGTGCTTTGGTAACGTGTCCAAAGACGACTGATAGAACTCTGACTTGTATTCAGAGCTAAAGCCACAGTACGTTGCCGGGAACCAGCTTCTATCATTCCCACGGCTCTGAGCATTTCTTCCCTGCTTAAATGACGTCGCCGCTCCATAATAACGTTGGTTTTAATCAGTAGTAGGGAAACAGTAGTAATAATGTCTTCAATGCGTTGTATGTTTTTATAGGGAAAATATTGACAGCTGATTTTCATCTTTTACTCGAATTTGATTGACAGTTCCTGTTTCAAATTATGAAATTATGAAATTATGAAATGCACCAAAAAGGATCCAAATAAATTTATATAATCATAAATTTATTACAAAGCCACATCTCAATCTCAAGAAATCCGCATAAAAATGCTTGATCCCTAGACACTTTTGATGTGTGTATTTGGATGACGTGTGTTGTATAGACAGGCCTCTGTCACTCTATGTATGTGCGCGCGATAATCACCTACCAGCTGCGCCGGGTCATTCATGACCTATTTGGCAGTTGGTTGTCAAAACCCGCGTAGAACATTTGTACGCAAACCTTGCGGTTGAACTGACACGATGCAATGGCGTAAAGTAAGTACTGACTACTGGACATCTACCTACGAGTATATCGAAAGAGGTAGCCTCGCAATATATGCCTGTCATTTGACACTAGGCTGGTATATACAAAGCAACTAGAAAGATGCAAATATCCTGCTCTGTAAGGTTTTATACTATTTTCACTCTAAGATGATATGCCTGACAGCTCTATAACGTTCCATGTCACGCATACTATTTCAAACTAAATAAAAAGAAACTGGCAAATGAAAATTTGGCCTTTTGAAACTTATCAAGTTAATTATTATTATAATTATTAACTGTTGTTAAATGAAGTAAATGAAATTAAAATAAATATATCTTTACATCGACTGATGCGTGAAAAGGAACGCCATTCAATAGTGTATTGACACTACTGCATCGACAAAAAATCGATGAATACATGTCATTCACGTGAGATACAAATACAAATAAACTTTATTGTGAATCACAGGTATAACAATAATGTTCAGATCATACATATTTAAGAGTCTCACTGTGTTCCGCCCCACAGGCATACAATACAATAGTAATCATAATTAATCCCAGTGTCCAATTTCATTACAAAGTAGTCAATAAAAAATAAAAAAAAGTAATTATATAAATCAGTACGAGTGCGTCTGCCTTGTATGCGGTTTGTGTTTGCGTTACGTCTGAGTTGCGTATTTGTTTGTTTTGATTTTTGTTGCTGTTTTTGTTGAGATTTTCGTTTTAGTGGTTTTTGTTTGGTACGATGCCGAAAAAAACCAAAACGACTGTTTTGAGTGCTCAAAGTCGGGAGTTAGTTATTCTTTGGAGGGACTACTTCGAACGAGAGCGTACTAATGGAGGCCCGTTAATACTGATCGAAAGAGTGATGGACCGAATTGCGGCAGCTCCGGACATCGGGACAGCTACCGTTTTTCGTATAACAAAAGAAAAATATGGTGAAACTGGTAACAAAGACAAGAAGTTATCCACTCCGAAGAAGCGTACAATAAGCGCAAAGCTTCATAACTGAAATAGATTGCTTGTGAGTTTATAATTGTAATAGTGTCCTAGTTCATGATTATAAGAAGTAATCATCCCTAAGCCATATTTTCATTAAATATCGTCTCCTCGCCCGCTAGTCCAAGCAGCCTAGTACATCGAGTATAAAGTACATCCTGTACGTCTACCACGAGATGTCTCTTTAAATTTACGTTATCGTTCGCGTAAAAAATTGTATTGGAGACAAGTCTCCGATACAAGAAGAGCTCTGGGTTATCGCTGTCATAAAACAACTACTTTTCGACTGAATAAGATGCTAATTTTAGGAATCAAGGAGTATTTTTGGGGCACACGTAGTTGAAATTAGTTTTTGTTTATTACATTAAATTATGCGGCCAAAAACAACATGTCTCCGCCGTTTGCACCAAATAAGATGATGAAATTATTGAAAGAGGCATGTCAATATGTAACCGGTGAAAAATGGAGGAAGCGCGTTGATAAAACTAGCCAAACCATAATGGAGGACTGGGACAAATACATCCACATTGACCGAATAAGAGTCCAGCAAATAATAATAACAGTAGAAGACGATTTCGATACTGATATCAGTTCACAAGAATCAAGTTCTAGCAGTAAATGATTAATAAAGTTACTATTATTTTCGAAAGACCGCGTTTTATTCTATAACTTATTAGCCATAACCCGTTTATTAAGAATTTATTTAAAAATTTTAAATCGGCAAATCCGATTCCATTTCCTTTGCCAACTCATCCGACATTTTAAACCATCGATAAAATTTTATTCGTTGCATCACTATAATTGTCAATTATGAACTGTCAGGGATATCATCATACGGCGAAAACAGTATAGTAATTATGACAGTTATATGAGCATACCAACATACTAACATACTAACTTGAAGATGACATTAGTTGGTGGATAAATTCAATAAAAACTTCAATAAATCCAATAAGAGAAGACTTTTACAACTTGATTTTTTTTCCGAGGCCAGCTAAACTGGATCCCCCATCCAGTTAAATCCATTACCCCCCGTAATAAGTGATGTTAAGACTGCTAATAAAAGGTGGAGTGAGGAAGAATCAGCTGAACACATTAATTATCTCGAACTGCATATTTTGGTTGAAAAAATATTTGCTACAGAATACTGCACAGTATTAACTGTCAGATTTTATTAAGGATTGATAAAACAACCGCAATATCTTACATCAACCGTATGGGTTATGTGAGATTTCCACACCTTAATAACTTAACCAAAGATATTTGAATAGTAAAGCTAGAAATATACCTATTCCTATACGCTTCATAAATAAGCTCTCAGGACAATAAAATAGCAGACGCAGAATCTAGGCTATTACATCCTGAAACAGAATGGGAACTTAGCTACTCAGCATATGACCGTATAGTCAATAGATTTGGTACCTCAGAAATAAATTTATTCGCATTTATTCGTTAAATTCAAAATGCCCTAGGTATGTATCCTGGCAAAGAGACGCTGTCAATGCTTTCACCATTGAGTGGAATGAATTGAATTTTTATGAATTACCTTCTTTTTAGGTTAAAGCTAAAGTTTTAAGAAAAATCATAACTGACGGTGCTCACGGTATTCTCGTAGCCCCTTATTGGCCTACTCATGCTTGGTTCCCACTCTTTAACAGGCTGCTTTTGTCAGATCTCATTACTTTAACCATTCTGATGACACATTATTCTCTGTCCCCAGGAATGTGACCACGTTACCGCAGCTCAAACGTATGGCCGGGTAATTATCAGGCAAGCTTTTTTCGAGAAAAAGCGTACCAGCAAATTCCTCAGACGTAACTAACTTGTGCATCTTTATCGGATAATTATATTAAGCAATATAGTTGGTCGTTGGTTTGATTTCTATGATTTTAATGATGTAGACTATTACGAAGCGTCAATTCCAAACGTTTTTCGACGGATGTTTTTAATTCAGGAGCACAGTATGGAACGCTCAATAGTTTTCGCTCCGCCTTATCTCTCATAATTAGCTCGAAAATATCCTCTAATGATAGAGTCAATAGGCTGTGCAATGGCTTTTACAAACTTCGACCACTCTTTGAAAATAAGATCATCTGGGATACATCTATTGTCCTTGATCACCTTTCCAATTTATATCCTAATAATGAGCTTCGGCTAAATCAATTAGCTAAGAAATCACTGACCCTTTTAGCTCTTACTACAGTGCAGACATACAGTTTGTATTAAAATAACCACTAGGCTACCTAGCCACCACTGGCTTAAACATCCATACCTCAGTATACCGTTTTACACGGTAAAACCCGAAATCTGTTCCGCAAAACCTTAATGAGCTACTAAGAAGTGACTAAGTCATTGCAGATTAGCAGGCAGGGTCACTTCCAATCAATAAAACTAAATAATAATTATTACATTATTATAAAGTATACCACAGTAATTGATTGTAAGTTTTAGTACCTACTACCTGGGGAATTGTGCGGATATGATAATTTTCACCACCTGTACCACCTTTTAGGCAAAACAAATCAATTTGAATATACTCGCTTTGCTTATAACAGTTCAGGGAAGTGTCGGTCAGTAATCAATTCGGTTTTGTTTGTTCACTTCATTAAATTGCTGATTTGAGTCTATATTATTAGGAAGTTCAGAACTAATTTAACCGATGACAGCTAAAATCAAACCGTCGTCAATTTTGAACTTTCACCTTCATATTTGCCCACGCTCTTAACTTTTACACTTTCAATAGATTCTTTCGTACAAAATCCTTCCGTCGTCATTCTTGGTTTATTCAGAATTTAACATTTTGCATAGTTTACAGAATGTAAAATATCGCTTGAATAGCATTGAAAGTTTGTGACTATTTCTAAAATCATAAAAGTTGGGCCACTGTTATTTTGACTTGGTCAATATGTAAATTATTGAAGAGCACAAACTGTCCAAAGCTGAATAAACACTTGAGTTTGTAAGCTTTCAGGGTAAAACCGCTGAGACGAATTAAATTATTTGGTGGAGGCATATCTCATATTATTTTCTCGAGGGGAGTTTTTTTAGGGATATACACTATAAACTATGTAGGTGGCAAACAAAAGTGGTTAACTATAGATAGGAATAAAAATAAAATTCTACTTAACTATTTAGGTTGCTTTTGTATACGATAATATTAGCTTTTACGGGTTTCGAACTCGTACATAGGAACCCTATTGTGGTCGCTTCGTCGCCCGTCCTGTCTGTCAGAGGTATCTAGCGCTAACCAAATAAGATAAAAGGAAAATACAATTTGGACGGAATACGCAGCTTAGTGGCCAAAGGCCGAAAATAGCCATTGTGAGCGAGTTTTATATATTGCCATTTTATTTCTTGCCTTTGCGCGTAGGATTTTGCTATGTGCAGAACTTAGGCTGGGGGTGAAATATTCACTTTTATCATTGCAACGTCAAAAAACAACATCTAGTTAAAGCATTAGTTCCCAAAGTAGTCCAGGTGGACCCCAAGGGTTCAACGGGAGACTCGACGGGGGTCTATGTTGGTTTTATTTTTTGTCGAGTTTTGGGAATATGGTAGGAATGTGTAGCTGCAGGGCGTCCACCGGAACCAGCCAAATTTTCAAAGTGGTTTATGTGAAAAAAAGTTTGGGAACCTCTGGTAAAGGAACAGGGCCGTTTTATTCTCCTGAATACAGGCTCTCTCCTAATAACCACATTACTATAAGAACGGGCCTTCATAGAGCGGTAAAATAGTCACGGCTGTCCGTGACTATTTTACGTAATGCAATAACACTGGAATTAATACAAGGTTAACACTCCCTGAATCACGTCATGTCATGTGCTTTTGCCAAACTGTGGTGCCGTCACGCATAGTGGCCCATCTAACTGACCAGCAGTGTCTAGTCATCTGCCTTCCAGGGGTAAAACTAGTGAACCCATTTTACCTTGCAGGCATCCGTTCCTGGCACTACACTAGAGATCCAGTTCATTGAAAGTTACTCCATTATACCCTTCTACTCATTTTCAATAAGTACGATATTTTAGGCATACGCTGGCAGTTTTCTTAAGGTTAGTCTCAAACATTTATCTAAAAAAGTAGGGATGGTATTTTTGGAAAAGCCAAGTGGTCCTCAGCTCATAACGTGTTGCCGCGGGCCTGTGAGCGCCAACGAAGTATTAAGTCTGTTTGTGGATTTTCTATCTAACTACTAGAACACCTGCTACTTTAGTACTTCTAGAAGTTACTGTGATACTTATTTACGGAAGTGGGTGACTGTGAAATAATGGTTAGGTTTCAGTGAATTATATTGTATTTTGTGCCGTGCTGGTGGCGGCACTTTAAAATAATACTTTCCACCGCCCCGCCCCATCTCCTTCCCGTGGGTGTCGTAAGAGGCGACTAAGGGAGCCCTGCAGCAGACCATCTGCTCTTCGGGTGGGATACATATTATGTCGGCCGGTTGATGTTACCACCATGCAGTTGCGTAAAACCCGCCAAGTGACTCTGACCTACCTCGGTCAGGTCGCGTTCCGGGATCAACACTGCACTAACCGGTGCCAGGGCAGGCCTTCAATATGAGTATGGCCAGCTCAGTAATTGCTTTGCATTATTGTCCTTGTCATCCTCATATCTGGACCTCACGACTGCTTTCCATCAATTGGAGTGAGGTCATCTTGACGGGCACTATAAAAAAAATATCTTGAAGTAGCAGAAACGTCTCTTGCTGTAAACTCATTGCGAACCTCGAACAGCTTATACTGAAGTGAGTTTTAAAACATGAAGCAATATTCAACTTAAGTCAAATTAAATTAATCTCTTTAGAATATTTTCTAACTCGGAACATCTTACAGTGTATTTTTTAGATTACATGTGACGATAATAACGTGGTTTGGCATAAAACAGTACCTAACTTACATGAAATTAAAAAATGAGCACTTGTTTTTGTGGTAATAAACTAAAACTAAAATTTTAGATGGTTGCACGCTACAGTTAAGTGCTTGCTAATGAATTTGTCGCTGCAACTATGGCCAGCCAGTTTTATGCAGGCTCCAATTGAAATTAAATTTAGCGAACGCATATGCGGGCCAAAGTCAAAGTCAACAGTTTACTAATTTCAATCATAACCGCGAACTTTTGGCTCTCGACGTTAGACGTAGCGTTATATTTTGTATATAACGTCATAATTTTACAGACATACTCACTGGTTTCTCGTTTTGACTTGCGTGGTGTCCTGGGTCAGATTCCCAGTCTGGCCTAAACAGACGAAGCCTTACTCCGTGACCAGGACCAAGGCTGTGTGTTTCATAATTATTATCAAGAAAATGTAAGGTAGCAGGCTGAATAGGAAAAACCACTTTGTCATTACAAAGTTTTGATGTGCTCAGCTACTTTTGTTGCGGTCGAGTATGTAAGTAAACGCGGTAATAATGAGAAAAATAATATAAATGTCTGAGCTGTCTTCACCTATGCTCAACGCTTCCTTATTCTTGTTGTCTCTGGTACTTTAATCGAATATCTAGAATTGAATTGGCCACGTTGAATACATTGTTATTTCTGCTTGTACAGAACTCAAGTCACAACGGGGCGAATGTTACGCTGCTCCCGGCAGTGCTGGAAACGGGCGGCCGGTACCGGTGCGAAGTGTCGGGCGAGCGGCCTCTCTTCCCCACGGTCTCTGACCACGCAGACATGGTCATAGTCGGTAAGTGTGTTTGTACAGAATTCGAGTCACAACGGAGCGAATCTTACGCTGCTCCCAGCAGTGCTGGAGACGGGCGGCCGGTACCGGTGCGAGGTGTCGGGCGAGCGGCCTCTCTTCCCCACGGTCTCTGACCACGCTCACATGGTCATAGTCGGTAAGTGTGCTTGTACAGAACTCAAGTCACAACGGGGTGAATGTTACGCTGCTCCCGGCAGTGCTGGAGACGGGCGGCCGGTACCGGTGTGAGGTGTCGGGCGAGCGGCCTCTCTTCCCCACGGTCTCTGACCACGCTGACATGGTCATAGTCGTAAGTGAGTTTGTACTTGAAAGCGGCAAGTTTTCTGAAATCACATTTTTACCTCGGGCAAAGAATATTCGGGGAAACGAGAAGTATGTAGGTTCTAATCTAATTGATCTTTTTTGGTCCAAATCTCCATATTGGGGTGGAATCATATTAATGGCTGATGGTGGCGGTATTTGATGAGTACTATTCATCAAATATCTAAGAGTTATTGGTGTTCTGTAATAACATTGGCATCAATTCATATATGATGACTGCTCTAGTCTAGTGCGCCATAAAGCACGTTATCTATATAAGAATTCAGAGCCTTCTGCGTGGGCACCATTTTGGTTTTGATGTGGAAGCCATCTGCAGCTAAACTGCAAAAATCATAAATTAAAGATTTTGTTATTCTAACAATCGGATTGTTCCAGCCATGCCAGACCACGGCCCGACGATAACCGGGTCCCGCCTCCGCTACCAAATCGGTGATCGGGTGCATGTCAACTGCACGTCCGGACGGTCACGGCCCGCCACGCGGCTCGCCTGGTACGTCAACAACGAGCCCGCGCCAGCAGCAGCCTTGCTCGCGCCGACACACGTCAAGTACGACGACGGGCTCGAGGTCACGAGCTTGACGCTTGACTTCAAGGTTAAGCCTAAACATTTTAGGAGAGGAGATCTGAAGCTAAAAGTAAGTTGTCAAACCATGTGATCTATTAGAAATCACAATTTCATAAATTGAAAACAGAAAAGTGTATGAAGGCCGCTTGCAACCAGCCGCTATGAAGGTCTTTTAGGAAGCCTATGTTCAGAAGTAGATCTTATGACTTACTTTGTGGTATAGATACTTAAGAGCGGAATAAACTAATTAACTGAAGGGGGTAACTTGAATAGTTTTAGCTCATTTACAGCATGGAGGCCTTTTTATTGCAAACATATAACTTTAAATTTTTTCAATAAGTATCTTAGAAAAACTTTATAAAAAAAACAAAAAGAAAACAGTGAATGGGATAAACAGAACAATAAATTACTGACCACATTTGGGCTACCTACTTCCTGTTGTCTGTTCGTTTTAAATAGTTAATCAATTATGGTGATTAAAAAAGCACCTCGGAACAATGTAAATAGAAATGCGTAAGCTGTTTCCCTGATAAGTACCAACAAATGAAGTTGAAACGAAAAGTCTTTTAATTAAACGGTATTAATGAATTTTCCGGCTCATTAGGTTCGTTTCACTTATTTATTATTCAGCGAGCTATACTTTGTGGTGGCTTTCGCCATATTCCTCGCACTAAAAAGTTGCGATCGGCGTGTCGGTTGTTGTTACGGACGGTACGCCATGACGGGTAATATTGTTGTTTACCACTGTGACGACTGACTGACGATCACTGGCTCATTAGCTCTGCCAATAGCGATCCTGAAAGTTGTATGACGGTCATAGTGCATTTAACCACAGCTAAAAAAATACTTTGCTAGCATAACTACTTTCACTTGTATGACTATAAAGGTACTATTTGGAACCGAGCTGCACGCTGCACTATACTGGTTTGTTTGTATTTATATGAAATGTCTTCCAAACGCCGCGGAAGCAGCACGTGCAGTCGCAGTAGGATTGTATGCAGTCGCTGCACGCGCTGTCGGCAGTTGCAGTCGGCAGCTAGGTTCAAAATAGTACCTTAAGAGAGCTCACTATGCACGGCCGCACAAATCAAGTCCATATCGAAGGTACCTACCGCTTGACTGTACAAGCTTTGTTTAGTTACGCCAGATCTTAGTAGGTATGGTGATGCCTATATTCATTCAATGCCATTTACAGTGCCTCGCCACAATCGCGACGGTGTACTGGCGCAGCAACGAGGAGAGTGTGCAGGGCGAGCGGCTGAAGGGCTACGCGCGCTCGCGGGAGCTGACCGAGGGCGCGTCGCGCGCGGACCGCGTGCACGCCGCCGGCAAGTCGCACGCACGCACACCCCCCCACCAACAGGGGTTCCCTCTCGTGCTGTGCTCAATACTTATCGCCATACACAAACTTTAAACTTAATGCAGTGAATATTTTTGTGCAGGATAAAGGAAAGCTTCCACGATTCATTAGCGAAGCTATTGATTCTGGCGTTTTGTTCAAGTCTATATTTAAGTTCGACTTATTGTAGAGCTTTGTCTTCGAAGTGGTGAATCGAAACGTTTAACTCGCTTTGGTATATTTTTGTTTTGAATATATTTATTTGTTGTTGGTTAATGAAAAGATTATTGGTATGCAGCTCGGCTTCTGATCTCGGCGAGCTAACACGCTTTTTAAGAGGTGAATACAATTCATGATGATTACTGTTTATATAAAATCGTATATAGAGTCAGCCCGTAGTAAAATCAAAATAATGAATGATTTGATACTTACTCAAAATTAACGACCTTCTCTTTGTCTGGTTACAAATTGACAGTACCATGAATGATACCACGATAAAACAGTAGACTGGCATCTTTCACAAATACCAAACCAAGTAATACACTAAAATCATGTAATGTACATAATCATTAAATATTACCTACTAAAGACCACCGAGATCAGAACCTACTATAGTAAAGTCGCGTAAACGTTGAAAGGACACCTTTAGGCTGTGTTTGTTGTATGTATGGATGAGTACATCGAGAATAGATCATGTATCAGGACTTCATAAGATAAGTTTTTGAAATAAGTCCTTATTTGGAATTCAGAGCTATCTTCATTGAAGTTTACTCCTGTATGTCTACCATGAGTTTCTATCACGTAAGTTACGATTTAATAGTTGATTTCAGAAATTTGTATGCCATTTTTAGTTCCATTTATAATCAATAGGGGCGCTGTACCGAAGTCCCATACTTGTTGTATGGACTTCGGTACAGTCGTCAACGCGGATGCTAGCGGCCGGCTGTCATTGGTGTAAGTAAACTTATGGTGGACATACCTACTGTTTGCGCCAAAATAAACGCGTCGTCGTCGTTACGTTCTACGAAGGCCTAAGTAGTTAAATTTGGTGGCTGAAAATCACCTATAAATTGGAATTACTGTCTTAAAATCTAAATTACAAAATTCAAATTATGATAAAAAAAACTAACTTAAAATAATTCAACACCGTGGTTGACATAGATAGATCAACTTTACTGTTGAGTAAAACCGAGATTTTCAAAGGAGACACTTTCTTTAGTGTTTCTAGCTTTGTTGGATATTCTTGAGTGCCTTACGGGCTCATTGCAGTAATATTTGGTAAGGAATTCCTGGATCATCGGTGATGGTTAGCTGCGCAGTCAAATACTAATGAATGACGACGCTTATGTTTCAGTACTACCTTTGGCTTGATTTTTGGGTTTCACAAATAAAGAAAATACTATCAATTCCTTTTGAAATTCATATTCATATCAACATCCTTCCGATCTAAATTCTAGCTGAGAATGCGATTTGCTACTTTTGATTCAATAAGTATAGGATACTATTTGGCAGATTCAGAAAAAAGTGTAAAATTTTATTTTATTTGACCCTGTTGAAACTTTAAGCATAACATGATGAATTAGTCAAAAATCCAAGAAGAAAAATAAATAACTCTCAATACTAAATATCGGAACGCTGATGATTATGTTGCCAAAAATCAACTCAAAAGCTTTTTAAAATGAAGGCGCTGTTTTATGTAAATATATTCCCTATCCGAATGAACGTGTTTATTAATTAAAACTATTGAATGTAAATTAAATAAATACCTAGCTTTACAAGTAGGTAATTTAATTATGTGATAGAAATGTCTTCACGCCAAAGACAGATTTAAGATTCTGACTGTACTACTGTAAATGAAGCTAAGTGAAGGTTAATCAGTATAAAAGCATCTAGTTTAAGATTGAACTGCAAAAGACTTTGAAAACTTCACGTAATTGCAAATAGCAACGGAATTACATTTAACGGTTAGTAAATGACATTCTGGTTGGTAAGATAACTTTGTGTTAAGAAATTAATTTATTCTTACTTCTGGACTTGAGATTAAATCACTAGCGAGAATTATCTGTGTTTATTAATTAACAAATAACTGTACATTGAGATTTAAAAATAGTAATTTTGTGCAGAAGGTTCTATACTTATTTAGGCTTTTTTATCAAGAGTGTTGCATGATCAATACAAAGTGTATAAAGGCCTATTAATTCTGCTTCTTAGAGTGCATACATTATAATTTGACAAAAACATTGGCTACGTAGCTAGCAAATATGTTGACAGGTATTGTTCTTAGTTCATTACAATCTGTTAAATTTTATTGCATTTATCGCTAACGGAACATTTCTACAGGTAAAAGGTTATACAGGGTGACAGGGAAAATATACCTATTCCTCGATAAGGGTAATAGTAAACGTTATTGGCAACAAATCAACCCCATCAACAAGGGGTCCAAAATTAACAGTTAGCGAGATATTGGCGTTTCAATATTTTTTCTAAATTGTAAAAACTATAAAAAAACTAGTAAAGTCGGAGCACTTAACTGATACTTTTTGTAAAGCAAATGTTTAAAAAAAATTACATGGCGATATTTACGAAATTTCGTAATTTCTGTTTAAAAATACATCAATTACTTACTCAAAAAAATGTATCAGAGCCAGCGTAAAAAATATTCGAAAAAGTACCTGATTTTGTGGGCTTGCTAAAAAGGTATAATTGCTATCAGTTTTTTTAATAGTTTGCAAAAACATCAATACGATAGAGGTTTTAAAAAAAGATCGGTAACGCGCGAAAGTTAGGTTTGGGGTTGTAACCTAACCCAAACGGACCTCGCGTCGGCGGTATTAAGGTATAAGTTGATGGGGCTTAATTTGTTGCAAATAACGTCTACTATTACTCTTTTCAAGAAATAAGTATTTTTTCCCTGTCACCCTGTATACTTGATAGAAAGTTAAAGGTGTATGCAGATGTAAGCAGTAAATAATTTTCAAAGACTTCAGAGCAAAAAAGCAACCACTAGGAAATATTGTTACTGGCGTCGGGAATATTTAATAATGTACGTGCCATATATGCCATATATTTTTGGTTATTTACAAATATAACGATATAATTTTTAGATAATTAACACTAAGTTTAAAGTAAAATGTTCACTTATATATTCATCCAAATATTAACATTCAACCAAAGTCGTATTATTTTGCAGTTTCATATTTTGCTAATATGTAATTGTTTACCTGTTGGATAAAATAAGGTGCTATGACACAGACTACTGAAGTATAGTAGGGTAGTGAAGTTATCAAGCGCATATTTTCATCAAAGTTATTTTTTACCCAGCTTTAGACGCTTGACGGAGCGATGCAAAAGACAAAAGAAGCATGGCAAAAGAGCAAACTTTTTACACATTTTCAAAGTTCAGGTACAAAGCTCCTTTTAAGAATATCACACTTTGTGGCAATGATATTACACATAGGAAGCTTACATTCTGTTAACTTCATTTCATAAACGGCTTCTACCAGAGAACTAATAGCGTTGTCCAATCTGTGACTCTCTTAAAGCTTCGCCGTTGCAGCCCTCTGATTGGCCGCTGCTCTTCTAAATGTTGAAGATGACGGAGGATATTTTGGTTTTAGCTTTCATTTTTGTCAACAATAATTTAAGACTACCTACAGCAATAACAAATTGTAGACCTGAGAATAGCTTTAAATTGAAAGTTTCTGTTCGTTAGTCGTCGTGGGGGGAAACCCCCATATGTTTCTGCCCATCTTTCTTAGTGTCTAAAGACTGACCATTCTGCGTTGGTAATCAGTTTCAATGGATGAATACATAATTTTGAGTTAATTGATGAAAAGAGCTGTGAATACATATCTTAAAGAATATGTTCAATATCTCACAGCAGAATTGACTTGAAGCTTTGCTTAGCTAGTGCGTGTGCTATAGGAGACATAATATTAGCATATCTACACAGATTTTCGTCAACCATAATTCATAGACAATAACCGGACACATAGCTACGAATATAGTCGTCACATGAATGTTTGCTAGGCAAGGCATCAAAACCGGGTACACTACACAATTCCGAAAAACATAACTCCGAAAGTCAAAATCCCGAATTTCAAAATTTCGAACTTCATATTTCCGAATGATTCCGAATTCCGAAAGTCAAAATTCCGAATTTTCATTAATCCAATTATTAAAAAATCCAAAATTTCACAATCTCAAATCATCAAAATTCCGAATTAACAATAATCCGATTTTTCATAAATACGAATACCGAATAATAAAACTCCGAAAAATCATGAATCTGAAATAATATTTTTATATTTTTATTAACTTTTTTTTATCAAAATATTTACTTTGCCGACAATTCAGTTCCGGCAGTTTTAGGTCGCAGTTCTAACCTAACCCCAACGCCCCCGGACTCCCCTTCCTAGTGTGTCCTGATCACCGTTCCCGGGATTTTTGGATTTTGTCTTTGTAATTTCATGTTAATGTTCTATACTGCTTGTACTTTACTAACGCTTGTTTTAAACCCAAAACAAGTTAAAAAGAGTAACTGCTGAGTTTCTCGTCGGCAGAGAGAAACAACTCCGACGCGGTGGTAGCGTCGCACTATGTATACTGTGTATTTATATATCCATATTGTTATGGTATTTATGTCTATTATTTAGTATATTTTGCTGTAAATTTGACGATTTGAAAGTACTGATACAGTATATTTGAATAAAATTATTTGAGTTAGAGTTTATATATGAAACCATGAGTTTATATATAAAAATAAAAAGTTTAAGCGTTGGCTTCATACTAAATCGGTCAAAAAGTATTCTTAGTCCTCTTTTGAGATTGTCTATTTATTTATTTTTTGATAACAGTGTTATCATTACGAGTATCAACGTATGAAAAGGGAACTGTTACACTGACAAAACGTTATTCGTCTAATAGTTGTGTGGCCTAGTGAAATATTTGAAACTCGGAAACTGAAATATCGGATTTGTGACTTTAGGAAAAATAACTTTCGTGCTTTTGAATATTAGGAATTTTGTTGTGTCGGAATTATGAAATTCGGAATTTTACGTGTTTCGGAATTTTTGGGTATTCCCATCGAAACCACGAACCTACCTACCCAGTCGCAGAATGGAGGAACACAACCCAATACGGCAAACGATCAGCGTATGTGTTGTGTTTGTTGAATAATAATAGGTACACGAAGTAAATATATCACAACAAATATCTGAAAACAGACTTTAGTGGCTACACTAGTGTTTGTAACTAATCATCACCGAGATGATGATGAAGAGTTGTAAATTCTAAATAATGCCCCGCGCCTGTGCGATTTGACAGGATTAAGCATCTACGAGTATTTAAGTTTTGACTAAATACTCTTTTTACGGTATTATTCATGAAATGTATCTATAATTTAACCATAATTAATAAAACATATTTGAACTAGTCACTTAATAAAAACAATTGCACTGTCTGCTAATGGATCAACAGCTGATATCTAGTTACAATTCTAGTTGCAATATGTAGTTACGAATGAAGTTATTTATCACATGTATTCTATCATCAAATCGTACAGGGAGTGTAGTGTAGAGAAATTGCTCTAAGATAATATTTACATAAAAGGAAAAATATATATATATTGGCTATATTGTTGCTATTTTGGGCACGCCAGTTCTAAATATTTAAGCACTACACCGTTATATATGGCAATGTTACATTGTATATAATCAACTAAAATGTTTATGGAAATATACGTAAGATACATTTTCCTATGAGTTTTAGAAATATAACTAAATATTTGCATTCAATGTGGTATTAGATAGACAAAACTGTAATTATCAGCTAACATTAATGATTTTATCCGAAAAGCATTACTTACTTAAATAGGTATAATAATGCTGAAAGCATTAAACTTTGCCCGTGTTAATTAAATGTTAAGACTTAATATCCTAAATTTCAATTATTGTGAGATTTTTCATTTAAATAACTATCTCAAGATTGACATCGGTTAAAATACGGCCCCTAGAATAACTATTAAATATATTTCAGTTTTATATCGAGCCAAGTGTAAAATAGCTTTTATAATTATTGTTCATACTACATGCATTGTTTTTTTTAAAATGACACCGCAAGCTCATGGCCATTCTTCTAATCGAAGTTAATGATTAGAAAAATCAAACTTAATTCCTACCCACATAACTTGCTAGTATTGCAATACTTACTAAAAGCCTATGAGTACCTTTACATCATACATCATGCTAGATAACACATATCTCTTTGCTATGTCCACACCATTTGACATACATACAATTACATATTTCAGTTGTGTATTCTATGTTATCCACGTCGAACTAGGTAGGTACACATAACAGTAACCAAATATTAGTATTAGGTGCATTTAGAATTGTGTATTTGTTTCTACAACTGATACCTATTTGATGTGGATTACTGAAGATATTTCGTTCCTGAAAATAACCCTCATGTTTACGCATACCATATTTTTTTCAAGGGTTAAAGAATGTAAATTATCATAATTTAAAATACGCAGTTGAATTGTTGCTTGTATTGTACTGTTAAAAGTTAAGTAAATAAGAATAAGTATGTAAATAATGGGTACGTTGTGTAGCTCAAATCAAAAAATAAACTATGTGATCTACATCCATGAAAGAACTATTTTATTTCATTTCGAGCTAGTAAAATATGTAAGAAGACCAGTTAGTGTTCCTATTCTTCTTTAGTCTTCTGTTCTTCGGTCTTCATTTTTAGTACACTCAGAAGTTTCTTAGTGGACCTACTAAAAATTCATGTTTTCAAGTTTATTAACCCATGTCCCACTCCGTTCCTTAATGTGCCAAAAATTGGCTCATTGAATGACCACACACACTGAGGTATTTGTACACATCTTTTAAACGATGTTACTCAAAATATGATTCTACAGTCAAACAGAACAGGGAGAAGACGTACAGTGCCTGCCTACGTCATAGGCAGGTGTCGCAAAAGCTTTACAACGCTTCCACTGTGATCTCGAGGCCCTTCACCAGGTCGTCTTTTCAGCTTATTGGCACATGAGTAAGTAAACAAAACAAAGCTTTTAACAAAATCACTGTGACAGGTACCTACACAGCTACGCGTATTGCGGCGTGAGCATATGGCGGCCGAGGAGGCCGCCATATGCTCACGCCGCAGAGAGTCATACAGAGAGAAACCAGTTTACACCGGCTTGGTCAGTGCTCAAGTTTAGTGCTCTCACACGCACACACGTGGTTATGTATGTATCTATCACAGCGCATGTCAAACGCTCGTGTTACGCCCACTCCAATACCCGTAGGGAAATCAATCAATACTCGTAGTTGTCGATAAAACGTCTACCTAAGACAAGTGATCCAACTAGGTAGGTCCAACTTCGAGAAAGAGGTAAACCGCCGAATCAAACTCGGTTGGGCAGCGTTCGGGACATTGCGCTACACTTTCTCGTCCAACATACCTCAGTACCTCAAAACAACTTTATAATCAATGTTCACTTACGAAGCTGAAACGTGGTCTCTGACTATGGACCTCATAACAAAGCTCAAAGTCACTCAACGAGCAATGGAGAGGGCTATGCTTGGTGTTTCGCTTCATGATCGAATCAGAAATGAGGAAATCCGTAGAAGAACTTCCAGCAGAAGTAAGTGGCAGTGGGCAGCACATATCGCGAAAAGCTGTTGGCTGTTGGGGTAGAAAGCTTCTAGACAGGAAACCGTTTCAATGTAGGTGCAGCGTGGGACGCCCGCCTGCAAGGTGGGCTTCCAGCGGTGATAAAATTCGCAGGATTCCGGTGGATGAAGACGCTTTGGAAATCTGTAGCGGAGGCCTGTGTTCAGCAGTGGACGCTTTGTTGCTGCAAATGATGGTGCTGACAGCGCATTTGTTGATTTGTGTCTGTTATATTTTTAGTCATGTGTTGCTGGTGTGTATACCGTCAAAATGGTCTTCATTGCAAAACTTTTCCGCCGCTGCGGTCATCGGTTCTTAAAGCATCCTGCCCTTAGGGAAAAAGTTAACATTTTCTCATCTAACATGCTTAACATCTGTGTTGGAAAATGCCGCAATTAAGTTTTAAAACAAGGATTTGCTATCTGATAGCCTAATAAATTGATAGCGATACGGAGGTTTATAGTCCCTTGGGCATTCTCATTTTCCATCATTATTTCTATCTTTTTTTTGTTTCTTTTGGCGAGGCTATTTAGGCATGGGCCGATTCACAATTTAAATCACAATGCATGCAATGCAAGCAATGTAATGGCATCATTTTGACGTTTGGTCCATACTGAAACTGTAAAAATCACGCCATTCAATTACGATTACATTGGCATTTAAATAGCAAAATCCTGGCCCTGGTCTAGCTGAGGCACGCCGGTCGCAGAGGATTGCTTGCTCTTTAAATATCTCGGTTATAAACAAATATGAGCTATTGTGACGGATTTAGGGAGTGTTGAACTTATAACATAACAATTATAATTCCTGTGCACATTTTATCAGAGTCAACAAACATGGCAGGCCCAATCATATTTAATTTTGTCCAAAGTAAATTTAACGTAGGTACTCTGGAGTTTCCTTGTATTGCTACTGTCGTTATTTGCTTTTAAGTGGTACTTATGAAAAATTGTGTTATGTCTAGAGGTATATAAGGAATTCTCATCAAGGCTTGCTTTATTTCCTTTTAGCTTACACCGGCCTGCATTTACAAAGTGGTGATTATAAAATTTCGCAAATACAACCTTTAATATTAATATCATACTTAGTATTGTTTTTACAAAATGTAATTCTGAAGCTCTTTTTTTATTATTGAAAATGGGTTCGCGTTTGGCCGCAGTATCGCCTGGTGGTAAGCGACGACGAAGCCGATGCTGGTGGAAACGCTATAGAGATAGCGTATACAATGATCGCTTTTCAGGTTTAAAATAATATCTCACTTGATTTGCAGGACGTCGTCGTACTGGTTTCCTTTAAATTTCAATCAATATTACTTAACAATGCACCCTACTTCAGAGAATTTAAAGCATATAATTAAACGGTAAATCTCCGATCGGGTTGCTCTACGTGACGATCGTTAAGTGTTGTAGATTAAAAATAATGTAAAGGTTTTTACGCTACGGTAAAGTTTTATTATTAAGTTTATTTTCTTCCTGAAAATATATTCGATAAATAATAAAGATCCCCACTTCATTTTCTCACTCTTGGGCTAAAGTAGATATCATTAGGTATACATCACAGGTATGTTTGCGTGGTATGATGGACACTAAAGAAACACAATTAACAAACTTATTTTTAATATAAGGTGACATTATTAAGATAAATAATCTTTATTGCAGAAACAAACAAATATACAACATATTATACATAGAACGTACAATATAGGCGAACTAAACTTTTAAAGCGCTTTTCATCGTTGGAGAGTTCTGCAATTTTTTGTAATCAGATCGAACCCATTTCCACAAATCGAATTAAGAATGGAACGCAAATTCTAGTTCTTTCAACTTTTGCGCCAGAGAGAGAATACTAAATTTGTAGCAGTCTTTAGGGTGCAGTCTACACTCTACAGTGCTTAACCCAGCAGCTGCAGGATATTCTGTAGTAATCACAGGACTCCTGTCAACTAATAAAACAGATGGAAACGTAAGATTTATGACCAATATAGCAGGAGCAACTGGCCATTAAAGAGCATTTACGTTCAAAAAATATCAGGAACAGCGATCGTGTAGAAAATAAAGTATGCAACTTCTGCTGTGACCTTGATAAAAGACACCAGAAACAGGATGAGTCTGAGCAGCCATGAATAGAAATGAGAATAATTATCTACAGGGTGGAGCGACTTATACAGGCCTTATCCTACCGCAACAAATTGAAAATGCCTACCGTTTTCGTATACAAGGCCATTACTAAAAATAACGCGGTGGTTGCTAAACAGAAATATTTTCCAAGGAAAAAATAGGTCCGCTTTGTCAAGTGGTTTCGTTTCCTTAAATAATACGAATAGCTAGTTAACACAAACGCACGCTTATGCAAAAAACTTTACTTTATTTAAATTTTATTTATTTATTTAGCACAGCCACATCATAATAAATATATCAAACACTTACAAATAATAACAAACTTAAAAACCTCTGAACTTTTCGTATTGATTTTGTACGCACCCCCACTAGGTGCCGCCTGTGGCAATCTAGTTTACAATCTAAGTTTCTCTGTTGCGAAAGAAGCGGCAGAGGAGGAGTATCTTAATTTATAACTTGGTAAGTACATGCTTGATGAATTCTTAATAAAAATATATCAAGGCTCTTGAATACAAGCCTATGCCGCCTGATTTCTATGTCTAGATTTGAGATATTAGGATTAAATTCCCTAAAAAAATAAATTTAAATGCTCTAAAATACCGTACATGATAGGGTGGGTGGATGGATAATTCTGGGTGGTCTGCTTGGAAAAGATATTCTTAAACCTTTTAATATTTAATTCAACGCCGACCTTCTACTGGCAATGAAATCCCCGATCAAAATCTGCATCATAGCTTGACGCAGCGAGTAAACATTTTGACATCTCCTTGTGAATGGGTTCGACGCTGTTAATGGCACTGTGCGCATCTAAGTGTCAGTGATGAGTGTCGTATCACTGGCAAAGAGACACGTAAGTAAATCCTTAAGAAGACAGACATGCAGACACAATAAAATCACAATTGCAAACGGCCGTCGACATCCTAATGAACAACCATTCAATTTAAGCCGGAGTAAAATTCAAAGCCATATCAACAAAAGTTCAAATACACAAACCGAAACATCAGAATTCTAAATATTAAGAAATAAATTGAGTGAATTTTAAACTATGCGAAAGACATCAAAATTTGTCGTGAAAGGAGCCGCTAAGACTAGGTAACTCAAGAAGCCGCTTTTACAACTTTCAAGCTTGCGAGAACCTCGAAGCATTCTGCATTGTTCCAGTTTTGGGACACCAAAGGGCGCTAATTAAATAGAAAAAGTTCTACTAAGTGTTAAAAATTGAAAGAAAAAGCTATGGTTTCTTTTACAAATGTTCCTGAATATTATTTGAATTAGATGTGATAAAGTGTTATAAGATAAGGTATTATTTATTGCACAAATATAACCGTAACAAAAATCACTATATTATTAATTTATTTATTAGTTTTATTATTCATTTATTTATTATACCTACTTAAGACTGTTTTAATTTTTAGGGACAACAAGCTAAGTATTTATAAAGTGTACTTATAAAGAACTATAAACGTATGCTGCCTATTTGTAAAACGCCAATTTAAACATACATATTTTAGCGGCTTGGCAAATTCACTTCCGTTTTTTCATCCTGACCAAATTCGTTTTACGCTTGTGTAATTGAAACGTTCAAAGCTATTTTGTTTGTGTAAACTCATAACGGTAATCAAGTTTGTTTCTATTTTTAAGTTGTTTCTCCGCAAAAGCGAGGCAAATTATGAATACTAACCTTAAATACTTAATACCTACCTACATTCTTTAAACAACTTCAAAGCCAGGTGCTCTGCATAATGTTGCAGAATACAGTAAAAAACATTGTGTTCTCTGCAATAGTTTTTCTAAAAGGTGATTATAAAACCAGATGGAAAGGAAGTAGGTATCGTTTTGGTCCAAGGCGGTTCCTTTGGCTTAACATAAGGGCGTACGCTGAAACTAGCGCGGGTCGCACACACACGTGTTTTTATCGAAAAATAGTATCGATACAGATACGGGTGCGATCCGCTCGAGTTTTAGCGTACGCCCGTAGACTCCCTCGTAGAATGCTAGAGTATTTATTTATTTATCTATTTCTCTTACTTAGAAAAGTAAGAGAAATTCCGTGCTATAAAGTTGAGAAATCCTCACAGGCTGTGTTAAAGAGAAAACACAGAGAACAAGGAGATTGATATTACTAAAACACTAATTATTGAGAGCGTCATGGCCTGCCTCCTAAATTGAACAAATTGATTGTTTTAAGAAAGAATTTTTATTTTGTGCAATAAAGTGTGTCTATCTATATAACTGACGACCGACTTGGTGTAATGGTTAAGAAGTTGGCTACTACACCAGAGGTCGCGGGTTCGATCCCCGCACAGTACAAACATTTGTGTGCATGAACATGTCTGTTTGTACTGGTCTGGGTGTCTCCTATGTATAATAAGTATGTATTTACAAAAGAAAATGTATTTATGTATGTTTATCCGTTGTCTAGTATCCCATAACACAAGCTTTAATTAGCTTACTTTGGGGCTAGATGGCGCTGTGTGGAATAATGTCCAGGGATATTTATTTATTTATTTATCTGAGGGTTCAGCACTAGTGTTGCCCAAAATCGGTCTTGGTCTTGCAGTCTTGGTCTTGTTCTTGCATTTTCGCAAGACCAAGACCGAGAACAAGACCGCCTAATTTTAGCAAGACTGACCGTGCAAGATTAGAGCAAGAACAAGACTAATCCCGCGAGACTCTTGCGTCTTGCAGTTAGGACTTAGTGTCGTTTCAGGGAGTATTGGAGTTCGGGTATACGCTTAGGGACTCCAAAAAATATTTAAAAAAAATGGAAAATTGGACTGATTAAGATGAACATGAAGACGTAATAGACTTTGAGAAACTGTATGCATGTCCCTTAACGTCATTTGGATCTGGATCTTGTCTTCAAGGCTTAGATGTTGATGAGTTGGAGGAGTACCTAAGTGAACCCAGAGCAGCCAGCTCGGAAGACATTTTAGAGTGGTGTAGGACACATGAGACAGAATATCCGACTTTATCGAAGATTGCCCGTGATTTTCATTCAATACCTGCACTTCAGTATCTGCTGAGAGATTATTTTCTAAAGCGTCATTAGTAATTAGAAAACATAGAAATAGGCTGAGTGATGGGTCAGCCAGATGGTTACTTTGTATTAATTCGTGGCCAAAGAATTAATATAAAGTATTAGTAATGTTAAAGCTATTGTGTACTGTTCTGTAATTTGATTTGTGTTGTATTTTTATTTGAATAAATGTTTAATTCAATAAATACTGTTCTGTAATTTAATTTGTATAGTATTTTATTTTTTATTTAAATAAGTGGTATATTCTATAAATTGTGTAACTCTTTTATTCCATTGCATACGAGTATAAGGTGAGCCCTTGGCTGTCTATCTATTTCTTTATAGACATTCAAGGGGGTTCAAACATACACGTCAATATATATTTTTTGCTTCTGTATAATGTATCTAAAATTGTTAAAGTTAAGTTTGACGACACGATTGGCGTAGTGCGCTGTAACACGGTTTCTCGCCCCGGTTTCCTTAGTGTCCCGGGTTCGATTCCCGGTCGGGTCAATTTAGGAAACGATGTTTTCTGAATTGACTCGGGTCTGGGTGTGCTAGGAGACGCCCCTGGCTTATTTCATTGTGTGGTACCTCGTAACACAGGGATATTAATCCCTACTTCGAGACCATTACAAGAGGTGTGTTGTCTGGCGCATATTTATTTTTTATTTATTTATTTTAAGTTAAAAGTCAAGTTAATGTAATTAATTGGTTTTATTATCTGTTTTAACCATCTCTTAACACATGTAAGCTGATTAAATGTAAACTTTTACTATGGAACAGACTGACTCCCGTAGGTCACGGTAGATAGCTCAGTTGGTTAGAGCATCGGCACGGATCGCTTAGGTCGTGGGTTCAAACCCTACCCGGTGGCACATAATTTTTCGAATTTCTCATTAAATGTTTAGACATCCATTAGTTTGGTTGGTCTTTACTATGGTTATGTTAATTCAAGCTCAAATGTACCTACTCTGTTACGTTGTTAAAAGATATAAATGAACGTTCAATAAATAGCAACAGGCATAAAGGTAATTGCGAGACTAGCGAGACTCTTGCTGCAAGACCAAGACCAAGACTGGGAGCGCAATACCAAGACCAAGACCAAGACCAGGTGTATTGGCGCAAGACCAAGACCAAGACTGGCTTAGTGTCGTCTTGTTCGTGCATTTGGGCAACACTATTCAGCACCCTCGGTTCGTCGATCGAGTAGTCCCAGGTTTAAATCTGGCCAGAAACATATTTCGTTCATTGATGAATTCCGACGAAATACCCGGTGAAAGAAAACATCGATAAAAAACCAAATCAGCCAGGATCACGGCAGAAGGATCACCACCTAGCACGCTGGGTTCTAATACCATTGGTGAAAATTGGGGACTGAGTGTTCAGTACGTCTACCACGAGTTGCCGCTTTAAACTGACGTTATCGTCGCGTAAAAAATTGTATTGGAATTTGGCATTGTCATGTCCCAAAACATTTTTCAAACAACAAATCCCTATACATTTTTTTTAACGCGAACGATAATGTAAATTTAAAGTGGCAACTCGTGGTACCGTACCGTACCGATCACCATGACGGCAACAGTCAATTGCGTCTGACAACCCTGTTTAGGATAAAGTCGTGGTGGTATGTTATTATTGTTACTTTTATTGCTACAAAATGTTCTGCTAGTTATGAAAAAGTATTCATTTTATGTAGATATCTTTACCTAATCATTTTCATCTATCCGTACTTTCGTTACTAAGTATGTAATTATGAAAATGATCATATCTTGAAGATCTCTTATCTTATCATCAATGAAGATATCTTATTATTTATGTCCATAAATTATTTTCAGATTGACCTGTACTTATAATTTAATATCACTACCAACAGTATTTTTAAGAAAAATAAAATATAAAGTGGCAATCTCCGTGCAACAACTGGGAGTACGGTAATGTAATAAATGTCAGAGCAAATATGAGACGACAGCCGGAACTGGAAAGTGACACGAAAGTGCAAAACTTACTGCCACATTCTCATTAAACTTTACCGCTTAAAGATAGTGTCAAATAGGCTAATTAAAAGTAAGTTAATCACGACTGCACAATGATTTTCCATACACTGGATGACGCGCCAAATAATTGCAAAAGCATCATCGTGGCACACGCGTGGTAGCATTATGTCTTCTATCTCTTTCTGAAATCTGTGAGTAAAAGGAGTAGGAATATCATGTAACTAAGGAAAAAGCACATAAATACATAGCACATATTATCGCACAGGTCTGATGGCTGTTGGGGCAGGAAAGTTCTAGACTGGAGACCGTTTCAGGGCGGGCGCAACGTGGGACGCCCGCCTGCAAGTTGGACGACCTGATAAAAGTGGCAGGATTCCGGTGGATGCAGATCGTCTGCAACCGCTCGCTTTGGAAATGGGTGGGGGAGGCCTACTCGTATGTTCAGCAGTGAACGTCTTGTGGGTGCGAATGATTATGATGATGATGAAGGAAAAAGTGTGCTTAGAATATCACTTTGTCAAAGGAACAGGAAAAAGTCTAACACACCTTTTTCTCTTCCTTGACAAAGCGCAGATGCAAAGTCCTTTTAATTTGGAAGTCATTGCGTCTACAGAATAATTAAGTTAATATGCTTTTTCTTTCTGATCTTTGTTGTTTACTATATTAAACATCGTGTCAACATGAATACTTATAGTAACTTCATTATTCGAGGCTAGCCTCTAACTAAACGAATCAATGAATAAATTATTTTACGAGTCCTTGTCAGACATAAATTACTTTACGAATACTTATTTCTATAACTTAATCATTAAATCAGATATAAAGTGCCTAGATATATAGTAAATAAGTAATGATTCATAATGGACAAACTAGAACTAAAGTGCGTAAATTTATGTTGGAAAGAAAACACTTTGATATACTTGATCTGAAGTAGCTATAAAGGCTAAAATATCATTAAGGTAAAATTACATACCCAATGCCTAGATTCTTTTTATCATCATCAGCCTTTGGAAGACGATGATGAAGGCCTCCCCCATCGAACGCCACAACGAGCGGCTTTGGGCCGTACGCATCCAACGGCTTCCCGCAACCTACACCAGCATTCGATCGAACTAATCGATTTAAATAATCGCTCTAATTAAAACGTTTCAAATAATCTATATGATCGATTAAACTCATCGATTCAACAAATCGATTTAACCAATCGAGTAAACTAGTCGATTCAACTAATCAATTCAACTAATCGATTCAACTAATAGATTGAACTAGCCGATTCAACCAATCGATGCCATTAATCGTTTCAATTAATCGATTCGAAATAATAATCGTTATATACCTGATTCATTCATAAATAACAATCGATTTAATGAAACGAATAGTCGATTAACGATACAAATAATCGATTTAATCGATTCCAATAATCGAGACATATAATTTTATCGATACTATTGATGCTCCAAACTATATAACACTTGTTTTTTTGAAAATTATACCTAAATGTGTTATACAATTATACCTAAATATAAATGTGTATTTATTTAAGGATGTCCTAAGACCAAAACAAACCTGACCTTGAATACTTATCTTGAGTTTCCAAAGAAATCACTCAAATTTTATCACACTACAAGTGATTCATTCATTAATCATATTACACTGCATCCTTTTTCAAGGTAAATATCACATTCCCGTTGAAAACTGCAAAACAATCAAGTTAACCATAACTTAACCAAAATTTGTGTTCCGATTTTGACAGCTCTCAATTGATTCACTAGTGATGGGGTATAACAATGAACCAATTGAAGTTAACAATTTTTCAATCGATTATTATCGATAAAGTATTTACTGAGTATTATTACTCGTGAAAGTATTGTTATCGGGAAACGGAAAATAGGCAACGGGCAGCCACACTGCTAGTCCGTAAAAATTGTTTATTATTTCATTCTAATTAAACAGTACTGTACGCAGGATCAATTCTATTGTTGCGTCAAATGTATCGCCTTTGTTTTTCTTTTTGATATATTAACAAAAAGTATTAGTCATTATTAAAAATTAACCACAAAATAAAATTAAAAGAACTAAAATGACAGTTCAAAAACAAATGAGAAAAAAGGCGACCATTTCTTTTTCCTGCCAAATTGTAGAATTTTTCATAAGATTCATAGAAAAATTATAATAATAAAATTATGTGCATAAAATAAGGTTTTAGTCATAGTTAATAATTAACTAACTAAAAAATCAGCAATCCAGTAGGCTGATTATGTAAAGCTGTTTAAAACAACAACCGTTACATTACTGCTTTAGTAAGAAAGCTGTCATATTGATTCTCACTAAAGTAACAATGTAACGATGATTTCAATCAAATTTCGACAGTTGTTGTTTCAAACAGTCATACTATTTTTCGATTTATAAACGATTCAGTATTTGTAGTAAGTAAGTAAGTAATACTTACTTACTACAAATACTGAACTACTTATTTTGAAATACTTATTTGTAGTAAGTAAGTAATACTTACTTACTACAAATAAGTAAGTAATACTTACTTACTACAAATACTGAATACTTTATCAAAATTGTTATTTTTTTAATAATTATATTTTTGTATCAATGTACGATAATAAGTCAGTATAAAAGAAAACTACAAATAAGCGTTAAACTAATGAACTGATCTGAAAAATCGAGAATATCGAACAGAAAACGAATTGAATTCAATTGATAATTTTGTGCCCAACTCTATAGGTGATCCCAAGGCCAGGTTTGTTTTGGTCTTAGGACATCCTTAAATAAATACACTTTAAATAAGTTTTTTTGAAAAATAGAAAAAAAATTAGGCTGCTTTATTTGAATTTAATATTACTAAGTAAAATTTACACTCTTAAATAGCTAAAATAGCGACAGCTCATAAATGCATCGCTTTATTACTGCACTTAAAAAAAATGTTAGTATTTTAACGCACCGCACCGCGACGCATGTTTTAATGTACTTACGAGTAATTTCAATCCATTATTGGTTTGTCGTCCACAAAAATTACCGACGAGTTCACACACGAGACATCTCTTTAAAACCACGACAAAAATAAGGCGCCATGTTAGGATCTGTCGACAAAATAGAATTTCCCATACAATATATAAAGTCACGACGATTGCTGCCATGTTAGGAACGGTAGACAAAATAGAGAAATCACAAAAATCGAGAAATGGCGAAATTTTACTGGCGTATTTTTTGTCCACTCTTCTCGTAAGGCGCGCATCTTAGCCCCGCAGGTCATCGGTCCACCAGGTTCAGTCAGGCCAGTTCGTGGTCGCCACTCAAGAACCTTTATTCCTCAGCGGTCATCAGTTCTGCAAGCGATGTCGCCAGCCCATCGCCACTTCAGCTTGGCTATGCGATGAGCTATATCGGTGACTTTCGAGCTTTTGCGGATTTCCTCGTTGCGGATCCTATTGCGCAAAGAAACGCCACGCATAGCTCTCTCCAAAGACCGCAAGGCAACCCTGAGCTTATTCAAAATGCCAACTGTCTAGGACCACGTTTCAATACCGTAGGTCATCACTGGCAACACGCACTGCTCGAAGACTTTGGTCTTCAGGCTTTGTGGATATTGGACGTAAAAAAAAGATTAGTAAGTAGTAGATTCTTTAATCGCCTAATAAAATTACCCCCTGATAAAACCCTAAAACATGCTCAACTCTACTAAAGCCAATTTAACCTTTTCGAGTTACAAATAACTAAGCGATGACTCGTTCACAAGTTTACAATGAATCGGTACATTCCACCCTCACCTCCACCCTCGCTAATAAGTTCATTCACGAAAGTAGCAAAAACGCCTGAATCAGCTTGCACTCGAATCGCGTGTCATACTACAGTTACCCCGTATTAAAAGTTTGCATAATGCAACGCCCGCCCGCCCTCCGCCCTCCGCGCCCAGCCACGCAAACTCAATTGCATTATCCCAACAGGCAAACATATTCATTATTCTTAATTGTTTGCCATGTCATTAACAAAACTGTATTAAAAGGTAACTACATTTTACGGCGAATCACGTCAATTGAAATTGCGGTAAAGGACGTTTGATTTATCGTTGGCTGACACCAGTTACCTTATTATGCGTGAAACAATGAATAATCTATGTTCAGATTCGCAAATGAATATTAATAGATTAATCTGTATTGCTATCGTGAATCGCTTCTCTGGGCAACATTAAGTCGGCAGATACTTAGCCCGGTAACCCACGTTAGGCGATGTAAAACATTGCCCCAGTACCATTTACATAAGTGGAACTACTTAGATTCGGATTGTTTTGCAGCGCGCTTATATAAATGCGGACATTAGTACATTCCTACTTTTACAGAGATATTTAGTTACTTCAGGTTATGTTACTTTTGATCTCAATAGAGGTATAATTGTTTTTGTGCTCTTTCACTCAATGGTGTCATAACAAAGAGGCAGACTACAACAGTGTTTTAACAATAAAGTTGTTGTTGAATTAACAAAATAATACACTTAGGTGTTCTGCCCTAGTGAATTTTTAGTAATTTCACATCCTTTCCCAAGCTAAAATGGTAAAATACTTTCAAATTGCATTTTCAAGATAGTTTTAAAAAATAAGCAGAGAAAAAGCGGTTCTTAAGGTTAGCAAGAAAGCTCGAGTATTTTGCTAGGTAGAGTAGGCAAGTTCTGCAGTATTCCTTCGAGACATAGTACATTCGCCGTATTAAGATAAATTAATTTTCTAACAACGAAGATAGCGTTCATTATACCTATAAAGGTAAGTAAGTAGGTACTACAAACACGTTTAACCGTTAAAAATGTATAAGGCATTAAAACATTTCGCGAAGGATTGCTATTTTAAAAAGACGTTGGTTGGTAATCGTGTATAGCGACATCTATCTCGCCACATACGAACTAAGAACTGACGTATCCTACATCGTGATATTAAAGTTATCCGAGCGATCAAACATAAATACAAGAACCCGACAACTAACGTCGGGCAGTAGCCCATCAGACACAACACCGGTCGGAGGATCCTCCCTTTTTAATGGTGGATGTGTGGGCACTTAAACATTTATTGTGTCACCCTTGCCACATATCAACACTTTATTTACAAACCAATTAGAAAAACTTATTTACAAATAAATATTTGTTTACATAAATTTACATATTTAAATCTCATTTATTAATTAAACTTACACAACTAATATATACAACATTATCATAATATTAATTATTTACATCTTATTTAAACACGTCATTTGTGACGGTCGAACGTGTTGGTAATTATAAGGCGGTGCCGTGCAAACGCGCACTAACTTTTAAAAATCATACGCAGGGTACCTGTACATTTTCGCACAGCGCATCGGCGCCAAGCAGTCTGAGATTCATAGCAACTCAACGATCATTGTTCCTTACCTATCGTGCGTAGTTGAATAGTTATAGGTTGTGAAAATATTATTGTGCTACATTACTTAAAGTGAAACGCCTTCTGGCTAAAAACTGTACAATTCCTAAGTGTGTTTACTAACTGGAAATATTGTACAAGGTGGGATTGAAAATACAGGCAAGTTCATAGTGAATTGACTACATTTATTTGTCTACCTATCATCTCGACCCCCACACTGGTGACCCCTCATACCGAAGACGCTAATACAGAGTTAGCAAGCATAACAGCACAATGAGTGATAGTGATTCAGCAAAAACGGCATCATCACACCATACCGACGGTTCACGTCGACGACATCGGAAAGTGCGCGTTTCCACTGCACCATCCGATATTTGCCGTGTCGGTGTACGCGTTCCACCGTTCTGGCCGGAAGAACCAGAAATATGGTTTGCGCAAATTGAAGGTCAATTTGCCATATCTGGTATCACGAATGACGCAACAAAATTCAATTACGTCATCGGGCACCTGGATCCTCAGTTTTCTAAGGAGGTGAAAGACGTTATAGTGGCCCCACCGGAGAGCGATAAATATGAGAAGCTGAAGAGCGAGCTCATCAAACGCCTGACAGCCTCCAAAGAAAAGAAGGTTCATCAGCTACTCATGCACGAGGAGTTGGGTGACAGGAAACCTTCCCAGTTTCTGAGGCATCTGCAGAGTTTGGCTGGTTCAGGAGTGCCAGAAGATTTTATTCGTACCATTTGGAGCAGCCGATTACCCAGCAACATCCAAACACTGATTGCTTCGCAACCTTCCAGCACTCTCGAGGCTTTGGCCGATTTAGCAGATCGGGTCCAGGACATAGTTGCACCGGTACGTCATGTCGCAGCAGCATCCACGTCTTTCCAACCACCGATGGGTACAATGGAGACCATGGCGTTGGAGATCGCTGAACTGAAGCAAGCGGTAAAGAACTTGACAGTTCAGCTTAACCGGCAACCTAGGCCACAGCATCGTTCCAGTTCCAGAGGAAGACACAGCAGCCGTTCTTCAACCCGATCCAACTCGAATTACCGCATGTTCCCTGTTTGCTGGTATCACCACAAGTTTGGATCGAAGGCTAGCAACTGCGTTAAGCCTTGCGACTACGGGAAGGCGGGAAACGGTCAAGGCAGTCGGTGCTGGCGACTAACGATTGCCTTCCTTCAACTGGTCGCCTCTTCGTCACAGACCGCAGTTCGAAAACCCAATTCTTGGTAGACACCGGGAGTGACCTTTGCGTTTACCCTCGAACTGCACTTCGTGAACGACGAGCGAAGACTACCTACCAATTGACAGCGGCTAACGGGACTATAATAAACACATATGGTTACTTGCAACTAGATCTGGATTTAGGACTTAGACGTAGCTTTCCTTGGAATTTTGTAGTTGCCGATGTAACCAAAGCTGTTATTGGTGTAGATTTTCTCAGGCACTATTGTTTAATTGTAGACATACGCAACAGTAGTTTAATTGACAGTACTACATCATTGTCTGCTGTAGCTAGTGTAGATAATGCTTTGAATTCTGTGTTGTCTGTGAAAGTCTTGACTGGAGACTCGCGTTATCACGCCATTTTAAAAGAATATCCCGAGATTACACGTCCGGCTGGCACTCCACGCATTACACAACACAACACAGTACACCATATCCGCACCATTCCAGGCCCTCCTGTCTCTTGTTCTCCTCGCAGGTTAGCTCCGGATAAACTCAAGATCGCTCGGAGTGAGTTTCAGCAGATGTTGAGTTATGGTACTGCACGCCCCTCAGAAAGTCCTTGGGCATCCGCCTTACATCTAGCGCCCAAGAAAGACAACGGATGGAGACCCTGTGGCGATTATCGAGCGTTGAACGCACGCACCATACCAGACAGGTACCCAATCCGTCATATTCATGACTTCGCGCATAGCATCGCTGGGTGCAAAGTCTTCTCAACCATAGACCTGGTGAAGGCGTATAACCAGATCCCAGTCTTCGAGGAGGATATTCAGAAGACGGCCATCACCACACCCTCTGGTTTGTTCGAATTTCCTTTCATGACCTTCGGACTAAGGAACGCAGGTCAAACATTCCAAAGGTTTGTGGATGAGATGACTAGAGGCCTGAGTTTCTGTTACTCCTACCTCGACGATTTTCTGGTCTACTCCCAGGATCCAGCTCAGCATGAAGACCACCTTCGCCAGCTGTTTGACCGGATGAAGCAGTATGGTATCCTGATAAACACTTCAAAGTGTGTGTTTGGAGCATCTGAAGTGTCTTTTCTGGGGTATCATATCTCAGCAGAAGGCACTAAACCTCAGGAAGCCAAGGTCCAGGCAATCAGGGAGTTTCCAGCCCCTAAAACAGTGAGAGAACTTCGGCGATTTCTGGGTATGTTGAATTTTTATCGGCGATTCATACCCAATGCCGCACAAAACCAAGCTCCACTTAGCAACCTTCTGACTGGATCGGTCAGGGCCTCGCATCCAGTGGATATCTCTGGTCCGGCTCTGACAGCATTCGAGCAGTGCAAGCAGGATCTCTGTAATGCTGCATTGTTGTCACATCCGGATTGCGAGGCACAACTGGCAATTGTTACAGATGCTTCTGATTTGGCCTTAGGGGCAGTTTTACAGCAGTTCAAAGACGACGTCTGGCAACCATTAGCCTTTTCTCACGCAAGTTGAGCCCTTCTCAGCGAAAGTACTCACCCTATGACCGCGAACTCCTCGCTATTTACGAAGGTATTAAGTACTTTCGCCACATGCTCGAAGCGCGACACTTTATAGTGTTTACCGATCACAAACCGCTTAGTTTTGCTTTCAGTGATCGTAAAAGCAACTGCTCGCCTCGTCAATTTCGCCACCTCGATTTTATATCGCAATTCACCACCGATATCAGGCATATATCTGGTAAGGACAATGTGGTTGCTGATACATTGTCGCGAATCGAGGAGGTGCAGCAAGCAGTTGACTTCGAGGTACTGGCAAAGTCGCAATCTTCAGACACCGAACTTTCGAAGCTGATTAATGAGGAAACTTCACTTCAGCTCAAAAAGATTGCTCTGGGTGGCAAGAGGTTTGAAGTATACTGCGACGTGAGTACTTCGACACCGAGGCCATTCGTGACCAAACCATTGCGTAAGCAAGTTTTTGACTCATTGCACGGTCTTAGTCACCCTGGCGCTAACGCAACCGCTAAATTAGTAGCAGAGAGGTACGTTTGGCCAGGTGTTCGCAAAGACTGCCGTGAGTGGACACGCTGCTGTCTAGCCTGCCAACGCGCAAAAGTAAACCGTCATGTATCAGCGCCCCTAGGTACTTACAGCATGCCGCGCGCTAGGTTTACTCAGGTGCATATTGATCTCATTGGACCTTTACCTCTGTCGCAGGGCTATCGGTACTGCCTCACAGCAGTAGACCGCTTCACGCGTTGGCCTGAAGTAGTGCCAATAGCGGACATGACAGCAGAAACAGTTGGCAACGCACTACTCTCATGCTGGATTGCACGTTTTGGTTGCCCAACTGACATAGTGACTGACCGTGGACGCCAATTTGAATCCAACCTATTCAAGTATTTATCAAGAATAGCTGGTTTCAAACATCGCAGAACCACGGCTTACCACCCGGCGTGCAATGGCTTGGTTGAGAGGTTCCACCGTCAACTTAAAGCCGCAATAGTGTGCCACGCTGACAGCAATTGGAGTGAAACTTTGCCTCTGATATTGCTTGGGATCCGTTCAGCATTCAAAAAAGACATAAATGCCTCATCTGCTGAACTGCTTTACGGCGAGCCATTGCGTTTACCTGGAGAATTTTTCCAATGTGATGTGGATACTACCACGGATATCACAGATTTCACGGCGCGAATTCGTTCATTTGCGGAGAAACTGCGCCCATCTCCCGCTTCACGCCATTCCAAAAATAAAATATTTATTTATAAAGACCTAAACTCTTCCAGCCACGTATTTCTGAGGGAAGACACGCTGAGAGGAGCCTTGAGTCCCACATATTCTGGCCCCTACGAAGTAGTTGAGCGGGGGGATAAAGTGTTCAAATTAATGATCAAAGGTAAAATGAATACAGTGTCTATTGATCGCCTTAAACCGGCATACATATTTATTGAGCCTAATACCCATGATCATGTTAGTGTGAAGAAGGAGTCTGAACGAAAAGAGACCCAAAACAAAACAACTCGTTCAGGTAGACATGTCAGATTCCCCGATTATTATCGCCCGTAGTGACGGTCTCTGGAGGGGAGTGATGTGGGCACTTAAACATTTATTGTGTCACCCTTGCCACATATCAACACTTTATTTACAAACCAATTAGAAAAACTTATTTACAAATAAATATTTGTTTACATAAATTTACATATTTAAATCTCATTTATTAATTAAACTTACACAACTAATATATACAACATTATCATAATATTAATTATTTACATCTTATTTAAACACGTCATTTGTGACGGTCGAACGTGTTGGTAATTATAAGGCGGTGCCGTGCAAACGCGCACTAACTTTTAAAAATCATACGCAGGGTACCTGTACATTTTCGCACAGCGCATCGGCGCCAAGCAGTCTGAGATTCATAGCAACTCAACGATCATTGTTCCTTACCTATCGTGCGTAGTTAAATAGTTAAAGGTTGTGAAAATATTATTGTGCTACATTACTTAAAGTGAAACGCCTTCTGGCTAAAAACTGTACAATTCCTAAGTGTGTTTACTAACTGGAAATATTGTACAAGGTGGGATTGAAAATACAGGCAAGTTCATAGTGAATTGACTACATTTATTTGTCTACCTATCATCTCGACCCCCACAGATGAGAAACTGTGTCCTGACCTGGTGGTCAGGTGCTGGTGCATGCAGCGGACGCGCATTCCTGGTCATCACCCACAGTCTTCTCAGCGACTTTGGCACAGCACACTGCACGAAAGTACTGATACAGTCTATTTGAATAAAGTTATTTGAGTTTGAGTTTGAGTTTGCACTTCGGCCGGATAGCAAGCAGAGACCCACTTCTCTCCTGGTTGACGCAGCAGCCAACCACTACGAAGCACTGCACCACTCCGACTCACTGGAGCATTCGCAGCATCACCCCGACTTACTGGGGCATCATCGCAGACAGTTCCAACTCACCGTGAACTATGCCAAATCTGGTTTCGACTCACTGGAACATTCCACTGGCCCGGCAAGCATCACAAGATGTATGGACGACTCAACCTGCTACCGACCTCCGGTCTCGGAGGGCGCCACATACGAACTAAGAACTGACGGATCTTACATAGTGATATTAAGGTATCCGAACGATTAAACATAAATACAAGATCCCGACAACTACCGTCGGGCAGTAGCCCACCAGACACAACACCCGTCTGGTCAGAGGATCCTCCCTTTTCAATGGTGGATGAGGAACTTTACACCCTGTTCCTCACGTCCCCAAACGTGTGTTTCATAATTATTCAAAATCTCACTAAGGGAGGCTTATCAATCTATTAGTTTAGTATAAAACTGCTGCAAATCGATTAAAGCTTCTTTTATGGCGATAAACGGTTATCGACGATGAAGTTCTGAAATATAAATAAATAAATAAATATTAAATAAACCGTTTATTCTGTTCAGTTAAGGTTTACAATTTGGGTGTTAACTTCCTCTATTAAGTACATAAGCACCTGTGTCAGAGGAAGCCACTCTTCCTTAGCTAAGTTGTCAAAACTGATTGACTTTATTCAAAAAACATTTAATGGCAGCTTTTAGTACGGGAAAAAAGAAACACTTTTGAGATCACACTTTGTGAACAAAGTCTTAACAACTAAAAAGTTTGAAAGTGTGTGCGCGCGTGTGTATTAGTGTGTGAAAGTGTGTGTGTGTGTGAGTGTGTGAAGAAAGTACTTAATAGATAATCAATTCAGCAACATATTTTCAGAATACTTTCAGCTTCATTATAGTCTAAATGTTTCAGCCATTCGGTGAGTACTTTTTTACATTCTCAGGTGAATATATTTTTATTGTTTTATTTTTATTTTTAATTTTTGAGGACAAATAGGAAATCGATACGGTATCAATACCGTAAATTTAAAGTGGCAACTCGTAGTAGACGTACATAACCCTACATTCAATAACATAATGATATATATTGGTCAATATCAATTTTCCTATTTGTCCTTAAAAATTTACAATTGAAAAATGTATTACGATTTGACATTGTCGTGTCATGTCATGTCAAATCCCAATACAACATTTTTACGCGAACGATACCGTAAATTTGAAGTGGCAACCCGTGGTAGACGTACTGAAATGGCGGCTATTTGAGGGGAAACGCAGAAAGAAGACCTGATTAAGGTCTGAGAGTTTCGGCAGATGCAATGGCCGGTTGGCCACTAAGCAATAACTTTTTAATATTAACATTATTTTGGTATCTTTCAAACATAGAGAAATATTTTTGCATTACCGTACGCGCCCGTGCTTCGGGCGTAAAATAATAAACGAAAGAACAAGCTAGTTCTAGGCGAGGTTGCTCCATTTTGAACCACTTTTATTTGATAGATCGTAATCAAGAGCAAGGTTAAAAATTAATCCTAATAAACCCACATAATCAACACTACGTGGGTGCATAAGCTTTGGTGTAGCTGACTGTACGAACAGGGAACGAGCCTTAGTAGCGACAGAATAAGGAAACAGACAGCATGGATCAATAATTTATAAATCAATTTTGCCACAGACCATCACGAGTAGCTGCTTACAGACATAATATTATTGAAGATATCAGTCATTCCTTCCGTTAATAAGAAATAAGGGGTCTTAATACCTGTAATAATCTCTACGATTTTTGGTAATAAAAGCAAACGCGATTTTGTCAATGTCAGAGTTAATGTAATAACGAGCCATGCGACGATTTGTATAACGACAGGAAATACAAGAATTACGGTGGCGCCTACCAATGGAACTCACTGAAGCCTATTTCAGTTTGCATTAATAATTATATTTAGGTAGGTACTGAATTATCATTTACATAAAATGTTTACACCAAATAAATGTCAAGGCATATAATAGTAATAATTATTTTCAATTTAAAGCACTTTTACTGGTGCTCAGAGTGCCGAGTGCGAGTTGCAGTGAGAGAAGTGAATGACTTCACCATCGCGTTTCACGAGCACGTAAATGTCAAATAGTATGGAATCGAGTCAGCGCCATCTAGCGGCCAATGCGGACAACATCAAAGCCACTAGATGGCACTGACTGGATGCCATACAAATTCACGTTTTTTTTCTCGCAAAACGCGATAGTGAAGTCATTCACTTCTCTCACTGCAACTCGCACTCGGCACTCTGATTTTTCCTGCGTTTACGGCATATCGAAAATGTATGTGTGTGTCGAGGAATTCTGAGAGTTCTGTTCACTACAACAGAAACAGTCAACTTGCCATACCCCATTTGGGATAAATTCGTAAGAGTATGCATACTATGATTTTAATAATTCGTGCAACGCAATGTTAGGAAATCGGAGTAGACCTCAAGCGGCCAGGGTAGTATAAGTACTTAGTAAGTAAGTAAATATTATATTGTACACAAATTACAAAAACTTACAGAAAATGCTTTTTTTGTACAATTTGGGCGGCTTTATCGCCAAAAAGCAATCTCTTCTAAGCAACCCACAGACAAAGGAAAATGAATGAAGGGCAAGTAAGTACTTAAAAGCAAAGATAATAATAACAACAGGTAAATATATTTGAACTATAAAAAATACGTTATCTAGGTACGAACATAGCAATCAGCTCATATATAACCAAACTAACCAGGATAAGTAAAGAAAAAAGAACAAAATAAAAAGGGAAAACAAATAAGAATTAGCAGTGTCCAAGTGCAAGGAAATGTGCTTTGACCCATAATAAAATAAATATCTTTGACGAATTACACCAAGATTATCTGACCCCCAAGAAAGCAGATTAACTTAAAGATGGGTAAGGATTGAGACTCTCTCATCCGAAGCTGATCTGAATCCGATTGGATTTCATGGTAAACGACTGTGTGTAGGAGTAAGAAGAATGAGGAGGGATTTACTCGTACCTACATATAGGTAGTTGTTGGTTTTTAACGTGATGACTTCCTATCGTCGTCAAATCGAGTCGAGTTTTTGTAGTACCAAGCATCCGTCTGGATGTCCTGCCTGCGTGAGTCATCGAGCAAGCCCCTCGTGTAATGCACCCGTGGCCACACTGCCCTCCACCCGCTACCCCTGTCGATAAGGAAGCCGAGGGAACAAATTTAAATGGGAAACGACTGGAAATGGCTCACGCTATTGTAGCACCCCGCCCGAGGGGAGATAGGACCCAATATCTTCCGAACTATTAGCATCCATATTTATTTTGTGTGAGAACTCCTAACAAACGATTCCATTGCTCGTTTGTGTAAGCTCCGTGGAAACTATTCGGACACGTTCTCGGAATGTACCTACTGATACCGTTATGTTTCAGATGGTTGGTCCAGATGTGCGCTTGAAAATAAAATCGACGGTGTTCGCTTAATATTTATTTTTCTATATAACTAGCTTGCTTAATAATTTGAGATGAAAAGCTCTGTAGCTATCGTCCAGCATTCGAATAAAGAAGACTTGTTACATTTTTTTTCTAGCTAAATATTTATGAATACATATACGATCGACTGGCTTTAAACTCTGCTTAGGTTAAAGCCAGTTTGTATTAACTATGAATGTCATAACTATAAACATAATTGAATTAAAGAGACAACCAAAGCGGGAGCTGACATTTCCATCATTTAATAAACCAAAGGGTGTTTAATATATGTCATACAATAACGATTTAGTCATATAAATTATTAGTATTATTCCGTTCAAAATATAGGTTTTGTGTTTTCACATTTTGTGAAAGGCAGCCTCTTAGGTCACGCTTAGTTTAAAGAGCGGTACAAAAATAAAATTAGTTTTCTAGGGTATAAATTACAGTGGTAGTTCGAGTCAAGAAGTACTACTCTCACGAAGTTCTTCAACCAGCGAGTAATTCGGATGCTGTAACTCGTAAAATTACAAAGTTTATCGAATGAAAGTTATTTGGTATATATTAGTAAGTAAGTAAGTAAATTATTTATTTGCTAAGAATACATTTGAGAAAAAGATGGTAGAACATGGTCTGGACGGTGTATTCGGCCTGCAGGGAGGCGTGCATATTTATCGTACTACAAGTACATATGAGTATAACATTTGTTATTCTTGCCAGTATATTATTATTATCTTTCTTACAGCGATATGAGGCCTTATAACGATCTCTTAGGGCTTGCTCGTATTTGTCTGTGAATTGAGCGTACTGGCATTTTGGTATAATGTTCTCTTATTCCCAGTCACGTGACCATTACGTCACGCGAACGCTACTCCTGCGCGTCGTGCTGGTATTTCGATCGAACTCTTATTTGACGTTTCCTATTGTTTATGGGTATGTATAAAAACAAAAAACTGTGACTTACCAGTAAATTGTTAATCTTACTGGACAAAACACTAAGCCAGCCAACCGTAGACAGCTTTGCAGAAGTAGCTCTAAAAAAGTAACATCACAATACCATTAAAAAGTGAGCATTTTTTAAACCTTGAACGGTCACGTTTCGTTAGTGGCAAAAGATTGTAATACGGCCCCTGGGCCTTATCAATATTTTTGACGAAGTTTCTTGGTTTATTGTAGATATGCGATTGAAAAACCTTTTAGATTAACATTTTAACTTTTTAGTATAAATCTAATAGGTATTGGAGCATTATATTTGTATATGGACAATTTCTTATCAACTTATAGCATGTTATAGAATTACCATTTCTTAATCAATAGTGCAAGAAATACTTTTACAGTACTAGTAGGTAGTGTTCTAGTCTTCTTCATATCGAATCGATTCCGGCAAGTCATATATTATATATTTCGACCAGTACCTACTCGGTCACCCGAACTGCATTGTCTGTGGCGCTGTAGAGGTCCTCCAGTGTGCAGGTGGAAGGGCACGCAGGACACGACAATAGGTGTGCCATTGTTTGTGGAGAAGCTCCGCACGGACATGAGTTGTCAGAGCTGAAACCCCACCTGGACATGTTCTCCTTGCTACGGCCGACTTGGGTCCGGAGTCTGTTTAAAGATTTCCATGTCAGCCATGGCTACCTTCGAGTTCCTCCAACAAAGTAAGGAGCGAGGCCGTGAGAGATCTCTCCCGCCAGATGTTTAGTGATACCAAACAGTTTAACAAAGAAACAATTATGCCCTGTAAAAAAAAGGTTAAAAAAGTATTCCTTTTGATAATAAAAGATGTTTCACTTCAAATCTCTGTGAAATTTCTTATTAACTACACTTAATTCCGAGAGAGAGCACCGACCTAACTTATCTCACGGTTAGTGTTTTTGCTTGTGCATAACAGTATTAAATATTATTCACCTGGTCGGCGGCAAGAAGTTTACCATTGTTCTTAAGCTTCTCCCTGGGTGCAGTACGACTGCACTTTAAAATTTTATTAAAACGCAGCGGGTAACTTCTAACTTCGCAAAATTACGATAAAAATTTGACTATAGCAAGTCAAGATAATGGGGAACAAAACGAAAAGCTTATTGTAGATGGTGCCACCAGCGACCCAACCATTCGCGTGTCCCGCAATATATATATTTTTACGGTATTCCTCAACGCGAGACCCCCCAAACTAGCGTAATTGATTGTAGATTACTAAAATGATTATGATTTTCAACTAAAAAAATTTTTAGAGCTTTACTGACGCTTAAAGTTTAAAAATAAGTTTTTTTTCTGACGAACTTCCTTGGAGGCTTCTGAACTAAATCAACCTATATTTCTACTGTAACTAATAGTTTAGTGTACAACATTCATGAAGTTAAGGTATGTATAATTCATACCCAGAGACTTCGAATTTGTCAGTTTTCAACCTACAAAATCACGCAAGCCACAGCCATATTTATTCCGCAAAAGTACAGTTTTCATTGTAATAGTGATAATAGCAGATACATTTTTTTTTGGACGTATTGAGAGTACTTGTGCTATATTTCCACCATAATAGTACCCGGATTTAAAATAAATATAATGAGTCGGAAGCTTTCCAATTTTCTCTTCTGGGAGACTGTACCCACAATTTTCTCAGCTAAGTACTCGTATCATTTGGAAAAACATGATTCTCTTTTTTTTACAACCAAAGCAGCACATTGAGGCGCAATGATTATTAAAAACTTTCTCTATGTTATTTTGTATGGCATTTGACAGCTCTGTCGGGATCAAAAAGCAACATTGTTCCCCATTAATATCAGAGGGTGGTTTCTTGGTATACCTAAGTAAGGTAAAGGTTGTAGGTTCGATCTCCACTTAGGACACAAATGTGTGTCACAAATATTTGTGTTTGTTCTGTGTTTGGCCACATTCAGTGGTGTTTGATTTCCGGGGCTATAATAGATAGGTAGCTCATATAATTATCATAATGGTTTTGAAACAAAACCTTGTTGAAGTTTTGATTTCGGTCCAGTTGACTTTTCAATTACAACCCTGCAGACATATGTTGTACCTCAAAGATAAATAATACAGACGGCGCTTAGTTGTTAACTGTCCACAAAGGTCGACAGCAGTTAAGAAATGGTAAAGTTAGCGTCAAAGTCTTTAAGATAATGTTCTCTATGGCGTCAAATTTCTAGTCCACTCTGAATTTGTCCCGAGTTCCGCATTCCGATTTTTTCGAATGAAAAAAAGTATTGCTCATGCGCAAATTAACTTCAGAGTGGACTAGAAGTTCGACGCGAACTATACCTACTTATAGTAAACATGAAAGTATGGTTAACAAAAGTAATGTTTTAATACCTTAATCATAGTTAATTTGACACACGAATTTTTTGGCTTAAGAGGCGATTCGTCCGGGCTAAGACTGATCCTCGGACGAGTTGCCTCATTCGAAAAAACTTATGAAGCAATTCGTCCGAACTTGGAGAGGTTTTCGGACCAGTAGCCTAATTAGAATAAAATAAAATAAAATATTATTTATTTAAATTAAATATTATTTTTAAAATTTTCAATAGTATTTTGTAAACAAATAGCTACAAAGTACTAGGGCCGCAGAAAGCCAAAGGCAGTTCAACTACAAACTCGTACTAACTTGAGCGTGGCCTGGTTGACCATACTATCCAGGTCGGAGCCGGTGAAGGCGGTGATTTCTCGCGCGGGGATGTCGCAGTCCACGTTGAGGTGGCAGCTACTCGCTCTAGACCGTCATAGTAGGTAAATTATATATTTTTCACACCACATGCTCGACAATGCCGAATTATATGTCATGTAAACCTTACCGAAAGCAAGACATTATATCTCTTGGCTTTAGCCGGGTTATAATGTTCTATTATAACCCGCTGGTCAATAATGTGATTTTCACTTTCATAATTCTTATTGCTATGTTCATAAAGTCTAATTTCACTAAACAGAATGTGTCCTCAGCGGGCGCGGCCAACTCGATTTTCGAAGACCGAGGCCGTGGCCCACTAGATTCGCACTGAGACGAACTTCATTTGTTTGTCAAATCGAGTAGGCCACGCCAGCTGAAAGAAGTTGCTATAGCCGTAGCTAGTAGTACTACTAGTTTTAGAAGATTCTATAAATATTTCAAAGAAAAAATAAAAAATGTCGAGTGATGAAAATATTTTGACTCCAGAAGCTATTAAATTAGATGCCATAGGCATTGTCAATAATCTACTCCCAGAAAAGTCAAAGGAAAAATACCTGAAAGCCTATAAAGATTTTGACACATGGAAAAGTGCAAAAGGCGCAAAGTCTGTGTCTGAATCAGTGCTTCTGGTCTATTTTGAATATTTATCAGCTACAAAGAAGTCAAGCAGCCTGTGGTGTATCTATTCGATGATCAAGGCAACAATAAGCGTCAAACATGATATCCAAATTAATACATATACCAAGTTATTGTCATTTTTAAAAAGGAAATCGGATGGACATCGAGCAAAGAAGTCAAAGATACTTACAACACAAAACGTGTAAACTTTTTTGAATGAAGCTCCCGACCACAGTTTTCTTGCCATAAAAGTGAGTACAACCTATGAACCTACTTATTGATTGAGTTTATACACTATCTACTAAGCCTGGTTTTTTATTGTCTCGCATAAAGTGAGAAAAGTAGAGTATACACCACCAGGATAAAACTGTTTTTTTCTTGGGCGCTTGAATCCCTCACTGCACTCAGGACTCAATCTTAATTCCCTCGCTTTGCTCGGGAATTAACTTATAACACCCTCGCTGCGCTCGGGAGTTAAATTTGGAGTCCTTCGTTACGTTCAGGATTCAATGTAGCGCCCGTGACATAAAACAGTGCTTTGTCCCCTTGGTGTATAATCTACTATTACTGACTGACTTCCCGTTGACTCATAAAACCCTGGTTCTAGCGACGTTACGTTGCGGCCTGAATTTCATGTAGCTACCTAAATATGGTGGTCGTCACGAGATCCTCCAGCGGTATCTAGCGCGAGCGGCTACTGGCTGCTCACCCCAAAGTGGACTGCACTGCAACATCCTCGCACGAGGAGCCAGTGGCTTCTACGGTGTCGAACTGGAGATTATGGTCAACCACGCCGCGCTCAAGTTATTACGAGTTTCTTGTTGAACTTCCTATAGGTTTATGCGGCCCTGGTACTTTTTAGCTAGATGTTTACAAATACTATGGGAAATTTTAAAAATATTTTTAATTTAAATAATTAGTATTTTTATTTTATTGGTGGTTATGTTTAAAATAACTCCCAAGACAGTTATTACGTTATTAGGTACCAAAATGTTTGAATTCGTTGTAGGTGAAAGGAAACAATGAATGGAACTCCAAATTAACTAACGCTCTCGACGCGTAAAAGTAGTGTGAATATTTCTAAACATTTTGCATATCTCTCAACTTTTTTCATTTGCTTACTTTTTTGCTGAGACTAAATAAATATCTAACTACAATGGAAAAACTTACTCCGTCAGAAGTTGGTCTGTAAGCACTGTGTTAGGTACAATATACACTTTCTATATTGTTTGTGTTTTTATTTTGTAGAAAAAATTCTAGAAAATATCGTTTTCATTCAATTATGTAGCTATCAGCCCTATAAAATAGTCCGTAATGGAATTATGGACAGATAGTTTAAAAAAGAAAAATGGGTATTAGTAAATCCGTTGTATGTTGTATGCTAGTCTCTCACAAAAAGGAACGATAATAGAGATTTTAAATTCATTCAATTAAGGTATATCGTCCGCTACTTCCATCATTGATTACTGCCTCGATAAGGAGCTTCCTCATAAAGAAATAAGCTAAATAAAGCTAGCTATCAGTACATACAATTCGCTTCATTCTACTTGGTATCATCATCACGATTCGCAGCCATAAGACGTCCACTGCTGAACATAGGCCTCCCGCACCGATTTTCTAAGCAACCCGGTTGCAGGCGGTCTGTAACCATTGGAATCCCGTCACTTTTATCCGGGTCGTCCGTCCACCTTGCAGGGGGGCGTCACACTCTGCGGCTGCCCTGGAACGGTATCCAGTCTTTAAATTGGAACTTTTTGTTTATTTGGTATGACTGCATTTAAATACATTTTACTTTAGGGCTTAGGCAGTGTTTCAGAATAAATAAATAAAAAACTCGTGACATCACGTCGTTAACGCTATACTTCAAGTTCAAGTCCCATTTTTGATTTCGTAAAATATTGCAATAATTCAGATTAGGTACTAGTTTTTTAAAGACAATGAAAGATTTGTAAATTATTTTCGAAAAATTGCCCATATTATATGTAAACCTGTTTGCATGCGTTGCTTTTGATGAAAATTCGAAATCTAGGTTGACGTTGAATATAATAGTTTTAATAATGCTTTAGACTTACTATACATCTAATCTTCTAAGCTTACTTTATCTACATAACAATGCGGTTCACGTAATATGTAATAACGTTGAACCAAATAAATTAGAATTCTTTCATACTAAGGGTAGTTACAAAATACCTCGAATAGTATCGTTTTGAATGAGTTTTATTTTCATTCGTGTTTGTTCCAATCCTTTAAAGCCATGTACTATTACCTACCTATAGGTATACAGGTATACTACGCCTACTACTACTATGTCAACATGTTAGAGCTTTTAAACTGAACCGAAATAAAGTTAGTTCAAACAACATGGACCCTGTTCGTTCGCTTCGTAGGTAGGCGCAAGTTTACGCAAAGTTGACCAGCGGCAAAGAGGCTAATGAATATCTATCGCTCTCGTTCATATTGTTTCATTACTACTTGCCTGTTAAACTTTAATAATGTGTGCGACGTTCTACTATTGAACTTATGTTTCATAGTCTTCTGTGATTTAAACGTCGATTACTTACAGGTTTTATTTGTTGCGACAATTCGGTTTTTTCTGTTGCTGTAAATATTTTTATCTTGGTAATACTAGTAGATACGAATACGTATACGGTATGATAATTAGTCTCCTGATACTAATAGCACGAGCTTTGTCTTAATATGGGAAGTCCCAGATATTTTCTATTTTATTCATAAAAAATCGTACTTGTAGTTTCTCTTATATTATACTTGTCGATCATCGTGCTTGGACACCTGGAACAGGTTTTAACCTGAATTCCTCATCTTTCCTGCGCTTACTGTCATGAACTACATATTATTATGAATGTATGAACTTTTAAAGAAAGACAAAATAATTGGTACGACGCGTGCTCTACCACCAATATCGGCTGTTGCAGCTAGAATCTTTGACACACGAACTCGTACGTGAGTCCTGTCCTTCCGATATAGGTACCTACGCAAGAAATTGGAAATCATGTTGGTAATCACGCTAAGTGGGAACTTTTTTCATCATTCGTTTACTACGAGGTACCTACTAATACTACTTCGTTTACTACTTAAATGTTTCTTGATATTATTATTGCCTTATTTGATGACGCCAATTAACACTAAAGTGTCATTAAACCTTTGGTCATTGAAATTGTTTTTCCAGTTTATTTCAAATGACTACAGCTTACTATGGCGTGGTATCTGAGTACGTGACATACATTGAGTTTAGACGAATAGAGTGCCACATTCAAACTCTTTTGTTTTTTTATAATAAGATAATGCATAAAGCATAAAATGGTTACCTACTTATGCTGCGGAACGTCAACTCAAGCACTAATTCAGCTTACTTAGTTGTGTTTAATGAGATAAAACTACTGTTTTCTAGAAGCTAAGGGTTTTGAGAAGATGCGAGTCAAATAATATCTCTTCGACATTTTTGTATGTTATAATAAAATATTATTAATTACGCAGCCATCTGTATCAAACCCGTGGCACTAATTGTAAGCAACATTAACGGTCAATTAACCCATACAAATTGAATAATTTGTAAATATTTCCACTTCGACCTCTGTCAGGGGATGAACTGAGGTGAAAATTCCAAACTAGTTTGACCCGGCACCTCACCACTATTCTGATTAACAAAACTTTGCGGCCAGTCGACAGTTTCATAAATGTCGTGCATTTAAAGTTTTCAACTAACTTAATAATATACCTGAATCTACTTCAACGGTGTTAGTAACTTACTCTAACTAGAATCATAGAAATATGAATTTCGTATTAGGTGGTTTTTGGGACTCGAAAGCTGCTACATGGAGAGTCAACTCTATCGCTCTGCACATAAGTGTCTTCCTAGACTTATGTTTTAACGTTGGATAAAATTAATTATTAAACTGTAGCAGGCAACTAACCTAGTATTCATTAGTTATTACATTCACCCTGAACTCATTTGAATCTTAGTTACTCGAGTTTACTATCTTATTTACGACATTTTTTACCGTAAGTAGTTCTTATAGTTCTTGTCACAGCAAGCTTGTTTGCCAACATAAATCTAAACTGATTTACGCGAAGACTTTTCTTGCTTGTGTATTCTGTGGTTAATTTTAAATTAACGCCATAACTCCAGTTACACATCTATCGCTACGCTACGGTGCAAACATTGTTTTCTAAGGCTGTCAAATCTTAGCAACAGAAAAACAATCATTTCTCATCATCATTGCTACTTTTTTGTACTAGGCGCGTTTGGAGTATGTGTGTAAGTGTCTAATAGTTTTCATTTCAGTTGTCTGGTAAGTTTCAGATATGATAAAAACACCTACCAGAAAACAGCATCAATTTCTTCCAAGTCAGCAGCGAGAAAATGCAAAACATAGGTAGTTATCAGGATGAGAATCTCCCTATTTTTTTGAGGAAGTTACTCATAAACTTTGGGAAAATCAAAGATCACCTCTTATACCCAGAGGAGGGTGTTAGTTTGAAACAAGAATTTAGTTATTCGCCCATTACTCGCAGGCCGTGTATTAAGTTGAATGTTTTATATAGACGAGGCATGTCCCGCGCGCGGCGTCTAATGATGATTTACTCCCGGCGGCTCCCACGGGCGGCGTAATTTTCCTTTACTACGACTACGCCGCTATTGTCCCAACCAAAGTGAAAACAAATGAAGAAAGTCTATTCGTTTAATCATTCATTCTCCGGCCAGCGTCAGGTAGCTTCATTGAGATTTATCTGTAGTTTTATCGGTCAGCGGAAATTATGTATGCCCGGAACATATCATTTCCTGGCAAGAAGTGTCTAGATGGCCAAATAAATTTGATTTATTTGCTTACAAAATATTTGAGAACCACCTGCAGAAACAAATTTTCTACTGTTCAGAATCCAAATCCTATAAATCCTTAAACATATATATATTTTTTACGCCAGTCTCGCTGCAGCAGCTTATGCAAGTCTGATTCAGAACGTCGATCCCCAATTCGGTACATTTATTTTAATTTTAATTCTTCCTCTCAAAATAGTCAGTGCAGTCGCTCATAAAGAGAAGAGCATTTGAAATAGAACTGTTCAGTTAGTATTACTCGTTTAAGTAGCGTAGAAATTTGCCTTTGCGTATTTTTATTAAAAAACACTTGACATTTATCTCGTCGTCTCTATTTTGATCTCTATCGGATGTAATGAGACCTTAAATAACTTAAATAATAGGGACTTCTCACAAGAAAAATCTCGGTAGTCGATTGTTGTTCTTTTGTACCAAAAGTAATTCTAGTGGAAAATATACATTTTCTCGATAAGCCATAATCGATATCGGGTCGACTGTTTACTAAATGGAAAAGGGGTTATCGGGCTTACTTCGTTCAGTGTGCCTATTATAAGCAGACAATTATTTATCTTTCAAGATTTTTTATCAAATCAAGGAGCAAACTGCTTAAATAACCACAAAAACTAATCGACAAAAACCTTCGTTCTTTCATACATCGGTCGTCTGGGAGAGAAGACGTTTATTTAATGAAATTATAATGTTATTCTCAATATAATGTTAGTCTCAATACATCTTAGTACCTAAGCCATCGTTGTTTTTTACTTATTGATAAATCAAACTTATAAACAAGTGGCAGTAAATTACTAGTTGGCACGTTTCTGCTTTCAACTTTAACATGGCTATGGGCATGGTCAGATTTCGTGAAACCAGTTGATCGTTTGTCCATCATCTTACCGTGTTAAAACGTGTTACCGTGTAACTTACAAAACTACAACAAACCTTTTTGATCTGTAGGACAAGCTCTCCTTGTCTGAACGTCTACCACGGGTTGCCACTTAAAATGTACATTATCGTTTGCGTAAAAAAATGTATTAGGATTTGACATTGTCGTGTCATGTCATGTGTCATCGCAACACAATTGTTTTTACGCGAACGAAAACGTAAATTTATAGTGGCTACTCGTGGTAGATGTACTGGAATATATTTATTTGTAAGCAGCTAACAATAAAAATAATTGGGGCAAAATGTGTTTGCTGAATGTTCGGAGCCGAGCCCGTGTTTTGGATCAGCAATCCACGGTTAGCACGCGTGGTGATCAAGCTAATAATCATCAATTTAGTAATGTCATGATTTTAATAACGAAAGAGGCCTTTGCCAATACTAGTACCAATCAATTTTACGCCCCATCAATGTGTACGTCATTGAATAACCGATGAGGTCTTCTTCTTAATTTTTAACTTGACTATCACGCTTGTGACTTGTGGCCGCCACGGTTGGCGGAGCTTATGCCACTGGCGCGAAAATTCCCTGCTTCTTTCAGTTTTATTTGCCAATTAAGTTCGGATCTTGGATTATTATGGTTTGCGTTGTGTTGCGGGGGGGCGGTCCGAGTGTGTTGTTGCCTTTGAGCGGGGAGCTCGAACCACACGAATCCGGAGGTCACCGGACACTTAATTAACGCGCCCCGAATATTAAATGCTCGCAAATATCCTACTTATTTGCCGTGCTACCGGTCTCGTCCGCCGCAATCCTACATTAGTTAATTGAGATTTTCTCTCGGGGTAGGTAGGTACGAGTACCTATCCCCTGAAGCGAATGGAACACAGTGAGTTGGGTATGTCATTCATGAAGTTAGGGATTCATCCTAATATTTAAGGTGATTTATGATTCGAACTGTACTTTAGGGTTAATTGGCTTTACATAATTAGAGATCTCGCTTCTGAGCCATATCTATAAGCTGTTTTCGAGAGTCATTACGAATCGTCTCGCTCGCAGGTTCGACGACTTCCAACCTCCCGAACAAGCAGGGTTCCGAAAAGGCTATAGTACCGTAGACCACATTTATACGCTGCGGCAAGTTATACAAAAGACCGAAGAGTATAACTTGCCACTTTGCTTAGCGTTCGTGGACTACGAGAAAGCCTTTGATTCGATTGAGACCTGGGCAGTACTGCAGTCTCTCCAAAGGTGCCAAATAGACTACAGGTACATTGAGGTGCTAAGGTACTTATACCAGAACGCCACCATGTCGGTCCGATTACAGAACCAGAGCTCTAATCCGATCCAACTACAGCGAGGCGTGAGACAAGGAGACGTTATTTCTCCGAAACTGTTCACGGCTGCGTTGGAGGATATTTTCAAGCTTCTGGACTGGAAAGGACGCGGCATCAACATCAATGGCGAGTACCTAACACACCTGCGATTTGCCGATGATGTAGTTCTTATGGCTGAGACCTTGGAAGACCTGAACATAATGCTCGAAGATCTCGGTAATGCTTCTCAAAGAGTGGGTCTTAAGATGAACATGGACAAAACAAAAATCATGTTGAATGCCCATATTGCACCCGCTCCAGTTAACGTTGGGAACATTACACTCGAAGTTGTTGACCACTATGTTTACCTGGGACAGACAGTCCAGCTAGGTAAGTCCAACTTCGAGAAAGAGATCTCTCGTCGAATCCAGCTCGGATGGGCAGCGTTCGGGAAGCTCCGGCATATATTTGCGTCCGAAATACCTCAGTGTCTCAAGACAAAAGTCTTTGACCAGTGTGTGTTGCCAGTAATGACCTATGGGAGTGAGACGTGGTCCCTTACTATGGGTCTCATAAGAAGGCTCAAGATCACCCAGCGAGCAATGGAGAGAGCGATGCTTGGTATTTCCCTGCTCGATCGAATCAGAAATGATGAGATCCGCAGGAGAACAAAAACAACCGACATCGCTCAAAGGATTGCATCGCTGAAGTGGCAGTGGGCGGGACACATAGCGCGGAGAACCGATGGCCGTTGGGGCGGAAAGGTTCTCGAATGGCGACCGCGTACCGGACGACGTTCCGTGGGCAGGCCCTCTACAAGGTGGACCGACGATCTGGTCAAGGCCGCGGGAAGCCGCTGGATGCGCACAGCGCAGGACCGATCGTTGTGGAGATCCTTGGGGGAGGCCTATGCCCAGCAGTGGGCGTCGTTCGGCTGAAATGATGATGATGATGATGAATTAGAGATTATTAATTTTACAATCACTTTTTACCTTCGTTATTTTCACTTTGACATGGAAAGCAGCATTAAGGTAAAATAATAAATAATAAGTAAGTACTTATACGCATTTATCCATGAGTAGAATAGCTTGTATAGACGTCAAATTATGGAGAATGGTGAATAGTTCTGTTAAATGTTGCAAATAAAAAAAATAACGGCAAAAAATTGCATTCCATAGTTGTTTTTGAATTTGAATCTTGAGATTAGATGGTACCTTAACACAGTATTTGCTATTTTTACAAATTGCATTGTATGGATATAATGGATTTTAAGGTATTTTGTTCCAGTTACTTAGGATACGAGTACATTTTTCCTCTGTATGGCGACACCAAAATTCTCGCAAAAACATCATACTTAGTAGGTTTTAAATAAAATATATTGTTATTATGAACAATACATTATGCCGCTACAAAGCCTACTTATAGGTACCTACTCCGGCATCTACTATGGTTTCATGCCTTATGCAACTATGTATTTTAAAGGTAGCCAAATTATGAACTACTTTTGCTACTTTCAGTTGAAATGAGACGTCGTTTACATTAGTAGTTTCAATAATGGCTAAATAAATATCTTTTACCTGGAAAATTTAAATTTTTCTGTAGGTATAGTAAGTAACACGTGAATTCAAACACTCATGCAGTTGGTTTACATCGCACCATCAGAGCGATAGTTTCATGAAAATGAAATCGGAGCCCATTTCTTTCCACAAGTTTTGAATGAAACTCACGTGTATGAACGGAATATGCTTGGAATGGCTAGCTTTGCAAACTCAAACTCAAATAACTTTATTCAAATAGACTGTGTGAGAACTTTCAAATCGCCAAATTTACAGCAAAATATACTTGATAATAGACATAAATAATAATAATAAAAGCATTTATTTTCTCCACAATCTTAAAAGTACTATTAGAGCTAATATGGACATAATTTGATTAGAGACAACAATAAAGTTTGTAAGAGACTGGTGCACTAGGCAAAATGGTGCCTGAACTAGGCAGAAGCCTGTATCTCAGAACACCAGATCTCTTCCCTTATGATGTGATTGACCTGAATTTACATAATTATGTTTATTTATCACTACTTAAATAGGAGAAATCATACTACGCAAAAATTATTCGCTACACTTGACAGCTTCACTCGTGTAAAGGATGACACAGGAAAAGAAAAATACTGTCACAATTTGATTGAAAATGTACCTACTCAAGGGTAAATTCCTGTAACATTTATAACATTATCTAATAGTATTTCTACTTTAGTTTTTTTTTATTGCACATTTCTTAGATTTATTATTTATATATTTTGTTGTAAAAGGTCTTCAGTGGCATTGTAATCGAGAAGTTGTAAATAATTCATTACTAACACTTTACAAGGATAACGTGCTAGGGAGACGATGTTAAGTTGCAGGTGGAGACAATTGTATAGAAAGGGACCCAAGAAGCAAAAGAAACGATGTGAAAAAGACAATGTAAATAGGGAGGATTTTGCAACCATAATAATATGGATATATAAATACACAGTATACAGACATACCTAACGCGACTCTATATACCACCGCGTCGGAGTTGTTTCTTGCTGAGCGTGGTAAATAAATATTTAAATATATTCGTTTTTTCATACATGTTTTCTTTGTTTATGCTTTTTGGTAACACAGAACTTTTAATTTAATAGAATTTATAACATCTAGAAAAACTTCGTAGTATTCATACGCATAGCGACATCTATTGACAGTTTAACTAACTGCACCTTAACCACGCTGTGACGCGTTGTGGCAATGTCTAGGTTTGACACTAGATGTTAGCATAGGAATGTTTGGTTGAAATTTTATAAAAAAATGTCATATTTTTCATTCATCTGTAAACGTAGTTAATTAATAATCCACAACTCAATCAACAAACGATTTAGAGGTATCTACTTACCAAGTAACTAAAAAATATTTTTTATCATCAGTATCTAAAAAATATTTTTAATCAAATAGGTACTCACTAACCCTAGTGCCAGATTAATCTTTCATAATCATCATGGTGTTCTTTGAGAGGGGTTTGAAAAGGTTCATATAAGGCCGCGCTAGTGGTGCACCGTTGCACATGTTCAGAGGCTGCGGTAATCGCTTACCATCGGGTGGCCCATATGTTCGAACATCATTCGTAGATTTAAGGTGACCAGCACCGTACTAAACAAAGCTCTAGGGCGGGCGGTGGTAGGTGGCTTGTATCCACCGAAATCTGCGGCCTGTTTCAAATAGTCTGTCTATGCCTAAATCACCGCTCTTTCTACAAGAGAAACCGGACCGCTTTTTAAGTCTGGCAGTGCGCACTCTAATTTCTTCAACTTCTACGTCTTTGATTATCAGTGCGCATGCGTAAAAGAGTCGCGACGAATTTAAATTTAGAAACGACGCCGGAATCTGCGAGACTATTTTGATGCCGCCACCAACAGCAGATTTTAACAAGCACTACGCGATTTGTTAGAGTATATCGAACTCTTGTGTAATTGGTGACTTTTAAATAACAACAGATTAAAAAACAACAGTGCAGTGAGGTGCAGTGATGATGAGGATAGTTTGAGCTAAACGCGTATCGTAGTGTGTGTAGGAACTTGTCAATGAAGGTTGTTAAGTTCCATTGGTGCTGCCGAAAATGCAGGCCCTCCTACTTTTATTGGGTTTGCTTGTGATGTGCTATCAAGGTAAAAAGAAAAAAATGATTCTAACGTTAATAATTTCCTAAGGTTAATCTATAGATTGAAAAAATAAAAAAGTTTACCTCATTAGAAATGATACAAAATTGTTTACACTCTTGTTTTGAACATAATTTACATCTGGGTTTTTATACAGCTAAAGTTTAGGCTATGCGTATTCGATTTGTTGTTTTTCAATCGTTTTGTTAGGAGGAAATACCAATCTAATGATCCACCATTAATTTTAGACTGAAATACAAAAAAAAAATAACTAAACAAGTTGTTAGTGTATATGAATTTCCTCAAACTCAGCGTTAATCAAGTAGGTTATTCTTCTGCCCTGTGTATGTATTGGATTTGGTGCTAGAATATCTTACCCTTGTAACGATGCCGATGATAATATTATAAGCAAGCTTACCTCCTTCGCTACTGCCCCAGAAATCCCAGAATACGATCTCACTTGCCCAATGCCAGCATAACAACACATGATAATGTAGTAAGCGCGTAAAACGGATAGAGTCACGTATGAACTGGGATGCTATAACACATCGTTGATTCACAAAGTGGAAGACAACGGCCACTTTGTTTCAGCACATAAACATTCTGTTGAGGCGACGCGCGCTGCATGCGAAAGCCGGCAACTCCTCGGAGGGCGGCCAGGGGTCTACTCCAGACCAAAATTTACGAAGTTTATACCGGGCAATAACCAAACCTAAACTTTGAGGTTTTCATGCAAAAAAACGAATGTATGTCTGTCTTTTTTTTATTACCACTAGGTTGCAAACAAGCTTACGACCCGCCTGATGGTAAGCAGTTACCGGAGCCTCTCAAAGGACCCCATACTGTATTCCCCGGGGAAAACCTCGGCCGGGAGCTCATTCCACGACCGGATTGTTCGCGGGAGAAAATTCTTCTAAAACCGCACTGTGCGCGATCATTGGAGTTCTAATGTGTGAGGATGAACACCCTGTCGATGGCGAGCAGTGCGATGATAAAAAGTAGCTGGGGGTATCATTTCAAAGAGTTCCTCAAAACACAACCCATCGTATAAGCGTATAAGCGGTAGAACACACATAAGGAGGCAACGTCTCTCTTCAGACCTAATGGTTCTATACCACTTGCGAGTTTGTGATCGTCAACTATTCTCACAGCTCGTCTTTGACCGACTCAAAAGGCTCAAGCTGGTACCCTTGTGCTCCCGCCCGAAGGTGACAGCAGTACTCCATATGGGGTCGTACTTGCGATTTATATAACTGTAGTCTTTGCTCCGATGTGAAGTACCGCTTCGCTCTATTAAGCACACCTAGCTTCTTGAATGCCAGCTTGATTTTATCATTCAGATGACTTCGGAATTGCACATCACTGGAGATGTCAACACAGGGGATCCCAATACTCTTAGAGATGGTAAGCGGTGTGTTGAGGACCTGTAAGGTAACAGGGAATGGGGTTTGCTTAGCGCTGAACGCACAAACTTGTGTCTTGGTAGGGTTAAATCGGACTAAGTTATCCCGCCCCAATCAGAGACTTTAGTTAGACAAAGTACTCTCGATTTTAGACACAATTTCGCGACTTTCTTTGTTTGAAATCCTCAAAGGTTTTAAATTTTATCTTTTATATGATTTTCCTAACAGTATAATCAGCCGGTATTGATCTTTGAAACACAAAATTTCAATAAAAATGACTGTGATGTGTTAATAGAGGTTTTTCATATTTTGTAAAATGAATTTGAGTGCTAAGAATACTAAAACATTGAAATAAATTTCGAACAATAAGTTTTGTTATTAGTTTGTTTTTTTACCGCGTAACGATTTACGATACTTCGTATTCGGACATAGGAGAGTAGGGCCCCATGCCTTTTGACAATCGACTCACGTTTTATTGTCTGTAAATCGTGATTTAGGACAGCCCCAAATCAGATTTATATCAATGATGGGATGCTTCAAACGTCTCAAGCACGCAATGACTTTTTATGAAAATGGTAATAATCATCATGCGATCTTTGTTTCTTTGGAAACAAATTCATTTACGTAATAATTAAGCTCTTAATCTATAAACGATGACTTGATTCTAATGAAGGCGGTTTTGTTCTGCAGTTAAACAATATGCAGACTAAATACTATTCCTTTTGACATTGAAATTACCATTGTTTTCAAAATAAGGCTATTTTTTTAACATTAATAATACCAACTCAGATACTGACTTGAAATAAAAAAAACACAATATGAACCATAATCGCGTACTCTGATTGAATTCATAAAAGAAACGTTATTCAAAATATGAAGTTATGAAAAAAAGGTCATTTAAAAAATTGGTATAAAAATATTGTCTCTTTTAGGTGATAATCTGGGTACAAAATATCCCAGATACCTACTTATTTATCTATTCCATAATGTCACTGAATTATCCCATTAGGTACGGTGGATAGTGTGCGCATCACCGAGTTACGAGTGGCAGCGCACATGGCCGAGGGTGCTGACGGGGTCCTGGGCTGCAACTTCGACCTGGAAAACGAGACTCTCTACTCCCTCAAGTGGTACAAGGACGGCAAGGAGTTCTTCCGATACGTACCGAAGGCCATACCGCTCATGAAGGCCTTCTATACCGCAGGAGTCACAGTCGACGTAAGTTATAATGGCAGTTATCTATTTTTTTTAATTACGGCTCTGCAGTAAGCGTTTTCTAGTGGAAACTCTACCTCTTTTGAGATTTCTTGATAAAGAGCCAATTACAACTTCTTCTAGTGACTTGATGGCACACTTTTATTTGGACCAGTAGGGGATCCCCTTCTGTTGAAAGTACATATATCCTGACCTCCACTGGTAACGTCCGACCTTTCAGTACGTTCGGTTTGGGTTTTCCGGCCTGTAAAGTTACAAATCGGTATTCACTTTGTCATTTATGGTGTGATTTTTATAGTATATCTTTTCAATATCTGAATTCGCCTAGTTACCTATAGTGAGATTTTACTAATCTTACTATAGGCCATGTGATAAAATTATATCAATAATTCAAAATACATTTGCCTAATAAAGAATGTATGTGTCAGCTCAAACCGAATCCACTGACAATTTATTTATACAAAGCTAGGGGCTCATGTATATTTCTAGTTATAAATAAAACTTCAATTCAAAATTAATTTGCAATAATTTGAATACAAAATAGGCTATTTAGGCGGCATTATATGTTTTGGCTATCCTGAAAGACTCAAATTATAAGTTACTGTTTGGAACATACGAGTACAAACAGCTAATTTAATTTTGGTTTGAATCGGTGATTACGATATCTTTCATCATGAAGACTAAACATTACACGAAATCATTTTTGACGTACATTAGTCCAATCTATTTATCAGAAGTTGCCAATGTAAACTGTGGTGGAAAATCACACATTATTCTTATATACTCTGTATTTTTAAACTACGTATATTCGAAAACTATTGCCAATAATCTTATGATTAGTCTTCAATAAGTCCAAGGTTGCACGTAGATAATACGGACGCCATATGTTCGGTGAGATTTATTTTGGTTTAATTTTACAGCTGAACTAATGATTCACGATGTGTCACAAAAATGAAATAGATATCATGAACCTATTAGAAAACAAAAGCATTTTGTGTATTTTTGAAACAGTATCTAACGTAATTGGAGAGAAAGTGAATGCTTCAGCTCCTAATGGTAGAAAGTGTTGTCCCCACTGAGCAAGATTACAATTATGAGCTTAAAAAAAGTCATAAGCTTAGATGAAAAATGAAGTTTGACGTCAGACTGTCTCTTACTCCGTCAGAATGTAATATTTCATTTGAAAAATCTCAAACCGATTATAGTTTCTGCTGCCTAGTTTTTAACTACTTACTAGGTGCCTAATATCAAACAATTACTATTCCCCACCCCGATCTTAATCCCCGAAGTTTCTAATGCGTAAAACCAGAAAAACTTTATTTAAGTTGAAACAAAGAAAGAAGAAAAATAACTCTAACCAGCAGAGTTTGTAGGGATCATTTTATTTTATTTTTGCTGTAGTACCTACACATTTTTTTCTTTCTTTCTTTCAGTGTTAATATTTTTTTACTTTTTAAAACTGAAATTAATGCTAAAATTTTCAGTTAAACCGGTCGTGGGCGAACATTGTGACGCTGAAGCAGCTGACCCGCGAGTCTACGGGAGTGTTCCAATGCGAGGTGAAGGCTGAGGGGCCCGCCTTCACAGTGGTCTCCAGTGAGAAGCATGTTACCATTGACTGTAAGCTTTCACTCCTTTATTTATATAGATATGATTTGAATGTATTATGATGGGATATAAAAAACCTGTCCTCGCTTTTATCAACGTTTTGTACCGTGCTTTGTTTCATATTTGAGAATAAAGGGTGGGATCAAAATTATACACGGGGTGGCCTAGCCGAAAGCAACACGGCTCTGAGTTCCTTGGAGATGTCAATACTTTGCTCTGGCGTCATATAATTGTGTTTTCTTTATTTTTCAGTATTGCCTCAAGCCGGTCCACTAATATACGGGCTTCAGAAGGACTACCAGATCGGCAGTCACGTAAAACTGAACTGCACTACGAGTCCGTCTCGTCCGGAGGCTCAGCTCATGTGGCTCATCAACGGGCAGCCGGTGCCCAACAGCTACCTGCGTGGATCCTACCTCGTGATACCGACCGACAGACCCTTCACCTACCAGTCTAAGCTAGTGCTCGATTTCGTTCTAAAACCTGGCCATTTTGATCAAGAAGGAGCTTTCACTTTCAAGGTACGTTTGTCGCAAGAACATAATACAGTAAGCAGTTTAACACATTATTATACAACTAGCTGCCCATCAGCGGCTTCGCCTGCGTAGGCTGTCTTTCTTTCCCGTCAAAATATAGCCTGAATTAAAAAAAACATAGCTTATGTCACTCCCTTATTAAGTAGCTTTATATTGGTAAGATATCCCGGTTGTGAACCCACACTGGTGTGTGGGTTCACAACCGGAAGGAAGGCGGACGCCCCAGGGTCCGCCCTTCTTATTTTCTTGGCCCAGTTCGCGCGGTCTTGTGCATCCTCAGTGGTGAGTCTGTTGGCACGAAATTAGCAAAGATAATTTTTGAAATCGGTCCAGTAATCTCGGAGCCTATTCGAAACCAAGAAACAAATCTTTCCTCTTTATAATATTAGGATAGAGGTCATCCAAGATGTTGTATAATGTATAGTAACCGGAAACACCTCCACGGACGAATAGTCAGAGCGCTCGACCCGAAAACTTGAAGTCCTGGATTTGAATTCGGGTCGGGCAATGTGTCTTTACGACTCACGGATTGTTTGCCCACCAACCCATATTGACAAGCATGGTGATTAACCCGTTAACTGAAGCGATTTCTTGACTTTCAATGATGTAGGCCTTTGCCCAGCAGTGAGACAGTTTATAGGCTATAATGCCATACTTATATATTTTCAGTGTCAAGCGACTATCCCGCCGCTGTACCACCAGGAAACACAGTATACATTTTACGAACCATTATTTCAATCAACTTTGCCACCAGTTACTATAGAGGACCCTACTGGTAAGATTCTTCAAGTAGTTACCTTTTAAAAAAAATAGAAACTAGAAAAATTCGGCCTGATCCTAGAGTGAATTTTTCTAGTTTCTATCTCTAGATAAAAAATTGTGCATTGTTATAATAATGCTAAGAATAAAAATAAACTTACAGTTATCTTGTCGTCGAAAGTATCTGTGTGAATAAAAGTTAAAATATCAAAAAAAAATACGAAATTTGTGGAATCTCATAAGTCTTCGCTATGCCCATAACTTCATACTGTCAAAGTCGGTTAAGATTCCTACCTACTCATTGTTGTGTACGCCTGAACATTTCTAATTCAGTAGTTACGTCAACCACTTTAAGTTTACATTGCCGATCGCGTATAAAAATGTATTGGGATTTGACATTGTCAAGTCATGTCATATTGTGTCATCACAATACATTTTTTTTACGCGAACGATATTGTAATTTAAAGTGGCAACTCGTGGTAGACGTACAGGTAAAGTTAGGTTGGAAGCTGTCTAAACTTCCTTTCGATGCTGTTCCATATAAAAGGAAGTTACCGTTATGCTTGAGAGTGCGGCTTAGTGATATTTTTAAATTCAGGGTGTTAATATCAGGGATCCACTCGATTTTCTAGAAACCTATTTTTCTTCCAGATCACGCTGCCATGATCGACATTCCGAGCGCATTATTATTTGTTCAGGTACTGTTAATATTACTTGTTAGTTAAATAATACGATCAGATTTTTTAAATTTATTTGTTTGTTCTGTTAATAGATAAACTCAATTATTACAGGACTTTTTCTCATAAATATACAAAAATCACATAAGTAAATAAGAAATTTATTTTAAATAGGTAATCTATTGCTAAGGGGTATGCAAAAAAAATTTTTTTTAGGAAGCAATTTATATTTAAAATTAATGCAGCTGGTTGTGGTTTAACTGTCGAGAACTTCTGACTAGGAGTTAGCTTGTACGCGTTGTAGGAAGTTTGATTTGTGTACCTAATGTACCTATTGATATTGTTTATTATTATAATCTGCCATACACCATTAAGCTGTTAAAATCAAAGCAAAAATATTTTTATAATTTGCTTTGGTATTCATTGCACAAAACGAACTATGCCTACGAAGGTCGAATAATACTTTTATTGAATAGTTTTTTATCCTATTCAAGTAAAACAATGTGATTCATTACAAAATACAGATAATTGCATTTATATGCGCATCATTGTTGAAATGTTCAATGATCCTGCCTACCTGGGACTATAACTACTATAACCATCATTCTGAATCAGGGTGAGAGTAAATTACAAGTAGGTATGTTTTTGAAAGTCCTTGACACATCAATAGCCAATTTTTTTAATTTTCTTAGTGCAAGATGTCCCAGTGTAGATATTATTTACTGAAAGAAATTGCGGTCCAAGTTGATGATTTTTTTAAAAACAATGATAATATAAAATGTATCCAAATGATCACCTTCACAATTTGTGTTGTTGTTTTATAAACATGCATTTTATTGTGTATTTATGATATTTTTTAAGTAGTTCTTTTCATAATGGGATTTTATTTTTAGACCAATTTTACTTTTTATGTATTTTATTCAATGTCTAGGTATATAGAGTTTGTTAGCTTGATTTAAAATAAAGAAACGTTTAAAAAAAATCATTTTTATCAACACTTGTCAAACTGCGACTTGCAAATAAATGAAACTATTGTGGTGTACATTTAAATATACTTCTTTATTTACATTGATAAATTAAACTAGAGATTCGTGCGTGTGTCCTAGTACATGCCGTTTCGTTGTAAGTATTGAAACATTTGAGTATTAGTATCCAGAGCCCCTCGGTCCGCTTGGTCCACCGCTGGGGTACCCGTTATCGCCTCCCGCTCCGTCCTGGCCGCGGCCGCCTTGAGGCCCGCCCCTACCCCGAGGCCCACCGCTACCCTGAGGCCTGCCGCCACCCTGAGGCCCGCGACCGCCCTGAGGCCCACGGCCACCCTGTGGCCCACCACCTCCTTGCTGCCCGCGGCCACCTTCAGGACCTCCGCTCGGATAACCTTCGTCGCCTCCTTGACTGCTGAGGGAACCACTACCACCACCCTGAGAACCATTTCTACCGCCGCCAGGTGTGCCACTGGGATAACCTGCTCCGCCATCTTGTGATCCTCCTTTGAAATTCTCTAAACCATTATTGCCAGATGGACGTCCAAAGGAAGATTGATCACCTTGTCCAGGTCTTCCACTGGGATAGCCATTCTGGCCATTTCCACCGCTGCCACCAGGTCCGCCTCTAGGGTGACTCATAGCATCACCACCACCTGATTGAGATCGTCCGCCTTGCCTAAAGTCTTCGTTTTGTTCAAACCTGCTAGGTCTCCCGTCTTGACCAGGTCCACCTTGCGGATAACCAATTTCATTATCACCGCCTTGAAAACCACCTTGACTACCTTGGAAACCACCTTGTCCTCCTTGGGAACCACCTTGAGAACCACCTTGGAAACCACCTTGAGGGCCGCCTTGAGGGTATCCTTGGCTGCCTCCTTCGCGGCCTCTGCTTCCACCTGAACATGAGAGTTTCACCAATAACTAATTGGGCCTTATTTCATGAACACAGATATTTTGAATATTTAACAAAAATGGAACCCTATTGTTTACTGTACTTCACATTCTACAATTTATCTAATTATAGTAGTAAAGTTGTAGTAAAGCTTCGTACCTAGAATCTTTACAACAAAAAAATAACAAATAACATTCGAGGTTTTTCTTACCTGACCTGAAACCACCACCGCCGCTGCCACCTATAAACAAAGCAAAAGAAAACACATTTATAAAATGAATAAAAAGTGCAGCAGAAATTCGAATAGCGACAGATATTTAATTCAATAACTTGCATAAAAACAAAAAAAATAAAATTGTAGTAATAAAATTGCAGGTGTCGACAGCCAAAGGCCAAATTTAATAAACAAACCCTCATATCGTATTCGAGGCTTAAATCCTTGCAGCCCCGCCTCGTACTCGACAACCTGCTTCCTGCCATCGGGCAGCTCTACGTTATACTCCCCAGTGGCGACGTCGCCGTCACGTTGTTCTGAATGATGAAATTTAGTACCTGTCTGGGGGTCTTCCACATCATAGCTAAACTCGTATTTAGCTGGCTCCTGCAATAGAAAAATCCAAATTCAAAAATCTCACAAAGTACTCGTAGTATTATTAATATATGTAATATGAATATAATTCTCCTTACATCAGACTCATCTCCACCGAAATCAGAACCTTGGTTCCCAAAACCTCTGCCACCACCATTACCACCTGCACCGCCACCAAAACCGGGGGCGCCATACGACGATGATGGTGGGCCACCAGATTGCCCTCCACCAAATCCACCTGGTGACGATCCAGAATTTGGTGCCGAGTAGGACGAGCTGGGCGACTGAGAGTCAGGTCGACTACCAGGACGGCCCCCAGACTGTATTCCACCAGTTGGAGGAGGGCCATAAGATGATTCAGGTCTTTGACCCTGTCTTGAACTGTCCTGTCCTATACCTCCGAAGCCTCTTCCAGGCGACTGACTGTTGAAACCCTGATCACTATCAGGAGGACCATATTCTGACTGTGGACCGCTATTGCCACTAAACGATGATTGTCCATTAGGCTGTCTGGAAGAACCTTGACGATTATTCTGACCAGGAGACCCAGGTGTCCCATACTGTGAACTGGGTGTGTTACCGTTGTTTCCCTGACCGAATCCACCTTGCGTTGACGATCCAAATTGTCCACGTTGAGATCCTTGAGGTCCTTGATTAGAACCTCTACCCGAAGGAGGACCGTACTGAGTATCTGGAGATCCTCCAGACTGCCCTGGTGGAAAGTATGAATCTTGAGGTTGGTTTTGGTTATTTCCCCCACTTGGGCGCCCTAGTCCACGGCCCCCTGGGCTTTCAAAGCCTCCAGAGCTTCCAGGGCCACCTGGGCTTCCGCCTCCTCCTCTACCCGGTGGGCCATATTCTGATGAAGGTCTCCCACCATTTCCGGAGGCAGGTGGCAGATAACTATTAACTGGTGGTTCACATCTGCTTACCGACCATGCTAGAGCGCTCAGCCAAATTATGTGCTGGAAACAAAATTTAGTTTATTACTTTCAGTTTATATTTCAGGGATTTGTCTCGAACGAAAAAATAATACTATCACTTCTTTGGATCATTTTAAAACTTACTAAAATCATTGCAAAATTGTGTTCATGGATTTCTTAAAATATTGAATAAGTATTTCTAGAGGATCCTAAAGGATGTTTCTTTATTAAGATTTAGCTTTTGAATAGATTAAAATTGAGAAGCTTGTGTTTATATAGGCGGCCTGGTGGCTGGAGAGCGTGATATCAGCGGTAATGCAAGCGCTGCACGCGTGTCGTGTCTTTGCGTCTAATTTCGTGCATCTGCCAGCCCGGATCGCCCTGTATCGCTTTACGTCACGCTCCCTAATCAACATAATTACAATACCAAATAGCAAATATGAGCATTTCAGTTTTCATGCATAGCTTAGACGCCCTAATTTGGAAAGCAACCATCGAAAAAGTAATGAAGTTCGTATTGTGCAATACTTCATGTTAATAATCCGGTCATATTTAAAAAAGATGAAAATGTCACATAACTCACTACGTGAATCTTTTGAAATATAATGAAGAACAAAAATAAGCATTTTAATAACGTTAATCGATTTTTTAAGTTAATCAAGATGAGCTATTGAAATAAAAAGTAGTTAAATTTTGTGCTATGTGATGCGTTGTTTTCTTATATTCTTATTTACTTACATTCTATAAACTATTAACTATACCTACTATCTTGGAAAATGATGATTTCAGTAAGTGCCCTTCCTACTTTTGTTCTTGAATGTCTATGGTACTCGTAGTTAACCGGTTATTCCCAATTCTGTCTGCACAGCTTTATTTATAGTCATTCCACAAACATACTTATCCAATCACGACAGAATTTAATGTAAGTATCTCAGATTGTTCTGGAATGGTATAGTTAAAAAAACAACTTAAAAAAAAACTATTCCAAAACAAAGCACTAAAAAGTAAAGAAATAATTGCGTATCCTTCTAAAACTTATACGATAATATAATGTAGGTACAATTATTGTTATTGTTGGAGTCGGTGTCAGCCAAGGAAACACTACAATATACCTAGCAATATACCTATTTCTTACATATCACGTTCACGTATGTATGTAAGTAGTTACAAACCTACATTGGCTGACACCGACTCCAACAATAACAATAATTGTACTTACATTATATTTTCGTATAAGTTTTAGAAGAATACGCAATTATTTCTTTACTTTTTAGTGCTTTGTTTTGGAATGTTTTTTTTTGAAGTTGGTTTTTTTTTTGTTAAATTTTTTGTTTATTTCTTGATTTTCAGTGAATAGTTCTTATTTATTTTATACATTGTAAAAGTATCGTCCAATTGCTCCTAAGAATTGAAGAGTTACTTTACTTTGTCATGGATCCCATAATCAGAACCTAACACTCATCAAACTACCCTTGAAGTTTATCCTTTCCAATAAAAAAAGAAGCATCGAAATCGGTTATCGTGATAATGAGTTATTCGTCCATTTGTCGCGCATATGGTTTATCTAGATTGAAGACTTATATGGATTTCCCATGGATGCCACTGTCAGAACTGGACCAAATTAAAATGGGACCGGGACCACACGGGCAGCATCAGCTTTCAGATAAAAAAAGAATTATCAAAATCGGTTGGCGTTGAGTTATTCGTCTATTTGTCGTCCATTTGTCGCGCATTTTGTCTATCTAGATTTAAGACTTATATGGTTTTCTCATGGATGCCACTGTCAGGACTAGACCAAATTCGGGAAGCACCAGCTTTCAAATAAAAAAAGAATGATCATAATCGGTTCACCCAGTCGAAAGTTATGAGATAACAAACATAAAAAAAAACATACAGTCGAATTGAGAACCTCCTCCTTTTTTTGAAGTCGGTTGAAAACCAAATTAATACATTATACAACACTTCATTGCTTATGATAACACACAATATGCAATTGTTAAAAATAACATAGCTCGCTGTGATATGTTCTACGTTGTCTAAAATTTTATATTCATCGAATTAGATCTGAAAATGCCCTCCTAATACTTCATTCATCATCACGCAAGGTAACTACAATAAAGACTTTATACTTGCTGATTTTCAAAAGACTTACAGAAACGAAATGGCATTCTCAGTTACAGTACATAAGTGATGTACTCTTTAACTATAGTAAGTGAAAGTTTGATGTTTTTAATACATTTTAATTTTAAGGTTTGCATACGAAAAATACTGACTGTTGGACTCATTTGAAATGAAATTCAATCAAATTTTTTTTTTTATTCAAGTAAAGTGTAAGCTTTGTCGGACGTTTGCTAAGTTTATATTTATACATGGATCGCAAGTTTAGGTTATTTATCTAGAAATTCTGTTGATATAAATGTTTCTGTTTGTGCACAAGTTACGGCAGTTGAAGTGAATATCCTCAAAAAATATCACTAAAAGTCGTAAAATACCATATGCCATTAGAAACAAAAATATTTAGTTAAAATGGATTTCACTAACAGTCGTATGGCATATAATTCAATTAGTCTTTTTTTTTACAGGCAGATACGTTAAAGGTGCATGTACCTCTATATTTACAACGCCGATAGATAGAGATACGACGACTATTAGTGGAATCTTTTGTGTGATAAAAATTGACAAAAATGACATTTACGACAGTTAGTTACAAAAGTTAGTTATAGTTATAAACATGGTAATGTGAGTAAGTTATGTTCTCTAAAATAAGGACTACAAGAATCAATTTGCTGAAGGCTAAATATAGCGCAAATACATTATTTTTGTAATATAAACGCTCGGTGTCTTTTCAACGAGTTTCTCCATATCTTAACTCCAAATCTTAAACGAGAGTTAACAAAGCCACTATTTGCAATTATTGCAGCTTCATTACAATCGGACTTATACGACTCGGGGCAAATACAAATTTATTTAATACCAAAGATATTGTCTTATTGTGTTTTCCAGTCGCAAAAACAGTCTAGGGTTACACCTAAAAAGTTTGTATGCTACCTCTTCCACTATTTGTCCATTACAACATTACACCAAATTGTATAGATATATAGGTACTTAGTTTTTTCAATGTTAAACTTCAGAATGTTACTATTTAGCCATTCTATGATTTTGAGTAAAGTAAATATCAACTTCATAATTTTGTACATTATGACTCTTATTGCCTTTGAAAATATTGCTGCAAATCTTACTTCTTGCGAAAGTTTGTGAGTGTGAGGTATGGATGAATGTTTGTTACTCTTTCACGCAAAAACTACAGAACGGATTTAGATGAAACTTATAGTAATACAGTTTATACATCAGAATAACACATAGGCTACAATTTATAACTATTTTATGTATGCATGTGATAGAGATGAAGTTCACGCGGGCGAAGCCGCAGTCGAAAAGCTAGTATAATATATTCATGAGGTAAGCAAATCATTAAAATATAATAGTAATTTTAGATTCCCAAAATGAACCGTAGTAAAGCAACAGACGGACAAAAAGTAAAGCGAACAAGTTCAGTGGAGTCTTGGCATGAAAATTATTTATGGAAGTAAGTATAATTTATTTTTTGTGGTTTCGTTTACATAACTACAATCGCAGCATTTATTTATCCACTCAGCTCATACGTACTCCTTTCTTAAGTTTGGATTATTGCGTCAGATTTATAAAAATTGATCGTTAGATCGATACGATGCAGTGGACACATACTACCTATCTTCCCAAATTGCTTCAGAAAATGTCTCATAATAAACCATTTCAGTTTCAAAAATAACCATGATTGGATTTGTGGTCTCCTCAACTTAATACTGCCAGCAAGCATAAACCTATATCTTTAGGGTTTCCAACAGACCTTAATTTAGACTCTTAACTAGCTTTTTTACTTAAAGTACACTAAATAATTGCCCCAAGTCCATCACAAACGAAGAATAATTTACCTATTCGGCCTAGAAACTGTGGCAGTAGATCGACCCCAGAAATGAAACGTTTCGTGCGATGCGTTGTGTAATTAAGGAGTGCATAGTATGTGTGATCGCGAGAGGAGCGTGCAGTGTGATCTGTGTCGTCGCTTGTTAGGCGAGTCGTGCGGGCGCGTGACGCAAGCGATGCCACCCGTAGGGCTGTCGATAGCAACTTTTGACGCTAGCCCACGAGCAACAATATGTTTTATTGACGTATTTATTTCCATATTTTGCATAGAATGGCAAATACAACAGTCCATCAGAAGAATAAAGTTTATACCTACAACAAGAAATTTCTCATAGCTCGACCACAGCCATAGTAATAAAGATAAGTATAGTAAAATAAACAATAGTGTAATACTTATAAACAAAGAAGTATTTTTTAACACAAAGCAAGTCTATACCTTAAATTATTAATTTATTTATTGGCGTCCAAGGCTCGTCACCATCTCGTTGTTATGGCGAGTGGCGTATTGGTGATTACAAATCAGCATTCAGCAAGCGTGATGACCAATACAACAGATAAGCGATGCGATAACGGGTCAACAATCAATTGAATTACATAGACGTAGTAACTTTATGAAATTAATTAATTAATATCTTAAATTTATTATATATTTCTTGATACCGATTGTTTTCTTTACCGTAAGGAATATGGTATGGTATACTTTCAGCAGATGATGTATAAACTATTAGTTTAAATTATTGAAAAGTTTTATTTTGGGATATATTTAAAAATACAAAATGTGTACATTTTTACTCATGGTCCTTGAACTAAACGCAAGAAGGCTAAATAATAAATAAATATCAGACAAACATTTGTATTAAATTGTAATCTGCAAAGTTGAACTTTAGGATGGTGGGTAATGATTTCAGAAATTATGTTTATAATTTTGAAGGTCTCATTGAAAATTGAATAACACATTCATTGCAGGGTACAAACCTTTTCGTTCACTTTACGGTAAAAAAAAACATCCAATATAGCATTTGTGGCGACCCTGCGCGTTCATGATAGGATCCATTTCATTGACTTATTTATTGATAAATGAAGAGCGTTAAACGTAAATTTGGTTCATAATGGCGTAAGTTGAAGCCACAGATAATATGAAGACAACATTTTGATCTAATTAGGACTGTCCAGATAGTTATTTTTTTTAAGAAGCTCTCTTTCGACTTTTTTAATACTTTACTAGGTAGTCATTTGATCACAATTGCACCTGGTGGTAAGTGACAATGTGATCTACTGTGGAACATGTCTGCCCAGTAAATATATTTTTACTCTTATCTTGAAGGGATCCATGAAAACATGCGCGGTCAGCGAGTTCCACTCGTTTACCGTTTGCATAATAAAAGAGTCGGTGAAATGTTTCGTGCTGGAATTTCCACCAAAGCCAATGTGCGTTTATTGCTCCGATGGCGGAAAGATCCTGGCGGAACCGACTCATGCTGTTCGCTCACACACTCCCCAAAGTCTGTATTAAACAAACAGTCTAGCAACGTTGCGGCGGTTTTCAAGATCCTTCAGCTCTTCAGAGAGCGCCAGGTCATTCATGAGTTTCATGTCACGTGATTTTACTGCTGGTACTTAGCTGATTCATCCTAAAGGTGGCAATACAGTACTTCATACATGGCCGGATTTGTAGTTTATAAAACAGCTTGCGCCCGTGTGAACACATTGCATTAGGTTTACGTAGACTACCAATCGCAAGTAGATGAAAAATTTCATAACCATCTTGCGTTACCAAGATTACAGGACATAATATCAAAAGTATTTCTGGTAAATAAAAAGTGCATTTTGGGATTTGCTTAAATTAGGCAAAAAAAAAACAATTTGTATTCAAGTATGTATTCGTTAATACAACCTATTCCAGGTGATTTTCTACACCGTATGGTAAATGAAATAGCATACTCGGTCATGACAAATGTAAACATATTGGGTACCTACTTTAAAAATATAACATTAAGAATTTCTTACCGGTTAAAAAAAACACATAAATAGTTTCTATATACCTAGTGAGTATGCCATATCATTATCCCACAAAAACACAAGATATGTAAGGTGCTTTTTCACTTCTTAAGCTCTAAAATTACGCTAATATACGCCCCTACGAAGCGAGACTAAAGTGACTACTTTAGTCTTCAAGGAGTATAAAGTAATTAGTTTTTTAATTTCCGTCATGTGACAAAGACAAACTCAAACAGCCAGTAAAAATATACTTGTATCTGTGTAGTGTGGACCATCTTCATTGCGAAAATGTTAAGAGTTTTAGTTCCATGGTTTGTCCGCAAAGAAGGTGGCGTCATTTATTTTAAATTGTTAATCTGTGACTGGTTCAGAAGAAAAAACTGACCACGAAAATTTCAGAACTTTTGTCGAGTTTGGTTCGGTTTTAAATGTTTTTGTACGAAATTTACTATATTTCTTGCACTCAAAGTGAAAAGTACAGTTTGCGCCTCGGGACTAAACGCCAACATAATATATCCTCGGTTTCATTGACTCAAAGTCAAACCACCTCTGGTATATTATGGCTTCGTTTAGTCCCTCGATATAAAATATACTATTATAAACATTGCTAATTTAAAATGCCCTTACATTAAAATAGGCAATTAGCAGTAACTATGTAGGTATTTACATTTTTAAATTCATTCATTCCTATGAATAATATTATCAAAAACATTTTTAAACATTATTAACAAAAACTAGTGTTTACTTAAAATTTTCTTAAAGTAACGTAAGCTAAGTAACAAGTTATAGACTAAACAACTAATAATTATATTTTTTATTACAAGGAATAATTTAATAATAATATTACAATAACCTTCCAAAAGAGATGAAACAAGTTTGTAACGTATTATCACAGTTCTAAAGATATTAATTGCCATTGCAGGTTCACCAAGGGATTAAAAACAGCATAATACACTAAAGACAGTTCGACAAAATCTTTGGCACTGTCATACCTACATAATCTGATGATAAAAAAATACTGATTAGGTACCTGACTAATCGGTATTTGTTTCCTAAACCTACTAATGATTTGTAAAATTCTCAATAATTACAGCTTGCGCAATGAGTTCTTTACATTAATTACCTATTCATTTGGACATATTCTCCCAAATTCTCAATAATTACAGCTTGCGCAAAGAGTTCTTTACATTAATTACCTATTCATTATTAATATTATTCATACATAATAGGATCTTAAATTAGACATACCCAGTCCCACTAAACAGTTGACACAGGTCCTTCCCAGAATCAAATTAAATCTAAGTATAAAAATATCCTAAGTTTTAACGGGAATGACTCTAGAAATGGCCGAAACCGCATCAGAACAACTTGACACATATCGTAAAAAATAACCAAGTCAGAAATGGGCCTGATAATTTATGCCTTGGGCACTTAACTTTATCAAACAGTAGGGACAGGTTGCAGGTTAATAGTTTCCTTTTTATCTCCGCCTCGGAAGTACTCCTCAATCTCAGCGAGGGACTTGCCCTTGGTTTCCGGGACAGCAAACAGCACGAACACGAAGGCTAGCGCGCAGAAACACGAGTACATCCAGAACGTCCCCGCAGAGGTTAGCACAGACTGTAAGAATAAAAATACACAGTTTCAAGCGCGGGTCCAGGCCAAAAGAGTAGGTGGTAGTGTTCAAATCTGGCCAGAATCAAAATCTTTGTGTTCATTGTTTAATTTCCGACTAACTCTCCAGTGATGGAAAACATCGATAAAAAACCAAATCAACCCGGATAGCGGCGGAAGGCTCACCACCTACCACGTTGGGTTCAAATACCATTGGTGAAAAGTGGGTTTCTGAGTGTTCCGTTTACCATGACGGCATCAGTCATTTGCCTCTGACTACCCCGTTTGGGATAAAGTCGTGATGGTATGTTATATGTTATACACAGCGTGACCCAAGGGGACAATCTGCGGTTGCACTTTTTCGATTATGGATCATATAATTGCGGTTGGTCACGACGTCGGAAACCCTTCTGTATCGCATAGTGTTCAAAGTGCTAAGATCACTTGCCATAACTGATCATTAGATACTCGTAATTACAATTTAATTTTTTTGTTGTATAGAGATAGGTGTTGCGTGAAAAAGGGCTCTGAATTATTATTAAGTTTTTACAATTGCATTTCAGATAGGCTCAGATATTACTAACAAGTATGATCCGTTCACCCTGTCCTTGATACTAAAAAAAAATTGTTTTTTTTATTCTGGGCCTTTACTCAAAAATCCAAAAATGCCTTTCGGCTTTTTGAGGCAATGATTGTTTTTGAGTAATGCCAAATACTTTTATTGGCATATAAATAACTGTTATTAAAACAAATTAACACTTTAATTGTTCTTAATTTGTCGCCCATGCTCTATGTATCTTAGCAACGAAGCCTGGTCTTGAACTGAACCTTGTCCGGTTCAAATTTGTCAGCAATGCAATGTACACTAAGGTATTAAGTGCTGTTGATTTTAAGCAAACATACCTATTTGTACGAATAATATTTCTAACCAAATCTACAAATATGTGACAGCGTTTATATTGCATGTAGACCACTGATCAATCTAATTTCAAATTTAAACAATAATAATGCACACTAGGTCATATCCCAAGCTTTGATATATAGCACTTGGAAAAAAGCCTTTATGATGTAGGAAAAAGGATCACCTTGTTATATTACGATCACCGATATTACGATCAACTCTGGTACAAAATACTGATGTATTCTTACCACAAAGTTAGCTCAACCAGAGTTGATCGTACTTTGAAAATGAAAGGCACGTGTACTTACAATGTCTTCAATATTTCTGGATCATTATGTATAGTGCAAATATTATAAATAACTCTTCACGGTATTGTATCGCTATGCAGCTGATGTATATTGAACGAAAGGTGCAAAAACTTTTAGGGCTGTTACAAATAACTACCTACCTCGAGTACATGGTAGGTCTTTATGACGGTGAACATGGAGAGCAGGTTAACTGAGCTGGCCATGGCGGACAGCTGCGAGCGGTAGTGCGCCGGGAACAGCTCCCCGAGCAGCAGGAACGGCAGCCCACCGAAGCCCAGCGAGAATCCCACCATGAATGCCACCAGGCTCACGATGGGCAGGTATCTGGTAATCATATAAGCTCGTGGTGATTAAACTACAAAGCTATTTTGTCTTTTTTTAAACCTGACAGACCCAGAATGTGTTTGGAAACACATGCGCGGGCAGCGAGTTCCACTCCTTTGCTGTTCGCATTATGAAGCAGTCTGCAGAACGTTTTGTGCGTATGGCTGGAATATCCACAATGTGGAGGTGGAAGGCTAATGTGCGTCTTGTGCTCCACCGGAACTGACTCATGCAGTTCGCTCGCACTTCTCCGAAATAAAGCCTGTAAAACACCGACAGGCTAGCGACTGCGCCCATGTTCTAGATCCCGCAGCCCGGCAGAGGGATCTTACTTTTTGCAGGTGTGACAATGCTGGAACTATTGTATATGTAGCTGGTTGCTAGCAGCTCCAAAATGCAATGACCTTTATTAGATTGTCATTGTTCTGTTTTTACCATTACTCCTCTATAACTTGCAAATGCCTAGTCCACTGCTACCTCATGTTTGTTTTGTTCCAGAAACAGTTGAATATAAAAAAGCGTAACCTAAACCTATTTTCTTAAGACCGTTTTAGCTGGCCTTCAGGGTGAGGTAGACCAGCTAAGTGGGTGCTTTGCATCACCGTGCTTGTCAACCTTATATCTGGACCTCACGACCGCTTTCCATCGGCTGGAGTAAGGTCATCTTGCCAAGCAATATAAAAAAATACCCCATCAGTGGTCGTTCTCTTACCCAAGCCAATGGTCATTTTCGAACTCGAAGTAAAAAGCAGCTCCCATAGACGCCATAGAGATGCACATGATGGCCGCCGACACCAGCAGCAGCGGCCGCCTCCCTGCACGGTCAACCAGCATGGTACTGACACCATTCATGACCATCTGCACTAGCCCCACTAGTATAGTCGCCGTCATAGCGTCTAATTTGCTGCCTGGAAAGGTTATTTCATCTTATTTTATTTCTTCTCTCCAGTGGCCGAGTGCTGAAAATGCTTGGCCCAAAAGCTTTCCAGTACGTATACCACGAGTTGCCAATTTAAATTTACGTAGTCTTTCGCTTAAAAAAAATGCACTGAGATGACACTTGACATGACATGACAATGTCAAATCCCAATACTTTTTCTTACGCAAACGATAACGTTAATATAAAGTGGCAACTCGTGGTAGACGTACTGGTCAAACAAAAACACCACACAGTTTTAATACGTTGACCAGAGGGGCTAGCCAATAGCAACACGCTACTTTCGTTTTGACATGTCAAATTTACAAATGTATGTAATGAACGACATCTCGATTAGACGAGTGCTAATGTCGTTCCCGTAAATTTTAGGGCTATGGCTTAATTTTTTTTTGCGCCAGACAACACACCTCTTGCAATGGTCTCGAAGTAGGTATAAATATCCCTGTGTTACCACATACGACACAAGGAAATAAACCAGGGGCGTCTCCCAGCACACCAAGACCCGAGTCAATTCAGAAAAGATCATTTTCTGAATTGACCCGACCGGGAATCGAACCCGGGACACTACGGAAATTGAGGCGAGAAACCGTGCAACAGCGCACTACGCCAATCTTGTCGTCAACTTACGGTAACTTAATGTTATTTTTATATTTCATAATATACTTCAAAAGCCTTGCCTGGTTAACGTTAACCATGCCAGAGATCTAAGATGCTGGATCGAAGAACTCTGACCAAGGGTTACATGCTACATATAAAAGCAATCTTAAACTTACATTTTATATTCGACCTTCGAAAGCCATACCTGGTTAACGTTAACCATGTCAGAGATCTAAGATGCTGGCTTGAAGAACTCTGACACAAGGGGTACATGCTACATATAAAAGCAATCTAAAACTAACATTTTATATTCGACCTTCGAAAGCCATGCCTGGTTAACGTTAACCATGTCAGAGATCTAAGATGCTGGCTCGAAGAACTCTGACACAAGGGTTACATGCTACATGTAAAAACAATACAAAACTTCGTAGAGGTTGTTTGAAAATATTAAACTTCAATCTTTAGAGTCGATTGCAACCTTAGCCATCAATAAATATCTAAGTACTTAGCTTGCGATATAAATAATACGTGTGGGAAACCCATCCACCGGAATAAGCAATCTTTAAAAGGAGCATCCACAATTATTAATATTTTTTCCAGTGTGTTGAAAGAGCGATCGGTGAGACAAAAGCCGCACTGTACGAGCTGGTATGTTTTGAACTTGAATAAGGAACGCTTGCCTCATTGGTCAGGCTAATGATGTACGTACCTGCAGTTTCGAAAATTTCCACCGTGAAGAAAATGACGGCGTCTATGCCGCTGAACTGTTGAAAGAAGAGCAGTGCGAATCCCACGGTTAGAGGTTTGATCACGGCTGCCGAGAAGAACACCTTGCGTGTGAACAGGCTTGGAATGGTGGGGTCTTCAGACTTTCTAGTAAATAAATAACAAAGTAAGTAAAGTACTCGTATTATTGGTTCGTTGGAACTAAACTTCAGAGTTTGGAGCATCGGCGTAAAGTCGCCTGTCTATCGATTACTATCTACTTACCCAACCTGATACCACCCTCTTCTTTCTACCACCGGACCACTAGACGCCTGCAGGGCTTCCACCTCCATGTGGTTGACTTTCCAACAATTAGCTGCGACTTTTTTGGTCCGCATCGCTAGGGAGTGGAACGCTCTCCCTGCGTCTGTGTTTCCGGATACTTACAACCTTGGTATCTTCAAGGTCAGAGTGAATAGGGTTTTTCTGGGTAAGCGTATACCACCATCGGCCTCGTCATCGCTTACCACCAGGCGAAACTGAGGCCAAACGCAAACCCATTTTAAATTAAATAAAGAAACAAACCGTTTTGAAAATGTTTTCGAAAAAAATATTTGTGATTGAATTGTAGGCAGTTGAGTAATGATTATCTAAGAGAACTTGTCGCAGCGTTTCACAGCATTTGTTAATTTATTCAAAGCCATTTCGTCAGTGAAGTTAGGTTTTTAAAGATTCCTTTCATTGCCTTTAATCCAGTGTGGATGCACTGATGTCGAGCTTATTGGCAAGGAGCTTTCAAGATGTCAAGCTAGCAGCACTGTAGTAGCGTCGCGGGCGTGTCGTTGGTTTCTCAGAGAATTGCCCGGTTTCCACCAAAACGGAGAGGAGAGAAGATGTGTTTTGATGATGTGTTTTATCAAAACACATCTTCTCTCGTCTCCGCTTTGATGGAAACCGGGCCTTATTGACAGATCATACTAACTCGTTAGTGTCCTTGACAGTGGCGACGGCGCGCGCAGACAGGTGCAGCCACTTGACGGCAGGTCCGGGGTCCGCTCCGCGCCCTTCCAGCCACACTGGAGACTCAGGTAGGGGCAGCAGCACGAAGAATAGTGCAACTGGAATTTTATGGAATAACGTTGGTATTACACAAAATCAAGACGATATTCTGTAAATGAATCAAATCACGGGCGTGTCTATGTCTATGACGACCAACTTGGTGTAATGGTTGAAGAAGTTGGCTACTACACCAGAGGTCGCGGGTTCGATCCCCGCACAGTACAAACATTTGTGTGCATGAACATGTCTGTTTGTACTGGTCTGGGTGTCTCCTATGTATAATAAGTATGTATTTACAAAAGAAAATGTATTCAAGTATGTTTATCCGTTGTCTAGTATCCCATAACACAAGCTTTAATTAGCTTGCTTTTAATTTACTTACTGGATGGCGCTGTGTGGAATAATGTCCAGGGATATTTATATTTATTTATTATGTGAATGTACTGAATTTCTATGTCTGCGCCCGCGGGCAATCTCATCGCTTAGAAATAACGACGAAAACAGTAACAATAATGACTTTATTTAATAAAAATATTATTTAATAGCAATTTTGTATTGAAAATCGAATGTCGTTTATTATTAATCTTAAACTTTCCTATTTATTAGAGGTCTGTTCGAAATTAAAATGTATCGAGATTTTTCTAAATTGTGTTTCTGATTATTGTGGTGTCCAGATAAAGGTATGAAGTTATTTATACCGGACTTGCAGATCCGTAAGGCTATTCAGTGACGCACAAAATCAGATCAAGAAAGACGAGTTTTTGAAGTACACACATCAAAAGTGTCTAGGGATCATCAACATATATTTTTGCAATAACTTTTCTCCTGATTGATATTAATTAAAATTGTCTTTAAGAATTCATCAAATAAAGTGTTTTCGTTTGTCTACAGTAACGATAAACCAAGTCACCTTTGCATTAATAAAGAAATTTGCCATTTTCCTAATAAAGGGATTTTTGACATTTGAACCACTAACATTAAAGTTCGAAAAAAACACTGAAATAACAGTTTTATTTAATAATCTAATCTATTTTTTTTTAATAATCCGTGTTTCTACCGCGAACACTAACAACACAAGAACATCGGTTTGGCATACTCAAAATGAGTTCATCCAAATCACGCTGAGGAATGGCCGCCCATGTTCGTTGCAACAACAAAAAAAGGTGTTCTTGCGACTGGATACCCTCCATATTCGGCAGAGCTCTTCTCTGTAGCATATCCCATGCATGCTCAATCGGGTTCAAGTCTGGTGACTGAGCAGGCCAGGGCAGGACATTGATGTTAGCTGCGGCGAGAGTCTGTCTTACAACTCTTGCGGTGTGCGGTCGTGCATTATCATGCATTAACTGAAATAAGGGACCGATTTGCACTTGTAGAGGAACGATGACGTCTGATACAATCGTCTCAGCATAAATTTGAGCGTTGAGGTTGCCTCTGATCCAAATCAACTCGGTTCTTCCGTCGATCCAAATACCCGCCCATACCATGATGGTTCCACCACTATAAGGATGGACTTCCTGGCAGGATTTTAATCGCTGTTGGCGTCCAGGGGTTCTCCAGTGTCGTATACGTCTTGTATGCGGTCTCATACCAAAACGAGACTCATCAGAAAAGCACACGAAATGCCATTGTTCTTCTGCCCAATTTCTGTGTTCAAGAGCCCATTGATATCGAATCCTACGATTGTGCATTGCTATAGGTGGTACCCTTAGCGGTCTTCGGGAATGAAGGTTCACTTCATGCAAGCGGTTTCTGACTGTTTGGTCGCTAATTAAGTTCCCTGAAGAGTGATGAAGCCTCACGGCTAACATCATGGCGGTTATTGTTGGAGCTCTTCGAGTTGTGATTTGAATGTATCGGTCTTGTCTCCGTGTGGTGCAGCGATACTGTCCTCCATGGCGCTCAGCCACGGTACCAGTGCTTCGGTAACGTGTCCAAAGTCGACTGATAACACTCTGACTTGTATTCAGAGCTGAAGCCACAGTACGTTGCCGGGAACCAGCTTCTATCATTCCCACGGCACTGAGCATTTCTTCCCTGCTTAAATGACGTCGCCGCTCCATAATAACGTTGGTTTTAATCAGTAGTAGGGAAACAGTAGCACTAATAATGTCTTCAATGCGTTGTATGTTTTTATAGGGAATATATTGACAGCTGATTTTCATCTTTTACTCGAATTTGATTGACAGTTCCTGTTTCAAATTATGAAATGCACCAAGAAGGATCCATATAAATTTATAAAATCATAAATTTATTACAAAGCCACATCTCAATCTCAAGAAATCCGCATAAAAATGCTTGATCCCTAGACACTTTTGATGTGTGTATTATCATAACTGGCCCCATGGCGCAATCGTAACGATCCTGCCTACATGGACGAGGGTCGTGGGACCCAGGACACACATTCATGTGACGACAATTTGTGTTTGTTCTGTGCCTGGGTGTTATTATGTATTTATGTTAGTTTATTTATTTAAATTTGAAATATTTTAGTTATCTTTATTATTCTTTGGCACCTTCTGCTGATTATGGGGTCAGATGATCTTGGTGTAAAGTGGCCTAGATATTTATTCACTATTATTTAATAAATGAACCAGAAAAAATAGCCTGGTGGGTTTCGGTATTGATATGAGCAGTCGCTTGGATATTCAAACGGTCCGGGTTGTTTGTTTTTAGTATTTAATTTTTAGATAATAAGATTTAGCATTTTATATTCAAAATAACAAATGTGAAGAATTAGAATTAATGTACCGGAGAAGAGATAGTTAGTTGGATTTATTTAAGACACATTTAAGGTACAGTGTACCAGGGTGCTTGCGACGGATATTTCGATATGAGACTTTGATATCGTGACAGTGCCTTTTTCTAAGCAAAATGTCTTTACTCTAGAACAGACGTGTCATTATTGAATTGATAACAATTTTTGGTTTTCTGATTCTATTAATCATTTCTGAAGTATTTTTTGTTTCTTTTTTTTGAGCTTTTTTTCAAAGAAGAGTTTCCACTAATATTGAAATTAATATAAATAAAGATGTTCCAAAATCTATTATTTAACCTAATTTCACACATTTATCTAGTATTAAATTTCAAATATTGTACATGAATATCTATAGTGCATTTTAATTTATTTAATTCTAGATTACGCATTGTAAATATCGTAGTTTGCACTTTTTCAACTATTGGCTAACATGGTTGTTGGTGCGATAAAGATTTTAATTAAGCAGTGTAAAGAAGAATACTATTAACTTACAGATTCAAAACAACAGGCAAATAATGTCCAACGGTGTTTTTCCCTAAAAAGGTTAGGTTATTTTACCCGCTATCCTCATATCAGCCTGGATTGATTGATTATTATTTTGATACGATTGCGAAATAACACATACTTACTGCAAAAAATGCCCGAAAAGAAAGAGAGGTACCGCCAGTAGAGCCAGTTGCCCGCGATGTACGAGAGCAAGATCCCGAAAGACATGGACATCGTGGGCAGCGAGCCCAGGCGACCCCGGATCTCTGGATCACAGCATTCGCTGACCTGAATTATTAAAAAAAAACATAACTACAAGTTACATTTTTATTTTAACATTTTTCAATGCGCTATTTTTGGATTGCTTCTATCTCCGCTCAAGCGGGACTTGGACCAGCGCCTTTACAAAAGATATTTCTTTCAGATGTGGAGAGGCGCTTGCCATATAACATTGATGGACCACCGTTGGTTTATAATGAAAAGAAAAAAAATACCGAATCGGTCGATAACTTCGTTCTAAATCGGGGGGCTGTACGTCTACCACGAGTTGCCACTTTAAATTTACATTATCGTTCGCGAAAAAAAATTGTATTGAGATGCCACATGACATGACATGACAATGTCCAATCCCAATACATTTTTTTACGCGAACGATGATGTAAATTTGTCTGGATTATGAGCGGACTGAAAGGTTTATACAAGTGTGCAAATGAATAATATTATCTATGATCACCTCTAAACATATATATCAATGTATTATGTATGATGTAAAACCTTCTGAGATATCTAAATAAACATACTCTGTATCACCATCTCATTTAAATATTATATCCTTAAATAATAATATGTATGTTGAAATGATTACCTTGTTTATTATACATGAGTGTATATATTTGACGGCACGATTGGCGTAGTGTGCTGTAGCACGGTTTCTCGCCTCGATTTCCGTAGTGTCCCGGGTTCGATTCCCGGTCGGGTCAATTCAGGAAACGATCTTTTCTGAATTGACTCGGGTCTGGGTGTGCTGGGAGACGCCCCTGGCTTATTTCCTTGTGTGGTACCTCGTAACACAGGGATATTAATCCCTACTTCGAGACTATTACCAGAGGTGTGTTGTCTGGCGCATATTTATTTTATATTTATTTATTTTATATTATGTATCTAGCTAATTTATCTAAATATTCACATTTAAAAAATAAATACATATCATAGTATTTTCACTGTAAGATGATATGCCTGGCAGCTCTCATTGTTCCGTGTCACGCGTACTATTTCAAATGAAATAAAAAGAAACTGGCAAAAGATAATTTAATAAACTATTAAAAAACTATTGTCCATTCGAAATTTATCAAGTGAAATATTGTTATAATTATTAACTGTCAATAAATGAAGTAAATTAAATTAAATAAATATATCTTTACAGCGCCTGATGCGTGAAAAGGAACGCTATTCAATAGAATATTGACACTACTGAATCGACAAAAAATCGATGAATACACGTCATTCACGTCAGATACATACATAAACAAATAAACTTTATTGTGAATCAGTACATCAATAATGTTCAGATCATACATATTTAAGAGTCTTGACTGTGTTCCGCCCCACAGGCATACAATACAATAGTAATCATCATAATCCGAATGTCTAATTTAATTACAAAGTAATCAATAAAAAAAAGTAATTAGATAAATCAGTACGAGTGCGTCTGCCTCGTATGCGGTTTGTGTTTGCGTTACGTCTGAGTTGCGTATTTGTTTGTTTTGACTTTTGTTGCTGTTTTTGTTAAGTTTTCTTGTAAAGTTTTTCGTTTTGTTGTTTTTGTTTGGTACGTAGAATGCCGAAAAAAACAATGAATGCATGTCAATATGTAACCGGTGAAAATTGGAGAAACGTCGTTGAAGAAACTCGCCAAACCATGATGGAGGACCGGGAGAAATACATCCACATTGACCGAATAAGAGACCAGCAAATAATAATAACAGTAGAATACGATTACGATTCTGATATCAGTTCACAAGAATCAAGTTCTAGCAGTGAATGATAAATATAGTTAAACTATTCTTTTCGAAAGACCGCGTTTTATTCTATAACTTATTAGCCATAAACCTTTCATTAAGAATTTATTTACAAATTTAAAATCGGTAGATCCGATTCCATTTCCTTTGCCAACTCATCCGATATTTTGAAACCATCGATATATTTTTTTTCGTTGCATCACTATAATTGTCAATTATGAACTGTCAGGGATATCATCATACGGCGAAAATAGTATAATAATGTCTTATCAAAATAATAATTGTACTTAGGAAACGTTAGGCGTAAAAATGCTATGCTTATTTTTGTATCTTACTTTTTTGCGTATAAGTACTACTTACTTGTTTACACCAACTAGCGACTTCTTATCTATCATCCATTGTGTATCACAAAATTACAATCCTAATGAGCGTAATATGCTCCTTAAAGATATTGAGTTTAAGTTGATTATACTACTGGAGCGAGAATCTTACCTTGCCGTAACAGACGTATGACGACCGACTTGGTGTAATGGTTAAGAAGTTGGCTACTACACCAGAGGTCGCGGGTTCGATCCCCGCACAGTACAAACATTTGTGTGCATGAACATGTCTGTTTGTACTGGTCTGGGTGTCTCCTATGTATAATAAGTATGTATTTACAAAAGAAAATGTATTTAAGTATGTTTATCCGTTGTCTAGTATCCCATAACACAAGCTTTAATTAGCTTACTTTGGGGCTAGATGGCGCTGTGTGGAATAATGTCCAGGGATATTTATTTATTTATTTATTATTTAACACAGTCTTTGACTAGCACGGGAGGTAAAGACTCACTTTATTTTTGTATACCGCCAATTGTTTAAGTTTAACCTGAGAAGTAAATTTAATAGCTTGTTTTACTTGTCTAACTAACCTAGACGTTACTATTATCCTATGTATATTATAGGATCCTACTATGTTACCTAGTGTAGTTACTGTGTAAAATAGTACTTAGTTCGTCAATTAAACAAGTGTTTGTCTATTAAATAGGATAGCTACAATACGGTTATATGGGGCTATATGGGTCTGGGTGTGCTGGGAAACGCCCCTGGCTTAATGCCTTGTCTGGTACCTCGTAACACAGGGATATTTATCCCTACTTCGAGACCATGACAAGAGGTGTGTTGTCTGGCGCATATTCAATATTTTATTAATATTAATTATTAAATAGAAAAGTGTACAAAAAATCTTTGGAAAATAAAAATCTATTCTATTCTATATAATTATAGTAAATGATCCGCTTGCCAAAGCCAAAGGCCTTATGTTTTCACAATCTTAATTACATAAAAACTACCCTACTTAAAAATAAATTCAAAATACAGTAAATAACCGAATCGGTCGATAACTTTGTTCTGAATCAGGGGGCTGGTCTGTCAATTGCCTCGGTAGCTTATTTGGGAGAGCACCCGGCCAGATTGCAGTAGGCGCGGGTTTGAATCTCGCTCAAGCCATAGGACCAAGGTGTGAATATTTCTAGTTTTCATCTTCCGATGGAAATATAATATGGATTTCGTAAATGATAATAGATTGATAGATAAAAATAATTATTCAGTTATTACACCCCTTTAATCAGTAAATTCTTATGCGAATTCTGTTCTTAGATATTTATATGGCTTATATTTCCGTTACCTAGGGCATGTCAATGCTCGGTCCACATTTGGAAGTTTACGGGTAATGAGACACGTTTCTAGCTAGTACATAACTATCGCACAAAGAAAACGTTCTCATTATTCACTTAGATCGATCAGGCGTTCCCGCATCCCTAAGTCAGTAACTGGTTCATTTTATTCCTGTTTTTAGTTAATTAAATATATCCTTCAACTTATCATCAGCTGACGACACGGTTGGCGTAGTGCGCTGTAGCACGGTTTCTCGCCTCGATTTCCGTAGTGTCCCGGGTTCGATTCCCGGTCGGGTCAATTCAGGAAACGATCTTTTCTGAATTGACTCGGGTCTGGGTGTGCTGGGAGACGCCCCTGGCTTATTTCCTTGTGTGATACTTCGTAACACAGGGATATTAATCCCTACTTCGAGATCATTACAAGAGGTGTGTTGTCTGGCGCATATTTATTTATATTTATTATATTAACATAATTTACCATGCGCCGTTGCTTCGAAATAAAGCTTGTCACCATTGGCGCTGTTCCGGCTCCCACGCTACTGCAGTGCCTCCGGCATGTTTGCTGATGCTGACGTGGATGACTTTTACGCAACGATGCGCAAAAAAATTGAGTCGCTAATGAATAGGGTGCGAGGGAGCTCCAACAGGGTCTTGAGGATGGTAGGTAACAGGATGGACACGAGTTTGCTTGGTAGGTTCACAGAGCTGCATGTAATAAAGGCTCGATGAGCCTGCTGAGTATATTTTGCTTTATTTTCCATCCTGCTGCAACACTTTAGTCTTAAGATACTAATTATTTATTTTTCATTCCCTAACCTAGTTAATTAAAGATTTTTATTCATTGTTACTAACATCTATGGACAACTGTCTGAAAATAAATGTTTTTTTTTATAATTATTTTTTTATTTATGAGTTCTTGACTTCATTTAGGTAGATAATGTATCGCTTAAAATGACAGTTTTATCTCGTCTTAGGAATGTTTCAATTAAGTTCAAATGTCAGACTACATTTACATTTCCACTTATATTCACTCACAGGGAAGTTGTGACAACATTGTTCTGTTTGTACAGACACAGAATTATTATCGGAAAGTACCAACCTCTATGGATAATGCTAGCTATTATAATAGCAGATAATTAATTACGATCTACTTAGCTCATTAAACTATGACCCTTCACGAATATAATAGTCGTTTAATTATAACTTGGAATTTAAATGATACATTAGCAGTTTATTAAAAAAACGACTTGAAATTAACTTTTTGTAAGCTTACCAGATGCCAGTTATCGGTAAGTTAAGTTAATTTTTTTTTATGGCTTTCACTGCGACGGCGGAAGTACCTGTGTGCTCCAGGTGTTTCCGTGGCCTCCTCCCTTCAATTGGGGGTTGACTGGAGGGGGCCCTAATACGGGGAAGCACTGGCGGCGGGGCGTTGCGAAACTTTTTAGGGACCCCGCCTCGCCGCTGAACTGTTGAGGTCGAGTACCGTGGGGTTTAGTCGGTAGAAGTCCGACATAAGGATTACCCATGAGGATTTCCCCACGATTATAAAAAAAAAGTTTAAATGCAGTCCAGAGCTTGGCTATAAGCTACATCGTTGCCCTGCTGGAGAAATTTCCGGTAGAATACACTCACGTAAACTTGTGCTGGAGCGAGAGCAAAGCCAACGCAGGTGCCAGTTATCGCCCGGCCCACCAGTACCAGCGGGAAGTACTTGGCGAACCCGAGGATGAGCCAGCCGGCAGTCCACAGCGGTGCCGTCAGCTGCAGGGTGCGCCGGCGTCCCGCACGCTGCATCAGCGCACCTGAGAGAAGACTGCCTACGAATGCTCCCAGTGGAGGAATTGCACCTGTAACAAAACGTTACAGAGTGGTCAATCGCGAATTAGGTCCACTTTTTTACTGTTTTGTGAATTTAAGATGACGTAAATATTCATGTTTTTAAATAATCATCTACCTATAGGTATTGATTTAATGATTGTAATGTAATATGGGTGAAAATACCTGAAATCAATAAATTTTGTTTAATTAAATTTAAAAACATTCCTGGGCGAAATATTATTGCCTTGGTGGTCAGTACGTCTACCACGAGTTGTCAATTTAAGTTTACATTATCGTTCTCGTAAAAAAATGTATTGGAATTTGACATTGTCATGTCATGTAATGTATCATCCCAATACAATTTTGTTTACGCAAAACAATAACGTAAATTTAAGATGGCTACTCGTGGTAGACGTACTGATTACTTTTTAAGTTCATCTTACTGTCACCTGAAAGAACAAACAACATTCAGCACAAAAAGCACTGTTATCTATGCAAACCAACTGCAAATTACTATAATTTTCATATGCACACATGTTTAACGTTTAATTTTCGCAAAATGATTCATAATCACAGACTCTCCGTCGAGATATAAAAATTTTATCCTCTTAATACCTTGATGTAATATTGTTTCGCTGTGTATCTAAAACTACGGTTAAAAAGTAGTAAGTATTTCTATAGCAAAATCAAACTTCTTTTGAGAAAAAAATTAAAAATATTTAAATATATTCAGGCTTGACACATTGCGAAACGCAATTTTAGACACAGACGCTGACCACTTTTTAAATTATAGTTTTGGAATCGCGCAGCTAAATTTGCATAAAACAATAGGTTTTAAATCTGCATAACATAAAACTCGAATGAATATAATTGCCATACTTATCTAATCCTGATCACAATATCTTTTTTAGGAATGGCTACGATTAACGCTTAGCGTTTAAAAAGGGGTCATGGAATTTCATTTTCCTTTCACGCTAGTTTTGAGTTTGGTCACTGGGTGGTTTAGAATGCCGATAAAAACAAAAGCAGTCTGTTCATATTGTCGGCCTAGGCTTTTCTACTTTGCGTGACCCTTCGCGATCTAGATCAATCGGTGGTCAGTCTACTGCCACTAGGACTAGCCAGTCTAGCCACTAATACACTCGCAATTGTCGTGCTCTCTAAAGAACTTGTAACAAATATTATACTGGGTGATTAACGATTATTTAACCGTAACGAAAATGATAGCTATGTCATCTCAGTCTTCAAACTACGGGTGAGGTAAAAACTCTCTGAGCGAAAATATAACTTCTAAAGTTTACAATAAAAATTGATGAAATCAAAAACTTAGCTAGTTTTTACATCATCTACCGAGAATGCCACATCATTTCCCTTGATGTATTCATCACACCGTAGATCTTTATCTACATATACAAAATGCACCCACGCTCCTGAATCATGTGTCGTCAGTTCACTGCTACAACCTGGTTATAATAATAAATAGCAGATAATACTTTTCAGCTGGTTAACTCATATATTTTATTATTTTAACCTTACTCATAAACTATGGGAATAATAATCAGTTTCAAAAATAACTATAAGTTACTGAAAATTCCTCAGGACTTTATGGAATACTTATAAAATATCTGCATCAGTAAATTATTAATAAACCGTCTGCAGAATTACTTACCAATCCATGACTTTTGTTCACTGCTTTGGATTATGTCAGGGTCTATAGACTCAATGGAAGGTATTGCAGACGCGGAGTACCCTCTCACCAGGCCGATGATGAGGAACGCGAGTGACGCGCCGAAAGTCAGCCATAACTGTAAAAAGTTACGAAATACTCGCTTAATACTTGCTTGAAACATTAGTCAGGTCGTTCGAAAAAAACCTTAAGTAGCCATAGGTTTGCTAGATCAAGCACTCACTGAGGATACATAAACCCTCCGCAGGACTCTGCGCGATTTGGCATACAAATTACTCATCGTTAGAGTGCTCTATTCTTAGAATAATAATGTATAGAAGGAATAAAGGATAGTCTTCATACAACCGCCCCGTCAGAAATGAAGCACTAATCCGATCCTCACATGCATGACTATTACTTGCTTACGAGCGGCGCGCTTTGACATTGAACATGGCGGAGCTGTAATGAACACTGCAAAGCGGTCCGTTAGGAGCCATTTATGGCTCCAAATAAGGTGCTTCAAAATGGGCGCGCGGACTTTGATTCTTTAAATAATTATTCTAAGGCTCTATTATTAAGTCTATATTAATAGTTAGTCGACCGACTTGGTGTAGTGGTTAAGAAGTTGGCTACTACACCAGAGGTCGCGGGTTCGATCCCCGCACAGTACAAACATTTGTGTGCATGAACATGTCTGTTTGTACTGGTCTGGGTGTCTCCTATATATAATAAGTATGTATTTACAAAAGAAAATGTATTTAAGTATGTTTATCCGTTGTCTAGTATCCCATAACACAAGCTTTAATTAGCTTACTTTGGGGCTAGATGGCGCTGTGTGGAATAATGTCCAGGGATATTTATTTATTTATTTATTTTATTTATTAAGTAAGTAAATCAGCCAAAATACTGTCCCACTGCTCAAGGCCTCCATCATTGAAATCAAGTCATCGCTACAATTGATGGGTATGATTGGCTTAAGCACCACGCTTGCCAAATGCGGGTTGGTGATCACAAGCCTGGGCTATGTTCCGAAATATCCGAAAACACACTTTGCCCGACCTGGGAATTGAACCCGGGACCTCCGGGTTTCAGGCCGAGCTCTCAAACCACTCGACCACGGAGTGCTCTATTATTCTTGTTTATTTGTATGTCTAGCTAGTAGGTAGGAGTCAAATGGCACTTTTGGTTTCCATATAGACGGGGGACTTCCTTTGTCTATTTTGATGCACGTCTGTGTGGGCCCTCATATACTCATTCTATCTTAAATTCAGGAAAACTATTCAAAAAATAAAAAACAGTGAAATATAGTTGTTGGCGTTAACATGTCAACAATGGTGAACTCTCCCGGACTAGGGACTTCAGTTATTATAGACAATAGGTAGGGTAGTAAGTACGAGTAGCTACCGTGAATTCACATAATTTCTTCCGTGTTTGTTTTAGAACAGACACAATGCTTAGTATATAAAACGTTCCGTTTCTGTCAGTCATAGAAACCTCACAGCCGATTTATTTGTTTTTGTTAAGTTTCTCAAAAGTTACACATTAAATGTCTTAAGTTTACAATTTTAAATGTTAATGAACTCGTACCTATACTTAATATAGCTTACTTGACACAATCGTGCTAACTAATAGTAAACTTTGTATTCAGAGTAAAAAAACGTGCTTGGACATACACACCGACCTATACGATACGAAAGTCGTAGTTTTCTTCATGAGAACTTAGTTAAAAAAATTAAATTGGCAGTAGTCCAGCCTATTGAACCGCAAGATAACATTTTCATTTGTTCTTCTTCTATTTATCGTATATTTTTATATTGATTTTGAGTTATCTTAATCGTTATCTTTATCGTTAGTTAGGAGTCACTTACCTGGATCATATTAAGTATATTTGCTGGTTCTCCGTCTAGATGTAACATATATTAATTTTGTATTATATGAGTGAATTTTTATTTGTATTATTTAAAGATAGAAACTAGAAAAAATATACCTGATACTAGGACCCAAGCGTGATACGAACTCACGACCTTCCACAATCCGAGTGGCTGCTCTTTCAACTGAGCGAATTATCTTTCCTTTTGTAAGTTTGGGGTCAGTCATCTGGGTAAGAATGTTTATATAACTTACTGTCCCATCATATTTAGTATATTTGTTATTTATCGTGCTACTTTTGTCATGTTACCTTATATAATATACGCTAGAATCAGGTCCCAGTTTATACAACAAATGTTTCAGTCAATGGCGCAACTTTTTTGTATAGGAAACGGAACTAGTGGTGCTAATTACTCTTACGCAGCGCGAGGAGAAAAAGCAAAGGTCACGCAATAAAGGAGGCGACTATTGACTTACCTATTGCTCGATCAGTCCGTTTCAATTTATGGGTCCGGCCGTTATGGTCCCATTCCGGTTTGCCCCCGGCCGGGTTGCACCCACATTTAAAAAGTTGTTATTCCGGTATGCACCCGGCCGCGTTGCCCCCATAGTTTCTATTTTTGACATGATATTCAAATCAGTACGGTTAAGTAGACAATTGTTACAAAATAAATGAAAATTAAGACCAAAATCATGACTGATGTGTGTATCTAATGTAGATAACAGTAGATCAGATAGATGTATACCTGCGGCCTATAGCCATAAGGGATTGCCTACATCTGTCTACAATGTTATAGGTATTTTTTTACATTTTCTAACTAGTGAATAAAAGTCACTTTCTTGTTTGTATAATCATCTTTATTCATCATGGCATTCATGGCGAAACTACGAATCAAACAAAATATAGGTAAATATCACAATCATATACATTTGTCACTTAATAATCTTTATATAATCAACATTAATATAATAATATGTTTATAGAAAAAAATATGTAAATATAAAATATAGTAAAATCAACAAAAATATCACTATGGGATTACTACCTATTGCAGGATTATATATAAGTATGAAAAATATAGTCATTTATGTTTTTAACATTTTTGTTTCATTATAACAAAGGGGCGAATTTTGGCCAAAAACTAAATAATAGAAGTTTTTTCTTGTCATAGTCAGCTGTCAGCCTTGCAATAAGCTTCGTCATTCTTTTTACTTTTCATGGTCCTCTTAGATGTTGATATTCCATTCTGTTGCAGTCTGTATATAGAAATATTTAAATAGATAAATAAATGATATCCTTGCCCATTCCCACACAGCGATATCTAGTCCCAAACTAAGCTACTCAAAGCATGTTTGTACTATGGGTACCAGACAAAGGATATTTCACTGTATTGTAATTACATCTATTTATGTAAAATAAAATTGAATCTAGTTTTTGGTACTTTCAAAGCTCTGTTGCGATGATCATATAGTGTGGTCTTAAGGTCTGTGAAGATTGGATTATCTGTATCGAAACCTTTATTATTCAACTCTGCAGTCCGCGTTTTAATTATTTTTTTTTACTGAATTGAAATTAGTTGTTACTTCCTTCTTTATTTTGTCCATGACTACACCCACTTTGTTCTTAATGAAGTCTGGTTTACAGTGGCTAGAATGTTTCATTTGTATTTGCACATTATCACATAGGTTAATAAATTTCACTGAGCCAGTACATTTTTCATGTCTCTTTTTAGTACACACCCACAGACTTGAAAGTTTACAATTTCTTTTAAATATGTACGAATGTCCTGCATGTAATAACGTATTTCCTCCTTTTTTATTACTAATAAACTTATAATTACGCTGTAGTCCTTGAGAGGACGAAGGACCTTCACTCGACATTGTGAAACGACACACTTGCATATTTGCAATATTCGAACATGAGCGAAAGGGATGCACTTATCGATTGTTCGGAAAACTCGTTTTTCAGGTAAAAGATGACAATAGGCGAGTGACCTTTTCATTGTTTCCGGTCATCTATCATAACTAAAATCATCTAAGGTTTCAAAAATTCGGTCCAGCTTAGGTGGTCTTTGGAAACCAGCATGTTTTAATTAAATTAAGTTTGCGATGTTACATCCCGTTTTAAAATACTCGAAAACTATTCTTACTAATTCTAAAACGACGATAATATACTCACAGCACAAAATAAATATAACGTAAATTCCAAAACACTTTAGCTTTCAACAGTATTTGCTCAAGAGTCTTGTCCAAAAAACGATGATCTCAAAACGGGGGCAACACGGCCGGGTGCATACCGGAATAACAACTTTTTAAATGTGGGTGCAACCCGGCCGGGGGCAAACCGGAATGGGACCATAACGGCCGGACCCCAATTTATCACTACCTGGTCTTTGTGATAACAACACTTTAATTTTGAACAACTACAAACACCATACTTCGGCAAGATAAATAGGAATGGGCTAATTGATTACTATTTTTAACCGACTTCAAAAAAGGAGGATGTTACCCTACCTCCTTGGCTGACACAGACTACAACAATAACAATTACATTATACATTACATTATCGTATAAGTTTTAGAAAAATAGGCATTTATTTTTTTATTTTTTACTGCAAAATAATTTGTTTTGGAATTAAAAATTTTGAAGTTGGTTTTTTTTATTAAAATGTTGGTTACATCTGAAGATACCTAAACTCTAATAGGGAAAATTTTGCAAGTGGAACAAATAGGTAGCGTTTTTTCATATTGCCCGTCAAGATCTCCACCTGATGGAAAGTGGTCGTGAGGTCCATTTATGAGGCTGACAATCAAAGTCATGCAAACGAATCACTAAGCTGGCCATCCACACCTTGAAGGCCTACAGAAATGCCTTATCACGCCCCGCTTGAAGACCCGGTGACGGAAACCCGGAAACACTTGCGCTTGGACATGCAGAACAAATGGCGATCCAATACGATTGCACTATAATTGTTTCGAAAACCACCATTTGGAGACAACAATACCTATCTACTAACGGGCAGTGTTAGTAGTAATAGTAAATAGACATTATTCTTGGCAAAATGTCTAGGTACATTTATGGCATTAAAATTAACTAAACTTATTATAATCAACCTAAATGTTCATTTATATCTATAAAAGGGAAACTTATCAGGACGACCGACTTGGTGTAATGGTTAAGAAGTTGGCTACTACACCAGAGGTCGCGGGTTCGATCCCCGCACAGTACAAACATTTGTGTGCATGAACATGTCTGTTTGTACTGGTCTGGGTGTCTCCTATGTATAATAAGTATGTATTTACAAAAGAAAATGTATTTAAGTATGTTTATCCGTTGTCTAGTATCCCATAACACAAGCTTTGATTAGCTTACTTTGGGGCTAGATGGCGCTGTGTGGAATAATGTCCAGGGATATTTATTTATTTATTTAAATCTCATTATTCTTTTATTTATTATTAGGTGCTCACTCAAGAAGGGATTTTGCGAAATTCGACCACCAAGGGTTGTGTTTGGGGTTGATAGTTAGTTAGTATGAAGCTTCTTTCCTTTGTAGGAACACACACTGCACTTGTGTGCTAGGAGTCTCAAATTTTGCATAGAGGTTCTTTCGTGCTCACTAAGACGGGATTTTACGAATAATATATAACAACAAGTATCGTAAGTCAGAAAAAGCCTCCTGTGTGTCATAAAACAAAGTTCACGTCGGCGAAGCCGCAGGCAGAAAGTTAAGATAAGATAAGATATTCTTTATTGCACAAATAACAATTACAAAAATAAAGTTTACTTAACTTAAGAGTACAATTAAGGCGGCCTTATCGCTAGTAGCGATTTCTAAGTTAATTTTGAATAAGTAAATTGCTGTCATACGAGTGATGTTCAAAGCTTGTAAGTGTGGTTATGGTTTAAGATTATTTCTCTAAAAAAAACCCAATTAACTTACAAGAAAAATAAAGGGCAACATTAATACAGAAAAGTAACCATCATAAAAATAGATATAGTCTGACCTGTCACGCCCCCTTTAGCCACTTTTCGTATGAAGATGAATTGGATGATAATAGCCTAAATATGTAGCATGGGCATAGTAACACATTTACGATCAGTTCCTACAGCTAAAGTTTCAAAAAGAAGTAAAAATACAATTATAATATGTGCCCACGGAAGCTATTTCTGTTAAAAAATGTTAATTAATTGGCTACATTGAGGGAGGTCACAGTAGAGCAAAAAAATACTTTTACTAATGTCTGCGTCTAATATAAGTAGATATATATCAAAATATTTGTCACGTAAGTTTTTAAGTTTAATTAAGTATTTTATATCTTGTCGGCAGTGATTGGTTCAAATCGTAAAATAAAATCCAATGTATGATGATGTCGTTATTTTTTATTGTATTTCAAAAAAAGAGATAACATAAATCGAACGCAATAATTATATCCAAAAAATGTAAATTAAAGGTGTGTCAGGACCGTAGCAAGTGGAAAGATGTGGTCTCTGCCTACCCCGTTGGGAAAAAGGCGTCTCTGCCTACCCTGTTGGGAAAAAGGCGTGATGGTATGTATGTATGTATATATAAATGTAAATTACAAGTTGCGTGGTTTTCCTAAAATGCAAACTAAACATTAAGACTTAGATATCACGATAGTATTTATGTCTATTATTTAGTATATTTTGCTTTAAATTTAACGATTTAAAAGTACTTACTGTGAAAGTACGAATAAAGATATTTGAGTTTGAGTTTGAGTTATGAGAAAACACTATGCAAAATCACAGATTTAAAAATTGTATTGTAGCTCTGAAGTTATTATTTTGGAATCAGTCGGTATTGTAAATGGCAGTTATAATTAACTAAATTTCCTATCCTATGAACGGAGGAAGAAGAGATCGTTAGAAGCCATGACCATCTTAAACTATCAACAGTACCCTTGCCAACATCGCCTATCAGCAGATAAAAATAGTAGGAAACTACGGGAAATAAGAATTAAGAGCAACGGGTGCAGTGCGCGTGCGCGTGGGCGGTGACACTACCGCGGCTCGTAGTATGATCGGGATCACCACCTACCTACAAACTCGTAGTTCGCTAAACATTTTATTCTGATGTTTTTTGTTTGACTGCTAAACGATAAGCTACGTCGTAGCAGAATATATCTCTGTTAGCCGTTTTAGCTAATAAACGTAATTTTTTAGAGTAATTACACCATATTTATTTTAAAATAGGTATACTTATGTGGATTTTTAGCTTTTACATATTAGTTTTATTTTTACTAATCTATGATTACATTTTTAGAAAGAAAATAAGTTAAGCTGGAGTTAAGCCCTGCGACTAGAACATACAATTATAATAAGTATGTTTTTTTTTTTTATATTGCCCGGCAAGATGACCTCACGACTGCTTTCCATCAGTTGGAGTGCCACCTGATGGAACGCGGTCGTAAGGCCCAGATATGAGGCTCACAAGCCCAGTCGTTCAAACGAATCACTGGGCTGGCCATCCTCACCTTGAAGGCCTGCAGAAGATTTTCCTAGCAATTAAATCAATCTTAGGCAAACAAGAATGAATACAGAAAACCACACGTTTTGGCCTAGTCCCCACCACATCCTCCCTATTCACACTTTTCTTTGTCTAATAAAATAATTTTATTCAGCTTTTGTTTTGAAGATTGACAGCAACTTAGCGATAGCTAGGAGATACAGGCTAGTAATTAGATGAAAAACAAATCTGATTATGGAGGTAACTACAGGATAAGGTATATTTTATTAAGTTACTTTTTAATGCTTGGACTGTAGTAACTGGTATTCTAATCCAACAGGTTAACCACAACAAAACGTAAAAAAGTTACACCACCAAATAAAAATATTTACTTTTGCGGTGGAGCTGTTTTACAACCCACCTGGCCGCATAGTAATATTATTTAACTGAGGAATAAAATAATGTTAAAGAAAATATATGTAAAACCACCTAAAAGACTGGTGTTTCCTCGTAAAGTAATTTTTTGGTTTGCTTCTTATTTATCATAGATGACTGTTAAGACTATATCTACACATTGTTAAAAATAAACATAGTTAAAAATAGAGTACATCTATTTTACACAAAACGGACCTTAATATTTTTGTCGCATTAAAGGTCATCGCAGATTATAGGTCACTCACCGCACATTTGCGCGGCGCGGCAACGGCACCGCTCGAACCTGGCAATCAACTTGCCATTAAAATGAGAGTATTGAATAGTGTGTATTATAATATATTTTTAATATTAAATTATTAATGTAGTTAATGTCTGAATGTTTCACATATCAGTAGTCAAGTGCAGTGTACCTACTTGTGTTTGGTGTAAGCGAAGAGAGAAAAAAACTTTATCTGTTCTTCTGCCGTACTATTAAATGTGTACTTTGAAAATATGTTCTCATGCAAGTGAAATGTTATGTATTTCTTTATGCGAAAAATTGATTTTTAACCATATTTCCCAATGTCAATGTGAAAAAGCCGACGGCGGGCGGTCAGCGCGCTTGTCACTAAACAACTCGACTAGATTTTAATACCTGACTGCTAAGAGTAGTGCACCTCGCGGCCCGCTCGTTGACTGCAAGCTTGCACCTCGCGGACGGCGCGTAGTAAGTCTAGTATTTACGAGGCGATAGCGTGCAGCAGGTGCTGTTGAGGTGCCGGCATAGTATGATATGACCTTAAAAAGGTTACTGATTTTTTAATTCTTCCGTTCAAGTTGGTTCACTCCATGAGAAAATAAAAGAACGCACCTTAGGTAATACCTTAAGAAAACCATATTAAACAAATAACCATATTATTTTTTAAAGTTTATGGTCTTGACTTAGTCCTAGATTACTAAATAAGACCTTCATAAGCATAAACGTCGATTCATGATAGTTTTTGTAAGTAACTATATTTAATTAGGATTATGGACGCTCGTGTGATACTAGATTTTAATACCCTTAATTATTTGACAGTTGCATAAATTACTATACCTACATAACCATGCAATCATACGACAATGATGACAGTGCAGATGTATATTTACCTCTTGTGCGTTGCACCATTATTTTCATGTCATATAATATGAAGTCAAAACGACATCTCGTCCCAGGACCATCTTGCTATTGCATCACCGACCCCTGCGTGATAAATTCTTGTTGTTTTTTGTCATGGTAACTCCAACAATAAGTAAACGGAAAATAATCTGACGTTTTGAAACTTTGACATAAAAAAATGCATGTTGTACCACATTTAAATGAATCATAGACTAATGGGAATATAAATAATTTTAATAATAGCAAAATTACTGGTCATTTTTTTTTGTATGTTTTGCCGACAAAATTCTAAAAGGGTTAAGCAAATTATTGGTGTATTTTTGTTTTGCTTTGTAGACCAAAACCAATATGCAGTCTACACTCACAGTATACAAATTTAATATAAAATAATAGCAATCAGAATCACAAACTCAGTCAAAGTAGAAGCACGTATTGCCAAACTATCTGTAACGATGAGAAATTATAATAATTTTGGCAGTAGTTACGCTATTTCTCACAAAATTATTGGCGTGTCATTAGACCCTGTGACCATCGAGATAACGGAAATGAGGGTTATTGTGCACAGCATTTGACATCCGACTAATTGGTTAGTTAGGTAACTAACAAATGCGAGTGCCGAAGGTCAAACCGGTCTCCACGGGAAACCTTCCATGACGAAACTCTTCCCTTGTGTGTGTATTACATTCAAAATTGCCATAATTCACTAGGGTTTGCAGTTGGATTCTAAGTATTTCAGCTCCTAATTTATACATTCGATTCGACTGGCCAATTATTATGCTGTGCGCCCAGCAACCAAGTCTTAAAAGACGAAGTACGGTTTTGCTAGCTATATCAGAGCCTACCGCAGTACCTAAAGACCCATCTTGAAATATTATAGGGGTCGCCGTCGTCGTCATACGGTGCCGACGACATGATGATGATGATGATGCTGATACCAGCTCTGTTCGCTAAACGGCTAGTGATCCTGCTTAAAAAAATATGTGTGTTCTATGTGATTATCGACTGACCTGTTGGAGCAATGGCAGCGATCCTGCCTTTAGCACCGGAGGTCGTAGGTTCGATCTCCACCCATGACGAACATTTGTGTTTGTTGTGTGTCTGGGTGTTATTATCTATTTAAGTATGTATTTAGAAATATTTAAGTATGTTTATCAGTCTCTGACACCCATAGTACACGCTCTGCTCAGTTTGGGGTCAGATGATCTTGGTGTAATTTGTCCTGGATATTTATTTTATTTAGGTCGAGTTCTATGGTTTTTGGAAATTCTACATTCACATCATAAATCGTGACGCGGTCGGATGGACCTTCTTTTCTAGAAACTATGAAAAGGCGGACCATGCTATATATAAAGTAAAAGAAAAGGCACCTAACATCAACATCTTGCGGTTACCAAAGGTATTTTGTTGCTCATAAACTTAACTTCTTTGTCATTTAGAAGTTAAGTTCATGAGCAACAAAATACCTTTTTTACTGAACGTCTGCAGATAAGTTGAGAAATAGACATATGGACGTGAGAACACATCATCTATCTAGATTCACATAGATAAACCAATTTTCTGAACGCGTTATGCACTGACCTTCTGTGAGAAGTGGCCACGTGAGGAGGAAGCGACCGATTGCATGTGATTCTTGTGATATCATGCGTACAATGCCGTAATAAAATCGCCCCAGATGCTGCCGAAAGGCGCATTCATAGATCGCATGCAGGAAATACTCCCATTAGATACAACGGTTAGGAAAACATGCACGTGGAAAACTTCCAAACAATTTTGCTACACTACTCGATGCAACTGCGTTTTGAAACGTCAACTCCAAACTGCCCGCTCCTAGCTTGATTGTGTCCTTCATACGTTAACCTTCTAAGCATCTCAAATCCTTTTTATTCCCAACATTTATATTAAGTAACGCTTTCACAAAGTGCTTTTAAGGCTTGTCCCTATTTCACGTTAAGGTCTCAGCAGTACAATCATCAGATGCTCCAATAGGTATTTATTGAACACAATCATAACAATTCAGTAGGTCTTCTTAATAACCTTGCTTCTATGAAAAGGGGTGTCCCCAGCAGTGCACGAGTCGCAGTTGAGAACGATTTATCAAAAGATTGTTTAACGTATGCTTGATGAGTGATGAGTGATGACACATCTTAACGAAAGAATATTGAGCGAAATAAACAAATGCAAAAAATATACATTAAAACTAGTTATATTCACATGCATGTACATTCATGAATGGACGTAGGGAATATTACTGACATTATTAGTAATTGAGTTACTAATCACCGAAATTCATTAAATATTGATTGATTAAGCCGCGTCAAGTAATTAAAGTAATGTGTAAATATTTACGAAGACCGTTAACAATATTTAGATTAGATACATTAGTCTGGGGCATCTTTACTCGGGGCACCTGACCTAAAGCTGAGCAGGTTTCGTAAAACAGATCTCGCGTCCAAAGGCTAAGCCCTTCTATAACTGACTTCTGCTACGGGTTCCGGAATAGTCGTCGTGATATAATTTATAAAACGAAAGAACTATTCTTAAGAGAAGCCTGTTGGTTTATTGTGGCTGACAGAGAAAAAGCAATCGCACTATAATTAGGGGGCCTTGGGGACCGCAAAGCTCCAAAAGACACAGTGCATTTCTTCAGCAGCTCCGGAGCAGCTTATAAAAAACTCTTTTTTAACTCCATGTTAGCTCTTTCCATGTTTGACGACACGATTGGCGTAGTGCGCTGGAGCACGGTTTCTCGCCTTTAATTCCGTAGTGTCCCGGGTTCGATCCCCGGTCAGGTCAATTCAGGAAATGATCTTTCCTAAATTGGCCTGGGTCTGGGTGTGCTGGGAGACGCCCCTGGCTTAATTCCTTGTCTGGTACCTCGTAACACAGGTATTTATCCCTACTTCGAGACCATGACAAGAGGTGTGTTGTCTGGCGCATATATTTATTATTTATATATATATATTTTTGGAAGACCTCTAACAAGGAGATACTTCCAGACTTAATATTTGTTTTTAGTTGGAGTTAAAGAAGTACATAATTCTAATTCAAAAGAGGCATTCACAAACGATCTCAAATATCAGCTTATTATCGCTCCACGTATGTCACCGAAACAAACGCTACGCTCAGTAAACACAGATAGACGGTAATTAATACTCTACTAGTAATGAAAATTGATTTAAAACATTACCTTCCCATTTGCTGTTGCCCGCGACCATCTTACTTCTTACTAATATTATAAATGCGAAGGTTTGTGAGGATGTTGGTTACTCTTTCACGCAAAATCTACAGAACAGATTTAGATGAAACTTTACAGTAAAACAGCTTATACTGTACATCAGAATCACACATAGGCTACCATTTATAAAGGTTTTATATATACATGTTACAGAAAGCTAGTGCTTACGTAACATACGCTCAAGACTACGAGTATATCCCAAATGGGGTATCCAGAGGCAACAAAACATAGCATAAATATTCTTTAATGCACACCAGAATTCAGAAAAAACAGTAAATTATAGAACATAAAATGACACAATTAGCCAATTCGACCTTTGCCTTCATGGTGATCAAAACATTAGGAGGCCCAACCATCGCCAAACGTATCCAAACCCGATGTGGAGATGGTCAAACTATCACCATTATCAAGGTGTCTTAGGCTATTTGATGGTGTTTTCTTCGACCGAAGAGATGGCCGCAAATTTTCCGACAATAAAAAGCTAGTTTTCTAGCCAGATTTGAACTCGGGACCATACCATACTCCAGCTTGAGCAGTATTTACCTACTAAGCCACAACGCTTAATAACAATAGTAACAAAATGAACGGACAGTAGTAACAACATGCCCGATGCTCAATTTGACATCTATAGAGAATGGAATCATAAAGTACAATCTAAAAGGGGGTGCGTACCTATCGAATAACTAGGCCTAGAATTTACAGTTTATCATCTGAGGTACAAAATCACAGAGACTGACGAGTTTGTTGACAACCGATAAAAGATTGAAATCACTACATTGGTAAAAATCTTGCATTATCTCCCCGCTTATTATCTTGAAGGATTATGATACAAAAGTCGCCATGTGCATTTATTATTTCAGTCAATCACAGCTACGCCTAGATAGCTACCTTTTTTTGCGTCAGGAAAAACATTTAGAAATTCCTGACATTCCTTCTCAGGTTTGGGAAACCTGGGATATGTGGGACTCAGAACTCCTGGTAAAAAGGAGACCCCTATCACTAAAGCCAGACGGTCGTCTTCGGCGCAGAATGCAATCCCCGAAACGGGACGCTACTCGGGACCCTTCGGGAGGAGCAAGCTATCAAGTGCAGATAACACAGACCACTGTGTCCGGAGACTCCGGAGACACACGTTACCGTCATTCTCGGGATCGTAAACTGAAACACACGCTGGCCCCCCGCAGGTGCGTTTCACGAACCCAAAGGCCCTTTTAGTCGCCTCTTTGGACAGGCAGGTATACCTCAGCAGTATTCCTCCCCCTACCGAGAGAAACTAGTTAGTTGGGGAAAAAGTATTTTCGCATATAGTAGGTATGTATGAACTTGTAATAAAATCTCTTTTCTATCTGGCTGGTTTTGGTTTCATTAAAAGTTTAAATTTTAAAGAAGATAAATTCAAATTAGGAAAATGTGTGATTTTCACTTGTGAATTACAAGAAGAAATTCGATACATTTTAAAATTTTACTACAAAAAAGGTAAAAATGCAACGCAAGCCGCGAGACCTAGTGCAGTGTCTGTGAGAGTAGCACTCCGGAAATTTTTATGTCAAATATGCACGTCGATCTGGTCGCCCTATTACGGATAAAATGGGTGCCATTTTTGAAAAAGTGAAGCGAGATCGGCATATCAGTAGTTACGACGTAGCTGAAGAACTGGGAATTGACCACAAAACAGTTTTGACGCATTTGAAAAAAACTGGGTACACAAAAAAGCTCGATATTTGGGTACCTCACGAGCTCACTGAAAGAAACCTAACGAACCGTGTACTCATTTGTGATTTTTTACTACGATGTAATGAAACCGAACCGTTTTTGAAGAAGCTGATAACTTGTGATGAAAAGTGGATCACGTACGACCAGAACGTGCGAAAAAGGTCGTGGTCAAAGGCCGGTCTGGCTTCACAGACTGTGACGAATAACCCGGGTTAACTCGCAACAAGGTGATGTTGTGTGTGTGGTGGGATTGGAAGGGCATTTTTAATTATGAGCTGTTACCACCAGGCAGGACCATCGATTCTAAACTCTACTGCAAACAATTGATGAGATTTTTTGTGAAGATACAATGGGGCTGGCAATATCGCTGTGATAAAAGCCCCAAACCAAATAAAGAGAAAAAAAAAGCAAGAAGTTGAGAGAAAGCGGCCGGAATTAATCAACAGAAAGGATGTGGTTTTTCATCATGATAAGACCTAGCTAGACCTCACACATCTTTAGCCACTCAGCAAAAATTAAAAGAGTTTGCTGGGAGGTGTTCATACATCCGCCGTATAGTTCTGACCTTGCACCTTCAGATTGCCACCTGTTTCAGTCTCTTCAGAATTCTTTAGGCAGTGTCAGGTTAACATCACGAGAGGACTGCCAAAATCACTTGTCGCGTAATTTGGTCAGAAGCCTCAAAATTCCTATAGCAATGGGATCATGTCCCTGCCTACAAGATCGCAAAAAGTACACTTTAGTTAAATGTTAATAAATGATTTTTTTTGAAAAAAGGGGAAGAAACTTTTTCCCCAATATATTAATACCATAAACTAACAGTAATATAGCGACAGAGATCGTTTCCCTACTAAGTTACGATTGTCATCATCTGTCCAAAGGGTTAGCAACAAAAATGAATACTTAAATGTTGATGCTAAACACATTCATTTTACTATCTGTGTGATTATTACAATAAAAGATAATAATATTGATTGTGATCTAATCACACAATAAACGATTGTTATAGTGTGAAATAATTAACATAAGTTGAGGCGATTAGTGGAACCATAACGTTGTCATTAATTACGATTTTTGCATAGCTACGAGTATCAGTTCAGTAACCCTCAAAGTTATCGGTTACTAACTATTATGTTTAGTTACTTTACTTATTATGTAAAGTAACATGCGAGAACATCTTTCGAGTTGGTATACCGGGTGAATTTAAAACAAGTTTAAAAGAGTAACTACTGAGTTTCTCGCTGGGTCTTCTCAGTAAAGGCCTGTTCAGACCTGAGCGGTATTCGCTGCCGCTGTGGGTAGCGGTACATTTTGCCGCGGAACTTGATACTAAATACCTGAGTGAGACCCGCGCGGCATTGTACCGCTACCCACAGCGGCAGCGAATACCGCTCAGGTTTGAACAGGTCTTAAGAGTCAACTCCTCCGACGCGTTGGTAGAGTCAAATTATGTTTGTATACTGTTTATTTACATATTAATATTATTATAGTATTCAGGTACTCGTATGTCTATTATCTAGTATATTTTTTGACTATTTAAAAGTACCGAGCAAGTCTATTTAAATAAAGATATTTGAGTTTGAAATTGAATATTTACACAGTAAATAAAAGGCTATGCCATATTCGACAGGTGATGTCAACACAATCTTAGAGAAAAGTAGAGTTTTTGACATATTTTATTAAGAGATCTTCGTACAAATTTAGTCAGAAATTCGTATTTTTTGTATGAAGATGGGAGTTCATTTAAACATACTAATATCTTAGGCAGTTTTTACACCTACTGAGTGTACCATAATTGATTTTCTTTAGGGAATAAATAATTATCCGCCAGTATTATAGTAACCTTGTCGATTCCTGATTTATAAGTTCATGTCACTCTAACTTGTGTCCGCAACGATAACTGAAAGTATGAGAGCTGAATCCGACAATGTTTTCCAAATACAGGCATTAATGTTACACGTGAAGTATAAACATTGCAGCAGCTGAAGTACTAATTAAGTCGATTGCAGCAAATCTAATACAATTTCTGCGTTAATCTATGCCTCTGATATTGTATCCGGGTTTAATTTTCCTCATCTGGTTCAAACATTTCCGTTTGGTAGTCTCGACATCCGGATGCAAAGGGCTTCTTACAAGGGATAACAAGAAATGCTTGAGAAGTGGCTAAATTATCCATAAGTATAATTACAGTTGCTAAATACTTTTTTGAATCACAAATTATTGACCGATATCTTTACTTACGGTAGATTCTTTTAATGTTTGATTTTTCCTTTGTGACACTATCTACTTAGGACGTAATGTATATAAAAATACGATTCGCATGCTCTCCAGATATTAAGGTCTGATTGTCAAAAAGTATAATCGTACGAATCACACTTGCCCTATTTTACTGATAATTTGAATCTGAATCTACTGTCTTCTCTTTACAGACCGGGACCATACGTAAACTCTTTTTTTTCTACAACACAACCTTATGATAATACCTAGGTCAGGTCAGGTCAGGAGTAGGTCAGGTCAGTAAACTATAAAAGCCATCTTTAAAAAAACGTTATACTGATTTGCATAACACTATCCGCATTACCAAGGTATTATTATTACCCGATGCTCGCGCAAAAAATGCTCAAAACCTGCTTGGTCGCTGTGTTTGGCGATGCTAATAAGAGTAACTACTGCAATACTATGCCTGCCTTGTTATTTCATTATTTTATAATTACAAGATTTATGAAATAATGAAAAGGACTATATCGTATATATGTTATTTTGTAGTCTTCTGAAAATATGATTAGAACTTAAGCTCTTAAACTGCTGAGGAACCAGATACAAAAGAAAATATTTTGATTGTAGTCAGCGCTCAGCCTGCGATGATTGTCACGATGTTCTGATCTCACCGTGTTAAAATTATCAGTATCGAAGACTTCCACGGTTAAACGGAAAAAAGTTCTTAAGCACATATAACCTCACTCTTTCTATTAGAATTACAAGTCACCTATTTGCTAACTTAGTATGTCAAGGTTCTTTTTTAGTTACCTATTGACCAATAAAACTCATCACATTTAAGCCGTGTACGCACGTACGAACACGAACATAGCGAAAACAAACAACAAACATGAACATTTGTACGAAAGGACAACATATTCGAACACGCACGCGAACTTTATCTTAATAGCAATGGCGGCGCCGGTGGTGGTGGTTGTTACGTAACATATTTTGTTAAAGCTATAGAACACCGTCCATACAGATCTTACAAAAAGATCGCCGCAAACATAATTGACGAACAGAGTGTTCGACGTTCGTTAAGCCGGGCACTCATTAGCGAGCCGTAACCGTTGCATGTTCTGTTCAGGGTTTGTAAACCGGTTTATTTTTCAAACCGTTTTCGTCCTAAATGTCTAAGAACGTATTGGTTTGGTTCCCGTTCGAACGGGAACATAATGCAAACATTTTAGGAGAGGAACGAAATTGATATCGTTCTCGCTCAATACAACATTTTTAACCATTTTTAACCGGTTTTTTCTAAACTAGAAATAATTCACAGTTGTTATTTTATAGCCCCACAGCTTAGTCACGGGTTAAAAACGGTATGTTTTAAACCGGTTCTAAGCCCTGGTTCTGTTACCAAAAAACAAAGTGTGTACGTGGTTTGCAAACCTGCTTCGAGCGGTACGCGTGCGGCTAGCAGCGAGCCGACGATTACAAGGTAGTCATTGCTATAACCGTAACGTTGGCCGTAACCGTTACTGTTACCAAAAACATAGTGTGTAGTGTGTACGTGGTTCGCGAACCTGCAACGAGCGCTACACGTGCCACTTACAGTGCGGCGTAATTGTCGGTTTTTGCCGCGAATCAAAGGCCGCTCCGCAGTTCGCATTGCATGTAGACTTCACGTACACACTAAAACCTAGTTATAGAGCAATTATACTGCCACTGTTGCTCTATGCTTCGGAGACTTGGTGTCTATACAAGGGAGACATCAGACGTCTTGACGTCTTACACCGAAAGTGTATTCGAACAGTTCTTCGACAGAGGACTTGCAGGATCGTGTGCTAATCTCTGAGGTTCTACGTCGAGCTAAAATTCCTGGAATGGAGTGTCTTTTGATGAAAGGCCAACTTCGCTGGTCACGTTGTGCGCATGGAGTCTGCCAGGTTGCCTAAACAGGTATTTTACCCTGGCTTTGGTTCAGGTAAAACGCTAACCTGGGGGACAGTACCTGCGTTATAGAGATGTCTTTAATCGCCACCTGGTTGCTAGTGGCATCTCTAGTGATTTATATCGTAAGCATTTTTTTAAATACTCTTTGTACTTTACCAACTCTTTTTGTGAAACCGAACCAAGTTTAAAAGAGTAAGTACTGAGTTTCTCGCCGGGTCTTCTCAGTATAAGATCAACTTCCGATGCGGTGGTAGAGTCACATTATGTTTGTATACAGTGTATTTATGTATTCATATTATTATAGTATTTAAGTCTATTACTACGTTTTTTTTTTCTTGTAATGACGATTTAAAAGTACTTTTTTGTAACAGGTCTATTTAAATAAAGATATTTTTTGTTTGTTAGTTTGTTTGAGTTTGGCTTTACTAGTCACGTGCGCGCCCATGCAAGGACCCAGGCTAATACAAGTTAAGGGTGTCGCCGTTGACGGATACGTCTGGGAGGACATCATCATCATCATCAGAACCTCGTTACTGTATCTGTTTGGTTACAGAAATGAATACGCTCGGTGAAAGCGTTCGGGCGACGTCCTGAGCTTAAGCTGTATCACGCGTACCCACTAGGACCTCGTTACTGTATCACGTAAGTTACGGTTACGAATACTAATGAGTACCCAGCTTAAAGGGGTACGCACGTGCGAACCAAGTTGTTGCGTATCATGCAACGCAACAAATTTGTTCGTACGTGCGTACGCGGCTTAATAAGCCATGGCGGCGCCGGTGGTGGTAGTTGTTACGTAGCATTTGTAACAGACACAAAAATTCAGCAACATACCTATTACGTCGCCTGCAGGTGAGTCAGGTGAAGGTCACATTTACTTTTTTTAAACAACGTCGGTGGCAAACAAGCTATGCACGGGCGCCTGGGGCCTTATTACAATCTCTTAAAGCTTGCTTACATTTGTCTGTGAATAGAGCGTCCTGACATTTTGGTAGCTAATATGATATCTTATTCCCAGTCACGTGACCATTACGTCATACAAACTCAACTTCTGCGCGGCGTATTGGTATTACGAACTCTTATTTGACGTTTCAAACCATTGTTTATCTGTCAAATCGAACTAGTCTGAAACTTTTCAGGTCACGCTGCGATAGTGGCAAGAGATTGTAATACGGCCCCTGATGGTAAGCGGTTTCCGCAACCTATAAACACGTGCAACACTAGGGGTAATATTATCGTTCGTTGGCGACTCTTAAGGGCTTATCTATAGCCTTTTTAAGTCAACTAGTACCTACACTAACTATTTACACTTTGATGAACATCAGCGGTGTTCTTGTGATCGCACTTGATTATGCTCAGTACTTAAGTACTCAAATGTTATGTGATGATAAAATGCAGAATCACTTTTAAAAATTTACGTGAAATTAAACGTTTCTTCACAAATGTGATAGATTATATTAGTAGTTTTATTAAAATGTTTATCATTTAGTTATCAGTGGGTAGAATAATTGTTAAATAAATAAACAAACATTCCCTTTTTTACACATAACGATCTGACCCCAAACTAAGCATTTGAGGCAAATATACATAAATATGATTGAATGTCTATTTAAATAGTGGATATTAACAACCAGAGAGACAAAACATACACAAATGTTTATCCCAGGTGGGGATCGAACTCACGGGGTGTAAACGGCAGGACCGAGGACAGAGCCGACGAGACCGTCACTTACAAATTTTGACGGTCTAATTCACACTATAGCTTTATTAATTCTCTTTTTAAATAAGTATAAGTAAACTATCTTGTAAAATAAATTTAGTCCTTATAATCGATTATTTATTCCTAAATATTTTTTTAACCCTTCTGGGGCAGATGGCGCGCCGACAAAAAAAAGGCACTTAAACCGACACTTGACACGCGCGCCCTTAATCTTCATCTGATTTTTTTATTTATTTTCGTGTTATAATTAAGAAGACTTAATTCCAAAAAAACGTGGCTAATACCTGTTTCAAAAAGGCCGCCGAGACTTTGAACATCTTGAGGGCCGCGCACCAAAACTTTCTAACTTTGCCGATATTAATCACAGTGACAGTTGACACTCGACACTGCGGTCGCCGCTGCAGGCGCAAGGATCACAAGACGACGCGCCTTGACCGCCGCGCCGAGAATGACTGCTTCTGCCTCCTCCTCCATGTTTTGATAGCCACTCCAACTCACAATCAACGTAAGAGTCATGTGAGATGCTGTGACGGCCCAACTGACATCACGCCGAGTATTGAATCCAACGATGTCCTTGTTTGGCAATCGTCATCGTGCTTTCGTCAGATTGGCCCATTTTTTAATCTCTGCAAATTCGATAAAATTGTGTCTCGTGCTTTACACATAAAATAAATGCATAATCTTTCAGCCGTAGGCGCATGGTTGTAAGCCCCTATTGTATTGCTTTGTGTTGCTATATCTTTTACAAAGTTTTAGCATTTTTTTGTATTTGAATTCAATATTACATTACAAAAACGACACGATTGTCGTAGTGCGCCGCAGCACGGTTTATCGGCTCGATTTCCTTAGTGTCCCGGGTTCGAGTCCAGGTCGGGTCAATTCAGAAAACGAACTTTTCTGAATTGACTCGGGTCTGGGTGTGCTGAGAGCGCCCCTAGCTTATTTCCTTGTGTGGTACCTCGTGACACAGGGATATTAATCCCTACTTCGAGACCATTACAAGAGATGTGTTGTCTAGCGCGAAAAAAAAAACGGTGGATTTGGCCTGTTTGCCGATTGGGCGTAAAATATCTGTCAATGAGATGACTATATTCATTTATTTTTTGTTATGTATGTCTACTATGACTTTCTGTTACGTAATCTACTATAGTTGACTTCAGTACGTATACCACGAGTTGCCACTTAAAGTTTACATTATCGTTCGCGTAAAAAAATGTTTTGGGATTTGACATTGTCACAATTTTTTTGGAAATGTGTATGCCATTTTTGGTTCCATTCATAATCACTAGGGGCGCTGTTCCGAAATCCCATTCAAAAACGTCAACGCGGACGCTAAAGGCTGTCATTGGTGTAAGCTCGTGGTAGACATAATGGTGCTATATTCTTTTTAATAAAATACAGACTTTCCTGTGACAATTAGTTACGAAAAAAAAACATGATTCAAACCGTACACACATCTAAGCGGTCTAACCTTTTCCATTAACACTATGGCGTGAAAAAAGGACTTTTATAAAGAATTTGTTTGCTAGACCTACAAAGAATAAAATTATGATTTATCACGGAGAAGCACGCGCTTATACGAGTAAGTAAATAAAGGAAAACATGTGATATTGTGTTATACCTCTTGAGCGCATTATAACAGCCTATTAGGTCCTATTAGTAAGGTTAGGCCTATTCGTCTAATTAAAGATCCATTTACCCGCAAAATATTGAAACAACTTGCCATCAGAAATAAAGCAGATGTTTTGTGTGTGATTCTGTATCACAGATATTCTGACAGTACTTAAATATAGACAGACTAGGACTAAGTTATGCATAAGGAAAATAACCAGCAACAAAATTAAAAAAATAGAGTTTTTAAAAGACTAAGTCTCGCAAAAACAGAATTGTATAATTAGGAAAAACGTTGAATGAATAATCTTTTATTCATACGAGTATATCACCTAAAAGGAAACAAAACAATACTTGCAGCTCAAACAAAAGATGACCAGAAAAACAAATAAATGAGTGGAGCTGTTACAGAATAAATCGCAGGTACTGTGACAATCCTGGTATTATAATCTACAACTGGTATAGGTATACATATAGGACACTTTTAAATAACTGTCAAAAGAATCCCGCTTGAGTCCTAGAATCAGGTCGGTGTTTCCTAGTTTCTATCTTTGTGTAGGAAAAACTGACAAACTATTAATCAGGAGTGGTGGACTGTATAAATATAGGTATGTAGGTACGCACAGTACAGATACAGAACAGATAACCCTACCCACTAAAAACTGACGCGGTCGTCTTCGGCGCTAAATGGAAGGAACTGGGAACCCCTAAACGAGACGTCATTTGCTCCTTTCAGCGTAGCGCACTTGTAGTAGGAAGCCAGTAAGCCAGCCTGGGGTAGCAAACTCGAAGGCAATGCACGGTAACACTGACCACTGTGTTTAAAGACACGCGTTATCGTCTTATTCCGGGTCATAACCCGAAACACGAGCATTTCCCATACGTCCGTTTCATGAGCCCTAAAGGGGCACATGGCCCTTTTCGTCGCCTCTTTCGACTGTTAGGGATACCTCGGTACTTTCTACTCTCCTAACCGCTGGGAGCAGGTGTACAGCCATATTATACCTATCTCTAACAGTTAGGCTATCGCAACTAGATAATTAAAAGAAAATATCTGTTCGGTAGTTCACTCTTTATAAAACGTTCCGTTCAATCAAATCACGACCTATGTACATATCTAAAGATATGATAATGCCTAAGTGCTATTCAGATTTCTTAATAAATATAAAGACGTCAGATGGCTAGCAAGTTGTAGATAAAGTTATCAATAGTTTAAACATCAAACATGCGTATCCTCAAGATCGTTTTGATAAAATATGATGTGAGGTAAGAGTAATCTGTTCAAAAATTTAAGATACCGACAGATTCCATGAGTTTGCACCAAAGATAATCGCTATAGTCTGTCGTGAAGTCTTTTTATTTGATTTCGGTAAGCGGCTCTGTTGAAGAGACATAAAGCTTAAATTTCATACAAGTGGTAGCAGCCAAAGTGGAGTTCATACAAGTCGTATGGTTTTTAAGAGACGTATACTTATGATACAGCTATGTAGTCTATCAGCTGCCACCAACGCCTCTTCGATAACCTGTTGCAAAAAAAACATTCAAAAACCTTAAATCCAAAGTTCAGACTTCAGACAACTTTCTCAACTGCATGATGGATGAGTTTTGCTAGGCCATTAATTACCATAAAGCTTTTCTGACTTATAAGTACTCAAATAGAAGCAAATTGAATACAAAATGTAACTCACAACACCGCTGAAGAAGTAAAATAATCAAAGATGATCTTATGTCCACGTACAATAGTAACAGTAGGTCAGTTAAAGTGTTGTTGACATTTTATCAAGAAGCCATTATTAGCTTGGCCAGGAACTTAGTCGTTACTCTTTACGTTTAACATACATTGATTACAATTATTATTAATTGTTTTGTCAGAGTAGTCGTTACAACACGCAGGTTACTTGTATCTACAGTTATAATACTCTAGTAAAGATTCAATCAAGTCAGTAACTACAAACAGCATTATTAAATTAGCGGGAAAAAAATTAGCCAAAATATTCTGGATTAATCGTTTCACGATTAAGCTTATTCGGGTTACCAAAAGTACTTGATACTTGTATTGAACGAATTCGTCTTAACAGGATCTCCCAAAAAGTAGTGTTAAGCGGTAGCCCAGTTATAGATCATCATCACTAAGGCTAAAGTACTCGATTTCGGGTTAGGTATGATTATTTTTGGAAATTTTCAAAATTTTCTCGGATCGTTCATTTTTTTGGTCTCTGTGACTTAAATAGTTCAAGTGCATGCCTATTTTTCTTTTCATTGTTAGGTGAATACTAAGTTTACTTCATTCAGAAGCATTTACATATCACTGATAAATTAATTTAGAAAAAAAATATAAATCTGATACAGGTTAATAGGTACTGTTTTTTTCCTTTTATTTGAAGGTCATTTTAAAAAAAAAGTTACATCAACCTTCTCACCCAAATCTTTTTCAACTACTTATACTATTTTATCAACTATTCAATGCGAATTTAAATGGGAGGCGTTGAATTTTCTTTCAATGTATCAGAAGTGTAAAATTCATTAAGTATATTGAGTTCAGTAGGTAAGTACTATGTTGAAGTTTTGTTCACATTTAGCCACTCGCCGTATCGCTGTAACATTGCCGTGAGGAGAGCGGAGGCACATTCCCTGTATGTCCATTTAAGCAAATCCGTGACACGGGCTAAATTCACCACCGTGATGCCCAAGGGCTGGAACTGCGATGCGTTTCATCAGAGGTCTCTAGGAGCTAGACTTAGCTGGATTCTTGGGGCCACGGCATCGATTTCCGGTTGTACAAACAAAAAGACCAGATAAGTACATAAAAAAACACAAAAAAAGCTAGCCCAAGACGGCACTATAATTAATACTCCTTAATTAAATTACGTGCCAAAGACAACATATAAACTAACCGTAATTCACGTATATGGTAATCAGTTCAATGGCAACCAAAATAATCAGGATAGGAAGAGGAATGTATTTGCTTTAAAAATAGATTAGAGTTGGAACTCTCTAATGTATAAGGGTTTGCACAGGTGAATCGATTTGACAGTAATTGTTAAGAAGAAGTAGGTGAGAAAGGTTACGCAAACTGGACAAAGTCGCGGGCAAGAGTTCGTGTGAGTAATATTCATCAGAGTCCTCTACTTGAGGCCTATTTCTAGTCAAATAACTATGACAATGGATCTGTGTGCTGGGTGACGCCCCTAGCTTACACCCTTGTCTGGTACCTCGTACGTAACACAGGGATATTGTCTATTCTTACTTCGATACCATGACAATTGGTGTGTTGTCTAGCGCATATTTATGTTTATACTCATACAAATAGTCCTTTATTCTTATTTTCGATGATTATGAAATAGTTAATATCAATGTCCGAAACGGTAACCGGGTTTACAAATAATAATTCGCTACATAATTCCGATAAGATATGACAAAGATTGATAAGAAACTGATATCCATTCAATTAGTTTTATTCGGCTTTACTAATGGTCGTACATCCAAAATGCTTTTCTATTTACTTGCTATAGCCGTATTTACCAACCAATATGCCTCAGGTGAGAATTTAATATTTTTGATAAGCTATGCGAAATTATTGCACGTAGTGAATTACATGAAAACTCATTTCATGTTACAGTTTAACAGTTCATTTTGCATCCAATATTCTAAGAAATGACAAAAATGTGTTCTATGGAAGATCTTACAGTCAAATTAATAAGCCCATCGTGGATATTTTAACAGTTATTTAAGGGCTATTTCTCATCCAAAATAAACACTCTAAAAAGAATGTACAATATCGGGAATGAAATTACCAAGTTCAACACTGTGTGAAAATCCAGGTCAATTTGGACCCTTTGAGCAAGACTTCGGCTACGTCACGGTCCGGGAGGGCGCCCATATGTTCTACTGGCTGTTCTACACGACGGCGCCGGTCGCCAACTACACCGAGCGGCCGCTGATAGTCTGGCTCCAAGGCGGCCCTGGTGGCTCCTCTACGGGAGTGGGCAACTTTGAAATCCTCGGACCTCTTGACTTGTCCCTGCAAGAAAGGGAATACACTTGGGTGAGGCTTGAATCCGCTTCAAAAAGATCAATTTGGAACTCAAAACTGCTTCATTTATCCAAATTGTCTCCTTGTAGCTAACAAAGTTATAACAATTCGAGTTGATTTCCCGTTTGAACTGTTTGCTGCTAAAATAGTACTAACAATCTGCATATCAGGTATGCGTTTTTCAGACTATTGTTCGTTATTGATATTCGATGTGCCTAACAAAAGGTAACATTAAATAACTATTCTGAAACTGATACTATTAAATACATGCGTAGAATGTTGTGCATTTGAACTTTTAGAGTTTTTAATGTTATTCAAAATAAAATAAAACATACTTTACAGGTAAAGGATTTTAACGTACTTTTCGTAGACAACCCTGTGGGTAGCGGTTTTAGCTATGTCGAAGATTTGGATTTATTAACTACCACTAATGATGAAATTGGTAAGTTTTCTGAGCCCCTACATAGTTGGTGTCGCCGAATGTGGCTGTAAAATATACAGTACCGGCTGTACTTATGTCAGTATGAACACTGCTGGGCAATTGGCACTCACGGCACTAGGCATTCTTAGACGTTAAATCATCTCAAGAGTACTTCACCCCGCACGGATAACCAAAGAAGTTTAGAATAATGTGTCATTTTCCTTCGTGACCACTTTGCTTACCAAAGGTATTTCGCAACCTTCCAGATCCCTCGTTCTTCAAGAGTTTCAGTACCCGGTAACCCAAGGAAATATGCACGATTTAACCTTACCTTAGAGCATTAATACTTTGAAATCCTTACTGAAAATTGACAAATATGAAATATTACAAAAGTTTTACAGCTCTGGATTTCGTCGAATTGATGAAGGGATTTTATGCAAATCATACAGAATTTGAAGGTGTCCCACTATACATTTATGGACAATCCTATGGAGGCAAAATGGCTATTGATATGGGTATTCGAATGCATGAGGTTAGTGACTTCCGTTATATTTTTACACCCAAATGTTCTTAAATCTCATTCAATCAACAACGCTGCTTGACCTTTTAAAATGTCCAGTTTCGTGCATTCTTTAGCTCCCTAAAATAAAGTAACAGACTAATGCATTAGCAGAGGAGTGTTGATGTAATATCATTACTTAGGTTCTTTTAAGATTCAGGTGGCAAGTTAATTTTAGGTCAGTAAATCCTGTTTAATTGTAGGTTTTTAAACATTTTCACACATTCAACACCTTAAATCATCTTGCTTTGTAGGCAGAACAAAACGGTACTATCAGGTCTAACCTCTCAGGCATAGCCATGGGCAACGCGTGGATCTCCCCAGTAGACGCCACCCTCACCTGGGGACCCCTGCTGCTGGCTGCTGGCCTGGTGGATCAGGCGGGCTACGACGACATCCAATCAAACGCTCGCGAGGCAGAACGACTGTTCAATGAAGGAGCCTATTGGAACTCCACACAACAATGGCGGAATACACAAAGGGCAGTATTCAGAGGAACTGAGAATGTAGACTTTTATGATATTCTCACCAGTATGCCTGGTTTTTCCCCAGACACAACAGGTGATTATATTTTTTATTACACACGCGGCTGTGACCAGTTAGGGCATCAGTAATTTTTTATCGTCACCGACATTTTACCAACGTCTCTTTCATTTCTACACCAAAGCTTACCAGGCATAATTGGGTATTGGACTTTTTTTTTTTAAAGTTTTATCAAAAGAGCTCTCGAAAATATAAACATTGGTAAAAAAAAATCCGATAGCACTAAAACTCCTCGAATATTGCAATTTTAAAAATCATATATCTTGTATTGCAAAACATTTGTTCAGCAGTTAAATTAAATATTGCGTTTATGAAAATAATTTCATAGCTAAAGTGGTTATAAATTGTGTAGATTGCCGATTGGTGTATCTATTTTTATTAAATTTGCACTATTAAAAAATGGCTTTCCCACGCATGTTTCAAGAACCATACAATTATTTGTACTTGGTTATCAAAATAAAATTTTCCATATTACCTTTTTTGAATGTACCTATTTTTCTATAATATTCGATAATTATTAATATCCGATGATGGTGTCTAAGACCCAATTGTTCTACCTGAGAAGCTAGGACCTGTTTTGTTTTAGAATAACACTTGTATACATAGATACGCTGGCATCGTCTGAAGTCCATGACACAGTATAGACGGCTAGTGGCTCCGGCTTATAAAGTGAAAGTAAAAAATATCTTTATTCATATAGACTTATAAAAAGTACTTATGACAAGTCATATACAAAAAAAAATTGTAGCAAAAATATACTGAATAAAAATAAACTTACATAAAATAATACTATGATAGTTAATATCTTATTTAAATATAATGTGACTCTACCACCGGTTCGGAGGTTGTTTCCGATCGAGAAGACTCCGGCAAGAAACTCGATGGTTACTCTTTTCAATCTCGTTTTTATACACAAAAATTGAATTGACAGAATAAAGTCATAACAAAAAAGTGTGCAGAGGAGCAGATTATACCTAAGATGACCACAAATTCTTATCATTTATGAAATCCTCTACACTATAATAACCTCGCTTTATTATCTTAGCTTTAATTTGTGACTTAAACTTGTAAAGAGGCAGTTCAACAAGAGTTTGCGGAATCTTATTAAAATATTTTACACATTGACCAACAAATGATTTCCCTTGCACCAATGACCATAGGCAGTCTTAGACTGGGAGTTACGAGCTTATTTTTATTTCTCGTATTGAATTTATGAACATCACTGTTTTTCTTGAAGAGATGCAAGTTTTTACGGACTTATACTACATTATCATAAATAAATTGAGAGTACACAGTTAAAATATCTATCTCTTTAAATACTTCACGAAGCGTGTCGCGTGGTCTAAGGTTGTAAATGGAGCGGATGGTCTCTCTCTCTCTCTCTCTTTTTTGAAGAACAAAGATGGTGTTGAGATCCGCTGCCGAGCCCCACAACTGTAGACCATACGACATAACACTGTGAAAATAACTGAAGTACACTAAATCTTGCTGTTGCGATATTAGTCAGGAGCCTTATTTTTCTAACAGCATAAGCTGCCGAACTAAGTCTTCCTGCCAGAGCAGAAATATGCGGATCCCACTGTAACTTGGAATCGAGAGTAATTCCTAGAAATACAGTGGAATTCGCAATCTCTAATGGCTCGTTATTCATGTTTATAATGGTAAAGCGCTCCTCAGCCATTATGAGTCTGAAGAGTTTGCAGTGGAGCGGTGAGGTTCCTCGAGTGCGTCAAAACTGCACCACCTTTCATGCTGGCACCAGCTATAACACCTGCACAATCATTTTAAAAAATCCCTTTTTTAGGATGGTTGTAGTAGTCCAGATGGTTGTTCATTTGTTTGATTGAATGATAATACTGATAAGTTACGATATTGTTTCGTGCATTGTAATCAATAATTTTATTATTTAAGAATTCATATTAATAGGAATATTGTTGGTTCTAGATAACTTATTAAGAGATATGTTGATCAACGAAAAAACCTACACACCTGATATAGAACGGCAAGTGATGAATTTAAATACGCTGATGAATACTCAGGTGAAGGAGGCTCTGAATATTCCTCAAAACGTAACCTGGGGCTCACAGTCCGGCGCCGTGTTCGATACTCTAATGGGTGATTTTATGAAACCAGTCACTGAAGGAAGTAAGATTAATCATTATTTCCACTAAAAACAGGCTCCACTAGTCCTATTACGGAATTAACATTTGATCTTCTTGCTTTACAGTTGAAAAACTTTTGAATGAAACAAACATTATATTGACCAAGTACAACGGAAACCTGGATCTTATCTGCTCTACTCCAGGTGAGTCAATATCCACAAAGACTTATCTTTAAAAGGTCAATTGCAACTTCTACCAGAACTTGGAGTTCCGTAACTAAAAGAATATGTCCTTGAAAATACAAAATTGCTGAAAATTCAAAGTTCGCCTAATTTAGTTAAAGGTTTCATTTTGAATCTATTAAAGCCGTCCATATCGTAACAGAACTTATATACCGTGTGTAGCGTTCGCCAAAACCATAAAGGCATTCCTTGAGTGCACTAAAGAGTGTAGGCACTAGAGGAATCGACTGTCATGTCATGTCAAATCCCAATACAATTTCTTACGCGAACGATAACGTAAATTTAAAGTGGTAACTCGTGGTAGACGTACTGAATCTACAAACGAGTTAAGCAATTTATAAGCCAACCATTGATTAATTTCTAGTCAAAGTATTCCGTTTCTGTGGGACAGGTGTGATGTTAATCATTCTGTGAAACAGGTCAGATCCTGTGGGTGGACCGGCTCCACTGGCCAGGCGCTGAAGAGTACCAGAATACGCCGCGCCTTCCTATCTGGGAAGACAACAAGCTCGAGGGCTACTACAAAGCCCACGGGAACTTCAGGTTTTTCTGGATCAATGTGGCAGGCCACAGCGTGAGTTAATATTGGTTGAGCATCTGCCCCTGTTGAATTAACGCCGTTGATCCTATAGGAATGAATTAGCTGCCAAAAAGTCACAATATTCTTATATACTCATTATTTTTAAACCTTAGAAACCGCGCGACTAGAAAGCAGTCCTAGAGACCAAAATGTGGTTTAAAATGATGCGGACCTGTGTTAAGCACCAGCTCAAGCTACCGTCTCAAGATAGCTCCAACCCTTAGTTTAAATAACTGTTGTCCACAGTGGTGGGGACTAAGCCATATTAGCCATTAACTTAAGCGGTCAGACGAACGACTAGGAGAGTGAAAGTAAAATGCTTTTCATCTTCTTGAAATTCATATCTACCAATTCAGCCTTTTAAAGAACCATAACTTGGTTTGTGGAAGTATTTGCCCTACTACCGCTTGAGTTACGAGTACCATATGTACCTATTGTGAGATCGAAATGTTTGTAAATGAAAACCTAATGTACGAGTAACTATGTTTAATTTCAGGTACCCAGAGATAACCCAGCTGGATCTCGCGCCTTCCTGAGAGATATGACTACATTCCCCCTTCCTTAAAATAAGTTGTATTTAAATTTAAATCATTTATTCTTATTAAATACATTTCAATTTAAAAACTTGACTTTCAATCTATACAACAATTACCTAGAAAAAAATTATGAAATATTCTATAGGCTCGTAGTATATTATTAACTAATAGGTTGCGAAGACGATTTTATAATTATTTGTACATATTTGCTAACTTTAATTTACCTAATTCTAAAAGAAAATATTTGAGCTGGACACCCCAAGCGCCGAAAAATTTAGGAAGTTGCATAATTTTAAAAGATAAAAAGCATTCTCACCATACCCGAAAACAATCAAGAATAAGCTATATACGAGTATGTTAGTTTTTGTATATTGCCACCATTATGTACACGAGCATAAGTGACCTAAGGTAATAAATAGTATTTATGGTAGAAAGATAAGTTTCAAAAGTTGCATGTGAACATTTTTCGAATTATACGATTATATGTTTTTGCTAATGTATTTACTGATAGCTTAATTAATATCTACTCATGTTAAAAAGCTTAACCAGGGAGTTAACAAATAACAAGATAACGAGGATGATTAATAATTTCAGGTTGAGGAATTTAAGCGCTATTATTCAATAAAATACAGCTATTAAAAAATGCATTGGTGTGTGTCACAAGCTGTTTCACGTTCGCAGTCCTTATCTTACTATGAAAAACTCGGAATGCGGGACTCGTCTTGTGTTGAGAGAGGACTAGAAGTTTGACGCGGACTATATCGACTCGTCATTCTGAGTTTTTTTATCTCCAACAAAGTGGCCCCATTGCGTAAATGTAGGCTAAACTAAGGATAAAAACCAACGTGTCTGCTCTTTTGGGTTTTTCATTCTATATGCCAAGGGCTCGACATAAATATCTAGTATTATCTGTCTGAAAGATTACTGAAAATCAAGAAAATATAAAATTCATACTTACAACAGTATTTTTTTAACACCTTGGCTGAGGCAAGCAAAATCATGAACCTTCATCTGGTGCGGCGGCAGGTCGAAATGCGTCCCCAATGAAATTTCCGTCAGCGTGGCAGGTCTTTTTGACCCACCATCACTAGGGTAGATTAAAATGCTATAACTTTGCGAAAACATGGATGGGTAAATTTTTTTTGTACTGTTATAATGACCTTGAACCTAACTTCCCTAGGTTCGATTAGCCTCGGGATCTACAAAAAGGGAAATGAGAAATAAACCAGGGAAAGCGGCCGGCCGAAACGACCTGAACCGTACTAGAAAGTACTTTTAAGTAGTGATGGGATGGGACAGAGAAAAATAAGGGGATATCGAAAATTAAACAGAATTAACAGGATTTTGTCTGACTTACGATAAATCCCGCCCGTTAGCACCTACGTCCAAAAAGATATTATTTAGTATATCTTGCTTTAAATTTGACGATTTGAAAATACTTACTGTGAAAGTCTATTTGAATAAAGTTATTTGAGTTTAAGTTTTGAGTTTGATCCCCTATGCAAAATTAGTGTTTCCTAGCATGCACTTGTAGTAACGATTTATAGCGCAACCGCTATTCCTGCATTTTGTAATATCTTCGAAAATATTCATTTAAATGACAAGCCATATTGAACTATTTTAAATGCACAATTTAAGGTACACCTTCCTCTTGAATGGCTCTATCTAATAAAAAAACCCGCTTCAAAATCGGTTGCGCAGTTTTAAAGATCTAAGCATACATTGGGACAGACAGTAGGAAGCGACTTTGTTTTATACTATGTAGTGATGAAGAAAGATTTATGGTGTGAATACGATAAGTGAGGTGAAGTGTTTTAGTTAACGATTAGAAAAAATGCTCCAATTTCATTACGTTTCGTGCAATTGCACGTAACGAACGATCGTCTAAGTTACCTATACCGTTAAACAGTGAAGTAAAAAGTAACCCAAAACCTATTTGCTAGCACAGGCTGTCTTGTCTGCTAATTAAAATAATGATAATATTATCTAAAAGAAACTAATAAATTGGCAAATTTGGATAGAATTAAGCAACGCAACGAACCTACTAAACATGTATATAATCTTGTTATCTGCACATACCTATCATTTGATAGCGATAATATACAGAAATTAAACGATTATTACTGTGTCAGTGATAGGCATTCAAAGGTCTGTTGATTTCGAGGCATTAATTTGTTTTAGTGAATATGGTGCGACCGTTGATCATAGGGTCCGTTGTGGCGGCCGCGGTGGTGGCGGGCGGCACGGCCGCTCTGATCTGGTGGTTGGTGACGCGTGGGGACGATGGGCCACCGCGATATGAAACTATCCGTATGTATATATAACTTAAGTATAACTTTTTATAGGGATAGCTAAAACTGAAACTGCACACAAGCATATTTGGCGTTAAACAGTTTTTAAGATTGAGGCCGTAAATAAATTGGTGTTACAATGAGTTTTGTTTTAATTAACAAAAACACCTATTAATACCCGTAGTTCGTTTATTAATTAATAACCAATTTAAACTGTCATAACGTGATTTTTACTTTGAAGTATCTGTTTCTACGTACTTCTACGTACAAGAAAATCGAATCTACAAGGAAAAACATATTTTAGTTTTATCGAATAGAATAAATCCACTGCAACTGCAGGTAAGTTTGTCTTGTATTAAAGACGTTAAATTGTAACTCAATTAAGTTGAAGTATGTTGCCTGTGCATAGTATTCTCTTTTGCTAAGCACAGCATCACACTTCAACATTTTGACTCAACATATTTTTCTCCAAACACCGGTTACAATGTAATAAATGTTTGTCATAAGGATCGAACAGCAAGATTGATGCAAGTCACACCAACGGGCCGGTCAGAATGACTGTGTCTGTGTAAATTAATATTGTTTCAAATCCCAACAGCACTCCAGGGCGAGGGCTTCGGGAACGTGACTCACAGAGCAGCCTTCACGAGGATCCCTGGGAATGGTGACATGTTCTGGTGGTTCTACCCGACCTTGGCCGAGAACGCGACCACGAAGCCCTTGGTGCTATGGCTGGACGGCGTCACGGGACTCCCGAGTAGTTTGCTGGCCAACTTCGGCATGTTTGGGCCTTTTGACTTTAATTTAAACAGGAGAAACCATTCGTGGGTAGGTATGATTAAGAGACCGACCAGAATATTAAACCGCTGCGTTCAAGCCCAGTCTTTTACATTACATTTTCATAACAGGGTTATAGGCGTCCAAATATAATACCTATATTGGGCATTACACTTAGTTTTGAGAGTTGCATTGTACCTCAATCGTACGTTTTGGTGTTTGTCTTGTTAGTTGTCCTATCTACCTAAATTAAATGTTCATAACATAAATGTTGGTCCTGCGTCGAACCCACGACCTTTGGCGCCTTAGGCAGGTTCACTACCATTGTGCCAACCACCTAGTCAGTTAGATATTCATGTACACACAACGTCACGTCACAAAATTACTTACTTTAACTTACAAAATAAACTTAATTTAGATAAATATTCGTTATTTTAGATCGAGGAGTATAACCTGCTCTTCGTAGATGCGCCTTTAGGTGCTGGTTTCAGTACAGTCCTCAATGGCACTGAGATATCCGGAAATCTTGCAAATAACAGTAAGTGGTTCGTCTATCAAACCATCTCCCTACCTACTCCTAATTACCCATTAAAATTGAATTGGTCCAACTCTTTGTAACTCTTCTTTTGAGGTTCAACGGTAAAATAAAATCAATAAGTGCATGATGCACTGTTGCGTCCGTAATTATTAACACAAGTATTTAGTCATGAATTCATCATACCTATATTAGTAATTCTTCCTCAAACAACGCTGTGTCTTTCTTTTCAGCCGAGCACTTACTTCTGACTCTTGAATCGTTTTATAGTGACAACGAAGAATTTGTTGACACGCCTTTGTACATTTTTGGCCAAGGATATGGCGCACAACTTGCACTTTCGCTTGCTCTAGGACTCAACGAAGTGAGTAAACACTGATATATATACTTATTGTCTGATGTGCAAAGAAGTAGTATAGTACCTACTCTTATTCTGTCTCGAATCGAATTTTCATAGAGGCATTTGAAAAGCTTGCAATGCATAATCTTTATATTTGCAGACGGAACACGTATCGCCCAACCTAAAAGGCGTCGTTTTGGGTAACCCCGTCATTTCGCCAGCGCTGGCTCTCACTCAACTTGGGTTCTATTTAGAAGAGCTTGGCTACATTGATGGCAATGGCCGCGCTGCAATTGAGAATTTTACCAATAATACTTTGAATTTCGTCAGCCAAGGACAATGGGGGGAGGCTTACGACAACTTCTTATCCCTGGGGGAATTCGTCAACGAGCAAGCAGGAGCTGTGGCTGTTAATTTGGCACACATTGTGGAGAAGTTAAATAACCAGACTTCAGCTAGAGGTGACAATTAGTTTAATCTGCTATTCGATATCACACTGACTATTATTTAATGGATCTTATGGTTGTTACTTAATTTATAATTTCGGGGATTCACCTGGATCATTTTCCTGGAATGGAACGTTACAGAGTCGAGCAATACATCAGTGAGGGAGGAGAACCGAGCATTACAGTGCGCAAACTGTAATATTATAAATTCGAGCATTACTTTGGTGAGGGAAGAGCAGCGAGCATTACAGTGCGCAACTTGATGATATTAAAATGTGTAATATTTTGAAACAACTTCCCTGAAGTTCTGTAAGGCAGTATTGTAATGTAATGCTCAATAACGAATCTGAAACGTTACATTACAGGAAAATGCTCCAGGTGAGGGACCACCTTCACAATAGTGTTGTAACAGTGCTATGGACGCTGTCGGGCACTATATGAATTCAATTCGTAAAGCGCCAACTTTTTGTCTACCCTGAATTTTCACCAATGATAGCCGCTAGCGTCCGCGTACACCGCGTTGACGTTTTGTATGGGATTTCAGTATCTACAGCGTGATTTGAAATGGAACCAAAAATGGCATTAAAGATTTTGAACGCAACGATAGTTCAATTTTTTACATTTTCAAATTATTGTAAGTAACATTTGAAAGGTGAATGTGAATCTATCGCTAATTGCCGTAAAGACCTCCAGTCAATATAGATAAGGACATATTGACTTGAGAAAACATAATACATACCTTGTCTCGAAGTGCAAGTCAAAAACAGAAATCCGATTCAAGGGACATTAAGTAGTGCTGGGGCGGGAATTAGACCTTTTTTATATTATCGTGGGGAAATCCTCATGGATACCTCGTTGCCCGGGTGAACGACGAGGTTATGTCGGACTTCTACCGACTAAAACCCCACAGTACTCGTCCACAACACTTCAGCGGCGAGGTGGGGTCCCTAAAAAGTTTCGCAACGCCCCGCCGCCAGTGCTTTCCCGTATTGGGGCATCCTCCAGCCGACCCCCCAATGAAGAGTGGAGAGGCCACGGAAGCACTTGGAGCACACAGGTACTTCCGCCGTCGCGGTGAAAGCCGTGCATTGCGGATAAAAGCACCCCCGTACTCAAGCCCGCTGACTCTCACCGTACGCGGACCCTACTAGGTCCGCAACCACGATCCACCTAAAAGTTGAATCCGCTGCCGCATCTGGCGGTGCGGCCCAGCCGAGTCGCAATGCACTGGGGGGCCAGCCGCGGATCACTGACCCCCTCCAAACGGTTGTGCACCGCGGCCCCCACCTCGCGCCCTAAGGCGCTGCGCCCGTAGGCGCCCCTTTGGGCGGGCAGTGGTAGGCACCATACCACCACCACGCCCGGCAGCAGGCAGTCGGTGGGTGGGAAGTCCACCGCAATGCCATGCCTGAGCCCTCTTAGCTTCTCGGTGGTTCCACCTGCCACCAGTACTAAGCCCCACCGCGACAAGGCGAAGGGTCAGGCCCCTCCAATTTAACCTGTCTCAACCGGCGCCCGTGTTTCTAACCGCTGTGCTAAAGAATTCGTTACTTAATTTCTAACCAAGTCACCTTATTTCAGATGTCTTTGGCCAAAGGAAATACTTAAGTGATACCTTCAATTTGGATTTCGAAAGATTTATGAATGAAACCGTAGCTGATGCATTAGGAATACAAAATGCAACCTTCAATGAGCACGGGGAGGATGTCCTACAAGCATTCAGAGAAAACTTCATGGTCCCTGCAACAGATACAGGTACTTTTTTTTCAGACTGAACGAGATATACAATTGTAAAGCTGATAAGTTTACATACTATGACTTTGTGATTTTTGAGTCCACTTTTACTTTGGCATTAAGTACTACATTTCATACTAATTAGGTACCTATGAGTTTTATTTATACATCAACCAGTGGCCCCGACAAAACTTCTTTCTGTCAAAAGTTATTGGCAATTTTTTCCCAATGTTTTTAATACATATAATCCTATTCCCGATGTAGAAAAATCCAAAAACACAAAAATCATATAAATCGGTCCACCCGTTCTTGAGTTATAGGTAAGTGGTGTAACTAACACGACTTTCTTTTATATAAATAGATAAGTATTTTAAAGGACCGTTCTGCCAATTTCAAATTGTACGTTGGTGCGTACAGCCAACAAGTCCTATTCGATTACCAAAATTAAGAACACAGTTATAATAAATAGATTGATTGAAAATTATATTATTTTTAAAAATTATATTATTTTCTTTTCCAGTTGAAACACTCCTCGATAACACAAACCTAACTATTGCTATTTACAATGGCAATTTGGATGCAGTTTCAAATACGCCAGGTTGGTATTTTAAGCGAAAATCCTTTTAAATAACCACTTGAGCTAGGTTATATTTTTATTTAGCATCACAGTTTTTAGTACTTCCCAAAGATGCGCACCAGAAATACCATAGTTTTACTTTCCAGAAGCCAACATTACAACAGTTAAACTTTTCAGGTCAACTCGAATGGATACACAGTCTCCAGTGGTCCGGACAAGCTGAATTTCTTAGCAGTCCCCGGAACACGCTTATAATAAACAGGTTCATCGAAGGGTACTTCCGTGAAACCGATCGTATGAAGTTCTACTGGTTGACTAGGGCGGGACTTTCGGTAAATATGCTTCAAGCCTAAAAGAAATAAATATAAATCTACGCCAGACAACGCGCCAATTGTAATGATCTCGATGAAGGATAAGCCGGCTCTGGCCAATTCAGAATAATTAGTTGTTGAATTGACTTGATCGAGAATCGAACCTGGGGACACTACGTAAGTTAAGGCGAGAAAACCATGTTACAGCGCACTACGCCTAAGTGTGTCAACAACTTTCATAAACTGTTAGTTAAACCACGTTCAAAATTAGGTTTGAAATAGTCGACATTTTTTAAACAAAACCTGCAATTTTAAATTAAATATGTATCGTTTTTTAAACTATTAAATATCAGTGGTATCGACAGGGCACAGCGCAAAGACAATGTTAAAAAGACAGTCGTTAAGGTAAAATAGTTAGTTCTGGAATAGGAACTATTTTTGCCAACCTGCATTCAGTATTACCACCGGCCACTCTAGAAATGTACATGGGTGAGGCCTTTGTGCAGCAGTGGATGTCCTTCAGCGGATGATCTAATCTACGGCTTCTTAACGCGATATCGTAATGTTTATTGTTATTTTTTTGAAGTGTTCATCCAATTGAACTCAAAAGGCATTTCACATAGCCACGCTGTTCCCCGGGTGACGTTGTTACTTACGACGATTTTCGAACGCAATAAAAAGTTTATGTTCATTATACTTAAATCAGTGGCTCCCACTAGACCTACGAGGTGATCACAGAAAGACGGCTTTAGTGTAGAACGTGTGTTGTAAATCATAAACCACGGTTGTCTATATTATTTGAACAGTAGGTACACACTTTATATAGGTAGCATAATTTATTATAAACATATATTTTTTTAGTGATAAAGTTTCTCCATGGTTTTACAGGTACCCCTCGACAATCCCATTGCCATCAGAAGAGTTATACAAAGAATCATGAACGAGTAAGCGCTCGTCTTCCATCGTTATCATCAGTCAAATAAGTGTATTAATATTTTATTTAATAAATAAAAAATAAAACATTCAAATCAATCATAAAGTAATTTTATCGCTTTCCACCAAGTTACCACAAAAACCATTGTGTTTAGGACACATAAAGTAGTGCAGCCGCGTGAACAACCACACGGAACTCAGTACGATACTTAAAAAATTAAATGTATTTTTAGTGATTCAAGCATTCACAAAGAAACCACTTGATATTGCAACATAATAAATAAATTAATTAATACAATTCTACTTATTGAATTGATTCCGGAAAACCATTTAAAGGGTGTCCCAAACGGTAGTGATAACCGGAAGTACAGGGGTATAACATCACTAGAGCTACCAGAGTTACCGAAACCTCCGACCGACCACTGAGATACCGATTTCGGTAGCTCAGTGGTTTAGAGCAGTCACCCGTTTCTATGATCTCATGATGACGAGGGACAAAAGGTCATACGAGTGGGTACTGCTTGGTTTTACATTTTCATTTAGCCGTTATTTTTTGGATGTTCAGTAAATGTTTCCTGTAATTTGCCTTAAAAGCGTTAACTGTGGAAGATTTTCTTAATGGTGGTGGAATATTATTCCAACACTTTGTTGCGGCATACCGGAAACTACCACGAAACGCAGCAGTTCTGAATGGGGGACAGATGAGACGATCAGTGATTCGGGATTGACATTGAGTAAAATAAGTTTTTTGAAAAGGTAAGGCGGACTTTGATTTTTAATTACTCCGAATAACAGTGTTGCATAATGCAATGAGCGACGGGACTCCATGTTTAAGAGACCGCCTCTGTTTAGATACGGAGTCACGTGAGATCTACGAGGAATATTGAAGCAGTATCTGGCACAGGAATTCTGGACACGCTGGATCAGCTTTTTGGTTCGACCCAGCAAACACCCACCAATTACAGTGTCCGCATAGTTCAATTTTGAAACAATTAGGGTGCATGTGCACTCGCACAGATGTGCATGTGGTCTTCGCACTTCCTCGCTTAAATATTTTCTTTTTTGATACAGCACTTTGAGCCGAAAGAAACATTGTTTACCAGTGTTGAGAACGTGGTTTTCAAACCCCAGGTTGCTATCCATCAACACGCCCAAATTTCTAGCCTCATTCACCTGATCAATCCCATTATCACTTATTTTGAGATCGGCTTTTTGGAAATTGACTTGCATCACCTGCGATTTTGTACCTAGGACAATAAATTTACTTTTAACTGGGTTCAGAACAAGATCGTTGTTTTCTGACTACTTCGCTATTCGCTCTAAATCATCATTCATAAAGTTTGCAGATGCTACGGTTTCACAAGGTCTAAAGGATGTATAGATCTGCAGGTCATCGGCATATGAGTGTTGTTCACAATTTAAGATACATTTCGATAAGTCTGTTGTGTATAAAATAAAGAGTATTGGTCCAAGTATAGATCCTTGCGGCACCCCTCGATTTACTGAAGACGTTGCAGAATATTGTTTCAGACCATTTGAATTAGTCACTACAACTTTTTGCGATCGATTTAATAGGTAACTTGAGAACCACTTAAGGGTACACACCCACGTCAGACTTTTTGTCGGACTGATAATCGGGCCGATTTTGTATTTCATATTATTTCTGACCTACTTTTTGTCGGACGTGTGCGTTGCTCCATTGCTATCAGTACGTTCTATTTTTCTGCTACAAAAAATCGGTCACCGATTATCGGACGTGTGCGAGCAGGCTAAGAGTACTCTTGTCAAAGCCGTAGTAATTTAATTTGGCCAAAAGTAAGGATAGGTTAATTGTATCAAATGCGCGCGAATAATCAAGTAAAGAAAATGGTTGCTTCCCCTTTATCCTGTTTAGATAGAACGTCATCAAGAACATCGATCAGAGCTGTTGCCGTACTCCTTCTAGCTCTAAAACCGGACTGTTTTTCAGGCAAAATATTATTATCATTTAGGTACTAAGTAATTTGCAAGCAAACAACCTTTTCGACAACTTTTGATAGTAGTGGTAAGATACCGATAGGTCGCAAATCCTTTACTTCTGTGGGATGGTTAACCTTAGGTATTGGAATTATTATGGACTCTATGGAATGAAATTATATTTAGCTCAATGAGGCCAATGTACTCCGAGCATAGCATGGACGTAATAAATAATAAATATTGCGTCCATGGTCTGTTTACTGTTGTTCTAAGTGCTGCCCTCTATGTTCCGTGGTCGGTCCCTAAAGGATTAAAAGCAATGTACCCAAACCCAAATAACTTCACCAAAACAAAGTTCAAGATTAAAAAAAGGCGGAATTGTCACTTTGATTGACGTTGTCAATGTTGTCATGTCACTTGTCGAAATTAATTCACTGGAGTCGAGGAAAATTCTACTGTGAATAAAAAGATTTTCAAATTTCTTGTTGCTAAGGAATTTTCAATAAAGAAAAGTGCAAATTAATTTCCGTGATAAAATTTTAATCACACCGGGAACACAAAAAGTAGAGGCCAAGGTTTTTCAGCTCACCAGAGTACGCCAACTTTGAGGCCGCTACAATGGCTGATATCTTGGATATTTTGGACATAGAACAACCAGGAGCATCTGAAATAAGCAGAGATAGTATCATACACGGCGATAAAGTAAAGAAAAAGTATGTTACTGCGAAAGCAGTTAAGCGGCCTGAGGGCATGCACAGGGAAGTCTTCGCGCTACTCTACAATGACTCTAACAAAGATTTGCCACCCCTTCTGCCAACAGACACAGGTATCATTACAGTTTGTAATTTACAAATAGTGTCTAGTTATGTTAACTATATTGAATATACATTTTATGTTTAACTAAAATGTTGCAATTATTGGTAATTTCAAGGTAAAGCCTACAAACAAACAAAGGCCAAGCTGGGAATGCGAAAAGCGAGGAAGTGGGTTTGGTCTCCATTCACAAATCCAGCTCGAAAAGATAATGCTGTTTTCCATCACTGGAAGCGAATGTCTGATGAAGCAAAAGAATATCCATTTGCACAATTTAACAAGGTAAATAATGCTCTCACCAGTTAAATTATGAAGTAAGTCCATTCAAATAGAAATAAATGTTATACATTCTTTTATTGCAGCAAGCTTCAATACCATCATACTCTGAGTCAGAATATAACCAATACCTCAAGTCTGAAGACTGGAGTCAAGCAGAAACTGATCACTTGATGGATCTGTGTCAGCGCTTTGACTTAAGGTTCATTGTCATCCATGATAGATGGGACCGAGCAGCCTTTAGAGACAGAAGCGTTGAGGATCTGAAGGAGAGATATTATGGAATTTGTGCTACCTTGAGCAAGGTCTTTACATCCAGTACATATATTATGTTTTATAAATGTTTATCTTGCTATTTTAATTGTTTTGATCTTTTTTTACTAAGTGTTGTACAATATGTAATATTTTATACCTCTTGTGTTGGTTCTAGGTGAAAACTAATCCCTGGTCTAATACTGTAACAACAGTAAATGGGGAAAAACGCATTTATCATTATGATGCTGAGCATGAAAGGAAAAGGAAGGAGCAGCTACGTAGATTATTTGATAGGACACAGGAGCAGGTAATAATTTATAAAATTAAATAAATATCTGGGTCATTTTACAAGACCATCCAACTTCAACCTAACCAAAGCTTGCTTGCGGAATTCACATCTAGACACAGTCAACATAAATAATTTATTTACTAAGCATGACATTTGAGTGAAATTTGTTTATAAAAACATTGACATGTAGAGACAACACAAACTAATTAAATGGAGGTACCTTATTTTACCGTTCATTTTAGATTGATGAAGAGCAAATGTTACTGGCAGAGTTAAAAAAGATTGAAGCAAGGAAACGTGAAAGGGAAAAGAAAACACAGGATTTACAGAAACTGATTTCAAGAGCAGAAAGTGGAAATGTTCCAGCGGCTAATCAAGTGACAAATAACACAGAAGGAATCCACACACCAAACACTGCAACAAATATTGCTAGACGCCATGACAGGAAGCTGCATAAGAAAAAGTTATCTTCACAGCAGAGACCAGTTCGTGCAGTAGAGACCGTAGTCAGTAGTATTCTGGTTTTCCATTCTTTAGTAACAAATAGTACTTCTGTCTAAATATTGATGTCACCTTTTATATTATTACAGACAGTGGAATGGTCTGGGATTAAATTCCCAGAGGCACGTGGCACTGGTGTATGGCTGCGTTCTCAGCGCATGAAATTACCTCCAGGGGTGGGGCAGAGAAAGACAAAAGCTATTGAACAAGAGTTAAGACTTATGAATATTGGTAAGTAGTTGATGATTACAATTTGCAGAGTGAAGAGTATTTCTTGAAAGAATGATGTAATATTAGCATTAGCATTAGCATGTTTATGAGTGTAAGATTTATTTAAAACGATGTTTGCTAACAATCAAAATTTAGGTTGTGAGTAATGTTTGTTATCTTTTTTTACAAATTACCAGATATAGCACCAACACCCACTGAAGCTATCTGCAAGCACTTCAACGAGCTTCGGTCAGATCTAGCATTGGCACTAGATTTGAAAAACGCCCTGGTGGCATGTGAATTTGACCTGCAGGCATTGAGGCATCAATATGAAGCACTCAATCCAGGAAAGGTGTGTGTATACTTAAATAAATGTAGTTATTACACTATGGTTTGTATTTCATTTTTAACAAGACGATAACAGGTTCTTTGAAATGGAACAAAATAAACATATTGTAGTTAAAATGCAAGAAGAAAGTTGATAATGTTATACTATATCATCTTTGTCTTTTCCAGACTCTTACAATACCATCATCAATATGCATCAGCACAGAAGGGGATACTAAACCTGTTGGTGAGATCATTGATGTTGTGGGATCTCCGAGTGCTTTAAACCAAACCATATAGTATTGTGTAAATTATCTGGACAATTTGGACTTGCTTAAATAGTGTCAAGTGTTAATCATACATTTTCAAGTTGATAGTAAGTAAGATAAATGTCATTGTTATTATAACTATGATACAAGTAAGTGTATTTAAGGTACCTATGTAGAAATAAAAGAAATTGCTGTAATAAACTATTTTATTAATGCTAAATCGCTCCTTTAGGTGCTCCATATGCATCTGGCATTCTTTCTATGGTATATTTGTGGTCAGCAACAAACATTATTGGAACTCCAGGAATCTTCCTTATTCTTCGTTTGAGGTCTTTGTCATTTGTTGCTACTATGTAACACTTGTGTTGTGTCACTCTTTGCACTATACAATCATCAGCATATGTACCTTTATGAAGGCAAGCGATCCTCTCAAAACGTGGATCTTTGATTATCCTCAATGCAACTCTGTATTTTCTGCCAAGTTTTTCTAATTCACCAAGAACACAATCTGTAATATATGGTATACACTTTGCATATAAACAGTCCATCATATTCTGCACAATGTCCAGTTTGTTTTTAATTGAAAAATTTATAAAGTTAGTATCTATCAGTACGTGATAAGGAGGTCCTAGCTGAGTGTTGTATTGAAAAAATAATGCAGAACTGGCTTGAGGTACTTCTCGTATTTTCATTTCATGGGGATCTATAGACTTCTTTTTTTTTGGATTGGCTCTTTCTGTTGGCTTGATCCTGCTGTCGCTGGGACTTATCAGTTTCTTCATTTTAGCGAACCTCTTTTCTACAATTTTTTTTGTTTTACGTGCTTTCCCCTGCAAAAAGTTTTAGTCAGACACTGGAATCAATGGACATTTTAACATTGTGCTACACTTATTGCAATTAAAAATAATTATACTTACCATAATTAATACAAGAACCAAACCGTATGTTGGAAACCGCACTTAACAAGTAGAATAAACGTACTTGATAATTATTCTTTCAGGTTAATCACACGCTAAAGCAAAAGCAACAACAGCCTTTTTTATTTTCTAACACAGATTACAGTACAGACAGAAGTTCTACTAGCTAAAAAATGCTGGTATAGTCTGTGGTTGTAGTGGTGTGTTGCACACGTTATAAAATGTTACGATAGGGCTGCGTTCCACATCGAGTGGAATTTCACTCTGTACATACAAGGCATAATTTAGGTTGAAATTTTTCGAACTTAAAACTTTTTTTCTCATCTTTTTCTCATTCACACTATGAATGAGACAAAAGATAGTACAATCAGTCGGTGCCATTTTTGAGCGTTGATTTTCTTCCGGGGGCTTTATCTAGTGTTATTGTTGATCGAAGGTGAAGAGTGATTTGGAACGGACCCAAGACATAAACAACACAACTTGTGTTGTATATACTTGACTATGTGTGTTGCTACACGTGCTGAAAGGGAGTTTAGTGGAATTTTGTGAATTTCCGTGGTTTTTTCTTTAAAATCTAAGCTAAATTATCTTATAATTAGGGTGTTGGGTTGTAGTTTTCCTGGTACAAGGTAAGTAATGGACGTGTCCCCTCCTGAACCGCCTGATCCTCCGGATGGGGCGCAATCTCAGATGGATGAATCCCAACCCATGTTTACCCAAACGTTAGCGGTAACTAAAAGACGCTTGATTGATGATTTACCCGATGAGTTGCCCAAAAGAGCAGTCATGGACCCAAATATAAAAACACCCTCAGATTCTCAGGCAGTATACACTCACCCATCCATTGTTATTGCCCCTAAAACCTACGACGAACAAGATACTGGACCTTTCATTGTTCATGTATCCCGAGTGGAAACAACTCCTACGTCAGACACCTTCATCCAAGCTATTAGGTTCGGAAAATTCTTAGTTAAAAATAAAATCTCAGGTGTGGTCAAGAATGGCGTCAAAAAACTTAATAGAAACAGGATTATTGTTGAATTTATAACTGCAACTGCAGCAAACAGCTTTATAAATAACAACCTCCTCATTGCAAACCAGTATAATGCAACAATTCCCACATACAATGTGTCTCGACAGGGACTCGTTAAGGGCATTCCAGTAGACTGGTCCATGGACGAACTTGCCGAATCCATCAATGTTCCATACGGTTGTGGCATAGTACTCAAGGCTAGAAGAATGAATCGAAAGCAAATGACTGATGGCAAACCTTCGTGGATCCCCACCCAATCCGTAGTGTTGACTTTCCGGGGTCAGATGCTTCCAGATAACATTTATTGCTGCCACGTGTCTATCCCAGTAGAGATTTATCAACTCCCCACCATCCAATGTTTGAATTGTTGCCGCTTTGGCCATGTTGAAGCCCAGTGCAGATCGCAACCTCGTTGTTACCGTTGTTCTCAACCTCATTCCGCTGACTCTTGCGATGTTACCGAAGACGTTGCAACGTGTATTCACTGCTCCGGTCCTCACTACGCTCTTAACAAGTCTTGCCCTGAACTCTCGAGACAAAAGTCAGTAAAACTAGTCATGTTTCAAGACAGTGTATCCTACCAGGAGGCTTCCTCCCGCTTACCTCCAGTGAGGAAATCATTTTCTGACGCTACCAAAACCGCTTCATCCAGCAATAACATATCATTCTCACCCACCTCTCACACTCAGCAACCCCACTCTACAAGTCTCTCTTACAGACAAACAATTTACCGACCCCGTGCAACTCATGCCCCATTAAGTGAAGGCTATGATAAACAAGCGCACCAAGCCATCATAGGCAACTGTAGCTCTTTCCTTCCCAATGGTTGTGCTATTAACAAAGACCCCTCCCCTTCCTTACCCCCCTCCAGTGAAAACCTATTAGATTTTTTCCTTACTATTATCATTAATATTCTTACAAGTCAAAATAATTCCATACCAAACAACGTTGCGCACAAACTCACCCAACTCGCTAATTTAGCTCTTTCCAATGGCTCAATCGGTTCTCCAGTGGAACTGTCAAAGCCTTAGACCGAAGAAGCATGAATTATCATTCTTAATTAATACATTTTCACCATCTATCCTAGCCGTCTCAGAGACATGGCTGGTGCCTGGTTCGCACTTTCGTGTCTCCGGCTACTCATGTCTTCGGGACGACAGGGATGATGGTTACGCAGGATGTGCCTTATTAGTAAGGCGCTCCGCTACCTTCTCTCAACTTCCTCTTCCTCCTCATAGTCAGAACATTAAAGTTGTGGCTATAACCCTCTTAAAGGACCCTGTCGTAATAAAGTCTAGCCCCAGTGGTGGGACTCTGAATGCACAGTCGCTATCCGAATTTCGGATAAATTAGCTCCTCCTTTCGTTCCTTTCATTGACTGTTTCCCCTCCGGCTCCATTTCTGCAGTCAGTTCAAATAGTAAAATTGACGGCATATTCTCAGCTGAAGAACTTCACTGCGCGCTTAACGGACTAACTGACTCCTCTCCTGGTATAGACGGGATCCCATACTCCTTTCTATGTAACTCGTCTGAGAGAACTAAACTGTACTTCCTTGACCTTGTAAATTCCTTCTTTGAAAAGGGTGTACTGCCCGACGCATGGAAACAGCAACTCATCATCCCCATTGTAAAACCCGGTAAAGACCCCTCTGATCATAACGCATATAGACCTATAGCCTTGTCATCAGTGCTTCATAAAATAACGGAACATATGATCAGAAATCGTCTGGAATGGATTATAGAATCCAAGAAAATCCTAGCCAAATCACAGTTCGGGTTCAGGAAAGGATTCAGCACCTTGGATAGCCTGAGCATTTTAACCTCGGATATTCGATCCACCTTCAAAAAGAAGGAATACCTTGTTGGAGTGTTCCTGGATATCGCCTCTGCTTACGATAATGTCCTCCTTCCTATACTCAGGCAAAAATTGCTACAGCTGAGTATATCTCCGAAGTTAGTACGATTTATCTGTAATGCTCTGATGTCCAGATCCATCTTGATCAAATCTCAAAGCAATCTCCTCCCCCCCAGCACGGTATGGAAAGGCCTCCCCCAGGGTTCTGTCCTTAGTCCTCTTCTATATAATATATATACATATGACCTAGAAAGAACTGTCCATCCCTTAGTCCAAATCCTCCAATACGCTGATGATATCGCGCTTTACGTTTCCGCCCCAGTCCTATCCGATGCCTCCTTACGCCTTAATACTGCTCTAGGCTATCTAGGCGATTGGCTTTCAGAACACGGCCTTTCGATCTCGGTCCTGAAGTGTTCTACGGTTGTGTTTACGAAGAAGCGTCAAATCCCAGACCCAAATATTTCTTTTGAAGGAAAATCTATACCCTTTAAAAATAAAGTTAAGTTCCTAGGTTTAATATTAGATAGCAGGCTAACAGGTACCCCACATTTTAACTACATCTCGGAAGAGGCAGAAAAATCTGTAAATATTCTACGAGCCCTTTCTGGAGTATGGTGGGGTGCCCACCCATACTCTCAAAAACTTCTTTATAACTCCATTGTCCGCAGCCATTTAGATTATGCTTCCTTCCTTTTAGATCCATGTAATAAATCGGCCCTTGACAAAATTAAGAAAATACAATCAAAATGCCTACGCATCATATTGGGAGCCATGAAGTCTTCCCCCATTAATGCCATGCTAGTGGAGTGCGTCGACCCGCCTCTTGACTTACGCAGACAATACCTCAGCGACCGCTTCATTATTAAGGTTTTCCATAATCCTGAGCATCCCCTTTTAGAGAAACTCCACCATTTAGCTGCTCTAACCCGTGAATCAGATTCCTCTCAATCACGACCTTGCATTCTTCATTCTTATCAAAAACTATTGAATCTTCCGTCCCCTATTGAAAGCATTTCTATCAATCCCCTTTTCTCTAATTCTTATGAGTCTCTTATCTTTAAACCCAATGTTATTTTAAACTTCGGCATTGAAAAAAACTCTCTGTCTGCCCCTCAGGATTTCTTCCAAAAAGTGTCAGAGCACTGGCAGGGCTGGCACCTGCTGTACACTGATGCATCAAAACTTATGGACAGTGGTTGCGTTGGAGCTGCTGTCTGGATCCCATCGTGCAGAATAACTCTCTCTTTTAAATGTCCCCCCCTCACATCAACCTTCTCCGGTGAAGCAATAGCCATTTACGAAGCTATTCTATATGCCGAATCCCACAATAAGAATAAATCCCTTATTTTCACAGATTCCCTAAGCTGCCTTCAGGCTATTATATCCAACCCATTTAGATCTAAATCCAAATTCCCCACCGTTTTTAAAATTAGAGAAGCTCTACTGAGATGTAGTAACAAGGGTCTCGTAAATATTATTGCATGGATCCCTAGCCATAGTGGTATTCCAGGAAACGAGACAGCTGATTCATGCGCGAAAAATGCCATAGCTTCGGGTTCTCTAGAACACTATAAATTATTTTCGCATGACCTGCCTAGTCTAGCACGTTCCCACCTTCTTTTATCATGGCGCACTGATTGGCAAAATTCCCGCAGATTAACAGACAAATTTTACTTCAACATCCAAAAGGAAATTCCCTCTCGCCCATGGTTTTTCAATCACCTCAACCTTCCCAAAAATGTCGTCTGTGTCATTTGTCGTCTCCGTTTGGGCCACGTTTGCACACCTGTGCACCTAAACAAAATTAGAATAAAAGACAGTTCTCTTTGCGAGTGTGGCTTGGATGAAGGTACTACCGATCACATATTTTTTAACTGCCCTATTATAGGATCATCATTATATGACTACTTGCGTGAATACATCCCCCGCCCATGTAACCTCAATTCCATACTTAATTTGGTCAACACCCCCTTTTTAGTAACCCTAGCAAAATTCATCCAAAAAAACAAAATTAATTTGTAACCCAAGTACTATGTATTTATTAATATTTAAATTGGTACTTAGCTTCAACCTCTTATTTGTCTCTGAAATCGGAGTTCTTACCCTTTTATCCCCCCTTTGTAATCCTTTTGTTCTATTAATATTTTTTATGTATCACCCGTTTATTCTATATATTGTGATTGTATTGTTCCTCGTGATGTTCTGTGTTGTCTTATGTGTGTCTCCTTTGTTCTAGATGAATTCGCTGAGCCCGTGCTTAGCCCTAGAATCTGCATACGGTATACATGCATAATCCCCTTACCGTGTAAAGGCTACTCACGTGACATTGGCGGAATTAAAAAAACCCAGAGAACGCCATATAACAAAAGAAGAAGAAGAAATATACTTGACGCGACGCTTCAATTATTTTATAGCGGACAATAATAGATTCGGAACGCGGTCCGCTCTGTCAAAACACCGGAACCTAGCAGGACATCATGGAGGTCGAGAACACGGAAGAATTAAAGTAAATCCAGAGATGAAAAAGTTACGCATTCGTTGGATTGATAAGTTTTCATTTAGATAAGACAATAAGTGGCCGTTAAGCCCTAGAATACAATATAAACTTAGTAGTATTTCGTGGTGTGTCTGTTGTGTGATTGTGTTTCCAGGTTTTCTTCCTAACCCGCCAATCCACACCCATCTACCAGCTACATCTATGTCCTTTAAGATCCTCAGTATGTACTCGGCCATCCCTCAGCGCCGTGGATCAGAACTTGGCAAAATAAATTGTATTTGAAGTCTACTTCACACATTCTCGTGAGATTCTACATGATGAACGGCGAGCTCTGTTTCAGTCGTAAGTGCAGTAAATCAGCAATTTTCGCCTCATAATTTATTTACCACGAATCGGGGAAAAATCACATGTGGGAACACTAAGTTAATTTGTGACGTCATGAGTTCGCAATGTTTAAAAATTGTTAAAAAAATAACTACTGGCTAGAAATATTCAATTAAGTTTTATAACATAGTAAATGGTTTTTAAAAAAATAAAAAAAAAATGTTCCCACACCCAATTTGTCTTTGGCTGACGGCCTAGTCGCCAGTGCCACAATAAAAAAAATGATAATTTGTCAAACTTGACTTGTTGCCTGGTCCTTCTTTCTGATCAACTTTTTACCAAGTTAGTTACACTGTGTTTCTGATTCTGATCTGTGGTCTGTGGTGATTTGTTTGTCATTCATTGTGTGGCAAATTTATTTTATAAATTCTATTTGTTTGAAAAGAAAAGTAAATGAATGATTTTTACATTTGGTTAAAGTAAAACCTAACGATGGAAGTGTGTCGCGCCTGTTTATTGACTGAAAATGACATGATGCCTCTAAACATAACTTTTGTTGACAACTATAATTTGCTCACAAATCTGAACGTAAGCATAAACCCGCGTAATTATTTCAAAACAAATAGCAATTAGGGTTAGGTACTTAACTTTTTATCAGTAAAATATTTTTTTAAATCGGTTCGGTAGTCTCGGAGATTATCTACCTCAACATACAAACTCACATGCTTACAGCTTTAAATTGTTATAGTGTAGATTTTCATTACTGTCCAAGGAATATTGGTTAATCTTGTTATAAAATCTCAGCTAGCTTCCGGACGAGAATTATTGTTTGTTAGTTTGTTTTTGAATCGAAATTATGAGGTTCATTGGGCCTTTTTCAGAAAGAGTGAGAGAGTTTTTCAGAGACTTTTAAAGTGAAAAACTGTCGTGTGTTTTATTGCTATGTTTTTCTTACAATATTGGTGATAAGCAAATTTATTTTTACTATTCGAGATGGTTCATCTTTTATACATATATCTTTTTGTTCACGATGTAAAAAAATATTAATTTTGATAAAGCTATGCATCAAAATGTTTTACAACATTGCTATTTTTTTTACTATTCGAAATTTTTCGTAATAACATAGATGACCAAATAATGCATTATGTTTTCGTACATTGTGTAAAAAACCATGAATAATTCTAATAAAGTTAAGCATGAAAATATTTTGCAAAAAGTTTACTTTAAGTCCCATTGTAACGTTACAATCTAATTCAATGAATAAAATATTTTTTGTTTCTATAGGATTGTATAGTTAGCGTCAAACTTCTAGTCCAGGGAGTAGTGTGGTTATTAAAAATAACATCATCAGAACAGAAATAACATCAACAGGTTTTTTTTTAAATTGTCCATAACCAGAATTTGAACTGATCCATAAACATTTCTTTAAAAACAGTTATATTTACAATAATCATATTTACAATTCATATTTTTTTAACAGCTGTAAATAAGCCAGCCTATAATTTATGTTTTAACAGGGTTTCCAAATAGTCAACATTAACCAGGTATTGCATGAAAGGCCTGGTTATATCAGTTCTGGAAAGAACAGAATAGATGTTTTTCTCTTAGTTTATTTTTTAATGAACATAATTTTGAAAATATTGAAAAATACCCCACAAAATAATGTACAGCTATGATCAATTTATTGAAAAATGTATGTTGATTGTCTATGCATAGAGGGTTTTTATAATTATACAGTTGAATTTTTTTTTAGGTGACACTATGTGATAGCATGCCGCAATTCGTGTGTCAAAATTGCTCAGAACTTCTAAAATGCTTTATTGAATTCAGGGCAAAATGCATTTCATCAGAAACAACACTGCGAGAAGTGGTTGAGGTAATTTAAAATTGATTTGATAGTTATTTCATCATACATAATATACTAGGGGATTAATATATAACTTCCGAAAACTATGTGGCATACTCACTGAGTGATGTAGAAACTATCTAAGCAAAAATAAAATTTATTTAACTAACTTTCATTTCAATATCACCATCACCATCACTTACAGAGTATGCCATTTCGTTTTCGGAAGTTATTTGATAATCACCCGGTACATTATGAAGTGAGCCTCATTATTTGTTTTGTTTATGTGGTTACTAAGAATAAGATTTTCAATGTTCAAAAAACATTCTAAATTATGGCGCCCTGAACATAATAGCGCTTAGAAAAAAACCGCCATTTTGATCACGCACACAGACCCAGTGAGTTTATAGGCGCTACCGGTGAGAATCAGTGTTGCGACCAGTCGCACTGTCTACAGTTGTCTATAGTTTTTTTCGAACTTGGTAAAGTTTTTCACATGATGTTGTTTTGGCGGGTTCTGTCAAGTAGGTACAACCTGCATAGCCTACCTAAACTTCATTTTGAAAATACAGAGTAAATCTAGTAGCAACTCTAGGAGGTCAAGCAAGTTTAGGTCTTTCTGGTAACTCTTCATTTTGTGTTATTGCTCACAGTTTAAAATAGGAAATAATTTTGTAAAATATAACCTAGTCGTGCCATAAATTCTGTCCCTCATATAAACATGTCTAGTGTAAAGAAAGAAAATCAAGAGAAATTAAAAAATCATGTATTTTATACGTTTGACTATTTATGTAGATTATTGCAAATGTTATAACTATTCAAAATGACAACTTTTAGCTTTTACACATTTCTCCAAACGTCCTGGCTCCAAAGGCCATTGTTCTATGGCCGCACGTACCACATCCAATGGTGTCTAGGCGGCTGTCTTCACTTTATCTGCTTTTAGCGACTCGATATTTCGATGGGGTTAAAATATTTCATAAGCAATAGTCCAAAGGTTTAAGTTTTAAGATCAGGACTTGAAGGGGGCCAATCTTTGTCGGAGAGGGAGGAGAATACGGGTCCACGACCAAGTCTCTTCTCCCTAGCAATGGCCTGCGGGACGGAGGTGTGGGGACACCTCCTCCTGCATTGCACAGGCCACGACTCCCGACAGGTGGCAACGACCAGGCGCTCCCGGCCGTTGCTGTCCACCCTCCTCCCTTCGCCGAGGGGAGGCAAGCGGGGCCCACCTTGTAAGAGGTGGGCAGGGTGCCCTGCAGTGTCTCTGGTTGTCAGGGCCTATCCCACCCCAGAGACGCTGCCAACGACGATGCAGGAGCGCGGGGGGGAGGGCTTAGTGGGTATCCTTCGTGCACCAGTCTTTATAAAGACAGGTGAATGGAATTTCACGAGTCCCACATACGGCTCGCCTGCCCCAAAGAGTGCCCAATAGCATTTCCGTCCACAAAAAAATTAAAAGGGGCCAATCTTCAGAGGCGATGAATTACATTAAATTTATGTCTTACCAGGCAGCGCTGGGGCTAAGTCTTGTTAAAATATCCATTGGCAAACACAGTGTTACTGAGTGGCTTAACTACCTTCTCTAAAACATCGCTTTGGTAGTTAATTGCTCGTGTCTTCAGCCCTTGTTCACAAAAATAGAGCTTTGTCACATCTTTGTATGACACGCTGGGTAGTGGCCTCTTTCGACTTTCGGAATTATCTCATTAGCTTCTTGGAAGCTGTGTGCATAGGCTGTATACCCTGTCGTTTTGACGATTAAATTTCTCTTCAACCGTAATTTTTTCTCATCTGTAAAAATAATTTTCCGATGGCCACCATCTGCGTGTCTCTGCAAAAACTTCTTCGCTCTTGTAGTTCGTTTGAGACGAAAGGCTGCAGTAAACAGCTGACCTGTCCTTCTTCGACAAGCCCTAAGCTTAATGTCTCCTTTTATAATGCGAGATATGGACCTAGAGGAAATGTTCATTTCCCTTGCCATGATTTTCTGCTTACGGATTGGCTTTCTTCGGTTTCTCTCTCTGACGGCTTTGATAGCTGCTGGTGTCCTTGTTGTTCAAGGTCGACCGGCCATTGGCATACGAGGGGCATGCTAAAAGAAATTAGATACTCAATAATTATAAAATTCATTCTTTATTACAAGTCTCTATCTTTTCGAAGTATTCACCCTGAGCACGTTACACTTTTCCATACGTTTGAAACAATTGGAAAATACCTGTTACCACTCTTCTTTAGACACCTCAGAAATCTCGAAATGATAGGCAGCCAGTGCATCTTGTTTGCTTTCAAACCTCTTTCCCTTTAGTTTTTCTTTAATTTTTGGAAACAGGCAAAAATCACAAGGTGCTAGGTCAGGGGAATGTGGTAGGTGAGGAAGGATTGACACATTTTTGAGTTGAAAAAGTCAAGTGTTCTGGCAGACGTGTGCGGCGCCGCATTGTCGTGGTGCCAGAGAAAGTGCCGGATTTTTGACTTCGGTCGCTTGTCACACCAAGCTGATTTTACTGTTGGAGCACAAACTGTCACATACCACCGTTCACCGTTCTTTGATTCTCTAGCACTTTATTAGCAATATGACCCGTTTTGCAGAAAAACGAGGCGACCATTTGTTTCTGTGTGCTTCGTGCACGGCGACATTTCGTTGGAGTTGGTTCATCTTCAAAACACCATACAGTTGACTGTCGCTTTGTTTCGGGATCATAGTTATATAGCCATGTTTCGTCACCAGTCAGTATATCAAATACGTTTTTTTTCTCGCCGCACTCGAATTTATCTATCGTGAATAGGCACCAATCCACCCGACGGTCTTTCTGCTCATCGGTACTTAAGTTTGTGCGGCACTCATCTCAAAGAACGTTTACGGAGAGAAAGGTGGTCGTGAATTATGGTTTGCATTGCTGCTGATCCAATTCCCAGTTCTCGCTCCACCTCTACATAAGCTGACTTTCAGCCGGTCAAGGCACCCTTTCCTTAGCGATTATTATATCAATAATCAAAACATTGCTAGGAAAACCTGTATAAAGGACTTGGGTGTTACTTTTGACCAAGGCCTCACATTTCATGCCCACATTAAAGCACTGGCGGAGGAGTGCCCTAGTTAGATCCAAACTTGAGACTAGTGCTTGTGTATGGAACCCACATGAAAGTACATATGCCCTTATGCTTGAAAAGGTCCAGAAAGCCTTCTTGCGAGCTCTTTACAAACTGCGCTTTGGATACTACCCTTACATGTATCCAACAAAATTCTTGCTGGGTTGCCTCGGTTACAACTCTCTCGAGGTTCGGCGAGCACTGAACCAGATTACAATGGCGTGCAAGGTGTTTCGAGGCCTAATAGACGTACAGGACTTGAGTGATCTGCTTTGCCGCTTCTTTGTGCCGGACAATTATCGCCGTCTACGCAAGCACAACCTGTTCGTCGTGCCTCGGTGCCGTACCGTAGCGCGAGCTCATTCCCCGATTCCTCGCGTACTCGCTGCACTCAACGCACTCCTTAACGTCAACCCACAATGTGATCTGTTTGCGGATGCATGGATGAAGGTAGTTGCGGAATGTCTGAGTTACCCGATGGGGTACGGGTATGTTGGCCGGTTCCCGTTTGGTGTACCGATCTTCACTATGACTCAAAACATATCAATGCTTTGTCTCGCATTGTGATGATAGACGTACTTTACAGCCCCTATCTCGCGTCCACCTCTGTGGTGGTAAAAAGCGGAAATAACAGGAAGCTGTTTTAGGTAGAGTACGCTATCATTCGCTGACTTAACTTCAACGCCGGCCGTCAACTACAGACACATAGATAGGTGGCCTACTGCATACATCATATTATCATACCTGCACGTTTTGGAGTTTGTTTTTATTTTCAGAATATAAAACCAGATGATTTAGACCTTCTACTCGAAAGTAAAACAAGTAATATCGAAGACGACAACTTGTTTAAACAGGAAATTAAAATTGAATTGCCAAACGAACGAATCGATTATTTCAGTGATCACTACGACGATAATGATAATGAAAACTTTAATATTAAACCAGATTTTACAGGTAAATTATTCATCTTTATTATTTATCTTTATCTTATTTTACAGGTAAAATAACACTTGTTCTTTGAATCAAGAAGTAATAAAATTTTGTTATTATTAGGTTGCAACTGCAAGATGAACTTTCTTTTTGCAGATGCAGACCCCTTACAATTATTAAGTAGTTATGTCCGTTGAATAAAGTGTACCATCTTAAATGCCACAGAAGAGATAAATTATCTCCAGGCGCCGGACTCTTATATCCAATTTTGCCAGATTAGCATTTGATTTGAGTTACGTTAACTTAACTTTGTTAAGTTAAAAACCAGTTTCAAATGAGATGCAAGAAATACAGTTTCTGGTCAGACTGTGTTTTACTCTCGAACAGAATTTCATTGGATCAGCCTTGACTGAATTGAATGTCAAACATGAAATTTAAACCTTAGTTCAAAGCAATATCTTATTTTTTTTTAGGTAACCTCAATCTGATGCTAATCTGGAAAAATTGGATATAGGAGTCAGGCCTCTGGTGTGCCCTTTAGTACAATAATTTTTCTCATCTGTGACATTCAATTTTAATAATTTTGTAAAGATCAAATTTTTTAAAGAAACCCGAACCATTATTGTTTTTAGAGTCCTTTGGAAATTCTCTAAATTTTGTTTCTTGAATGTGAATGTGTTGGTTGAATAACTCGAAATACACACTGTATTGCTTTGTAGATGTTAATACCAGAAAATCAAAAAGGCTTACCAAAACAAAACAGTATGCATTGAAGAAAAGGATTACCAAAATTAAAATCAAAAAGGAGGAAATCACAGGAGGTAAAAGCTTCAAGGGTAGGTATGATTAAAATTTGCAATGACACAACAATTCCTCCCTACGGGTGCACACCCACGTCAGACTTTTTGTCGGACCGATAATCGGGCCGATTTTGTATTTCATATTATTTCTGACCTACTTTTTGTCGGACGTGTGCGTTGCTCCATTGCTATCAGTACGTTCTATTTTTCTCCTACAAAAAATCGGTCACCGATTATCGGACGTGGGCGAGCAGCCTAAAGTAGGTTAAATTCACTTCTATACTTTAAACCCTTTGAATGATCACAATCACAATGCATTTACTTAATTTGTGTCAATGAAAAAATATCTTTATTGCAATCTGTAAAAGCTCTGTTTAGCTTGTGGCAATAATTATGTTCTTGAATAAAGATGTTCCAGATGTTTCTTATTTATTGTATTAGATGCTAAACAACTCATAAGTCATAACTTTACAGATGCCAAACCAAAAAAATACAAAAACAAGAAAAGTAAAGACACAGGTATTCTTGATAAGTTTTTATCATGTGGTAAGTAAATACAATAATAAATTACTGATTTTATGTTACCATTTAAACAAAAGTTTTAACCACTATTACCATTTTGTAACATTAAATAAAAGAGTGAAATACGCATGTTTAAGTAACATAAATTTCTGTCTGATTGGTTCCTGATTTTGTAGGTATATGCCAGATAAAATTTGAAGAGAAAAATGCCCTCAAAAGTCATTTGGAAACGCATTTAAACTCCAGAAGGTGTGATATTTGCTATGAGCAATTTAGAACATGGCAACAGCTGTTCGGGCACAGGATACAGCACCTGTCGTGGCAAGAACGCCGGTGTCACATCTGTGACAAGCGCCACATGGCATGTGCTAATTTAGAGTTCCATTACTTAACTGTGCATGGTGATGGCCAGGTATGAATTCCGTATCATTAGAATCAGTCTTTGTTTTATAACTTTATAACAAATCCTATGCCACAAGAAGACCGGTCATGCATGGCCCATTTCAGAATTTTCTTAAAATAAGTTCATGTAAATTTTTAAAACAACTCGCCTAAGTACATGTCTAAAATGAGCGACCCATTTATATATTTAATGTAATCTTATTAGTCTCTAACCAACTGATGGTCCATGGTCCATTTAAAGTAGGCTTACAATCTTAAGTAAGCCTACTTTAAAATGTTGTTGTACCTAATACTATTTATACATTTTATAGGAGGTGTCAATATCATGTAAATATTGCGAGAAGTCCTACAGTACTCCACTAAAATTAAAGAAACATATAGCAAGTGTACATTCACAACGTGAAAAAAAATTCATTTGTGATTATTGTTCCAAAAGGTAACAAAGAACTCCAACATGTTTTTTTTATTCTTCTGTCTACCATAATTTTTATGGGTTATTTATATTTTAGCTTCGTCCAGAAATCTTTAATGCGGAAACACATTCAGGTATCACACACAGATATCAGACCTTATGCTTGTGATTCATGTGGGTATAGCTGCAAAACGAAGAGCAATCTAGTAGTAAGTCTATGTAGTATAATGTTTCAAATGTATATTATTTAATCCTTAGGCACTACTTAAAAATTTGCAAATTAATGGTCTATTATTCTGCAGCTCAGAAAAAAGGTGTTATAAAATGTTTAAGGTCACATTTTCTTCCTTTAATTTTTTTTCATTTCCTTTAATTTAATTTTCATTTTAAGGAGGAAGCAGCTGTTTTGTTTAATACGAGCGCTGAAATCTCTCTATGTTTCAGTGCTTCACTAAAGAAACAGGGCGTAAACTGACTGGTTAGAAATACTTAACATAATGTTGTAAGGGTGTGTTTAATATCGTGCGAATTTCATCACGCGTGATTGCGCCCCACGCATCTCGAGCGAGGGGAGGGGCAATCCCGAGTGCGTGATAAAATCTGCACGATATTAAAAACACCCATAAACAGGGTTGCAGAGTCCTCATTGCTGATCAACCTATTCATGGAAGACGTGTCAGATCAGATCTGAAAGAGAGCGATTATGGACTGAGAATGGATGGGTTACATTACAAATGCCCTTTCTCTTCGCTGATGACCAAGTTATACTTCGTCGTCGGCCGACGAGTTGCAGGAAATGGTAACGTTAAATGAATGCGTCGTTAGAAGTGACAGGTATTTTGAAATACGGTTTTTGAAAGAGATGAGGATGTGACAGAATGTAGTAATGTTTTTATTGGTGGTGAAAAGGTAGAAAATGGTAGTAAAGGTACAAAGAAAGAGTTGTTACAAAAGAGAATAAACATTTCCATTTATTTTTTTTCAGGCGCATGCGGCCATACATTCACCAGATAAAGTAAATTGCAAAAAATGCTCAAAATGTTTCATGAATAAACAGAAGTTCGATGAGCATACTTGTCAAGTTAAAAGCTTTATTTGTCCTATCTGTGGAAAATTGATGCCTGACGGCAGACAAGTTATGGTAAGTGGATTGGCGCCACATACGGCACCGGTAGCGTGCCGTTCAGGAATCAGGAAGAAATAGTACATTATGTAATGTTGGTGATTACCGCTGAGGCGCCATTGAGACACCCGAGCCGTCAGGTGAGGGTCTTAAGAGAGTCGAGGACGGTAATCATCAATACACACGTGTATCATACGACATTTTTCAACACACTTGTGAAGAAAATAATATGTACTAAAAAATCATTTTATTTATTAGATAAAAAATTATTTGTAAGTACTATTGAACACGATCTTTTTTGTATCGAAACTTTTTTAAGAACAAAGCAATTCAACCAATAAAAAAAACTATAACTCACTTGTGAATAATAGCCATGAAAAAGTCACAGTTTGATTACAGGTGTAATAATGTGCCTAATTGCGGTGACATTAGAGCCACTTTATGAGGTGTTGAAAAACACTTTTTCTTCCTGATTTCTGCCTTAAGGTTGTAGAAGAGATCTCTTCTAGCGATAAGGCCGCCTAAATTGGACCCCAACTTTAATTGATTATTTCTGTCATATTTTGTTTAAATGGAATAATGTATATCTTATACTTGGATTTAACATTTTAGCATTTTGCATTCCTTTTTTTCACATCTAAGGTTAGAACTAGGAAAATTAAACCGTCTACCCTTGGTGTTGCCACTGAACTCAGTGGTAAGAGCATCCACCTGAATTGCGAAAGATACATTTAAATTCCGGTCAACGTCATCATGGGTAGATTTTTTTTGTTACCCTTTTTTAAGCTAACTTCACTCTGAGGGTCGAGCGGTTGGCATCCCGCCATAATGTGAATTTTAATTCATTTGTGGTGGAGGTGCCGACGGAACATCTATCGACCTACATGAAAGAGGAGTTTTGGCCGAAAGGTGTCATTTCATGTCATTTCGCTTTCGAGGTCGGTTACCGGACACCATGATGCGTCGCACCGCACGTCGCCAATAGACCTTACGTGTGTTAGTAAATAAGTTGATTATATTATGTAACATGTATGTTAGTTTTTAAGGTATTTATCTATGGGCCGATTATGTTAAGTTAAGATCTTTAAATGTAATTTGTTGCCTGAAATAAATGATATTCTATAAGTTATCGTTTACGTGTATAGTTCAAGCGCCACATGGCGACGCACGAGCCCGAGGGGCGCTTCGCGTGCCCGCGCTGCCCGCGGCGCTTCCGCGGCCGCGGCGGGCTGCAGGCGCACCTGCACCGGCACGACGGCAACCGCACGGAGAAGTGCGAGCTCTGCGTCGCCGAGTTCTACACGAGGAGCTCGCTGATACGCCATCGGAGGATACACACAGGTCAGTTATAGTACGATTCACGAAAGATGTCTGCGCAGAAGGCATTTGTTAGGTCCCACGGGTGGTGCGGGGTGAGGCGCGCGCGGAATACGTCTAGACCGAAGCGACGTCATTGATTTTATAATTGGTGCCCCATTTTCTTGTCTTAAGTATTTTCTTAATGAGTGTTCATGCGCAGAATGCCGCCATTTGTGGTCATCTTTCGTGAATCGTACTATACTTAGGTTTACAAGGGTTTTTTATGCTTTTCAGATAATAATATGTGGATGCTCATGAGGGTTTGCTTTTTGTGTTTGGGGTAGATCGTAAATGTCGCATTTTTTAAAGGTTTTCGTGATTATTTAGCTGAATTCAAATTAAGTATAAATTATCTCTCTATTATTGAATGCACCTTTTAATTTCATAATTATAACTTTAACTGTATACAGTAAATTTTTAAGTGTCTTATACTTAATTAAAAAACGGCTTTAATTTAATTTAGCAAATAATTGGCGATTATGTTTATAAATATTTAACGATAACGATATGTTTTTAAATATTTCAGTTTGATTCAATTAAATGAAATAATCACGAGAATCTTACAAAAATGCAACGTTTTCGATCCTCCCCCAGCTAACGCTCTTAAGGTGGCAGTGGGCGCCCGTCACCAGCAATTGTTATTTACGCTTTTTATAGGGTGGCCCGCATATCTGCCTCCTGGCTCGCTGGCGCCCATACGAGACCATAGCGACAAGTACATACCGGTCGTGCTTTCCTGTCTCAGTCTATTTCAGCTGTACAGTGCCGACCAACCGTTCTACACAAGATGGCCGTAGCGAAGAGCAATACGCAATTATTGTAAATCTACATGTATAATTTCAAAATGTATGGGAATAACATGAGTACTCAATCGGAATGACATTAGTTCATTCACATACATTTGAGAAATTGTAGAAACGATAATATATCAGCATGTTACTCTTGGCTAGGACCTCAGCCGCGCATGACACACTGGTCAGGAACTAAACTGAAGTTAAGGAAAGGTTTCGTTGCTGGCTAACACGTCATGACAAAGATAAAATTAGGATATCCGCAACATTGGCCAAGAGGTCATCAGGTCACACAAAATAAAGAGTTTACAGAAGGACCGCTCGCACCTTTTTCCAAAACTGCCTAGGGTTACTACTATATTCGCTCTGAATTTTTAAAATGAAGTAAGTAAGTAATACCTACTTGACAGAACCGGCCAAAAACAAAATTCATCATGTGAAAAATTGCACCAACTTCTACAAAAACAAAAATACTCGCGACAGTGCGACTTTCCGTTACGAAGCTCACTGACTTCGCTTGTAAAATCATGTCTCTGTGCGTGCGTCAAAAATGGCGTGTTGTTGTAAGCGGGCTATCTGTCAGAGCGCCGCGCATGTCTAATTTGTGGTCACGTGTAGTTCGAGAATCGCCTCACAGTGCTTGAAGAATTGATCTTGTTATATAACTTATATGATGTTAATGTGTATCGTGCTTTAAAGCGTTGGTAATGCAGAGTATTTGCGTGAATCTTTGATAATGCTTCTGTTGGTCAATATAATAAAACGTAGATTTTTTTTCAGGTGAAAAACCGTATGGTTGCAACATTTGCAGCAAGAAGTTCATGAGTAACTCCAACTTGAAAACGCACATGAAAGTTCACGGTATATTCATTATTAATCATAGAAATAAGGATCCTGGAGATGCCAAATAACCTAGGGTGTTTAGTGGTTTTCACTTCTCATACTCTAAAAGTACGCCAATATAGCCCTACGAAGCGGGGCTAAAGTGACCACTTTAGTCCCTAGGGAGTAAAAAGTAATTAGTTTTTTAATTTCCTTCATGTGACATAGACAAACTCAAACAGCCAGTAAAATCATACTATTATCTGTGGAGTGTGGACCGTCTTCATTGATAAAATGTTGAGAGTTTTAGTTCCATGGTTTGTCCGCAAAGAAGGTGGCGCCATGTGTTTTAAATTGTTTATCTGTGGTTCAGTTCAGAAGAAAAAACTGACCAGAAAATTTTCAGAACTTTTGTCAAGTGTCAAGTTCAGGTTTTAAATGTTTTTGTACTAAATTGACTATTTTCCTCGCACTCGAAGTGAAAAGTACAGTTTGCACCTCGAGACTAAACGCCAACTTAATATACCCTCGGTTTCATTGACTGCTTTCGCACGCTCGGGAGTCAAACCACCTCTGGTATATTATGGCTTCGTTTAGTCTCTCGATATAAAATATACTAGCTAACCACTGTTACTTAAATTTGGATTTTTAAAATAAAATATTAGACAGTTTTTTATTTTTTATTTTGAATTACAATTTACATCTAAGTAAAAAAAGTAGGTAAATGTATCACATACAGAAACGGTCTTTGGCGAGTATGTACGAAACTAAAAATTACTGTTACAATGGGTAGGTACGAAATTATACATATTTACAAAGACAAATTATTCATAATATATAGGTACTAAAGGACAGGACATAAAACAGTCATTAATTAAATAAGACTAATATTACGATATAGGTAATCTTACAAACTACACAAATAACGCAAACATTAAATCAATAATATGTTTATTTACAAATAATTATATTTTTATCTTAAGTTTCATCATAACATTAAAACAAATAGGCAAGAATAATTGAATAAGTAAGTATATTTACTTGAAAAGTGGAGGAGTGGTGGAGTTTGACCACGGAATCTTACGACATTTTGGAATCTTTTTAGATTAAATTTGGTAGAATTTTATGCGCTAAAGGCATTCGACTAAAGTAAATTACTTCAATTTAATAGGTTTACTTAAATAATATATTCTGAACCATGCAGAATTTTTAATAAAGAGATCAATAAGTACATATTAAAATAAATTATTGACAAGATAGGCAAATATTTTGGCAAGTGAATCTTACGCCTTCAAGTTAGGAATCGACATAGCAACGTAATAATATTGGCTTCCAATCTGAATCAATCCGAATTAAACTCATTATCCGAACTAGGTACTGATCCCTTGATTTCAATGTGTTAAAATTCACCTAATATTCAGTTCAATTTATCAATATTTTCTATGGTATGCGTACGTGTTAAAATAAATATGTAAATAAACAATCAGTCTTATATCCAACTTGTTTCGGGTTGGCTGATGAGGTGACGCTATTACAGGAATGTAGTTTTCATAATAAACACTGACAGTTGATGTCGAACCTCAACAATAATTTACTTTAGCTGCAGTCTTTACGGTATAAATTATTAGGTAAGTAATTTCATTTTTTGATATTCAACTGATGCTTACATACTAATAAATTACCTATTACTAAAAAATTGTCTCAAAAATTACGCTAAACCTTCATTGTTTACAGTTACAATAATTAATATGTTGAAAACGAATATTGACCATGAATTGTCGACAATCGTGGAAGTTCTGTTCTGTTGTATGTCCCTTAGACAAACTAACAACATAACAACAAATTTCTTAGTGAAACCAAAATGTTTCTAACAGTTATTGATGGTCTGATTTTGAAAATATTAGTTAGCAGTGACAGGTACAACTGAATTAAAATATTATATGAAATAAGGTAAAAGTAATTAATAAAAAAAGTGAGATCAACTATAAACAGTCCATACTAGTGATAGTTTCATTAATCAAAACATTTACGAGAGACCCCACACTTGTGTTGCTGGCGACCCCCCCACACTAGCGTTTGTCGGCGCCGGGACGACGCAACGCCCAAAAACGCTAGTGTGGGAAGGTCGCCGGCAGGACGCTGACGCTCAACGAACGCTAGTGTGGGGTATCTCTTACTTTCACCTACTGTATTGATAAAACCAATGTGAAAGTTTGAAAAGTTTCTATATTAATGATGTGCTGCTGTTGGCAGTATGATAGCATAAGTATCTCCTCATAATTAGAAGTTAGTAACTAAATACGTTGTTTCGAAGGTTTCTCACTCATAATACTATGATGCAATTACAGTTATGGTCAATCACTCGTGCAGATAATAAATTAACTTAAATATCGCCTACGAATGCTTCGTCCGCAAGGAAGAATACGTAAGTACACTGCTGTTTTTATCACACAGGACAGAAAATGCCTGACTGGAGACCATTGTTTGGCCAAACAAGATGGACCGCGCACCCACCCACAAGGAGAAACGGATTTCCTGGGGTTGGGCGGATGACACTTAGAAATAATATAGAGGAGACAAAAGAAAGTCTGATTTAAGATGGTCATGATGATGACATTCAGAAGTACAAAAATGAGAGATTAAATCTAATTTTATACTGTACTAACACTTTCTTCTTCTATAAAAAAACTTAAAAATCTATTGTACGTAGCAGCAATAGCTGTTTGGCAGTACATGCTTAATTATTTAACAAATTAATTGTGTAATAATAATAAAAAATACTAATCTATGTCGGGATTCATTGTAAATCATAAATGTAAGTAGCAAATAGACAACACTTACCATAAAAACTATCACTATTTCTTACTATACAAATCAGTTGCATTCAATAGAAATCAAAGATTCTAGCGCTTCTAAAATATTAGCTGACGATGCGGCGGACATCTCTTAGAGGCGCTGCTAAGTAAGTACCTTTAAACGTAGCCAATGACAATTGATACACTAGATATGTTACGTTCATAATCGACTTTAAAAACTGGCTCAGGAGCCCTCAGATACCTACTGAAGTCATTATGGAGCAGTTATATTAATAGAAAAAGTAACAGGAGTAAAAGAGATAGCTATCTTGTAAAAAATACTGTAAGTCACTCTTTACACAACATATCTGCTTCTTTTAATATTTTCATCATTGACGGTGTTCAACGAGATTCTATTGAAATTCTTCGCGTGACAAAGGTACCTGAAAGGCGCCATTTTCAATTAGACCCACCGACCAACGCCACTGTCGACACTTGAGATCAACATAAAGGCCTGCGCAGACGCCGTACGCGGAGAAAAAAGTACTCTCCGCGAATACAAAATCCCCCGCAGACTCAACCCACACGGTGTGCGATCATTTGTTGTCCGAGAGTATTTAAATATTCTGAGATTATGTTGTGCTGTAACTTACATGAAGTTTAAGCAAAAGAGAAGGCGTTTTAAAAGATACTGGGCCCGCGCACTTTAATCCGCAGCGATACGCTCTGCAAGTGTCCGCGGTGTTTCGGCGGATTTTTGGTTCGACGTGCTTTTAGTCGGTCGTGTGCGTTGCTCGATACAGTTTGTAAGGGATTTATTTTGACGGAGAAAAAAGTACGCCGCGTATAATACGTCGTCTGCGCAGGCCTTAAAATAAACTTTCGTTAAAAATATATTTTTACAGAGACCGTGATTTTGATTTAGCTAGCTATCAATACATTATCCACGAACGTTTACTATATTTCATTTCCAAATTGAGTGTTGGGTATCCTAACGACGGTGTCTCTCGTTCCTATTTTATCAGAGTCTATGAGAGAGCTGGTGCTATGTTTTTTCGTTTTCGGAGCGAGAGGCGGAACCTCGCTGGATGTGGAGCGATTGTCATCTGTCATTTTGGAGCTGGAGCCTGCTGTGTTGAACTTTTTGAGGCTTCCGGTAGCTAGAGAGCCGTTTGAAGAAGAGCAGTGAGGGGGCAAGAGCGGTACCTTTTCCTGCAGGTCGCGCGAGGAGCCGGCCGCGCGGTGCGCGCACGCGCCGCTGCTGCTGGCTTCCGACGGCGCCGTCTCTGGGCATCCACCCATTTGGATCCATTCTTGGATTCTATTGAAACGACGAATTCATTTATAAAAAAAATCATGTTATTTCAAAAGTTAAAGCTAGGTCTTTAGATCCTAGGATTGTATGAACGATCTGGAAGAGATATCACTTTATACTGTTGCACTTTTATGTTGTTGATGCGCTAAAAATAAAAAATCTAACCATTCTTACTTCTGTGAATAAAGAGTCAGCCATTCTGAAAACTAGTCATATTTAGAACATCTAAATTCAAACATGACTCATGTTTGGATCGGATTGGATCATTGGATCTCTGATCTGACACTTACTGACAGGCTGGAGGACATAACCTTTTTTTTTAATGACAACACACCTCTTGTAATGGTCTCGAAATAGGGATTAATATCCCTGTGTTACAAGGTACCACATAAGGAAATAAGCCAGAGACGTCTCCCAGCTTACCCAGACCCGAGTAAATTCAGAAAAGATCGTTTCCACCCGACCGGCAATCGAACCCGGGACACTACGGAAATCGAGGCGAGAAACCGTGCTACAGCCACCAAGCCTATCGTGTCGCTAAATTTCGAACATTGCAAAAGGTTCCCTTAAGAAGGCTAAAGCATTACAGGGTTGCCAACGGATTTCACGACTTCATAGGCTGCGGTAGTAACCGCATACCATAAGGCGGTGGCGCGTATGATGTTGTATTGGCGTTTATGTAATTAGCCTATATACTGTTGTTGCTGGGCAAAGGCCTCCGTCGTTGAAATCAATTCATCGCTACAATTGATGGGTACCTACTGGCTTAATCACCACAATCCCAAAAATCCGAAAACGCATTTTGCTCGACTTGGGAATTGAACCGGGTTGTTACGGGTTTCGAGCCATGGAGGCATTATTGTGTTGGCGTTAGATAGGTACTAACTACTAAGGGCCCGTTCCAAATCGCTTTTCGCTGAGTGGTTTTTTTCACCCTCGTCGAATAGAGAGAGACAAAACGAGCAAAACCTGCGTCTGACAGCTGTCAAGTGAATTTCATCGGGCTCCAGGCACCGGTAGAATTCGCACTTGTCAGAGTGATAAACGTCACCTGAACCCGTTCCGAAACAACTGGGAAACTGTCAGGTGACAGCTCCGTCATCTTCGATTTCACTTTGGGTCAATTTAGAACGGGTTCGAGTGATTTTCACTCCTCAGAGTGAAATTCCACTCGATTTGAAACGCAGCCCATGTGTCTGTAGTAAAGTGGACACTACTCTAAATCGGTTCAGTAGACAGTAGTTTTTGCGTGAAAAAGTAACAAAATATACACATACATACATCTTCACAAACTTTCGCATTTATGATATTAGTAAGAGTAAGATTAGTAAGAAGTAAGATAAATACCTATTGACAATCTCCTCGAAGTTGGGCCTCCGCTGCGGCGTGTGCTTCCAGCAGTCGCGCATGAGCGCGTGCATAGGTGCCGGGCACGCGGCCGGCGCGCCCAGCAGCTCGCCGCCGCGCACCATCGCTATCACTTCCTGGTTGCTGTACCTGCATGTCGGATAGGCGTTAGAAAGTTGAAGGAAACCCTTCGTAGAGGTCGATAAACTGAAGTTTGCTTGATACCGATATTTAGGGACAGTGATGCAGTGATGTTGTATGAACGTTGTACCACTATTATAGGTAGAGTGACGGGTAGCTAACTCCTACAGAGTTGCTTAAAGCAAATATGCGGTATAATGAGACAAATCCTGATACGTCAGACATGGCATACCGTATTTAAAAGCGTATTACGGAGCGTCAGTTTAAACGTGAAACTTCGTGGAATGAGCTAAAAATGCAGTAGCAGAAACAGATATCTTTATTGTTTATGGTTTCCATATACTTATTTTGAAACTAGAATATTGTCTGTGATGTTTTCTCGATTTATAAAGGACATTGAACATTTTTGTATGAACGTTGGACCAAGTGCTGCCCAACATTGAATCATAGTGCACAATGTTCCTTAGACTATTACTAGTCTGTAACCAGTGGCACAGAAACATGGCCCTTACTAGAGCGACACAAGCAGGAGCTGCGCGTCACGAAAATGAAGATGCTGCGGTGGATGTGTGGAGTCTCACGCAAAGATCGCGTGCGGAACACCCACATCCGCGGCAGCCTTCGTGTTCGTGACATCGCAGACAAGCTGCAGGAGTGCCGTCTTCGTTGGTATGGTCATGTCTCACGGAGATCGGCAAACTACGTGGGCAACAAATGTCTGGCCATGCCGCCCCCGCCAGGTACCCGTAGAAGAGGTCGACCCAAGCAGCGGTGGCTCGAAGTCGTCAAGGGTGACATGCGTGCCAACAGACTCACCACTGAGGATGCACAAGACCGCGCGAAGTGGGTCAAGAAAATAAGAAAAGGCGGACCCTGGGACCCCACACACTAGTGTGGGTTCACAACCGGGATAGACCGCACGGATGATGCTAAACCCAAAGCGCTTCAGAATCTATCCAAGGAGTATTGAGAAAAAAATATCTATCAGTTTTACAGTGAAGAAAAATCATAAACAACAGCTTATTTTTAAAATAGAAGACAGTGATTACAAACCATGGATTAAATTTTATTATTATAACAACACTTAGTTAAGGATACTCATTTAATTATTTAGTTGTTACATAGGTTAGGCCTCATGTAAACATTTAAATACCTAATCAATCGTCATAATCATCATCCTCTATAAATATTTAATCTAAAAATGAAGCACCTCACGTCTTGGTGCATAGCCCACCGCAAAAACCAAACTAAGCAAACAACGTGGGCACAACTAGCAAGGTCGGGACCGCACTCAGGGAGAAAATAATATTACATTTCAAAAGTTAAGCACCAAAAAGCCGTAAGATAAGTTTTAGGTTCTATTTAACCCCGTGGATGTTTTCTTTTTTTTGAAGTATATTTTTTTATCATATCGCTTCATGTAAGAAAAGAAATAAAATTATTTCTATGCCTGGCCAGCATTTGGTTCAGCCAGATCGGTCTATCTCCTTTATAATGAAAGGACAAACAGAATACTTACAACAAACAACAAACAAACAACTGTACAAAAGTATCTGAAACTAACTCTTAGGAGTTCCTAGGAGTTTTGATCAAAAATAAGATCGTGGGTGAAAATATGGTAATGGAGACAGCATCAGTTTCAAACCATGCAAAGCATTACTTAATGAGTATGTTTAATACTATAAACTTACCCATAATAAGGTTGAAGACCATAACTATATATTTCCCATAGTACAACTCCATATGACCATATATCACTCTCTGTTGTGAATTTTCCATACAAAATAGACTCTGGTGGCATCCATCGAACTGGCAATAAACTTTTTGATTGAACCTATAATAAAAAACAATGATCACAATGTAAACGTATGTGCAAGTTTAAATCTTCAATCAGTTTGGTAATTTATGTAGGAGGAATGTACTTAAATACTATGTTGTTTGATAATATAGGGAACCAGCTGCTCTAAGTAAGTTTTGAAATTAAAAATGAGTAGAAAACATAAACAATGTGGGAAAACCGTGAAAAAGCTGTTCCAATAAATACTCACCCGATAATAATCTGAGCTGTAGATATCTCTTGAAAGCCCAAAATCGGATATTTTTACAACAAAATCATCAGACACTAAACAATTTCTAGCTGCCAAATCTCTGTGCACATAATGATGTGATGCTAAATATTGCATTCCAGATGCAATATTCTGTGCAATGTTCAGTAACCTCAGTGGCGGTAAGCCCTTGCCTGACGGAGGGGCTCTGCCCATGAGGAATTCGTGAAGGTCTCCGCGCGCCATGAACTCAAACAACATACACAAGGGCTCCTCACGAAGTGCAACCCCAACTATACAAACAATGTTATCATGGTTCAGTTCCGAAATTAAATCTATCTCCCTCCTGAAATCTGCCTGAGTTTTACTAGATGCATTCTCTTTTAATGCTTTCACTGCCACATATAGAGTTTCGCCATTCTTCTTGAGTGCACCTTTGTATACTTTCCCAAAAGCTCCTTCTCCTAGCTCCTCTAAAAATTTTATTTGGGAAAGGGAATACTGTGGAATGCGTAAAACACCATTGCCACGGGTGTTTCTGGTTAAATGTGGTTGATTGTTAATGTTTTGATTAGTCAACAACTCATTCATTTCTATAGGTGAATTAAGTCTTGAATTTCCATAGATATTTTTATCAGCATTGGGCAAGTTTATATCTCTTATTGTTGCGGCACTCCCTTTGTTTCTATGTCTGTAGCAAAGGCAAATGATAAAACTAACTATAGATACAGTAAGCAGCAGGAAAATGACAACTATGTAAATCCATATTTTATGTGCACATTTGTTGATGTCACAGAGTTGCTTTTCTGTCTTGCCATCTTTTTCTACAACACACCAGGGCTGAGATCTAATGCCTGCAGGATTCCTGCAATAACTATGAAGTCCCGCAAGTTCAGGATAGTCTGAAACCTTCACATGGAGTTGCTTCGACCACTCAGTGCAGGCCATTCCATTGTCTGCCACGTTAACTCTACCAAGGTAACCGCTTCCATTCTCCCAGTAACACTCATCATCAGAAACCATTACAGGGCCAATTCCAATCTTAAGGCACTCTGGATCTTCTTCTGGCAAGTTATGACATTCTTCTAGGTTTAACTGCTGCCCAATATGGGGGTGTCTCTTAGCTATAGCATATTCAGTTTGACACAACTCATTTTCTAAAATTTCACAATCTTGTTTACAAACTCTTCTGAGGATGGTTGCGTTGTTGCGAAAGTTCAGTACTTCGAGTAAAACACTTTTGTTTGCCCCATTGATGAAATTGGGCATGAAGCCTTGTGGCAAACTTTCAAAAGCAATAGGGACCAGATTTTCACCTACACTAGGCGTGTCAGTAGTGGCTGAAAGGATCTCAAACAGATGTTTTGCTTCTTCAAAGAAGTTTTTGTTGGTTTCAAGTGGATCTCGACAAATAGGGAATGTAGAATAGCAAAGGCTGGGCACTGCATAGTCTTCACATTGTGAGCTTATATCATTGGAATATTTTGTTACTTGAAATGCTTTTACAAGTTTGTCTTCAAGCGCAGCTTGAGTTGTGTTATATGGTACATACACAAATTGACTTTTCAAATGAACAGAGCATATAGTGCCAACATATTCTTGACAAATTGGCTCTAGCTTTTCAGGTGAAGTAAAGTGATTTGTTGATTTGGAAACATTTTCATGTTCTGTCTTCATATCTTCAGACTTGAGATCTGGAGTAGTCTTGACAATCAGTTCCAACTCATTATTTGGAAAGAGTGATGTATAAGTTGGTATTTCAAACTTGTCTAAGTCATCTGCAGTTTTCAGTACTTTCAGTGTGGTTGTTTGATACTTTTCATAATTTTGTTTAATGACACAGGTGTAGTTTCCTTCATCAGACATATCTATATTTTTTATTCTTAAATTAGAACCAATAGTGCCATTATGCATGTCTATTTTTGTAGAAGCCTTTAATTTATGATTGTCTGTGTCTGATATTATTTGACTATTCTTTAACCAATAGAATTTTACATTTTTCATAAGTGTCTGCTGAATGTGATCTGGTGGAGACTCTTTCAGTGAAGTTTCAATGCCTTCTTTATTTTTAGTATATTTTTCTACCTTGGTAAAGTTCAATATTGCCTCGCATTTGAAACGTACGTCTGATCCCAATGGTTTTCTAAACGATGGTGGTAGAGGTTTGGAGAAATAAATGTCCAGCTTGATATTCCATACTTTCTGCTCAGACGTGGAATTAGCCTTGAGTAACGAATGAGGCTCCAATTTGGCTATAATTGAGGCTTTGCATTTATGTGAAGAAAAACATAAAACAACAATCAAAGTGAAGAATTTCATGACTAATGCTTTCCATTCCATAACCCACGAAGGTGAACAGCAGGGTTAATTTTCTACACCGCACTCGCACGCCATATTAATGATAGTTTATTTTAACTTGAACAAGTCAATTAATTCATAAACAACAAAATGTAAAATTTTATCACAAAACAAAATATAAATCACTTGTGTTGTACACTTGAAACCTAGTGACTTTTTACTTTTTCACAATTTTGTGGCACGCACTAGTGCCGTGCTGCTGATTGTCAGACTATACCGTAAACTAAATCGATTATTTTTTCATTCGAAATACCCAATTTATGGGTTTGTTTGATCATTATCAAAAATGACTTTCGGTAAAATCGTAGTTTCGGAAGCAAATATAAATTATTCATTATTAAATACTGTGTCATTATTACCTGTTAAGCTATCAAAATTCGGTCACAAGCAACATTACGTTAATTTCGTCAAATCACGTCATGTCTATAGCCATAATTTCAAATAAATAGCAATCCTCATTTGACATAATTTCAAAAAGATTAGAGTGGTTTTCGTTAATTGCTATATTGTTATATTATGTAGTTAAGTCTTCTTAAGGCAAAATTTTACAAAGCATCATTACATTATGGATTTTAAAGTTAGGCTTTCGAAATTATGCTATTTGTTTTAAAGTATTAAATTATGGCTAGAAAAGTGGTGTTTGATGTTATGCCTTTGAAACCCAAATGAAATTATGGCAAATGACTAATTTTATTATGCGTTACAAAGAGTCCTGCAATTAGGGCAATGAACATTATGCTTTACCAGATTGCCTACTAAAACACTTAATGTTTTTTGCCATAAACTGGTACTTATGTCTTATCTTACTTGCTTAGCTTATCATAATAGGTAAGTGTTCAAGGAATATCACAAATAAAATATCATTCAATAATGGTATTTCCGTTAAAATTTTATTTCTTAAAACAACTTGACAGATTCTTGCAACATGTAAGTACAATCCAACGACTTCCTTAACTAATTAACTTTAAGTAGGCCAACAGTAGGTTAGGTCCTATGACATTCGGCACATAGCGATTTAAATTATTCTGAATCATTAGATAATTCTTCCTGCAATTCCTCTTTAAGGATCAATCCACCAAGTAATGTGGAATCTGGTGGTAACCATTCGCAGCTAGTGTCGTCTGACGAACAAACCTGTAAATAAGAACCGTTAGATCAAGTGTGGAAAAATGTTTGCTTAAACTATAAATCTTAATTAATTTTAAGGTCATGTAATTTAAGAGCATGTGGAGCTGTATATAAAAATGTTGTACATACTCGCACAGCTTTCTCTTAGAGGCTTTACCTACGTAACCTCAGTCTATATAGCTTAATTCACATGTCAGATTATAGTGCGACCCGACCCATCAAAAATAGCACTGAAGCAGGTTTAGCAGTTGGTTTGGTCTGAAAAAAAAGCTACCGAAACCATATAAATAGAGCGTTCTTCTCTTTTTCTGATAATATTAAATTACCTACTATAAGGTTGCGGGATGTGAACACAGCTTCTAAAATAATACACTTACTAAATAATAAAACCATAATTTGTTAAGAAAAATATTTAGTTGTCAGTTGCTCACCTGACACCTGCAGTTGAGTGCCTCTACGAAGTGGTAGTTGTCAGTGCCGGGCTGGACCCCAGGGTCACATTGCTTCAGCTTGGCCGAAGCTGGCTTCCGCTCGCCATGGACGCATACTGGGTGATGCGATTCTTTGTATGGGAACTGCCAGTCTGAAATCTAGTAGAATTGTTTCTTTTTTTACACTTTCGTTCATAGTTTTTCTTTGCCTTGTCTGGTTAATTTAAGTTTAACCAATAAAGTCTTACTCGATTGCTGTTGATTGGTTGGGTGCCAGATTTTGTACTAATAATATATTTATTGAGCTCGCATACATACAAGTCGTTTACCTAATGTGCGTGACAAGATTCAATTCCGTTGGAATGGCTTTGCTACGCTGTCCATGTTATTTTATTACTTAAGTGTTTAATTACATAACATAGGCCACTCTTTTTTAGAATAGAAAGAGGTAGAAAACAACATGTATGAAGCAGTTCACTCACTTGTTTACGTAGGTTTATCAATCTTGTATTACTCGTACATACTCAGAACTAAAGTAGGTACTTCCAGTCGATAGCAAAAAAGTAAATTATGATTAATCAAAATTTCACAATGGTCATAAGAATGAATTATAATTAAAGTACATTATATGTCATTCACGTATTATTTATACTACATTAACTGTTATTAACTACAGAGCTAGTCAAACATATTTTTTCAAAATATCCAAATAAAAAGATAGCAGTGGTAATATTTTGAACAATATGAATACGAGTAAATTACCAACATTTGTTAGTAAAGATTCATACCTCGTAAGATAAGCAGTATCCCCAACAAGAGTTGATCTCGACGTCACCCCAGCAGCGTCTTCCGTTCAGATCGGTCTGCATCGCCTTGTGCATGTAGGTCCTGGGCCGGCAGCGCGCGCCGAAGGCCCCGCACCCACACATCAGCACCACACACCACATTACCACCACCCGCATCCAACCAATCAATGATCTACTCCTAACCATATTAACTAAAGGCCAGTCTCATCAGAACCTCAATCTTCGTCTGGCAATGTTTCTCGCCAAACTGTTTTTATAAAGGACCATGAGGACGTCAAACAAATTTCTTCTGGCTCAGTTCACATCACAATGGCGCTCGAACCATTAGCCCCGGATTGCGCTGTTAAACGCTGGATAAAAATAAATGAGAACTCGCTTGGAATACATTTGAATATTTAACTTTAGTACCTTTTTTGTTATACGAGTAATTTATTCAACTGTTTACTATTTTTGGTAATTACTGCTAAGAACGTATTGTTAATACTTACCCAGGATAGTGTAAAGGAAATCAGTCCAATCAGTATCTATTTGAATAGATATTATTATTTTAACATTTAAATTCTAAATATAGTCGGTATGGTGTAGTTCTATATGATATCAATTTACTAAACAATACAAAACATTTTTAATGAGTTAGTGGATTATCCTTGTCCAGTTTCATTTGGACTTCTAAACATTTCAACGGACTACCAAGCGTAATGCAATGTCGATGAATACGAGATTTCATATTTGTTGCCCTAGTCCCAGAGTGAAGACTTTTCATGTAAACCAGAAGCACCTGGATAACCAAACACCCGCAGTATTATCTGTTTCAAAACCAGACATTTTGCTCTGATGGGGTAATTGAACCCGCGACTCTTTGCGTCTTATGCCGCGCAGTGGTTACGCTGTGCTAAAACAGTCGATAAGAATAAAATTGAGTTGAATCATAATTTTTTATTCATTTTAATTAAGTTAAGAAGCTAACAGTACGAATGACTGTTAAAACAACACCGTAATTAAATTTAATTTTATAGAAAGCTCTTTCGTGACTTTATCTAAAATGGATGGTGATATTACTGCTTTACATTGTGTAGAAAGTATGAGTCATTATCCGACGCAGGCAGTCTGTAGGCCGTTCGTCATTCGGTACAATTTAAATCCATTGTGATTTTGCGGGAGCCCATATTTGCGACTGCCCTTACCGCCATATTTGTGTAACAAGGGCTTGCTGCTGACAGGGAACTGTGAACAGTGGCGCGGAACGGCAATTCTTTAGAAAATTACGTAGATTAGATGGTGCAATCATGTAACTAGCTATCTTGGTACCTAGTTTATGTCCACCACTTCCACCAGTCACCGCGTATTTAAGAAGTTACTTACTATCTGTCTTTTCATAATAGTAAATGCCAGTACTCGTACATACCTATTGAAATTAGAACAGAGTTAAAATTGAGATAATTACAATACCATTATTTGTAAATCAACAATTCGTTCCATCATCAGCCTAGCTGCTGCTTCCTTTTGCCCAACAATTACCTAATCAACCATTGTTAAGTCACATCGAACGGCTTTAAACAGTACTTAACGTTATCACCCGTCTGCGCCAGAAGGAGGGTTATGTTTTTCGAGAGCATGTATGTATGTATGTAAATATGTATAATTGTTTGGCACGCTCTGCTGCCTTAGTATATCAAAATAAAGTAAAATAACACTGACGGATTTTTGGTTTTCTACCCAACTCCTTAAAAATAAAGGGCTTGAAATAGCGATTCCAATACTGGTTATTCAACTATAAAGTCTGAAGTAAAAACTAATCATTAAAAAACAAAATACCCGACTGCAAAAGGAAAAACAAGCTCGTTCGCAACTTTTTCAGTGGTAATTTTTTCATTTTTTTTAAAATTAGGTTTTATTGAAGTTGGTGATCAAACTGAATCTAACATCACTTTATGTAACTACGGTTTTAACGTCCTTGATGAATATGACACACTTGTTGATTAGATAGGTACATTACATACTTACATAACAATAAAACATCCAAAGTTCTCCCATATGTTTTGAACCAACTCTTAGGAACGCACTCTTTTTTATTTTTTCGGACGCAATGGCAAACATTCGCAAATTGAAATCACACTATGCCTAAAGTGCAGTTTAAATAGTTATGTCGCACAGTAGGTTAAACGCATAAGCACTAGGATATTCATGAAATCAAGCACAAAACTCAGGTCCTTTGCCGACGGCGATGGCCGATTGCCCTCACTTACTTCCAAAACAGCCATCGCGAAAGCAACTCGTGTTCCGCACGAATTACACAGAGCGTCGTATGTGCACACGTTTATAATTTGTTTATCAAGGCTTCCTTAATTATTTTAGGATTTCTTAAGTTGAATCAAGTCGATACTTAATATTCTTTTGGCAATCATACGATACATATTAAACTTCATTGGTGCAGTGTTTACCTTCAACAGTGAAAATAAGAAAGAACGCAATTTACCATAAGTATGTAAGTCGGTAAGTTTATTTTCTCTACCTCTAAACATTTTCCTATTACCTATGTATCTTTTCGTTGAGGCGATTGATACAGGCCAAGGCCTAATAATGTATAGGCAAGCCTATACCATCAAAAGTTATTGGTTCAATATTCACCTAGGAAAAACACTCTGGATTACTCTGGAATGCTTCAGTTGGACCTTTCAGTCGTTAGCTGGAAAATGTGTCATAAAAGGTGAAGCTTCATAAGTATTAGCTTTTAAATCTTTTGCACCATCCACGTCTATAATTTCTCTGTTCGACCGTGTAGTAGACCGTGTGGTAGAGAATGCTAATGGCATTAGGTCCACCCATTGTTTTTTTACCCTTGTGCAGCAAAAATAAATAAATACAATATTATTCTACCATGGCAACAAATCAGAGTTAATAATAAATCGAGAAGCCTTGAAGAGATTGCGCTAGTAAGAAATATTTACTAGACTTACTAAAATGAACATTTTCATACTTTCAGGATAATGTATGAAGAGCCTACAAACGTCACGTCACATACGCTTTTGGCGAAGGTCATGTTGGGCCCTTGTCACAGAATGATGCTGATATTTTCCATTATTTTATTATTATCAGGTAAAACGTTACCCATTGAAATCAGTATTTTAGTATATTTTGATTTAGTATTACTATGTTACTGTTTAATTAAATTAATCTCATAGATAAAACATATAAAATTAAGATTTTTCATTAAAAGAACATTAGAATCAGTGATCGATCAGATCTGTGATCTTATGCATCACCAAGTTTTAAACTATACTGATTGTTTCTTTTCCAAAAATTATATTTGAATATTTCCGAATCAACAACATTACATACTGATGTTGAATAATATTTATCTACGAAATTATTCACTTTTTTTAAGGAATTGAACTTTTATAACTTTTCTATGACTTTTTAAGCAGTGTTGCTGTTCCAGAAAGCATACGATCTATTAAGCTTTTGGATCTTCGCGTCCCAGCCCACGTGTTACGGGGTGCGCGCGCGCATCTATCATGCAGCTGGCACCTCGGGCCAACTGAAGTGCTCTATTCCGTCAAGTGGTATAAGGACGGCATGGAGTTCTTTAGACATGTACCACGAAATGAAGAACAATGGGCAAAGTTTAAGCTGCCAGGCGTTGACGTCGAGGTTGGTAACAGTAATGTAACTAATTAGCTTTTACCACACCTTACTCTTACCTTTCTCTTAGTAGAAAACTTTTAAAACTTCATTTGACCCCAGTGCTGGGCTGAGGCCTTTTTTGAAAATCCCTTTTTGCTGCTACATATAGCTCAATCCACGCTACGTCAAAATCCCTGATGTTTCAAAGGGATTTGTGTTTCACAAGCAGTACAAAAAAAAATTCATTCAAATTATATACACCTGTAGACAGATTCAAGAAATGGGTGGTGTCAAGGGATTTTATTACAATCATTACAAAACGCTTCTGTTTCATACAATTCATCCAAAAAATCGTTAGTATTCATTTTGTATTTAGGCATAAAAAACGTATCGTTTGAAAGAGGGGGGAATACCTATTAATATTTTTTATTTGTTTTATTCATTTTGTCGGAGTTTCCTTAATTTGGTATAAGGCATATTTTTGGCCTTGGTTCTAATACGATAACGGACAGGCTCTAAGTTTTCAGTGATATACTGTTATACTGAATTTATTGTTGTCAATAGGATTCAGATGCGTCGGGTGCAAACTTGACGCTGTCTCCAGTTTCCCTGAAATCATCTGGACGGTACCGCTGCGAGGTATCTGGAGAGAAACCTCTGTTCCCGACAGTCTCCAATCATGCAGATATGGAGGTGATAGGTGATGACTACTTACTAACTGTACTAACTATCACAACTAAATGAACCATTTTCTTTTGCTTAAATCATGGATTTTTCCTGCTTTCAGTTCTCCCAGACCATGGGCCAATGATAACAGGGTTCCATTATCGATACCGAACCGGTGACAAGGCCAAGATAAACTGCACCTCAGGGTGGTCTTGGCCGCCCACTCAACTGGCGTGGTACATTAACGGGGAACCTGCTCCGTTATTCACGATTCACCAAAAACAACAAAAGGACGACAACGGCCTAGTAGTTACTAGCGTCTTGCTAGATTTCATCATTTCCGAGAAAATATTCACAGAAAACCAGATCAAAGTCAAAGTAAGTTTCATTCTAAAAATGTATTATACTTAAGACCTTAGACATACTTACTTAGCTTATCTAAATTAGTAAGGTATTGTTTAACCTATTGATTTCTAAGTTACCCTTAGTGCCCGAGCCCGACTGACACTCCCACTTAATTTGTTTTTATTGTTTCAGTGTCTCGCCACTCTATTTCCGTTTTATTGGAGGAGCAACGACAGAAATGCAATAAAACAATGGCACTCTGACACCCAGGAAACAATGCAAAATAAGAAAACTCTGAAAATGTCCTTATCTAACAGAATCAGAGTCAACTCAAGTTACAGACAAGATTCTGTCACCAGCGTTGTAATAATACTTGCAACAATATTGTGCACATCCTTCAAAACAATTCCCTAAAATGGTTTATACTTAGTTCACGTGACTATTTTAAATTATAGGTATATTCGATTAGACGATACGGTTGGCGTAGCGCACTGTGCAGCGCACTTCCTCTCCTTGACTTAAGTGTAATTCCAGGTTCGATTCTCGGTCTGGAAACGAACCTTTATAAATTGGCTTATGGTCTGGGCGTACTGGGAGACACCCTTGAAATACGTGTTTAGGTACCATGACAATAAGAGTTTTCTTTCGCGCATATTCATTTATTATTGTCATGTTTTCAATTTATTAACACACCGTCCATCAGTAGGTCGCTCTGTATCTACTGGCTCACCGGTTGAATGGCCCTTGTCATGATGCAAGGGCAAGCCCAACCCTGCCGGGCCAGTGCAGCCTGTTTTGCAGCAGGGGCTGCGGCTGCGAGCAGTCCGTAATCAAGCTTACAATGGGGCATGCATGTTTTCATTTCATACTTCAAGCGCACTTATCCGTTTCTGTCCTGATGGGCATTAGCCTTACTTTTGTATGGTAGGTACTGTTTGAATAGTGAAAATAAACAAAAAATACAACGTAAGAGATCAAGAGATACATTTACTTTACTCTACCACTAATTTAACCAACACTTACATTTTGATTTACAAAAATAACTACAGCAGAGTGGATATACCTACTTACCTACTACCTATTAAGTATTAGATTTTCGGTTTTGTATAGCTATCATGGATATTTTTTAAGGTGTGGCTGTGGACTTCTGTAAACTTTAAAAGTTTTAATCTATCAAATTGCAAACTGATATATGACTAAATACTTACTTATTTTTTAGATTAATTGATTTGTTTTAATGATTTTAAAAACATATTTGTCAATTTGAGTAAGTATTTATTTTGACAAATTTTAATGTCAATTTTACGTATAAAAATATTAAGATGATTGGCATCTTGTTTGTGTTGTAAATAATGTTAATAAAGTGATTTAAAGTACATGTTTTTGAATCCACTATCGCTGTAAATTTAAGTGTTTTGTTAAATTCATCTAAAATGATTCAAGGAGAAAAAGATAATATTAGTTTTAATAGGTCCCAAATTATGTCAAGTCCAAGGGATTTTCGTGGTAAGAAAATAATTATGCACTAATTCTAAGTTATGTACCTATGCTTTGATATTGATTTTAGTCAAAAAATTTAACACGTTGATGTTCTGGTAGTCGCTAGTCTATTTTATCCGTAACTTCACATAGGTACCTACCCTATTCAAACCTACCCTAAATTATTACACTAGGTTGTTCTTTGATAAGTGAAAGAATAACTGAACGATCATCTTAAAAGTTAATCAATTTTTATAAATGGGTTTATACCTGGTAGTTATTAATACCTACTTACTGCGAAATGAAAGCGCATGCTCAGTAGGTAGGTGATATGTAAGCACTAATTGAGTGGCCAATCATGTTTCTGTATTAACTTTTATTTTGAGGTATTCAAACAAAATCAGAAGGCCATTTGTATTTTTGTATGAAAACCTTGAAGGTAATAGAAAAAATAAAATTTTCTCTCAGAAAGTTTATCCATACATACCGGATTGAGTCACGTATGTTTATACAATCTTATCACCTTTTTCGTTCCTAAATCTCAAATGATCAATATAAACATATAAAGTTCCGATTCCTAGAGAACAAACTGACGGCTAACAAACTGACTGGGTGGTGGCATTATAAGAGTAGATTGTTACACAAGGTGAGAATGTTACCTTTTCAATGCACGAGATGGTTTGGCGCGCGAGCGTAGCGAGAGCGCTAATTGTTTGAGGGCATTGAAAAGGTCTTTCTTCTGAGGTAAACACTCTGCTTTTCATTACGAATATAAGGAAAGTAAATAAAAATCAGATACATAAGTTCAACCAACAAAATTTTATTGAAACATTACCTACAACAAAGTTGATGATATTTCTATTTAAAGTTTATATTTTTTCATTTCAATCATAAATGCTTAGCTCAAATTTATTCAATTAAATACTAATAAAGTGAAACATACATTAATGAGTATATTCCTGGTCCGATTGTTTAAATATTCATTTGAAATCAAGATAAAGAAATTTCAAATACAGCTGTGGCTGAATAGAATACATCGACTTCCCGCAAAAGGAATGTCAAAATAGAAGGTGATATTTGACAGTTATTTACTTTCAGCCCTAGGGCTGAAAAAAACTTTACAGCCCAAGGGCTGAAAGTGAAGCTTTCAACCCTATGCTCAGGCAACTTCAAGCGAACTTCCCGTGTATAAGTAATGAAAAATATTAATCGTCATTGGCTGACGGGCAATCCTGATTGAGTAGCCTACTACCCACTTGATTAGCAATCAAGTCAAATTGCAATTTAGAGAATGAGGATCTCTTTTTGCGACTTCTTACTTTAGTGCTTTGAAGTAACTTGAATATGATTTGAACAATTTTCCTACTGTGATAGGGTATAATGTGCTCCTTGTAAACTGTACTGAAAACTTGTGTTGATTCGATTAAATCTAGACAATCGATTAAAGTCCATTGTTTCCTGCGCATCCCTAACACAGTGTGAAAGTGTTGCCAACTCAGCACTTTCGGTGCCAGATCTGGCACTATTTTCATGTCTCTAGCACTGAAATTTTATTAACAGTACCTAGCACTCAATCTAGCACTAAATAGTTAGCTATCTTCTTTACTTATTTAAATTAAAAAGATCAGCATAAGCCAGATATACCTTAAGTGTAAGTGAGCCACAGCCATCCAAACAACAGGGGCCCGATTCTGCTAATTAAAAGCCAATGGAATCGTAATTGAATGAAACGATTTTGACACTAAGACCATACTAAATCTGTTAAAATCACACCATTCAATTACGATTCCATTGGCTTTTAAATAGCAGAATCGGGCCCCAGCAGTGCAAGGTAGATGAGAGGAAAACTTTGGTTCGAAGGGGATTTTTATTAATTTTCATATTTAGACTCATTAAGCAATAACTCTGTATTTTTTTATAATCAATAATTGTGACAGTAATAGATATTTCGGAACTACTACTATTTTTGGAAATTCCCTGGCTTTTTTTGAAGTATCATTTGCCGGGTGTTGGCAACCCTCTAGCAGAATGTCAAAAATTATAAATGTCGCGACGGTGGTGGTAGTGGTGCATCTAATAAAAAGTTTTGTAATTTATAATTAATAATTGCATTGTGCATTCAATTCATTCGACTAAAAGATGTCGGACGTGTAATAATGTTATTGAATCGTTATATTCTTAAACTTAACTAACCAAAATCGAACCTGATATAAACAAAACAAACATGTCTCAAAGATCACAAAATAGATCTAGGATTAAAATGTGTAATAAATCCGTTTTTCATCTTCAAGACAAGAAAGCCGATGACAAAGAACTACCCATTGGTTTGATCAAGTCTGCGAAGCGCACCGGACAGCTCAGTTTGTGCAACAGAGGACTGGGCACTGGTGAGTAGCAACCAATAAATAAACTTTAAGTTAGCTGTAGCTTCCAATTGTTACAATAATTGGACTACACAAAATATTTTATTGCCTTTATTTCCACAATAGTGACCATTCTGTTAAACCAGCTTATAAAAAAGACTTGGAAGTTTTAGCTTTCCTTCTTAACAATGTTTGAGAAATTGGTTGATTTGCCTCATCTTATAAACAGTTTAAAAACTGTCTATTTTTATGAAATCATCATAAAAAGTTAGGTATTAAAGTGGTATAAGTAATAGAATTGCAACCAATTTATTCATCAGATTACACCCTACCGGTTGTGATGATATAATCTTGTTTAGGTCATTGAAAATTCAACTTTGTTGTAAGATGTCTATGTACTATTATCCATTTAGCTACAAAACAGTAACAAGTTAACTGTCTAATGATATCATTATTTAAAAAAATGTATATAGGTATGTAAGTAGGTAAATAGTTCTTCATTTAACCTTGTAATTTCAGTACCAGATAATGTGTGGAAAATTGATGAACTGGTCTTAGAGGAAACTAAGGAGGTTGACTTTGCAAGGTCAGATTCAAACAACTGGTGGAATTCTGAACCCTTGAAGACTCTAGACCTCAGCTCAAATGTAATTAAAGCAATATCCCCCAATGTCAAGCTACTGCAACAACTTGTTACTTTCAAGGTGAGCTACACAATGCTACAATTTAATGAAATAAACCATAAAACTGTTGCATAAGTACATATGCCATGCCATATGAAAGTATGAGTACTTAGCAGTTGGTGCAATTTCTGGCCACGGTCTACGGCATGGCATACCCCTGGGCCTAAGCCGTGTTGAAACTTCTTACATGCAGATAATGGTTTAAAATTGTGCTTAATGTCTTATGGCTAAATAATATTATGCGTCAGTATAAAATACATTACGCATATAGATAGGGAACCTAAATGTTGAATAAAACAAAGTCAGGTTTGTTCAAACACTTGTTACAACTCGAGAATGGCTGCACTAATTTTCATGGTTTTTGATTTGTTGTATTTGTCTCGGTTTCGAATAGCAAAATGACTATCAAAAACACTGGAAATAAAATAAAACAAAAAACATTTTCCTATACAAAATGTTCACAGCAGTCAAACATTTGCTAATAACTTTTGACAGAACGAAGTCTGTAGGGGCAGCTAGTTTACCTATAAATTTGGTTTTTTCAGCTACATGACAATGCCCTGGCTACTTTACCTGCTGAAATTGCAGAGTTAAAAAATCTTTCAAACCTAAGTCTAGACTACAACAAGCTTACTGTGTTGCCAAATCAATTTTACAAGTTAGTTGAACTCCGATGGCTCAGCATATCACATAATGCCCTGAAGAAGATTGAGCCAGACTTTGGTGATCTAGTCATGCTTACCTTTCTGGTAAGTATATTGATGGTGTAACAGTTGTGATATCACAAGGCAGACTTATCTGCCTGCTTTGATCTCTTGATTGGTATAAAAAGGAGCTTGCCAAAAAAAATAAGAGGGTAGTTCGAGACGGGCAGCAGACAGCACGCTCGTTCTGTTTTTTGAAAGGTGAACTGAATCGCGCTTGTAAGCTCGCATGTGAGCGTGCAAGTAAACGGGAAGGGGGCCGCCGCTACCTCACATTTTTTGTTCTGCTTATTGTGTTTTTTGGCTTGCCTGCAGTGCCTTGTGTTTGGCTTGCCTGTAGTGCCTTGTGTTTGGCTTGCCTGCAGTGCCTTGTGTTTGGCTTGCCTGCAGTGCCTTGTGTTTGGCTTGCCTGTAGTGCCTTGTGTTTGGCTTGCCTGCAGTGCCTTGTGTTTGGCTTGCCTGCAATGCCTTGTGTTTGGCTTGCATGTGTGCTATGTCCTTAAATTATGAGTATGTTTATGTCTTTTCTGGTTTTAGGATTTATCACACAATCAACTGTCAGCACTACCTCCCGGTATGGGTTATCTGGTTCGTTTAGTAGAACTAAACCTTTCAAATAACCAGCTGCAAGAGTTGCCTCCAGACATTGTCAATCTTAGGGGTAACTATTGTTTAATTAATATTATCTTCGGACAATTACGAGTATGTTGTTAACTGAAAAATCTCTTGTTTAATAAAATTTATAATATGATGTTTTGTAATGTGTGTATTTTAAAAATTGTTTAATCAACAATTCCTTTTGCAGATTTGAGGAGAATGAATATAAGTAACAACAGTCTGAAGAAGCTACCACCTTTGGGGGAACTTAGAAAAATGGAATATTTTGATGCAAATCATAATGATATTGAAGAATTACCTGATTTTTACGGCTGTACTGCATTAAAAGAACTATACTTGGCTAACAATTTCATCAAGGTTTGTATTTGTATTACCTTCAAGAGAGGAAGTAACTCATATAATATTAAACTGTAATTTAACCTCATCTTATTAAATTTCAGGAAATAACTGAGGAGTTTTGTGACCAGATGCAGCATTTAAACGTTTTAAATATTAGGGACAACAAGCTTGAAGTCCTTCCTGAAAATATATCCCTACTACAGAAGTTGAAGAGGCTTGATCTTACCAATAATAGTTTAAATAAGTACGTTACTTGTGAAAGGGCCTTTTTAATGATAATAAATATTGTTTAGGATCTGTGTTGCGATTTTCAGAAGTAAATAAAAAAATGCATTATTTACGTAGAATAAAACAAAGTTATTGGTTACGCCTACCATAGTTCTTCCAAACTATGATAGCTTTTGATGGGGTTTTAATAACATGTTTTTTTAGAAGTTTAAAAAAAAATGTTTTTACACAGTTTTTTCTCTCAAAATTTGGCCAGTGGCCGACCTTAGGGGTAATGGCTAACATCATGTTGAAGGTTACCGCGCAACCTGGGCCTGCTCTCTCAGCTGCAGAGCCTCAGCATGGAGGGCAACAAGCTGACGGCCATCCGCGCGGACGTGGTGCGCGGCGGCACGGAGCGCATGCTGCGCTTCCTGCGCGAGCGCATGACGGACGAGATCGTCTGCGAGACGCGCTACACAGACCAGGAGTGGCCGGACAAGTGAGCATTATGCTAATAATAAATATTGTCAAATTCAGAAAAATTGGATTTAACACTAATCTCAACATATTTATTAATAAAAAAGTAATTATGTTGAATAAAATTGTAAATAAATATAATAATGGCTTTTTAAATCAAGGTTTGATTCCCGTCCAGGGAAACTGTATTTTTTAACAAATCAAGACCTAATTAATTTTCTTTTTTTGTATCGGGTTTAGGGCTTTCAATCTCGGTATGCCGGGATTCCGAAATACCGAAAACCCGCATGATTTATCACTCCCGCTCACTGCGGAATCCGAAATGCGGGTTCCGCGGGATTGTAAAATGTTACGAGCACACGTGCTTTCGTTCCCTAAAGTCTATAGTGCCTACAAGTGTAGAAGCAGAGCGAGCGTTTTCCGCTGCCGGTTATCTTGTCAGTAAAATACGAAGTAGTTTGGCTGACGATATGTTAGGAATGTTGTGTTTCCTCCAAAAACACTTCTAAAACGCTATGTGATTTCATTAAGTATAACTTTTTTTTTCATTTCTTTTAATAAATGCTATGTCATCCTATGCTTTGTTTTACTACGTACTTACTTTTGAAGTTTCTTATCAAACGCGGGGGGTCCCGTTATACCGGGATCCCGCACCAATGAAAATTCTTGATCCCGCTAATACTGTGATCCCGCAAGAGCATGTGGGATTGAAAGCCCTAGTCGGGTTTGAGTCCGTTCTGCGTTTTGGCCTCTACTTCAAGAATAGGCCATCGCCTTCGGTTAAAAAAATAATAACGTATACAGAATACGAATAGGTAGTCCTTTTTGAACAGCCTTTTCTAAACGGTGCCAATCAAGTAGCGGCCGGAATCAGCCAACCTGATATCTAGCCATTCAATAAAACTTAAATAGACTTAGTTCGATAACGTTTACCTCCTTGCCAAGCGTAGTCATTTAAATGGTTCCTTAACGTTTAGCCGAATTTTAGTACGAAAAATTTCGTTCATAAATTACATAAAAAATTCTTCACTAATTGCATTCGTCGTAAGCAAATGTGTTCCTGTTTTCCCGGCAGGTACACATTGAAGAAGAGCCAAGCTCTGATGGTGCCTTCGCGGGAGCTCGCGGCCGTTCCTGACGAGGTGTTCAAGGCCGCCGCCGACGCCGAAGTGCATATCGTCGACATCTCCAAGAACAAGCTCACTGCTGTACCTATTGGGTGAGTTTATATCAGCCTTATTAATAAGTGCCTCGATAACTTAAGAGGATACAGAAGCGCCGTTTTTCAATACAAACGTAGTCCCTTGTTTCCTCCCTGGATTTTGCTAGTGGAGAAACATTTTTACCCTAAAAATCTATTGCTACTATTGGCATGTCCCCATGTTTCCCTTTTTTAAATAAATCAATTACTAAAAGAGATATGAACCTTCATAAATCGAAAAAATTGGCCAGTTTTTCCGCTGCGTTCAAATATCCAGAAAACTAATTTGACTAGTTTATTTCGGAAAAAAGAAAACTTAGGAACACGGCCACAGTCCTTCTTTGATTTTTAATGAGAAAAGTTACTAAATCTGGCAACTTTTCGAAAAGGGATTAGGGGACTACGATACGTCGATTTTGTGTACTTTTTACAGATAATTTCAGTCTGATTTCCATCTGTCTCTATCGCACTCTGCGGGGCGCTCGAAGTTTGCAAAAGACAGCAATAGATTTTACAAGTACCTATTTTTCAATTTTCTTGAACGTGCTGTGTCCTCTTAATGGTCAGAGATACTTGTGCGCGTAAGACATTTGAGCATGTTTGTGTCTAAGCGCTTAAGACTGAACTGACGCTTAAAGCGCTAGTTCCTTTTAGTTTGAAGTCAGACTTTAATCGTCAAGTTGAGAATAAATCTTCCTTTCTTTAGCTTTATTATTTCAGCAGAAAACACCTACAGGAAATTAATTTGTTTTCTAAGTATTGTGTTGCTTTTAAGTAAAGATGTCAGAAAAAGTGCGATATTTATTTTCATTATCAAAAGGCTTTGCCAAAAGAATATACCTAATAAAGGTATATAAAACTTAAATAACGGGTTCCGATTCTCTTTTTTACGAGGGTTTTTCACATTTGGGTTTGTCACAAAAACCATCTCCAAAATGATTCGTTTTGTTAAATTGGCGTGTATTCATTTCAGCATTTGCCACCTAAGAGAGACCCTCTCCCAACTAATATTGTCTTCGAACAATCTATCGACCATTCCACCAGAGATAAGTCACTGTGCACGACTGCAATTCCTCGATGTGGGGAAAAACTGCCTAGCGGACTTGCCATTGGAGATTGCAGAGTTGAAAAACTTGAGGGAACTAGTCATATCCAATAATAGGTGAGTTGTAGCTTGTAATATTTCACCAAAAATCTAATCTGCTATTAATTAATAATGAAGTTTCTTCTTCGAGGCTTTAAAACAAAAACTCTCGTCTAAATGGAAACTAAAAAGCTGATACCCAATCAGCTCTTTAGTAGATACATGTTGGGCAGTAACTTTAGCAAATAGTCTTTGGTCGAATGAAGCAATAATTTTGTAAGTACTTATAGTTTACCACTGACAAAATCATCATATATGACTGCTAAAATATTCCATTCTGAATAATTTTTGCTCACTGAATGATTATGACTTTATGATTACTTGCCGCGACCTTAGAATAATTACACCTAGAAGGATAGTTCCATACAAAAACTCGCCAAACTTGAAGCCAAAACCGAACGTTAAAAATGTGTCATGGCAGAAGTAACCAAATAATGTTGCAAGTCGACAGCATTTTCCCTAAAAAGTGGGGAGATTAAAGTCATTTCAGAACCTTAATTTTTGTAGATTTTTTGATGGTCATTATCTAGCGTGTTTAGTTAAAAGTTGTTAATTATATTAATAATATAAATATTTTTTCACAATAAACTGATTTATTCTTAGTTGTCTTTTCCGTTAAGCCTTTTGATTTTTATAATCACATAAATAATTTGAAAAATATATAATTACGACCGACTTGGTGTAATGGTTAAGAAGTTGGCTACTACACCAGAGGTCGCGGGTTCGATCCCCGCACAGTACAAACATTTGTGTGCATGAACATGTCTATTTGTACTGGTCTGGGTGTCTCCTATGTATAATAAGTATGTATTTACAAAAGAAAATGTATTTAAGTATGTTTATCCGTTGTCTAGAATCCCATAACACAAGCTTTAATTAGCTTACTTTGGGGCTAGATGGCGCTGTGTGGAATAATGTCCAGGGATATTTATTATTATTTAATAAAATCTCTTTCGTCCAATTTACTGAAAGTTTTTTAAATTTGAAAATATTTTTCCAACAAAGGTTTTTTCTACATAAATTACAATATTTATTTTGAGTTTTTGAGTGCTAAGCTAATGTGGTCTTAATTTAAGTTAAAACATATTGTCTACTGGTGGTAAGTTATATTTATATTTATATTGTATTTACCCGAATCATTGTGAAACGCATTTACACAACAAACTGTCATGTTGTTGGAGGTAATACCAATAGACCATGACCTTGATCACTGGCGGGACGTCGCGACGCGTCGATCGGGTCCGGATTTCAGTGGCATCTGTAAGCATGCGTCGACTCTCCTTCTAGGCGTAATTATTCTAAGGCCGCGACGAACAAATTGTAACAATTGTAGTCTGGTATTATTAGTAGATAATATTTAAAAGTCGTATGTGCCAACACTATTTTTTTTTCGCCAAACAGGTTCCCAAAGATTCCCCGTTGTGTCTACGAGTTAGAAAACCTAGAGATACTATTGGCCACCGAGAACCAAATTGAGGAGATAAACGTGTCTTCAGATGCCCTCGCCAAGCTGAGGAAGCTGGCCGTGCTCGACCTGTCCAACAACAGCATCTACACCGTGCCGCCGGAACTGGGAAACTTCACTAATTTGAGGTAATGACATTATAAGAGCGTTAAAAATACTGCACTGGTACTCTGTGTGGTGGATTACACTAGTAAAAGATAAAATTATAGGAAGGGCGACAGTGGAAAATGACCTAGCCGAACCTGAGCCACCTTGCTACGATGCGCTGCGTTGCATTGTCGTCGGAGCGATGACGCTGCGTCATTTTACATAATAGATAATACGACTCGACGCAAGATGATGAGATGCGTCGTAGGAGCGCAGAACAGGCCTATTTCGGTTCATTGTTAAATCCACACTACACTTACAGTCCAACTATTCTAAGAAGTACGTTTTGACAGATGTCAAACTGATTGGACATGTGGGCGAAACAAATTGATACCAAAAATGTATCGATTTCAATTCCTAAGGGATGGTAAACGATTACAGTTTTTCTGAATTAGATTCGGAATGAATTAAACCGAACACACAATGTACAAGTTTATTAGTTTTTATTTCAAAAAAGTAATTGTAATGTTTTGATCACTTCTCTAGGTATCTGTAAATGTTTTTAAGCTGTAGACATGGTGTACTATTTTCATGAAATTCACCTCCACCTTATCTCAGAAAGTGAATCCCGCAACGCATGTATGTAGTTTCCAACCAGAGACAAATAATCTCCTACGGAAAACTGGTGCTTAAGAGTTTTTTTTTTGCATCAAATATAAATTTAATGGGGCTGTATAGTGTTGGGTCAGCTGATCTTGGAGTAAGATATCCAAGATATTCAAATTGTAACAATTATTTCCACTCGGCCAGGAGTCTGGAGTTGATGGGCAACTGCTTCCGGCAGCCGCGCCACGCGATCCTGGCCAAGGGCACCGCGTCCGTGCTCTCGTACCTGCGAGACCGCATCCCCACCAACTAGTTCAGTAAGCGCTGCTTCACTTTAACTTAGGCTGCGGTCCAATTTAAAAGTTATTTCAGTATTTGTAGAACTTTTCGTCTGGTCCAGTTTGAAAAGTCAAGATATTGTGAGTGAAAAGTATTCATAAAATCAACGCCAAAGAAGATATTGCCTCTTCAAAGTTTGCTCTGAGTATTTTTAAGAAACATCAAATATAATGGTTTACTTAAAATGATCACTTGACGTTTCTTCTATGAATTTGATATAACGCTTACATTGCTAAGACCAAAAATGGCGTAGTCTCCACAATTTCAGCGTCAATCGCGCGCTCGGTACGCTTTTATGCGCGCTAAAATCACTTTCTGCCCGAATTCGACCGCAGCCCAGATCTTATTACATCATATTATTGCAAATCACCACGCACCGCAGAGAGTTTTTATCAAAAAAAACTATTCAAAAGTTTTCGGGCTTATTAACTGAACTTTTATTGACGTGTCTAGTCAAAAAAAACATTCGATACTAATTATACAATTACAAGTTAATTATTGGGGTAGCTTTCGCAATAATATTATGTTGGTACCCAATTAGCTGACGGAGTTGCCATATCAAATCTGTATAATAAAAAGTGAAAAACCAAAAAATAAATCACGCTTAATTTTATTTGTTTCTTATACCTTGTTATTTGTTGGTTAAGATCACTGGTTTATGTTTTATTTGTAATTTAAGTGAGTTTTGTTGTTGATTTAAATTATTTTGTTACAAACTTCGAGTGTGATATATTATTTTATTATTGTCATCTCATTGACTTATACCTATTAGAATATTGTGGAATGTTTCATGTAATTAACCTACGTATCCACATTACATTATGGTTTTGTAATATCTGCATAGATAACTTGCCAATTAAGTATTTAACGCATCATAAATTAAACTATTGCCAAAAATGTTTATTAAAATTGTAAAGCTATTTGCTATTTTTCGATGATTGTTGATTTATTTACATCTATGAAAATAAGTCTGTAGTGACAATATCAAATCGTAAGAGAGAAATTATATTAAGATGCTTGTATTTTATGTGTATAATGAATGATATTTATTGATTTGATATTCTAATATTCTTGATAATAATGATTTCTAATGCAAGTTGTGAATGCATTAAAAACATTCCGTTCTTTTATGTGTAAGTTCATTTATGGACTGTGTCCAACCGTTCATTTGCTAGATGAAAGATCAATTTAGAAAATGGCCATCACATTTTTAATGTACAGAGGCTTTCACATCAACCTTTACAAAACCAATTCAAAATGGGTTTTATTTTAGCAGAATAAGGTATCCTATGTAAAGGTTGATGTTAACGCCTCTGTTCCTTAGAAAATACCATCAGTTGTTTTTCTTAAAAAGGTTTTTTATACTCAAGTACCAGAAACAAAATATAGAAAAAACCTGTAATTCTGACTGCAAGTGGCTTTTATTTTGGAAAAGTATGTTCCCGCTCAAAGTCATAAATGCAGCTAAGTATTTCTATACTATTTTGTAATCAGCAACTCATGGGGAGTTGCTAATTAAAAAGAAAATATTAAAATTATTATTATTTATTTACTAATTATACTTTCTGGGTAAGTAATACATGTCTCACTACCTTCGAAAACGCTTACGCTTATGACAAAGAAGCTCATAAATATAAAAATTGTTTGACATTTATAACTGTCTTGAGGAATAAAAACGGCAGGGCAAACACCATTATTGTTATTGCATGTAAATTCATTTTTAACTTCTGGTATAATATTTTTTTCAACACTCTTGCTCATAAAGTGGCTCTAATTTCACCGCAATTAGACACATAATGACACCTGTAATCAACCTGTGACTTTTCATTGCTATTATTTACAAGTGAGTTATAGTTTTTTTTTATTTTTTATTGGTTGAGTTGCTTTGTTCTTGAAAAAGTTTTGATACAAAAAACATCGTGTTCAATAGCAGTTACAAATAAATTTTTATCTACTAAAAAAAGGATTTTTAGTATTATTTTCTTTACAAGTTTGTTGAAAAACCACGTATGATACACGTGTGTATTGATGATCACCGTCCTCGGCTCTCTTATGACCCTCACCCAACGGCTCGGGTCTTAATGGCGCCTCAGCGGTAATCGCCAATATTACACACTTTTACCATAAAGTACTATTGTTGTATGGATATTTAAAAAAATCTTTAGTATTCTAAAATAAGCTCATTAATTGTATTACTAGGTATTACATTTATCAATGGAATTTTCTGAGTTTTAAAATAAATCGCGCGAATAATGGGCACATTTGCTCTATCCGACTATCTTCATACAGCATCATAATTATGGATATCATATGAATATTATATTCCTGGCTATCGGCGCTATACGTATCCACGTAGCTGTATAGACTTCTGAAATCCAATAAATCTTACAATGCCCTGTCGTCACTTGAATGTCTAACGTGTTGTCTAAATTTCGGATTGTCACAAGAGGCTTAAACGGGCACTAACAGGATTTTAAAATAAAATCAATAATTATCGAGTAAGTGGTTTTCTGCATAATGCACGACGTTATAAGTAAAAAATAGTTTGTAGAGTTGATAAAAAGTAAATGCGCTGACGCTGACTGACGGTTCATAACCCATTTTTGAAGTACCTATAGCTAATAGTGAATAGCATGTTGATATACTATTTTTGTATAAATAACAATCCTAGTTCCATGCGCTTTATTTGTAGTTAACCTGACTAGGTAAGAGTGAAATAAGTGACCTAATTAACTGCTTGTTAACATTTGACCATTGTTGTGATTAAATATATCAAATGTTTAATGTTTGCCTACAGAAATTATCAAAATTGTAAAATTAATAGTCATCAGTACCAAAGTATAGCTCCATGTACCTGAATTTAATTTTTATATACCGAAATGCTTTATATTATGATAAAATTGTATAATGTAGACAAAACAGAAGCCTATTAAATTTATTTAGCAGAGAGTGCAGCTAAAGTGTGAAAAATATTTAAATGGAAAATTGCACAATCGTTATAAGATGTTTATGTAATCAAAAAAAGCATGATCATTGAATATACTTCATAAAATTATGATTTGTGTATTATTTTAAACATTCATTCATTTTTTTATCGTAGGAATTTTTATGTTTCATTCATGATAGTACTAGTAGGTAAGATTCCTTGGTTCAACTGAATTAGCTGTATATGTTTCATATTAGTGTGTTTAGAGGTTACAGAGAAAACATAAAAAATAAACAAATTTGATTAGTGCTTTCTGGCAATCCAGAGTGTTAACCGGGAGGGAGGTATTATAATTTTAATAATACTGAAAGACATATTGCAGGCCAAAATGCAAGCTACAACTTGCCAGCTCCAATTTGTAAAATGTTGGATGACAGCTAAGTATCTCTTTATTTTGCCATTTGGACATATAGACAAAATGTAAAAAAGGCCTTGAACGCGCGCGGAGACCGACTAGGGCCGTAATCCGGAACAGCCATGTAAACACACTTATGTTAGTAGGTGTGTTCTTGATCCTATTGAAGTCAAATTCAATGCCATTCTTTATTTGATGCTTTGTGTAGACTAAAGTACATTATGTTTGTCCAGCATACTGTTGTGCCATAAATATTCAATGATAGTCAAGTAGGTACTTGCTACTTTTTACGTAGATAATAGAGAGTTCGTAGCAAATGCCCTCGATGCCATGTTTGTTACTTTATTTTATTGTAGATACGTTTTCTTTGTTTCCTATGAAAGAATCCAGCATTCATTGGTCCTTCAAATATAGATGAGTTCTTTTCCCACCTGTAAGCCTGTATTTTTTGCATGTTTATGGAGTCGTGAATCGTATACTTAATTGCTATGCCCTTGCAGGGCGTTACATTTATTACTTAAATAACTTTTTTATTAAGACCTATTCAATTGTAATGTGACTATGCAATATAAATAAATAAATAAATATGAAGTTTTGCTTTAGTTGGTTGCATTTGGATTGAAGCGTAGGTAATCCGTAATTGCATTTGAAGTTTGAACATCTTGCTAAACCATACTAATTTGATTATTATCTTGCTAATACGCAAAGCAAATTGTGTCGTCGAAACTGTAAACGTTCACGAAGATGAGCTATGTTACTTTTTTTAATAATTTGTAAGGTAATGTTCAGTACCCTCTACAAATGTTTCCTTTTCTAGCCTTTTCTAATCATATCGTGGAATGGTTATCTTGCTTGTGGTTATTCCTATCAACGTTCAAAAGCTAACAAACACTGTAATTAAATTGATTATACTCGTACCTATTATTGGTGTGAGTTTATTGCTTTAGTTTATTTTATTGCACTTTTGTCTCGAGACATTTTTATACAAGTAGGTAATTAGTATTTTATCGTTCTGTTTTCCGTGATGCCGACTGCATCAATCAGCTCGCCCCTGATAATACCACCTGAGAAAATAGACTGAAGCTTTTTTTATTTATTGAAAGAACGCAAACCGGTAAAGCGAAGACTCCTATTTTCTATATTTAAGTTGCAACTGAAATCTGTTTCTCAGTGCGCTAATACGAAACTGCTGGTTCAATTTAATTGTTAACTATCAATTTATGGGATTAGGGGGCTAGCTCTAAGAATTTTCTCATCATCATTGGGTGTACTGAAACTAAAATAATTGTATTTGACATAATAATTCGCGCGAATCGTGCTGCGCTGCACGGCATTACCACAACAATAGCGTGGATGTTATCTAATTAACATAACAGATTGCTTGTGTGGGTCATAATACGTCAGGCGAACGCGCATTGTTAAACAATCGATTACTCATTGTCAGTCATAAAATATAAATTATTTACTTACTTGTCACGCCTATTTTGCTGTAAACTATTACAAAAATATACGCTAGGCCTGCGCACACCACAGTACGGCCAAGTCACAGCTACAAATTACACATAGGATTAAACACAGCTAACGACTCAATAGTTTCAGTATGTTTTGGACTAACACGAAATGATTTAATTTACCTGGGCAGTTTAACTAATGATCTTACATTAGGAAACATATTTTTTCGTATCTAGTAGAGATATTTTTGAAATCAGTTTGTGTCACTTTCCGTTCAATCCCTGTCTTAATTAGGTTTTCTGTTTCTGTTTAGGTAAGTCTTAACCGTGTGGGAGAAAGTTTATTTTTTCATGTTCATTTTTTACGTTATCCTGGATAATGGCAACATTTAAGAAAAAGTGAGTCTGTCAAACGATGTAAACGGTGTAAGAGGCTTATCAGATTTATTAAAGTTTTAAGTGTTAATTCGACCATTCTTTTCTTCAACGATCCCACAACTATTTTCTTATTCTAATATTTTGAGCTCAAAAGTTTGAACTCGTAAAATAAGCCTATTCAATTAGCGTTTCAAGAGTATTTAAAAATAACTGAAATTGTCGAGGTCATTGTTTTTTTTTTAAGTATCCGGATTGGTGAACTTACCATAGCCACTCATTACAGTCGCATACGTATCATAGTTACTTCTATCCGCTTAAACAGATAATGGCTGTAGTTATGGCGACGGTTTGTAAATTTTCCTGTCTCTTCAGTTTATGCAAATTACCCGTTGTATCGGACGGATGCTTTCAAAATACCGTGCAAAATACTATTTGGGGGCAGGCGGATAAAATTTGAACTTCCATGAGCCCGCATGTGCGTTGCGAAACGTGCCGCTTCGGCGTCTAACGTCGCTATTATCGTTCCGTTTTCACTATCGTTTGTCGTTGAATCGTCACTCTTGTAAATTGTAGTCTGTAAACCATAATAAACTGCAAGGTCGCGGCGGATAGTGGGGGCAGGCACATGACTGCACTCCGAAGTTTTCAGTGGCCATACTACGAACAACGCGCGATCGAAGTCGGCGAACAAACTCGCACCACAATATCGACATCTAATGAAGAGGAACCTTGGAAGGACAGCTTGAGTCATTTATTTTAAAAATAGAGTAGACTATATGAACTCCCTGACAACATAAACATGATCGGGTAAAGCTAACGTGCTTTTTTCACAGTGAGCCGCATGTTTGTTTGTTCAGCTGTTAAGTTAGTCTGTGTCGAATTGCGCAATTGGTTCATAACTCTCCCGGCTGAAGAATTCAAGCTACACTACACCGGTGGTAGTGGAGTCTTGTTGACTGTCAGTTATTTAATAGACGTTTATACGTTACCGCTCCTATGCCGTCTAAGCGCCTGCTTAGACCCAAAATGACCCAAAGAGTGCGTTTTGTTAATACTTTATAAAGTTGACAGTGAAGAGTGATATAGTGGGTGATCAGTGAAAAGCAACCATTGGATATGAAGAAATTCAGAGTTTATCTCGCTTTTACAGCTTTAGCATTTAGTTTCATTCATGGTGAGTAAATATGTATGATGTACTGAATGTTCCGAATGTAATATATGTACCTTAAACACGCAGATGGCTCTATTCCCATCCAATACGAACATTTGTGTTTGTTTTGTATCTCTGTGTAAGTATGTCCCTAAAATTATTTAACTGTGTAGTAGGTATGTCTGTACTGGGGTTGCTTACCCTGTTACAATTAATACTTTAGCCGGTAAGTAGTGTCAAATTAAATCATGTTGATTTTAAGGTATCTACTGTTGGATATTTTTTTCCATTCGTATGTGTTCAGTTTTAAACTTGCATAAAGAAAATTGTAATAAGGCCCCAATAAGAAAAATATAACAAAGAGTTAGAATGTGCGAGCAAAGCCCTTCCCCAGTTGTTCTTTTATATTGGTCACAAAATAATAATAAATAAACTTAATATTTTTAACAGAGCAGAGCATTGTACCTAGTAGCACCCTAAATGAAAATGATAGCACTGATAGCTGCTCTCTTGTCGTAAGCGGCTTTATCATTCTGTTCAAAGCTACTTATTCTACCAAAGTCCTTGTGAAACGCCTAAAGGAGTCCTTGAAGAGCGTTAGCTGGGGGTGGATCGAAAACGTTGCATTTTTGTTAGATTTTCGTGATTATTTCATTGGATTGAAATAAAACTTAAATTATTGCTATATTATTGTGTGCATAATACTATTTAAAAACACATTGTTTTGTCTAAAATTAGTTAGTCGCCAATTATTTGCTAAATTAAATAAAAAACCGTTTTTTTTAAATTGATAAGACACTAAAAATTTAATGGTATGGTACACAGTTAAAGTTTTAATTATTAAATTAAAAGGTGCATTGAGTAATAGAGAGAGAATTTTTACTTAATTTGAATTCAGCTAAATAATCACGAAAACCTTAAAAAAATGCGACGTTTACGATCTACCCCTAACGCAAAAAGCAAACCTTCTTAAAACCGGTTTGATACACAGCAATGTTCATACCTGCGACACTATAATTATAAGCAACCACTGAATAGTAATAATAGACATCCATTGCACTGCTGAACACAGGCCTCTGCTATAGACAGTGGAGGCCCTGCCCTGACACATGATCAGGGTAGAGTGAGATTAGTTTAGATTAGTTTAGCGCACTTTGCACCTCTCGAACGAAAGGCGCTTTTATTTATTTTGAGCCATGAAGTTAGTTTTTGGGCGCCCCTTGTCACCCTGCCGCCTAGAGCGACCGCACCTCTCGCTCAACCCCAGGGCCGATCAAGGCAAAAAAAATCCAGAGCGGCCGGTTTCAGGCAGCGGGACTGCCCGCTTCCTTTATCAAGTCGTCCGTCCTTCCGATTCGAATAGTCGCACTGCTCTCAAATAGCAGTCCTTTAAGATTTTTTTTGCCTCAACGGCCAGCGTCTTCTTGACAAGGGCGTTAAATAAAATTAATAAATAAATATCTGGGACAAATTACACCAAGATCATCTGACCCCAAACAAAGCAGAGCTTGTACTATGGGTGTTAAAGACGTGATAAACATGCTTAAATATTTAAAAATACATACTTAAATAGATAATAACACCAAGACACACATCAAACACAAATGTTCGTCACATGAATGTTTTTCATAAATGTGTACATGCTCGTGACTGTAGGCATTTCTGTAAATATGCTAAGCACTAGGCAAACGCCATTACTTGTAGTCATTAATAAGTAACCACTAAAAACATGCTATTACGAAAAGAATATCGATGGTTCAAGTTAATGGTAATTAAACAAAACCCGATCTAGCGTGATTGTCGTATCTGGGCTAAGGTAAAGAAAAATCGAATATAATTTCCATTGTTGTCGTAATCATTCCGATTACTAGCTGAGCTTAACGTTTTTACCCCGTTTTGGGTTTATTAAACATACTTAACTGATTCAGCCGAATGATTAGATAATTATTGTATTATTATTTGTTAAGTTGTAAGTAGGATAAGTACCTCCTTATAAAGTTATAGGTATCGAACCTTTCGAATACTAAAGGTATAAGTTAATAAACCTACACTTTTTATGATGTAGTTAAGTATTCATTTTGTTTGATAAGTAAATAGAAGAAAGTAGTAGGTATACCTATCTACTAAAATTAGATAATGATGTGATTAATACTGTCAATGTGTCAATCAAATCTTCAAAATAAAATGTAAGTTAAAGTAAATACTATGCACAATTTTGATATATCCTCAATCAAACTTGCTTGGTTCTCTAATGCGCTTTTGGAAAAGGATTATTAGGTAGGTATGTGTTTATTTATTTCATTATCTTGTCATTTTAATGGGTTATATGGATCGCTTAGACAAAGTTTCGGCAGTACATTCAATGTGGCTTGTTACAATCGACTCCTAAGACCCAACATTAAAAAACATTTTAAGATAATGTAAAATCACTTAACTGAATAACAATTGCCTTTGTAAGTCGTAGTTGGCTGATTACATCTTCAGCAATTGTTAAGACAAGAAATTCAAAAGACTCGCAATTAAAGGTACCTTACTAAACATAGATTTATTCACTAAATAAATGACTTTTTGCTTAATAATAGGTTAAAATAATCAATCATTATCACTTTTTTGGGAGTTGATCAGTTCTCCTCGGTGGCTGTGTAGTTCTTGGGGATGCAGACCTGACTCGTGCCAATTTTGAAGGGGACTTTATCTGTGGGACATTTCAGTGGGGGGCTGGTGGCAGCCGCGGTCACGAGGTCGATAGCACAGTACATCAGGCAGCACAGGACGGTCAGCAACAGCAGTACGCGAAGTACACGAGCCATCTGAAATTATGAATAAAATAACTTAAATAAATTAGGTGAAACCTCGTCACACAGCGTCACATCGCGTAGAGTGTAGAATAAAAGTTCGTGGCTCGATTGATGATTGAGAAACAAAGAAAAACTTATTTTTTTGTGGTCACAAATAATACAATTTAACTCGAGAAATAATTACAATACAATAGCTGTACCTATAGTTTGAGATCAAATCATAATTAGGTGTGGAATGATTTGTAAGGTACATTTCATAAAATATACAAAGTCGCACTGATTTAATTATCTACCAAAATGTTGACCATCGTTTACTTCGATGGAACTCGGTATTAATATGACAAAGCTCAGGGAAGGCATCATATTGTAAAAACCAACATTTCACTGCTTTTCTAGAATCAATGTTTAATGTAACTTGGTTCCTCGTCACTGCACATAAAACAAACACTCACTTTTATAAGATGTCAAGTCGGTATGACCTCACAGTCTCCGCCACAAACGTCTACTGAACCGTAAAAGTAACAGCACCACATTATGTTTATATGATGTAAACTTGTTTTGCACAATACCAACTCGCTAACCCTGAACTTTCGTTAAAGTTCATATCTACTAAAGTTGTTATTCTAATGGTTCTTTAGGATCTAAAGCACAGTGTGGAGATGGACGGCAGTCGCTGAGCTTCGTGCGGTGGACGGGAGTGAGTCCTGACCGGGCCACGCCGGTGTTCGTGTACTCCGCCAGCGGGGAGGAAGAGTCCCTGGCTGGGGCGTGCTTGGCCCGCTGTCGGGAACTCCCTGACTGCGCCGCCGTCGTGGTCTCCTACGGCAAGGGCAACTGCCAAGGCGTCACAGACAGGAAAGACACCGAGCTGCGACAGGACAATGACGTCTCCTACTTCAAGAAAATATGCTTGGAACGTGTGTAGGCCTCTCGCTTTTATTCAAACTTGCGTCACTGTTGCGTTTATGTCTTAGTTGTACCGGTTTTTTTGAGTAACCACTATGATTATACAATCGGTGGCCCAATAACACGCAACATGATATCCACCAATCAAATCTAGCTGCCTACAAAACAATGATTTTATGATTTTAATAGATAATTGTTCGTGACAGTTTTGGTAGTTAGCGGTATGTAGTAAATATCTATACCTACGTCATAATGAATTAGCGCAATGGTTAGCTAAACCACTTAGGCCATGTAATGTAAATGATGTTTAAAAATCACATAATAGGTATGATTCTTATATGAAAATAGAAGTATTCCTCTCAATTATATTAATACTTACACGATTTCATAATACAAAACATGATTCAATACAGTAAAAATATAAAAGCTCCACCACAGTATTGAAAACCAAAACTTAAATCATGGAATTATAAACAAAGATCCAATGTAGACTGTTAATTTCAAGGTTGACAACTCAGAGAACTGATTATAATTACCAGAAAGTTGTTTGAATCTAAATACAGATCATAATTGCGACTGTTGTATTCGCAGAACCTTTGGGATGTAGTGAGAGGTGGTGGGTGGCTGAGAGCACGCCGGGATACCACCTTCACCCGGAGGAGCCCAACGTCAAGGTGCTCGTGAACAGGACTGTCCTAGAGTGCTACAGTTCCGTGCTGGCTGACGGCACTGGACTAACTTACAGGTGAAGAGCACCGATAATCGGTTACTTGACTGTTAAATGTCAAGATTGCGAATTAAATAGGCTACAGTTAATAATCCGGTCAATTTATACATCCGAGGGTACAAAAATTCGCACCCAGCTCTAAATTGGTAGGATTGTTCACAAAAGTAAAGTTTTTCCAGGTGTCGGATCGATGAGGACTTTTTAGATTTCATCTATGATAGTGTTTTGAACAATCCTACCAATTTTGAGCTCAGTGCGAATTATTATTGTGCCTTCACTCCTATTTTTTGGTCAAATTTGACCAGGCTATTAGGTATAGCTTAGCGTTACAAGGAACTTGCCTCCCACAGATCCTTCTTAATGTTCTGTGTTCCATCAATAGCTATGAACTTGCACCCTGTACATTATTGATGCGATGTCTTCAGCGTGATAAGTTTGAGTATCGGTTATTGTTACGAAAAACAATGGGAAATTCGATAACAGATTTGTTACCACCTCAAACAGAGATTATATTATGGTTTAAAACTTTCTTCGATTATTCCCATGATTTGAAGACAATGTGTTCACAATTAATCGGCGAAAAAATCTAAACACTTTCAGTTTATAACACAATGGTTGAATTGTGGCCGTATATTGTCGTTGAAGATCAAGATTTATTTTAAATGCTTACACCGATTACCTGCTTAATTAATTATCTTAAAAAACTTGATTGGATGGCACATAAACTAACGAGTAGCACGTTTACTTATGTATGCTATACAGGGTGTCCCAAAAAGTAGTGATAAGCGGAAGCCCAGTGATAGGGCATCACTAGGGCTACCCGAATCACCCCTTTGTATGTTCCGCGATTTGTGGTAGTTTTAGAGTTATGTTTTTTTTACGAATTTTCCAAAATTTTAAATTAATGTAATAAATAGTTTACATAATAGGCAAGTTTTTGAAAAACGTTTGGATTAAAAAGTTCTAATGGCCTTCTAATCTTTGGGAAAAAACAGTATTTACCACTTTTTTAGTTTCATATTTTTTTTCCAAAATATTGGTCAATGGTCAGTGTTATAAATGTACTTAAATGCTTCTAAATGAAGTAGGCCTGGTATTCAGCTAACGAAAAATGGTACCTACGTGTATTTCGATAATTCCGTCCACAATGACCAAAAAAGTGACTTAACCCAGCAATTTTCGAAACTTCGTTAAATAAATCACAACTCTAAAAATCGCGGATATTTTTTCGTTTGTCTAATGAAATCCAAAATCAACGATAGTAACAACACCTAGGTCCTAGACCCAGCATCTCTGCTGGTGCAGGAATGCCATGCCATGTCAGTACGTCATAAAATAATTAAAAATAAAAGTAATTTTAAGTACACATACACTAATACCTGTTGGCGCAGTGGCAGCGATCCTGCCTCAAGCGCCGCAGGTCGTCGTGGGTTCGATCCCCATCCATGACATCCATACATGTGACGAACATTTGTGTTTGTTGTGTGTCATGGTGTTATTATCATTTAAGTATGTATTTAGTAATATTTAAGTGTGCTTATCAGTCTCTGACACCCATAGTACAAGCTCTGCTTAGTTTGGGGTCAGATGATCTTGGTGTATTTTGTTCCAGATATTGATTTATTAATTTGTGAAACTTTTTGTGCTTCGGGATATAATTTCTACTCGTTATATAGATCAGCACAATGGGTGGGTCCCGACGTGGCGCACAACACCGAGCTGATCAAGTTGTCGGACGCAGCCGTCGGTAACTGCCTCCTGAATACGGAGGATAAGTTCACGGAGCCCGAGTCCTACAGGGTGTCCAACTACTACACCTTCTATATCGAGAACCAGTGCAGGCATGACTGTAAGTACCACACTGAACGAAATCATGTCAAAAGTGAAGCGAGTAATTGGCTTCTATCACTGCTGGGCAAAGGCCATTGAAATCAAGACGCTTGCCAAATGCGGGTTGGTGATCACTAAATTCCCAAACCCAGGCTATGCTGCAAAAAATCGTCGTCACTACTTAAAAAAGACGTAGCTTGATATGCGCTAGTGACGGGCAGCAGCGTCGTTGGTGCAAGAACTGTGCTCTGCGATCCTCATGACGTCTGCCGGGCGTGGGGATAATGGCAACTAATCCCTTGAACAAACAAATGAGGTCATGTCTGAATGGCACAATACATTATCACTGCCGCGGCTTGGTAGCTTCAGTTTGGTTCGTCGGTCACGTCTCTTGAGACTATCATCTACCTCGATGTCGCACTGTACTGAAATTATACTTAGTTTTTATTTTTTTAGCCAGTTCATCAATCTGTTGTTTGTCACCATGCCACTAATAGGGTTTAAAAGCTGTGCCATTAGGTACCTACTTTGCAATTACATGGCTTACGTAAGAACTTGAAACAAATAATTAAACAATAATTAACCGGTAGGATTACCTACTTAGTTACAGCGTTACATGGTGTGGTCGACTGTACCTACTCAATAAACTCTCATGTTATGCAATTTTAAAAAGTACAACTGACCACACATCACATCGTGATAGAATCAATAGTACAGTAGGTAGGTAGTTTATTTTGATAGTAATAATATCACACTTGAGCAGACCGCATAAATAATGTTATGTTAATTAAACTAAGTAGGTACCTATTATTATTTTCAGATCCAAACAAAATCAACCGCTGCTCATACGAAGAATATTACAATCAAACCTTAAAACATGTAGAATTTACAGTGAAGAATTATACTAAAGATGAGGTAAGTAGATACTAGGAATCACATTTTACAACGTAACAAATGATTGTTAAAACAACAAATGCACTGCAAAATGTGAGCATGTGTGTGCTCATCGTTATAATTAGGTAATTATCGATCCATAGCAGAACAAATGCATGCCCGGTACACACAACAGCACGTCGAATTTAACATGTGGGCTGGCTGGGTAGGTACCCTATGTGTCCATTATAAGAACTATTTTGCGGTGGTTTTGTAAAGGCAAAGGTTTGAAAACTTGCTATCTTCTGTAAATAGGTTGGTAATTGGAACCTGAGAAAAAATATAAGGAAAACCTTTGAAATAACTTCTTATGTATTTAGAGTACTAGACTATTACACTTCCATGGAGGTATGTATGGGCATGTATTTTACCTGATGTACGAGTATGAAGGTATAATTTAACGTAGGTAATAAAAAGATAAACCAACATTCTGTTTGTAAAATTCATCATTATCGCCTGCCCCTATCCGTCGTTCATAGTTAGGTGGAAAAACACCAGCCAGCAATTTCGGTCGGAGCAAAAGCTAATCAATTGGTGTAAAATGTTCAACTTCCCTGTAAAAGTCCTGCAGATTTTCACCTTAAAGTCGTTGTGCAGTCAACTACAGCTCGAGCAAAACAGTCACTTAGTACTATTTTTCACGTTCAGTTTGCCAGTTTATAACAATTAAATAAATAAATATTTAAATATGCGCCAGACAACTCACCTCTTGTAATGGTCTAGAAAGTAGGGATTAACATCATTGTGTTACGAGGTATCACATCAAGGAAATACACCAGGGGCGTCTCCCAGCACACACCCATTACAATAAGAGCTGGCTTATGCTGGCTTTGTGGGTGGTACTTTGGTCGTTAACCTTTGTATAATTTATATCACATGTACCTGTAACACTCCAGTTTATATTTTAGTTAGACAGAAAGTAATTTTTAAGCGAAAGTGTGATATGGCAAAGATTTTTTATTTGTGGATCGTGGGTCTAATATGGCACATCACTACTTCAGCTTGAAGCCTGATTGGTGAAAACATATTTTAAAGAATAAGTGAATTTCATTTTTAGCACTTACTAATGCACTATTTTTTACGCAAAGACAGAAACTAGAAAAATTGTTAGGTAGGTATGAGGTAGATTTTTTCTCGTTTATGGCTTTATATTTTAAAGAACCCAAGCAACCCCCTTAGTTAACGGTTGGGTTCAAATAGCGTGGGATCCTGAGGATTTGGTTTTTTTAAAACGGAAACAGTCAGTTTGCCTGTCTTCTACTTTTAGATACCCATTAGCCATTAGTATGTCAATGTAGTCCTTAATATCTACCCTTTTTTCAACCGACTTTAAAAAAGGAGGAGGTTCTCAATTCGACTGTATGTTTTTTTTATGTTTGTTACCTCATAACTTTCGACTGGGTAACCGATTTTGATCATTCTTTTTTATTTGAAAACTGGTGCTTCCCGAATGGTCCCATTTTAATTTGATCTAGTTCTGACAGTGGCTTCCATGAGAAAACCATAAGTCTTAAATCTAGATACACAAAATGCGCGACAAATGGACGAATAACTCAATATTACGCCAACCGATTTTGATAATTCTTTGTTTATTTGAAGGCTGATGCTGCCCGTGTGGTCCCATTTTAATTTGGTCCAGTTCTAACAGTGGCATCCATGGGAAATCCATATAAGTCATAAATCTAGATAAACCAGATGCGCGACAAATGGACGAATAACTAATTATCACTCCAACCGATTTCGATGCTTCTTTTTTTATTGGAAAGGATATACTTCAAGGATAGTTTAATGAGAGTTTGTTTAGGTTCTGATTATGGGATCCATAACAAAGTAACGGAACTCTTCAATTATTAGGAGCAATTGGACGATACTTTTGGATGTATAAAATAAATAAGAACTACCTATTCACTGAAAATCAAGAAATAAACAAAAAATTTAACAAAAAAAAAACAACCTAAAAAAACTATTCCAAAACAAAGCACTAAAAAGTAAATAAATAATTGCGTACCTATTCTTCTAAAACTTATACATTAATATAATGTAGGTACAATTATTGTTATTGTTGGAGTCGGTAATGTAGGTAACATTATATTATCGTTTAAGTTTTAGAAGAATACGCAATTATTTATTTACTTTTTAGTGCTTTGCTTTAGAATAGTTTTTTTAATTTGCTTTTTATTAATGATATAGTGTAAAAGCCTGTGCGAAATCGAGCAACACTTTGTGTGTCGCGGCTTCACGTGGACGGCGGACGGCCAGAGCAGGGATTCCGTGAGGGGCTTCTGCGACCTGCACAGCGAGGACCTGGTCACCGCCGGCTCCTGGCTGCTGCGGGGGACGTCACTCGCCACCTACTACAGACGAGTCATATGTTTGAACAGTGAGCAACATTGTAATACTTACAACTCTTACTAGGCGGTGTCATGTCAAGGGGGCACCGTTTCAACAAGAACGCGGGTAGGGCTTCCTAAGACCTGCACGGCTAGGAAAATTGGTCACTGCCGGCTGAAAAGCTGAAAGCTGCCCCGGAGAATGTCTCTACAAGCAGAATGACTTCAGGATAAATTTTGATTTTTAAGGGGACCAGAGCATATCACTTTTTACTTACATTTTATAACAATCATTGTAGAAAATCGAAAGCCTAAAATAAATAGCTTCCGGGATAAAAGAAGAAAAGCTTTTCGCGTTGCTGTACTTATTTTATCATTTATTCTGGCACAGACTTAGAGCCTTACACTTACCTGGTTGCCTAAGCTGCCATGCGTAGTCGTTTTTAGTTCTATGATCTACGAATTCTGGTAAACATACTTGAGCAGCTCCACATACAATACAACTAATAGACAGTAGGTAGGACAGTAGACTCACAGACAATAGGTTGTATTATCTGTGAGCAGCTCTTACATGTAACTTCTGCTTAACTTTGTTAATGGTTTCAGAATTCTGCGCTTAATGACCTATATCATTATTCGCAGTAACCGTGGACTGCGAAGGGCCAAACCTCATAGTGACGTACCGTCCCCGCGGTGTGTTCCGCGGCCGCGTGTACGTGCCGGGCCGCGGCGAGCGCTGTAGCGCGCGCGCAGTTGGCCGGACCGCGCGGCTCGCGCTGCCTCTCTATGGTGACTGTGACGTCAACTTCGCGTATGCGATATCTAAAACTGCGACTGGGCTGGTTAATAAGTAAGTTAGTTTTGAATTTACTCGGTTATTCAGGTGAACAACGTGGGCAGTGGTTGCAACCGTGGACGGTATTTTCTTGCTGACGCCCATAGCCGTTCCATGAGTTTTCGCCGGCGATAGTCACTAGCGTCTGTTGTAAAGTACCGAAATCCCATATAAATTAGTATGTACAGTAGTCTGTACAGCGCTTCTAGTGGATAGTAAAGGAACTAAAAATGACCTACAATTTATCTTTCGTAATTTACTTGGCGACAGCTCATGGATAGGGCATTGAGGTCAGATAGCCCTGATTCTTGTAGTGTTAATGAACCAATAGCTTCCTTAGCGGTTAATTGTAGTCATGTTGACGACAAGATAGCGACATAGCTATAAAACCCAGTACACGGTTGTGATGGGGGATTTTAATGCAAAGTTGGGGCAACGTTGCGGTGATGAGTTGAGAGTGGGGCAATTTGGATTTGGGCAACGGAACAACAGGGGCCAGATGCTGGCAGACTTCATGGAGAGGGAGAACCTCTTTATGATGAACTCCTTCTTCAAGAAGCCCGTAAGCCGCAAATGGACCTGGATTAGTCCGGACGGTAGAGTCAAAAACGAGATCGATTTTATCATGTCGACGAAGAAGCATATATTCAATGATGTCACTGTGATCAACGCTGTTAAGACAGGAAGCGATCACCGCATGGTCAGAGGCACATTGAATATCGACCTAAAGCTTGAGAGAGCGCGACTGATAAAATCCACGCTCCGACCAATACCGGCTCAAATTTAAAACCCCGAGTGCTTTCAGCTCGAGCTTCAAAACCGCTTCGAAGCCCTTGAGAACAGCATCGATGTGGACGATCTGTACAACATGGTGGTGGATACTGTCCGTACGGTAGGGTCCAAGCACTTTAAAACCCGCCGTCCCAAATCAAAGAAACTCTCCAGTCAGACTCTCCTACTCATGGATCAGAGAAACGAAATGAGGCTACAGAACTCAGCGGATGCCCATCGTTATCGGCAACTCAATAGACAGATATCTAAGTCTTTGACGAGCGACCTTCGCCAATTTAATACCCAGCGTATTAAAGAGGCAATTGAGCGGAATAAAGGCTCTAAAGTGTTTGCCAGAGATCTGTCTATTGGGCAAAGCCAATTGACGAGGCTGAAAACTGAGGCAGGTAGCATCATTTCGTCAACACCTGAAATCCTGAGGGAGATTGAGAGTTTCTATGGACAGTTATATTCCACGCAAACACCTGTTGAAAGCAGGGCTAAAGATCCTAGAGCCAAGCTTACCCGACACTATACCGAAGATATCCCGGACGTCAGCCTGTACGAGATTAGGATGGCTCTCAAGCAGCTTAAAAACAACAAGGCGGCGGGTGGTGACGGAATCACAACCGAGCTCCTGAGAGCGGGCGGTAAGCCGATACTTAAGGTCCTCCAGACGCTCTTCAGTTCTGTCATCCTCGAGGGAAAAATGCCAAAGGCATGGGGCAGAGGCGATGTGATGCTGTTCTTCAAGAAGGGTGACAAAACTCTCTTGAAGAACTACAGACCCATCTCGCTTCTGAGCCATATCTATAAGCTGTTTTCGAGAGTCATTACGAATCGTCTCGCTCGCAGGTTTGACGACTTCCAACCTCCCGAACAAGCAGGGTTCCGAAAAGGCTATAGTACCGTAGACCACATTCATACGCTGCGGCAAGTTATACAGAAGACCGAAGAGTATAACTTGCCACTTTGCTTAGCGTTCGTGGACTACGAGAAAGCCTTTGATTCGATTGAGACCTGGGCAGTACTGCAGTCTCTCCAAAGGTGCCAAATAGACTACAGGTACATTGAGGTGCTAAGGTACTTATACCAGAACGCCACCATGTCGGTCCGATTACAGAACCAGAGCTCTAATCCGATCCAACTACAGCGAGGCGTGAGACAAGGAGACGTTATTTCTCCGAAACTGTTCACGGCTGCGTTGGAGGATATTTTCAAGCTTCTGGACTGGAAAGGACGCGGCATCAACATCAATGGCGAGTACCTAACACACCTGCGATTTGCCGATGATGTAGTTTTTATGGCTGAGACCTTGGAAGACCTGAACATAATGCTCGAAGATCTCGGTAATGCTTCTCAAAGAGTGGGTCTTAAGATGAACATGGACAAAACAAAAATCATGTTGAATGCCCATATTGCACCCGCTCCAGTTAACGTTGGGAACATTACACTCGAAGTTGTTGACCACTATGTTTACCTGGGACATACAGTCCAGCTAGGTAAGTCCAACTTCGAGAAAGAGATCTCTCGTCGAATCCAGCTCGGATGGGCAGCGTTCGGGAAGCTCCGGCATATATTTGCGTCCGAAATACCTCAGTGTCTCAAGACAAAAGTCTTTGACCAGTGTGTGTTGCCAGTAATGACCTATGGGAGTGAGACGTGGTCCCTTACTATGGGTCTCATAAGAAGGCTCAAGATCACCCAGCGAGCAGTGGAGAGAGCGATGCTTGGTATTTCCCTGCTCGATCGAATCAGAAATGATGAGATCCGCAGGAGAACAAAAACAACCGACATCGCTCGAAGGATTGCATCGCTGAAGTGGCAGTGGGCGGGACACATAGCGCGGAGAACCGATGGCCGTTGGGGCGGAAAGGTTCTCGAATGGCGACCGCGTACCGGACGACGTTCCCTGGGCAGGCCCTCTACAAGGTGGACCGACGATCTGGTCAAGGTCGCGGGAAGCCGCTGGATGCGGACAGCGCAGTACCGATCGTTGTGGAGATCCTTGGGGGAGGCCTATGCCCAGCAGTGGGCGTCGTTCGGCTGAAATGATGATGATGATGACGACAAGATTGCTGTAGTGCGCTGGAGCACGGTTTCTCGCCTTTAATTCCGTAGTGTCCCGGGTTCGATCCCCGGTCAAGTCAATTCAGGAAATGATCTTTTATAAATTGGTCTGGGTCTGGGTGTGCTGGGAGACGCCCCTGGCTTAATTCCTTGTCTGGTACCTCGTAACACAGGGATATTTATCCCTACTTCGAGACCATGACAAGAGGTGTGTTGTCTGGCGCATAAGTATTTATGTTCTCTCTTGCAGGACGATGGCGTACGTAATGGTGATGATCCAGAACAACCCCATCATCCAGACGGCGGGCGACCGCTGGGTGCGCGTGGGCTGCTCGCCCGGCCAGCGCGCCGCGCACGCTGTTGACGCTGTCGTCGCCGTCAGAGACAATGGGTAAAGTACTTTGTGGATTTCAAATGCGAGAAAATTTTGTTGTTGTGTTTGTGTATGTCAGTGTTGACATTGGACCACCTGATGGAAGGCGGCCAAGATATGAGGTTGACAAGTTCAGAGATGCAGTGACTACTAAGCTGGTCAACTGCATGCCTGAATATAAAGGCTTTTGAAGAACTTTCCATACTATCACGTTAGTACAGATCGAGACACGTAAAAAGAACTAGGCGACAGTGAATTTTATCAGCAATTTCTCGGGTCCTGGCCAGTGTTCTTTTTAGTTGGCATGAACTTAGTATACTGACTATTATTTTTTTCCAGGAAGCCATCCCAAGCCAGCGAATCCGGCCAAACATTGCCATCGTCGGCCAGCGCCGTCTACAGCAGCACGGCACCACTCGGCGTGTACGTGGTGCGCGCGGCGGACGCGGCGGCCGGCAGCGCGCGTGCCGTCTCACTCGGCGAGCCGCTCGACATCAGGATTGAGACCACCGGTACTGTGCACAGTGTTACACAGTGTCACACACAGCAGCACGGCGGTACGTGGTGCGCGCGGCGGACGCGGCGGCCGGCAGCGTGCGCTCCGTCTCGCTCGACGAGCCGCTCGAGATCAGGATTGAGACCACCGGTACTGTGCACAGTGTTACACAGTGCCACACACAGCAGCACGGCGGTACGTGGTGCGCGCGGCGGACGCGGCGGCTGGCAGCGCGCGCACCGTCTCGCTCGACATCAGGATTGAGACCACCGGTACTGTGCACAGTGTCACACACAGCAGCACGTCGCCGCTCGGCGTGTACGTACTGCGCATAGTGAAGGTGGCGTTATCACCGAACGCCAACCAGCTGGCGTTTCTAAACGACTTAAGTAAAAAGTTTCAAAAAATATAACTGTTCCAACTGCCACCTACTACCCTAGTTGTCCCTAACCAAGAGCATTGGGTGCGTGTGACTTGTATCCTGATTCATAAAATGTCTATGGTCATAGGCAACGATAGAGGTAGTCGTGTTAATGAAGTTCAGTCAGACGCCTGAATTAGTTGGGATCGAAAGTTACTTGTTTCGTCGACTTAGCGAGAGCCTTATCGAGTCCTTGCTTTTGAATACACGACATAATCTTCATGAATCGGTTCAGAGCTTTATCTCTAGTTAAATATTTTACTTGTTTTCAGACGCCAGTGAAATAGAGGCTTACCACCTCGTCGCATCGTCGCGGCTAGGTGACAGTTCAGTGCTCCTTCTCGACAGCCGAGGCTGCCCCACAGGACAGGTAAATAATCTCCAATGTAATGTTAAGAAATCGCCAGCTAAAGTTTTATTATACCAAGCTGTAATGCAGCACAAGTTCACTGTTGTCAGATGAGACTTGACAATTAATCCAAAGTCATCTAAAATTTCAGCTATAGACTGACGCTAAATAATTCGGCTTGGAGCTCACAGCATCCCTTTTTTATATCAAATCCTGAAAATCTGATCAAACTTCTCACTATACAAAGTTATTGCTGTCAGAAAGGTAGGTACGTTTTATAAAAGTTTGTGGATTTATTATGATATACATGCTTCAGAGACAAAAATATTGTTGTTCTGAATAACTTAACTCCATACATCGAGTTATTGTCATTTACTATGCCGTGGTCCTTCGAGCCGGATAAATGTATTTTGTCTCCCATTTTATTTTTGACGCAACATGTAATTCTAGGTGGACTTTCCATCATTCACGCGGACATGGCTGGGCGGCACGCAGCGGCTGTCGGCGCGCTTCAAGGCCTTCCGCTTCCCGACGTCGCACGTCGTCCGGTTCGCACTTATGGTCCGCTTTTGTGAACAGAAGTGCCCCCCGGTTAGTGAAGTCTATTTGATTCTGACAACAATATCAATATTAACTTGGTGGAAAACGGGAATTAAACTTGCGATATTAACACTTAAAAAGGACATATGCACAGGCGGCACATGAGGTTACCGTTCACACTCATAGTCTCATTTTCACTATCTGTCCTGAAAGTCATCACTTTGACCTTTCAAGCCCCAGTGACACAAAGGTCAACAACTAATTTGTCGGAAGTTTAGAGAATAATCATAAAAATCCATTGTGGATATTTTAATCTGTGGCAACTATAGATGTTAGCTAAACTTTGACAACTATTACTCCACAGGTAAATTGCGCGTCCCACCAACCCAGATCTGCCAGAGACACGAACTACACGTACCAGTTCGAAGAAAACGGCGTAGCGGCCGCCGTCCGGGAAGAAAGCTGGCTTGGGGAACGAACGGCGAACGCGCGCGGCGTCGTGGCGCAGGGTGGCGTCGCGCTTTGCGAGGCCAGCGAAGGACTGGTGAGTTCTTCGCCTTAAGAACTTTTTGCAACCGAGCTCCGAGCATCGTGGCCTAGTGCGCCCTCCAACTCGGATCGCAGAACGTGTGGCAACAAATCTGTCCAGAACCAAAATCTTTGTGTTCATTGTTTAATTTTCGACTAACTCTCCGGTGATGTAAAACATCGATAAAAAACCAAATCAACCCGGATAGCGGCGGAAGGCTCACCACCTACCACGTTGGGTTCTAAAACCATTGGTGAAAAGTGGGCTTGTGAGTGTTCCGTTCATCATGACGCCAGCAGTCACTTGCCTCTGACTACCCCGTTTGGGATCAAGTCGTGATAGTATGTATGTGGAACCGAGCTGCCGACAGCACGTGCAGCGTCCCATTGTCACATTGATGTTGATTGACACAGTTAGCAGTGGGACGCTGGCTGCACGTGCTGTCGGCAGTTGCAGTCGGCAACTCTGTTCCAAATAGTACCTTTAGTCGGTAAGCTCTTTCCAGAGCGACGTGGTCGTCATGAATGCACAATATCTCGCCACGTTTGCCTATTAATTAGCGGTCATCGTGGAACACTCAGTCGTGTCCGGTGCCTTTGCCTTGCACATCGAGGCCTTCCATGGAGTCATTGTCTCTCCTATAGAGAGCTGTCCGAAGGGCTAGTGGGTTACCAATATTAAAATAGGATAATCTAATCATGTTATTTCTTTGTTTTTGTGATTACCAACCTGCATTTGGCAAGCCAAGTGATTAAGCCATCCATTGTAGCGATGACTTGATTTCAATGATGGAGGCCTTTGCACAGCAGTGGGACAGTATATAGGCTAATTACTCACTTACCTAATCTAGACATGTTAATTCACCACTTCTTATTACACCTACACTGTATTTCACGTGATGGGATCTATACTTTACCTAATTCCGGAGCACGCTCTAAGAACTTAGAAAAAATTAACATTCTGGGTATATCAACAATATCAGAGGCGAATCTAGTGACGATTGATGCATTACGGCTTAATAACCACGCACCACGGCATTATCATCTGTCAATAATGTATTTTACTCCGCAGGTGCCGCTAGAGGTAGAGATGGTGGTTGGCTCCGGCGACGTGCTGTCGGCCGACACGCTGGTGCGCGCCGACCATCAAGCTAACATTCGTAAGATATTTATCACTGATAGCTTTCCCCCGCCATTCCGTTTTACCCGATGAGATATAGCTTAGGTGTTTGACTGCCGCCGAACACCGGTCACCGGTGACCCCCCACGGCGTTCAACGTGTTGAGCTATTTGCTGATATTGGATCTTAATTCAGTAGTTTATGATTTTATTTTATTACAAATAAATAACAAATAATATTAGTGTAGATTAAGCTAATCCATTTTGGCTCGTGAGACACAGAAACATTATCTTAGAGCTAACGCCGATTTTTGGTTTCGTTTGATAGTTGACTTACAAATAAATATAAAGGTTAAATAATTAGTTAATTTCTAAAACTAACCAACCATTTTCACAACATAATTGATGCTGATATCTATCACGATATACCAATTTCCAAGCAAACAAGTAATTGTCAAGATTGTACCTATATCGTATTTTAAAGACGTACGAACCGAGGCAATGGCGCGTGTCGACGTGCAAGGAGCGGAACATTGAGTGACATAACATTACCAACACAATGTGTTAAAGCGTGACGCATGTAATAGACGGGTTAGACTATTGACATGCATTTTGCACAAATCGTTCGCACGCTACCTTAGGCGCTGCGCAAACGTTGACACTTTTTGTTGCCGACACGGCACACCATTACAGGGAACCGTAGTTGCTGTGTCCTGTAGCAGTGATTGGGCACAGTTTACGTATGCGCTGGGAGTGTATGGTTTCATACTGGTTCTATAGAAATCAAATATTCTTCAGTAGCTTGTATCTGACACAAGACCCTGCCTAAGGATCACAATGAAATTCCTTCAGACTATTTTTTTTGAGTCAAGTTTTATTTTTGCGTCAGACAAACGCACCACTTGTCATAACCCTCGTAGATAGTAACCAAGCAAGTTGAAACTTATCTTTGGTCTATTATGTAACAGTTTCATTTAAATAGCCTTTTGTTAAAGTGGTTTAACGGTGGATACTATTCAGAATCCTTTCGTGTTTTTGTTGTAAAATTGCACCCAACATGTGGCTCATAATGACAAGTGATTAACGCAAAGTATATCAAAGCCTTCAAAAGATGCTGCGACAAAACGCCTTTATCTTACGTATTTCTCTAAATTTCATAAAACCCAAAGGTTATCTATTCTATGTTTGTTTTCCTTTCTTTCCGGCACTATTAGTATATAAGATAAGGCTTTTTGGGTTGTCTCGCGTTTGAGCCATAGTGACAAATACCGGTCACGGTCTCCTGTCTCGGTCGCAGCGCCAACCGCCACCTTAAGACAGCAAGATGAGAATTTTAGGACGTCCATTTAAATAACTCACAATAGTGCTTTATGATTTTTTATTTGCCAGCTGAAGAGGTGCCTTCAAAGGCGTCGGACAGCGGGCTAGTGTGCGTGCACGAGCTGCTGCTGGTAGCGCTGGCGCTGGCGTGGCTGGCCGTGCAGGTGCTGCTGCTGCTCGGCTGCTGCGTGCTCGTCAAGAGGTGATAAACCAAATTGGAGCTGACATAACCCAATTTTTATAACTGTGCACCTCGAGCTATCAAAATCATCACCCGCCCGCAAACTTCCTCACTACTCCGCTGACGCGCTGTCGGGTGTGACAAGTGAGAAATATTTATTTTCTGATCTGTGTCTCGGTGGATGTGTGTGAAGTTTGGAAAGTATGGATCCGTCATCCACATGATCCACAATAAAAACAATGTTTGGTTGCTCGCTGGGACCTAAAATCTTATCTTCGAAAATGGAAATAAGATTTATTAAATTTATTTCGATTTTTTTACATTTTATTTAAACCGATCAGCAACGAAAATTTTACATTCAGTAGGTATATTATAGTTCACATCAAACTTTTAGTAGGGCCCCTTATTTTTCATAGCAAAAATTCGGAATGCGGGACTAGTCTAGTCTCATGTTCAGAACGGACTAGAATTTTGACACAAACTATACTTTTCTGAAAGAACTGTAAATTCAATTAAAGCGCAGTAGTAAAATAAACCTGAAATAAAATATTACTTACAGGTATAGAAACCTGGCCGAGCTGAGCATGCAGAAGGAATACCAGTCGTTCGACAACGTGGGCTTCGACACGGTCTCCACGCACCGGCGCGTGCACTGGCCGGACCAGAACATCGACATATTGCATGCCACGTGACGGACTTAATAAGAATTGCACGTCCAAATAACGTACTACGAGTTTACGTCACGTAAACGATGTTAGCTAACTACAGTAAGGCCTGCAAAACGAGATAAATAATTTCAACAATCTGACCGTAAATGAGGTAGGTACTGTAACATAGAAGATGAATCTTAGTAGCTGGACAAGACACCACTCCAGGCAATTTTTTCGATGAAAATGTATGCAGTCATACAATTTTAAAAAAAATCTCACAATATTACTTATATATCCGTGGTATCTTCGTTGGAGACTGCGAAATAATCACTGGAAAAGTTGTAGAAAACCACTCAAAAACAAGTGCACCTCACAATGATAGTATAAAATTTCGACTAACGCGTGTTGCGTTTTCCTTGTTTAGGAGGCTCAGTTTATTGGCTTTGCAAGCTGGCCCGTTCTACGAGTATCATGTACCGATTGCCATACGTTAGAACGAGATAAATATATGTGTCATAATCAAATTCGCCCCTAAAAAGTGCTTATCAGAGCCACAGATGACGGGGTGCGTATTTCCTCAACCGTATCGGATTCGTCCCCACGCGGCCACGGCGCATCAAAATCGATACGCGTCTAGTAAATATATTGACGACTTTCTCGCCTTGGCTTCCGTGGTGTCCCGGGTTCGATTCCCGGTCGGGTCAATTCAGAAAAATGACTCTTTCTAAATTGGCTCGAGTCTGGGTGTGCTGGGAGACGCCCCTGGCTTATTTCCCTGTCTGGTACCTCGTAACACAAGGATATTTATCCTTATTTCGAGGCCATGGCAAGTGGTGTGTTGTCTGGCGCATATTTATTTATTTATTTATTTATTTTATTTGTTCCTTAACCGTATCGAATTCAGCCCTTTTAGGGACAAAATCAATACGGTTTTGTGCAGTAATTTGTATTGAATGATTGCCTCCAAAACCGTATCGTATTTGTCAACTGCGGGCGACGAATAGAAACCGTTTTTGTTAAGATAGTATGGCGAAATCTTTTTAGCAAAGCCGTATCGATTTCTTCATCATGATGTTGCAGCTCAAAAGAGATTTAGTGAAATAAATTTAACAACAGATACATTTTTAATAAGAAACAGCATCGTAAGTTAGTAAATTATTTAGAAAAATCAATGCCGGCAATGTTGTTTCTATTACTTGAACTTCTTAACGGTTGAACGTGTTTTATAGAAAATGGTACCTTAGAATTTCGTTTCACAGAAATTGTTTCTAATATTATCATTTCATAGAATAATCAATACGCAAAATTGTTACTTAAAACATATTGAAATCATAGATTTTTGTTACAAATAACATTTATTTCACAGAATGTTCTTAACATAGAATAACGATTCAAATAATATTATTGATCATAATGTTTAGGTAGATAATATAAAAGTAATTACCAAGAAAAATATTCTATCGAGGGATAATGTATTATAACATTGTACGAGACTCCTTGCAGGAGTGGTCACCTAACCTAACCTAACCTAATTTTTCTGTGAAAAATCTTTCGATGAAGTATACAGTCGTTGAAACGAAATATTTGACATAAAAATATATGGACTGAATTTTCTATGAAGTTAATAGTCGATAAAACAATAATAATTCGAAATGAAAATATCTGGACTGAATATTCTATGAAACATTTTCTGCGAAAAGAAATTCTACGAAAGTTCTGTCTGTGAAACAAGTGATCACCCTTCTTAACACATTGATCGCCGAATAATTGGCAAACAATAGAATATCTATTGTGTCTCGTTCCGCGGCGACGACGGTGTTAATTATATTTTCCCAAATTATATCCCAACTAGATCTCAGAAAAAGAAGACTCAAAAGTAAACAATCCAGCCTATAATAAAAAAAGCTGATAAATATTTTACCGGTTTATGTCAAAAGATGCTTTATTACCATGCCATAAAGATTTTTGCGCCATTCAATACGTGGAGAGACGAAATCGTTACGATTTTCGGAGCACATTCCTTTTTAAGGATCACGCCTAAAAGCGTATCGAATTCGTCTCCTCGTGCTGACGAATCAAATACCTACCGTTTAAGGAAAATAATGTATGAGATAATTACACCCAAACCCGTATTGACTTCGTCTACGAATGGCGCCGAAATCGATACGTTCGAGCGGCACTTTAAGCTTTGCAAAAGCGTATCGATTTGTCGCGCCGCGGGGACGAGTCGGATACCACGGTAATTTAATATTACCGTGCCGATACGGTTGAGGACATGCGCTGACGGGGGTTGAGTGGACGAGTGCTAATTGTCATTCCTGTATATTTTTTAATTTGACATGTCGAAACGAACGAAAGTAGCGTGTTGGTCTTGGCTAGGGCCTCAAGAGACATAAACATCTGTTTGCTCTTAAACAAGGCTGATTCGACGGTTATAAAATTATCTTTACTGTAATTTATGTATAATTATTATAATGTTTCGAACGTTCATTCAAATTAAGTATTTATCTCGTTTCGCTGACCCAACATGTTTTTTCGATTCCATTATCATTGTAGTTAATTTATTTGCATTATTTCACTAATAACTCATCGAAAGCCATTACACATTTAAGAGTAAGTTCATACTTGACAGACTTCTTTTAGTTAGTACTGCCATACATCATAAACACGAAATCTGTAGATACGAAAAAATCCTTCGTCTGTTGTCAAAATAGACTAATAATTGTATTGAAAATTATTAAAGTATGTAAATAATGTGCATGTTTTGTGTGAATAGTATAATGTTATTTTTGTAATGTTAAATGTAAAATAAGATGTATAAAAAAATTATGTAATTTAGTTTTTCTTTATTTTATAACACATTTTATATATTTTACAGTCTTTTTACATTATTAATGTGTTGCACTTTATATTCTTTTTACATAACTTTAACATTCATCAAGTAGGTAGGTATTCTTATCATTTGAAATTGACGGAATTTGGTGGATTCAAGACACAGTTTTTGGTATCTTTCATTAAAAATATCAACCAAGTATTGATAGCTTAATAAACAAAAACTAGAGCATACATTTGCGTAAGGAAAAACATATAAGATAAACATCGGAAAATGTACCTACTGTTTCACCAGCCTAGACTAACTACCTACATTATTATTTTGGTAAAACAGAAGTGGAATTAGCAAAACCTATCAAAGTAATTCGATAAAATAATGAGTTTAAAAACTTTTTAGAAACTCTTGCAGCTTCTACCCAGATAACCAAGTTCAATGTTTGCAGCTCTTATAACAAAAGCTATTTAGGAACAGATGCTTTCATAGAGGCCTCTTTTCATTACTTTGACAAAGTGGACCTACTTTGAGCAGTGCCGATAAAGCGCACAGCTATTTTCAGAAATTATATTTTTGGAAGGTACTTGGCATTACTGTAGATTTTTCTAGGGTGAAACGTATCATTCGTGGGATAGGCAGGCCCAATCTTACCACTTACAACCCCTATACCTAACTACCCTTTTTGTGCCAATTTGTAGGCAATTTCTGCTATAATATTTTTTAAAAGAAGAAGAAAGGAAGTTCTTAATCCACCGGTTATCCTAGTCGTGTATCACTTTGTGGCGTTGCTGGAGGTGTAAACAACGGGTGGCGCGGGCGCGGCCGGCGGCGCGGCCGTCTGGCGCGCGCGCGGCGCGGCTTGCCGCACGCTCTGCCGGTTGGACGCCGCGTTGTAGTGGTAGCCGTCGAACTTGTCGCCCGAGCTCGCGGCTGGGAACGTTGCCGTACCCATGTACATTATCTGTCGTGGACATTTTGCTTAGTGAAACATAATTCAACAACCACAGTTCAGCAGATTGACTTCAGCCAAATTCAGCGTCTTACAGGCAGTTTTGCCTGCCCACCGATAGTCAACAGAGCAACAATCAACTAAGTATTCAAAATCATATTTTTTTTTCCAATAACGTGATTGCTTATAAGCAGAAAAAAACTAGGTTGATACTTTTTAAGAGTAGGTAGGTTTTACTGCTTATTGAGGCGTCTTCAGAATAAGATTCGCCCGTGGAAAGTTGACTAGACAACTCCCTACTTGAGTGCCCTCTAGGAGAGGTGCTACCTTCACCCATTGTCCCAATAAGACTGACTTACCGGGTACCTGCCTCAAACTCGCACAGCCGTAGCGTGATACTTGCCATTTTCTGTCTGATCTCACTGAATAGTACAGCAGCCACAGGCCGTCAGCACATTGGCCGTCGTGGACTTTTAGTGAAATCTCGATCCGAAAAATCACCTACCTGATACATTTGACAGAGAGCATCACATACCTGTGGCTTGAACCCATCAGGCCCCGCTTCGTACTCGACCAGCTGCGTGCGGCCGTCGGGCAGCAGCACGTGGTACGAGCCGGTCGCTCGGTCGTCCTTGCGCTTCTCGTTGTGCCCGAAGTCCAAATTCACTGCGTTGTCTTGGACGTCGTAAGAGAAGTCGTAGTTCGCTGGCAACTGTAATTTATACCATGATTTAAAAATAAGTTTTTGTAAGGTATCGTGTGGCTTCCATTATTTAATTATAAGAACGCTGGCCACAACCTGCAAAGTGAGCTTTGAGACCAAATTTGTGGTATAAATTTGGCACCAAACTTGCTTACTCTCGACCCTTTCATACTCCTAATATGACCGTGCGTATAACCATCCCCTCTACTGTTGCATATCGTTATTTTTATGTGACGTGATCTTAGGGCCCGTATTCACTTTGATTAGTGCGAGTGCAGGTGCTTAGTGATCAGTAGAAACCACGTGTGGACAGCGGTGGATTAGCGCGAGTGATTAGTATCCTGCGTCGATTATAAGCGTGTTCTAATCTTCAATCACACTAATCAATCGTTGTCCACACGTGTTTTCTCTTAATCACTAAGCACCTGCATTAATCACCTAAACTTACTACTAATCAAAGTGAATATCTACGGGCCTTTAGTCATTATCATCAGCCTTGTTAATCAACTGGTGGACGATTTCCGAAGGCGCACCACCGCACACTTTCAACACATCTACTTCCTGCTTACAAACTTTCACAAGTTTTTACTTCAAGGGGCCAAAATCTACGTTTTTAGTTTTACAACCGCAAAGCACGTGCTTTCGTACAACGGCCATAACTTTTTACTAAATATGAATTTATTCTTGTTTGAAATGATAAATAAAATCGCTTAGCTCTCGCTTATTAAATTAAGGGGAACAGTCTACGTGCAATAACTATTCGAATGCGTAAGTACTCACTGTTGGTTCCGGTGGACCGGTAGGTTTCTTACCCGCCTTCGGAGGTAGGTATTCTTGTGCAGACACGGCCGACCACACAGCCAAGGTCAATAAAGTTAGCTGGAAATTTTGTTATTTTATTTAAAAAAACTCACGTAGTCTTTTCTTAATTCTAATCAAACTATCACGAGCACGACGGTTAAAAAATTAAGGTTTTACTACAACAAACATAGGATCAAATCTCTAATTTGTTCTGTATTAAAGCGTACACTACACTAACACGAACCGAGATTGATTGAAAGAAAAACACCTTGTTTATCAATACATCTCATCACTCCAAGATCCAAGTAATTTCACCTCACGAATTTCAGGAAGGTCAGAAAAAAGTACTCAACTACCTATAGTTCGCGAAGCCAAAAGAACAAGCACTAAGAACTTATAAGTTTGTAAAAAAACTGTAATTTTTAACTTACACAGAAAGTAGTCCACATTTTAAGGGTAAACAAGTAAACCGTGTCCTGATGGTGCCGCAAAGGTTATGGGGCTACCTCAAATGGGCCGGCGCTTTTAAACGCGACGTCTCCGCCGCAAGGGCGCGCTTGTGGCTGCGCCGGCGCCGCCCCTTAGCATTCTTCATTATGTGGGTTCACGACGGAACAATGATGAAATAGAAATAAAAACAGCGCAATAGTTTAGTAAGCTACAATTAGCTTAAATTTTACAACAGCCGTGTAGTAGTACCTATTCTTGAGAGTATTATCAACTCTGCGATCGCGTATAGAACAAACAAAGAGTAAAATTGTAATTGGGTATTTGACTTTTTTTTTTGATGTACTTAAAGTAAAGTAAAAAGTAAAAAATATCTTTATTCTTAAAGACTTATAAAAAGTACTTATGACAAGTCAAATACAAGAAAAAAAAATAGCAAAATATACTAAAAAATGCAAATACACTTACTTAAAATAATACTAACTATGATAGTAAATATCATAATTAAACATGATATGACTCTACCACCGGTTCGGAGGTTGTTTCCGATCGAGAATAGGTACTCCGGCAAGAAACTCGATGGTTACTCTTTTCAATCTTGTTTTTATACACAAAAATTGAATTGACGGAGTAAAGTCATAACAAAAAAAATGTGCGGAGGAGCAGATTATAGGACCTAAGATGACCACGAATTCTTATCATTTGAGAAATCCTCTACACTATAATAACCTCGCTTTAATTTGTGACTTAAACTTATGAAGAGGTAGGTAATTCAACAAGCGTTTGCGGAATCTTATTAAAATATTTTACACATTGACCAACTAATGATTTCTCTACCTAAGGCAGTCCTAGAATGGGAGTGAGAGTTACGATGCAAGTTTTTACGGACATATACTACATTAGATATCATAAATAAATTGAGAGTACACAGTTAAAATATCTATCTCTTGTGTGTGTATCTCGATGTGTTACCAAAAGAGCTCTCAAAAATGAAAATTGGTAAAAAAATATTCCGATAGCACTAAAACTCCCCGAGATATGCAATTTTAAAAATTGGACTTGCCCATCAAAACGTTCCATACAAATGTGTTTTGCAAAACAGTTGTTCGGCAGCTATATTAAATATTGCAATAATGAAAATGGTTTCTTAACAAAAGTTGTTATAAATTGTGTAGATTTTTCGATTGGTATATTTAAGTATTTTTATTCAATTTGCACTTTTAAAAAATGGGCTTTCCCACGCAAATTTGAAGGGCCATAAAATAAATTGAACATAATAAGATATCAAACTAAAAGTTTACAAATTGGCCTTTTTAATGAATTTTCTATATTGTTGAATGATTATTAGAATCCGATGTTGGTGTATAAGACCCAATTGTACTATCTCTTTATGTACATCGATTTATTCAATTAGTAAAATTAAGAGCGTTAGCTTGGGTTGTCTAAAATTAGATAGTCGCTAATTATTTGCTAATTCAACTAAAAACTTTTTTTTAATTTACTTTACACAGTTTAAAGATAAAAGTAATTATGAAATTGAAAGGTGCATTCAATAAAAGACAGATAATTTATACTTAATTTGAATTCAGCTAAATAATCACGAAAAACTTAAAAAAATGCGACCATGCGACGTTTACGATCTACCCGAAACGCAAAAACAAACCCTCATAAATGAATCATATTAAGAAAACTGAAACGACGCGCGACGGTGCATGGCTGAGTTAAAGGCAGGGAAAAAAAGGAATTTGACGTATTACTCCATTTTACGCACTGATTTTAGAACTTATTTTTAGAAAGTTTGGTTTTAGGTTGCTTAGTTCGAATTTCCTTGCGTAGATATGCAAAAAGAAAAAAAAAGTCGTTGTCAAATCTCGACATGAATGAAAGTGGAAAATGTGGATTTCTCTGCGATAAACCGGCAATATCTTTAGAGTAACTAGATCAAAACGTTTGATAAGTGATAAAAGATGAATTCCATTTTAAGAAATAGAAGCAGTTTGCTATGCCGTACATTGTCTACTTCAGCAGTAAGGCGATGTGCCGTTCCGCCCAAGAGACCAGCGAAACAACTCTTTCCAATAACATGGAAGTCGATGGCAGTAACCGCTGTCGTTGGTGGTGGTCTAACAGGCTTCATGATTTATGTAAGAAAAGAAAAACAACAGGCATTAGACCGAGAAAGAGAAAAGCAACTGGGAAAAGCCAAGATAGGTGGAGAATTTGAGTTGGTTGATTCAGAGGTGAGAGACCTGTCGATAATTAAATTCCTATGATTATGACTGACACTACTCTTTCAATAAGTGAATCTATAACACAATCCTAAGCTAATTGTTTAAAAATCATAATCTAAATGAGACTTTTTTTAATGTAGTATATATGTCTAAAATGAATAGCAGAAATTATGCTAACCTTTATCATGTACAACACTTATTTTCTCCTTATATATTCACTAGAGTTAAATGAGATCCAGTACCTTTCAACCCTGGAATGATCTTATAATTTCTATTGTTCTTTTAGGGTAAACTAGTCAAAAGTACAGATTTACTGGGAAAATGGCTGTTGATATACTTTGGTTTCACACATTGTCCAGACATTTGTCCAGATGAACTTGAGAAATTAGCGGAAGTTGTCACACTCCATGGTAAGTACATATTTACCACAAATTTGTTGTGATATGCTTGTTATTTATAAAGTATCATACTTATGTGAAAGATATTTACCAAATTCTTAAGTTTGATGAAAGTTTATTAGGTACTAAAGTTATAATAAATGTATTTCAGAAAGTAATCCTTCATCACCTCCTCTTCAGCCATTATTTATTTCCGTGGATCCACAAAGAGACACACCAGAACTAGTGGGAAAGTATGTTTTCCATATATTAACTTAATAAATGACTATATAAAATAATGAAGTTATTAAAATAAAACATGATGACAGGTACTGCAAGGAGTTCTCCCCGCGACTACTAGGGCTCACTGGGACAAAGGATCAGGTTCAAAAAGCTTGCAGATCCTATCGGGTGTACTTCAGTGCAGGACCCCAAGATGTTGATAATGATTACATTGTAAGTTTAATCAAAATCCTGTAATAATTCCCACAGTACCTACAGTCAAATCTCCATTTTTCATATTTGCTAATGATTGTAATTCTTTTCAGGTGGACCATACAATCATTATTTATTTAGTGAATCCAGATGGTGAGTTTGTTGACTATTATGGACAGAACAGAAATGCTAAAGAAATCCATGAATCCATGCTGGTCAATATCCAGAAATTTGCAGCAGGCAAGAAAAGCTCATGGTTTTAAACTATCAAGCATTTATTTATTGTTGAAGTGATATTAATCATTATAGTTTAAAGTATTTTTGTGACTTATGTAGAATAAAATATGTTGCTTTTTGAATATACCTTTAATATTTTTTTACCTGTCCCTGACATTGATTAAACTACTAAAAACTAAATAGAGGTCCTTCTTGACGACTAGATTTGAAAGGAAAACAAAAGATACTTTTTATGTATCTTTGTTGACCATCAATTTTGATATGAATTTGAGAATATAATATGAAAAATTTAAAATAAAGAACATTTTGGGTCATTTTTGTATGGCAATGTTAAATACCTACCCAAAAGCTTGTCAGAAGCTTGTAGCCTAGGATAATGGAAAAAACGATGACTCAGGAAGATACACACATAGGTACCTTGAGATCTAAAAGAGAACAAGTGAGTTGTGGCAATACTAATGGCAATAAAACGCAAAAAATAAACTCAAACATTTATTAAATAAGGTTAAGAGCGTTAGCTGGGGGTGGATTGAAAACGTTGCATTTTTGTAAGATTGTCGTGATTATTTCATTGAATTGAACCAAACTTAAATTTTCGCTCTATTATTGTGTGCTTAATACTATTTAAAAACACAGTGAATTGTCTACAATTAGGTAGTCGCCAATTATTTGCTAAATTAAATAAAAAACCGTTTTTGTTGGATAACAGATAAGACACTCAAAAATTTACTGTACACAGTTAAAGTTATAATAATGAAATTAAAAGGTGCAATTAATAATAGAGAAATAAATAGTTAATAATAGAGAATTTATACTTAATTTGAATTCAGCTAAATAATCACGAAAACCTTTAAAAACGCCAAAAGCAAACCCTCTAGTTAAAAATTTGCTGTCATACTACTAGTGATTTTACTGATTGTAAGCTGACCTCCGGAAGTATGTATTTGTACAAGACTCTGGTCCACTTGATACAATTTTACTATGGAGCCTTCATTAACAGTCATGACATTACTGTTGACAAAGTTGACATTGCTTTCATTTAAACATATATCCTCGCTTTCATTCTGACTACTATCCACTACAATTTCCTTAACATCACACTCATCTTGAATTAGTAACTCTTCCGGAAAGTGCAACGGCATTTCCGGTGACAGCTGCAAAGTCACATTATTTTCCATAGGCACTTCGATAGTCATTCCCTTTTTGATAGTCTTCTGGTCAGCAGCCTTGTTGGTTGCGCGTTGTTCTGCGACAGTCCCACGTTGTGCTTGTCTTTTCCTTGGTTCATGCTTCTTGAAATGTCTAGATAGTTGTGTTCTTGAGCCAAATGATTTCTTGCATGTTGAACACTCGTATGGTTTTTCTCCTAAGAAAACAGAAGCAGAATATAAATAAGGTATTTATTTATAATATGTATTCATAATTTTAAGTCCCAATATATTTTACGTGATAAAAAAAAAGTTTTATTTCGGGCTTGTTTATGTATTTTCAACCGACTTCAAAAAAAGGAGGAGGTTCTCAATTTGACTGTTTTTTTAAATGTTTGTTACCTCATAACTTTCGTCTGGGTGAACCGATTTTGATCATTCTTTTTTATTTGAAAGCTGGTGCTTCCCGAATGGTCCCATTTTAATTTGGTCTAGTAAGTCTTAAATCTAGATTGACAAAATGCGCGACAAATGGACGAATAACTCAATAGTACGCCAACCGATTTTGATAATTCTTTATTTATTTGAAAGCTGATGGTGCCCGTGTGGTCACATTTTAATTTGGTCCAGTTCTGACAGTGGCATCCATGGGAAATCCATATAAGTCTTAAATCTAGATAAACCATATGCGCGACAAATGGACGAATAACTCATTATCACGCCAACCGATTTTGATGCTTCTTTTTTTATTGGAAAGGATATTATACTTCAAGGGTAGTTTGATGAGTGTTTGGTTAGGTTCTGATTAAGGGATCCATGAAAAAGTAACGGAACTCTTCAATTCTTAGGAGCAATTGGACGATACTTTTTCGATGTATAAAATAAATAAGAACTATTCACTGAAAATCAAGAATTAAACAAAAATTTTAACAAAAAAACCAACTTCAAAAGAAACTATTCCAAAACAAAGCACTAAAAAGTAAAGGAATAAATGCGTATTCTTCTAAAACTTATACGATAATATAATGTAGGTATAATTATTGTTATTGTTGGAGTCGGTGATTATGAGTAATAATAGATATTTGTGAATTTATGAATTAAATAAGACATTATTCCACACAGCGCCATCTAGCCCCAAAGTAAGCTAATTAAAGCTTGTGTTATGGTATACTAGACAACGGATAAACATACTTAAATACATTTTCTTTTGTAAATACATACTTGTTATACATAAGAGACACCCAAAATTAAGAGAGAATTAACTGAATATTTAAAATATAAATAATACTATATCTTATTTTACATACGGGTAATAATTTATTACCCGTATCGTGAATCTCGCTAGCAAGTAAAAGTCTCTGTAGTAAAGAAAGTATGTGGATGGGATTTCGGTACAGCGCCTCTAGTAAAGAAAAATCAAAACAAAAGTCGAGTCGGTGTAGGTGGCTTGTAGTTTACGTGACGTCACCTCACAGTAGATGTACAGACCTGTGTGTATGCGGGCGTGCTCGCGCAGGCGCGCGGCGCTGGCGAAGGCGGCGGCGCACACGGCGCACGCGTGCGGCCGCTCGCCCGTGTGCGATCGCCGGTGGATGCGCATGTCGCGACGCGCAAACCTGAACATGATAATAGATGCTGTATCTAAAGATAGAAACCATAAAAAATCCACCTGATCTTAGGTCTCAAGCGGGACACGAACTCGCGTCTTCCAAAATGTGTGGCTGCACTTTTTTTTTATGTTGCCCGTCAAGATGACCACACTCCACCTAATGGAAAGCGGTCGTGAGGTCCAGATATGAGGCTGACAAGCCCAGTCATTCAAACGAATCACTGGGCTGGCCATCCTCACCTTGAAGGCCTGCAAAAATGCCTTTTCACGCCCCGCTTGAAAAACTCGGGACTATAAGAGGAAGGAAACACATGTGCTGGAAGGGCGTTCCACCTCTGGATGGTACGACAAAGAAACGATTCACCGGACCTTTTAGTTCGGGCCAACAAATGCTGAATTGTCTGTGGATGACGCCGTAGTCCAGCACGCGTGGTACGGGAGTGGAAAAGTGAGGGTGGAATAAGCTGGAATAACTCGTCAGAGCATTCCCCATTGTAGAAGCAATAGAGAACACTTAGCCCGGCAATGTCTCTACGCAATTGGAGAAGCTCAATGGTCAAAGTTGCCTCTGGGTTTCCAATAATACGGATAGCACGCCGCTGCAACCTGTCAAGAGCTTCGAGTAGGTAATTGACGGAACCATCCCAGAGATGAGAGCAGTATTCCACACACGAGCGAACTTGTGTCTTATACAAAAGACAGAGCTGCCCAGGCGTGAAGAATCGTCTCACCCTGTTCAGGATTCCGAGTTTACGGGATGCAGTTCTTCAGTCTCTCGTCACTTACAACTGAGCTATCGAGGCCATTACCAGGCCTGTGGCCTTATTACAATTTCGCAGTATGATCTTTCATTTCCAGTCAGTCAGCGGTTACCTGGCACTAACGCATCTTCTAGGCTGGATATTTACGGACGAATTTCTCGCTACCCTCAGTTTCGGGAATTAACTTGACTGAATAAAAGCGTAAAGCTTGCTCGCATTTGTCTGTGAATTAAGCGTCCTGGCATTTTGGTATTATGATCTCTTATTCCCAGTCACATGACCATTACGTCATGCAAACTCAACTTCTGCGCGGCGTTTTGGTATTACGAACTCATGATTGACGTTTCATACCATTGTTTATCTGTCAAATTAAACCAGTCTAAAACTTTTCAATTGCAGAAGTAGCTCTAAAAAAGTGACATCGTAATATCTTCCAATACAAAGTGAGCTTTTTAGAACCGTAAACGGTCAAGCTGCGATAGTGGCAAAAGGTTGTAATACTGGTAATACGGCCCCTGGTGATTTTTCCTGGAGTAATTTTACGTTGTAAGCCAACATTGTTTCTTTTCAGCCTATAGCAGTCCACTGCTGGACAAAGACCTCCCCCAGGGCGGGCCACAAAGCCCGATCTCCCGTTTTTTCCATCCAGTCACTACCAGCTACTTTCTTAAGGTCGTCGGTCCAATGTGCCGGTGGACGTCCAACACTACGCTTGCCGAGTCGTGGTCTCCACTCGAGAACCCGTCTACTGCACCGACCATCGGTTCTGCGACAGTTGTGACCAGCCCACTGCCACTTCAGTTTGCTACACTTCTGAACTACGTCAGTCACTCTGGTTCTTAGCCGGATTATCTCGTTCCGGACCTTGTCCCTTAACGAGATTCCTAGCATGCACCTTTCCATAGCTCTCTGATTTTCACTGTCAGGTTCCACGTCTCGGCTCCGTATGTCGTGACCGGTAGGACGCACTGATCAAATACCTTGGTCTTCAGGCATTGTGGCAAAGGTGACTCGAAGGTGTGACGCAACTTTCCAAACATTGTTAAATCAAAGTTATAAGGCAAACGTCTTTATGCGCATCAGTCATGGGGTGATTGCTCACAATCTCCTTGAAGCAAGTCGTGAACATGCCGCACCCGAAATAAATATTTTAGGAAATACTTGACCTTCGATTTTGATGAAAATTATTCTAGTTTCTATAATTGTGTAAAAAATAGTGCATTGTGAAATGCTAAAAATAAAAATCTGTCGCAGCCGCGTTGTATAAGGGTTGAGTTACATCTTGCTTGCCAACTTGCACTTGCCTATGCTTCTATTCTTTTTTATTACTTAGAACCATCATTTGCAAAGAGAGCGGGCGTGCGACCGCGCAGGCGGTGAAATCGACGATCGCACGCCTAGAAGACACAAGAGGAGAAAATGCCAGATGAAGCTCAACCCTTAATCAGTACTAAGAACAGGGTGATAGAAGGACCAACTCAAATCATAGAAAACAGCTGTTCTCATTTTATTTTTGTTAAATGAACTTGACGTTAGGCGAACCATCCCCTGAGTACTCATAGTAGATTAGTACGTCTTCCTTAAGTTCACACCAATAAATATAATAAATAAATAAATAAATATGCGCCAGACAACACACCTCTTGTAATGGTCTCGAAATAGGGATTAATATCCCTGTGTTACAAGGTACCACACAAGGAAATAAGCTAGGGGCGTCTCCCAGCACACCCAGACCCGAGTCAATTCAGAAAAGGTCGTTTCCTGAATTGACCCGACCGGGAATCGAACCCGGGACACTGCGGTAATCGAGGCGAGAAACCGTGCTATAGCGCACTACGCCAATAGTGTCGTCAAATGACAGCCGCTATTGACGTTTTTGTATGGGATTTCAGTACAGTATTTAAAATGCAACCAAAAATGGCATGGCACACATTTCTGAACGCAACAATCGCCGTTTACGTGACTGAAACTCATGGTAGACATAAAGACACATGTAGGTTCACTTGCCTCTTTCCGCAAATATCACACGCGTAGGGCTTTTCGCCGGTGTGCCGCGTTTGATGGCCTTTCAGTGCCGACCCCGTTTTGAACCTCTGGTCGCACTTGTCGCACGAGTAAGGCTTTTCGCCTGAAATATGAATTGTTATTAGACCATTGAACCAAAAAACCAAGGTTATTTATTATTTACTTGATAAAAAACCAGTTTATGAATAATAACTCCTTATACTTATTAATTAGGTAATAGGAGTTCCATAGAATAGCTCCTTTTTTATGTTTATTTAACCATGACTAGGTGGTCCCACAAGGCTGCAATCTTGGTTCTGTACTAGAGATGTAAAATGACTGAAATCTGACCATATATTATAACCAGTCATTTACTGTCAAATTCAATAAAATTGGCTGAAGTACTGCCTTATTAATTCCATAAGGGAATTTCTAGAAAGGGATTTATTTTAACTGAATGTCAAACTGATCAAAACGTCATTTTTGGTCATTGTGATCTGAAGCTTGATTCAATTTGACAATATATGACTGTTCAAACATGCTAATTTTACTTCTTTTGTACCTGTGTGCGTGCGCATGTGAAGAGTGAGGTTAGAATGCTGTATGAAGGTTTTCCCGCAGACGGCGCACACGTAGGGCTTCTCGCCTGTGTGCGTGCGGTGGTGCGTGATGCGCGTCGAGTCGTGGCGGAACCTGACGACAAGACAACATAAGAAATAAAAACTAATTACTGATTAATTTCGAAATATAAATCCTATAACTGGTACTACAGACCATTCCATATACCGTTACTACCAAATCAACAATGGTCATCCACAGAATACATGACTGGATTGACTAGTTAGTGGCCGCAAGGGGTAGCTCTTTGTAATTTTCAATTTGAAGTATATTTAATTTAATTTACTAAAAGTTAACCTTTATTCGTCCGTATAAAGATTTGCGACAGCATCTAGTTGGAGTCAAACCCCTTGACACAGTATTAGCACGCTCGACGTAACCCCCGACGATCAGCAAAAGAATTCGCAAGAATCATGTCCGCGACAAACGCCCGCGCGCGCTGGCTAAACCGCCGATAGAAAAGCCACCGAAAGGCTGCAACTTGTATGTTTGCGCGACGCTAGCGTACATACCGCTTGTCGCAGTAGGAGCACGCGTAAGGTTTGGCGTCCGAGTGCACGAGGCGGTGCGACGCGAGCAGGCGCGCCGACGCGAAGGCCTTGCCGCACGTGGCGCACGCGAAAAGCCGCTTACCGGCGTGCTGTAGAAGGTGCGTTTTCAGGCTCACGGACTCTGAATATCTGCAATTACAAAGTATAACATAATAATTGTGCACAATGATAGAAACTAGAAATTCTCGACCCGATCCTAGGGCCTCCAGCGGGATAATGTTTGTGCTAGGTAACTGGGCGTAAGCGTCATAAAGGCGAACAGAAAACGAAATGCGGGGTAAATGTACGAAGTGGAAGGATACAAGATGAAGTGTAGTGTTGCGCAATGCGCACTATTATAAATAGTCTTTGAAACGCAGTGTAGTGTTGCCCTTACACTCAGAAATATTACCTAAATGAGTCCAATTTAATTTTTGTAAAAATCAATGGCGATATACTATTTGATTTATCAACGACTCTGAACACAAAAAGGAATACACCATTGGAATTTGCGTCCACCTGTTTGTATATTATAATATAATAGTAGGTATCATATCATAAACTACCTACAAGACAATTTTTTCTAAAGATTTATTCAGATAAACTACGAGGAAGCCTCGTTTAGTGAGATAATTTAGTCAAGTTTCGAAAGCTGATAATTCGCAGGCAACACCTAATTTATCCATAAGTAGACCGTCCACTAACTTCTTATCGCAGAGATGGCAAGCGAACTTCTTTTCGCGCGCCTCGCCGGTGTGCACGCGCTCGTGGCGGCGCAGCGCGTACAGCTCGCAGAAGGCCTTCCCGCACGACGCGCACGAGAACCGCTTGCGCTCCATGTGCCGCTGCACGTGGCGCCGGAAGCAGGTCTTATCTGAGGGCACGAAATAGAACTTACTAAACGTTGAAGGTCGAGACTTATTCAAATGGTCGTTAAGATAGTTCGCTGGGTTAATGAAAGGATTATAGATATAATAAATTATAAAATGTAAAATGTAACTTACATTAAAGTCAAACTCTTTAATTTTATATTAGCAGAAACATTTCCAAGATTGTTACTATGTAAAGCCAGCCAGACAGGGATCACAAGGACACTAGCAATAAAACAAAAACCAAATAGATTAAATCAGAAATATCTGTAACATTCATTTAAACTTTAAATACATACCTGTGAATTCTTTGGAACATTTGTTACACTTCCATAAGGGACCTGGAGAGTGCAAAGCAGAATGCACCTCGAGATCATGTGCTGAACTAAAAGCCTGCTTGCACCAGTCACATGGATGTGAATTGTTTTCTGTGTCATCTTTTTTTGATTTATGTTTCTTTGATATATGTATTTTTAGGTTTTTAATTATGTCAAACTTCTACAAAAAAATAAAATAATATTTCTTAACCAGGAAGTACATTTCAAACTCATATCCCAACTAGAGTAAATACAACACTTTGTTGTACCTTTAGACAGATATTGCATGTGTGCGGTTTCTTAGGTTTCCTTTTACTTTTAACTGCTTTTCCAATGGTATCTGTAACATCATTAAAATTTTGTAAATCCTATAAATTGCGCAATTCACACAATAATGCCTTCAACTTACCTGTAAAGATGATCTTTAATTCATCTCTGAAAATCCAAAATAAATTTCAGAAACAGTAGAGATAGAACTGAATACATTATTTTGTATTAAATACAGGGTGGTTTAACTCAACCAAAATCAACAAAGTAAAAATTTTCAAAAACTTGTAAAAAAAAAAATAACTTGAAAACTGAAAAACTTCGGCTAACATACATGGGGTATATTTGGATATCCCTAAGTGTGACGAAAAAAAAAAGATTAACGTGTATGTTTGGACCATCCTGTAGAATAAGTAACACTAAGGCGTTACAAGGGCTTAATACATCAAACTACACATACTTTTCGTTGATATTTGTATTTTGTACAATACACAGAGCTTCATTATCACTTGTTGTTTCAAATAAATCTTCCAGATATTCTTCCTTACACGTATCTGTGAAAAATGAAATATAATGGTTCACTATTTAATGCCACAATTTATGTTTAGGCCAATTTATCTAATAACACAAAACAGGCAATAGTACTCCCTTATAGTTACCCATATCAAAAGCAATATCTTCTTTGGCCACAAAGTTCTCAAAATCGTTTTCCTGTACATCTTCACTGAAAATGAATATTAATTTTTAATAGACTTGTCTTAAAACCTAGTAGATATACTGTTTATTTGGTATACATCTAGGAAAGTAGTTTACTTTTTAATATCAACTGATCCTCCTAGAAAAATTTGACTTTTTGATAATGACTGTAGTATAAAATCGGATTTTTCACATTTTACTTTAAACATATAACAGTGAACGACATCATTATGACATGCACCACAGATAGACAATGGCAGATCATCATGAGGGTATACCTGCAAGTGGAAACACTTTTTAATACATTTATGCAGAGAATTATAATTACTACAGCATCTAAGTATAAAATTACAGTACTATACATGAACCCCATAGAGGTACCGCCTAAATTTTATTGAGTACCTTGAGTACCTTCTCTCTCACAACAAATAAAATTATAAGAAACTTATTTAACAAAATTAAATTGTAGTATTAAAATTATTTTGTATTCAAAGTACTCCTAGAGGCATTAATTTCATTTTAATAAGGTTAACAGTTATTTCATTCATTCAGTGTACTTACTTGTATTGATGTAAATGATTTTAAAATATCACCCAACATTTCACAGTCATGAAAAGATAGTAAGGAAACTTTTGTTTCATGCATTACGTTAAGGCAAATTCGGCAAACATTTTGTAATTCAGAAGTATTTGATTTAAATGGAACATATTGGAATAAATGACATGGAACTTCTGTTTGCAAATTGGTTTTAAAGTCTTCTTTAACATCATTTAATTCAGTCTCTGTAGACTTAGGAGGAATATGATTAGATTCCATGTTATAATACTTCACCAAACCACCTTAAACAGCACATTTCCAATGTTTTGTTGCAGTGCTGAACATAAACATCAACTTTGGACTGCGTTATTTTAGCTAGGCTTGTTGTTTACACTTCTAAGTAAATATAAATGTTTTCTGCAACTCTTGTTAGTATTAATTGTAAGCAATTACAAGTTTATGACTGTTCCATAAGCTCTAAAATTAATTATTCCCTTCCATGGCCACGCACGAGTTTCGAGGCACGAATGAATGAAGTATTTTTTTTTGTCGAACTATAACGTCAAAGTGACAGCTGACTATAACAGTTTTCTAAAATAGGGCTGAAAATAAAAATTAGAGACAAGTCAATTGAACTTTCAATTAGTTATGGGCAGATAAATAGGCAGCTTGTTTGACTCATGTCTAAGTGCATACAATTCATAGTACCTGTAGTATTGAATTAGGAAAACAAAATACATCAATTTAAGCAATTTATAAAGGTGAGAATAATTTAAAATCCACAAACACTCGCTGCCACTTTTAGCTTTCAGCAATGCACTATTTTTTACACAAAGATAGAAACTAGAAACTTGGCCTGATCCAAGTGACTCAAGCGGGATGCGAACCCGCGACCTTCCAAAATCCGGCGGGTCTTCCAGCTGAACACATACATAACAACTAAGCGTTTATGTCAAGTCAACCTTACTGACCTGCCCCCCGATTCAGAACGAAGTTATCGACCGATTCGGTAAGTTTGTTTTAATAATAGGTAGTAAATTACCCGCATAACGGTAGCAATCGTTATTTTTCTATGATAGAGCTAAATACCTTTAGTTTTTATAAATTAGATTATAAAAAACTACCTGTACTGAAATAATTAATTAAACTTAGAAGAAAATAACCGAATCTTTGTTCTGAATCGTAGGGCTGGCCGTCGCTTCGCTCCTCACTAACCAAAGCGAGTACCAGAAGCGACTTTTGAATGAAGTCGCTTAGGTTAGCGAGTAGCTGGTTAGGTTAATTCTTTCCTTAGGGGTGTCAACTATAGATGATCTGAGAAAGTGGGCTCGGATTACGGGTGTCAACTATGGTTGAATTGACAAAGACAATAAAAAAAAATTGTCGTCTATGGTATAACGGTTTTAACGACTGAGTTGGAAAGCTGACAAGTTTTTTTTTTATATTGCCCGTCAAGATGACCTCACTCCACCTGATGGAAAGCGGTCGTGAGGTCCAGATATGAGGTTGACAAGCCCAGTCATTCAAACGAATCACTGGACTGGCCATCCTCACCTTGAAGGCCTGCAGAAATGCCTTTTCACGCCCCGCTTGAAGAACCCGGGACTACAAGAGGAAGGAAACACATGTGCTGGAAGGGCGTTCCACGTCTGGATGGTACGACAAAGAAACGAGTCACCGAACCTTTTAGTTCGGGCCAACAAATGTTGAATCGTGTGTGGATGACGCCGTAGTCCAGCACGCGTGGTACGGGAGTGGAAAGGTGAGGGTGGAATAAGCCGGAATAACTCGTCAGAGCATTCCCCATTGTAGAAGCGATAGAGAACACTTAGCCTGGCAATGTCTCTACGCAATTGGAGAGGCTCAAGGGTCAAAGTTGCCTCTGGGTTTCCAATAATACGGATAGCACGCCGCTGCAAGAGCTTCGAGTAGGTACTTGGCGGAACCGTCCCAGAGATGAGAGCAGTATTCCACACACGAGCGAACTTGTGTCTTATACAAAAGATAGAGCTGCCCAGGCGTGAAGAATCGTCTCACTCTGTTCAGGATTCCGAGTTTACGGGATGCAGTTCTAATGACGCTCTCAATGTAGTCCCGCTGGTTTAGGTTGCTACGAACATCCATGCCAAGGATGTTTAGGCTATCCTAAATTGGTAGCGGGGTGCTCTGAAGAGTGGGATGGGAAAGGAACGGCGACGCCTTTGCTGTGAATCACACACCTGCGTTTTTTTGGCATTGAGCTCGACAAGATTGCATGCACCCCATTCTGAAATGCGGTCCAACACTCCGTCAAGCTGAACAACAAGACTTCGCCTCTTCTCCTCGATGTCACTCTGCTTTGCCCCAGGGCGCTCGAAATAACGCGCGTGGACCGTGCTATCATCCGCATAGGTCGTGTCATAGACGGTCGTGAATAAGAGAGTACTTCTTCCCACGTTTAAGTTCTTTAAAATATCACTAGATGTCTTCTTAATGAGAAAAAGGCGCGAATTTACCTAACACTCCGCTGTCAACTATAGATGATACCATTAATAAGGATGTGTAGTTGAATCTAGCCAATATGGCGTATTGCTAGTGAGGTAAGATAATGGATTGTGGCTATATCGATATTTTTTAATTTTATTTTCCTCTTTTGGGATATTTCATAAAATAAACTTAGTAAAAAGAAAAAACGTTTATTCTCACCATAGTTTTACAATTTTAAGTTTACAATAATATAACACGCACTATTAAGTATAAGGCCCCCCTTCCGTATGACTTGTCTTCTATACTATCTCTCAGCAATAACAAATATATTTATTCCATTGTTAAATACCTTTCCCATCATAACATTAAGCTATAGTTACTCCATTTTCCTATTATGTGTATGTACTATATCTGACTGCCCAAAAATCCTATCCCTTACCCGCCTACCTACACCAAACTGTACCCAAAACATATCACTTGAAAATGGCAGTAGTAATCCTTATTAAAAGGAGTGGGTTGCCAGTCATAAAATAAGAAGAAAAAGAACACGCACTATAAAAAAACAAAGTACAATGTGGGTAGTTTTAAGTTATACTACGGTATGGTCACAGTATAGTTAAACTTGCACAGTGAAGTAAACTATGGCGGGCTAATACCTGAATTAGGAAAATCCTGTAGCTCAGGTTATTAACCCTCCACCCTTTATGGGGGTCATACAAAATAGTTTTAACCTGTATTTAAACATTGAAATGATATGATACTGCACTTAATGTAGGAAACAAAGCAAAGATAAGATGAAGTTATTTAAAAAGCATAATACTTAATTAGCGGAAAGTATGACCAATAATTGAATTTACACTTTACATCCGTAATAAAATTAGTGAAATTATTTTATTAGTATAATTATTATTCAGATTAGTGATGACAGATCAATTAAGCACTTTAAGTTGAATTTAGAATCGGATTACATTTTCAGTCACCGGGTAGTTTAATGAAGTCAGGTATTTTTTAAGCGTAGATTTTAACGAAGTTTTATTCATAATAACAATGATTTCCCTATCGTTAAAATACCTATAGAGAAACGGCCCTGTGTAAGTGGTTTGTCGTCTTGCAAATGCTGATTTAAGTGAGGGTACGGGAGTGCGTATACGTCTTTTGTGTTGGGGAAGGGTCGAAGGATCCAATGTTTTATGGTACCGAAGGATTGCGTTGTAAATGAAAATTTGCCTAACTGTTAACAAATTGGATTCTTCATATAGTTTTTCAGTTGGGTATCTCCATGGCTTTTTAACCATGACCTTAATGACAGCCCTTTGTGCTCTTTCAAGCTCCAATATATGACTGGTCGCTGCACCACCCCAGATCGGTATGCAGTAGGATATGAGAGATTGGCCGAGTGCCAAGTACACATTAGTTAGAAGTTCCGAGTCGGAGTTTTAATATATGGTATACTTACGTAGTCTTTTGCTCAATGCTGATATATGCGGGGCCCATTTTAAGTGTTCGTCCAACACCACACCTAAGTATTTATGGGTACAAGTTCTGAATAAGTCAATACAATTGCTTAGAGTGGTTGAGTCACTGCCAACAGTGCATCGCGACGTGTGTGCTTTAATGCCAAAATTGGTTGGTATATTTGTTGCGTTGGAGATTTTGAAGCAAATGTATTTCGTTTTTGGGACGTTTAGCGTAAGTAGGTTGTCGTCAAGCCATTTCATAACCTTTTTGAGACCCGCTTCGGCTGATCTCTGAACGTTTGGCCATGTGTTACCACGAAAAATTAAAGCTGTGTCGTCGGCAAAAGCCAGCGTACTGCCACAGTCTAGCTTAATGTTACACAAGTTGATAGCATACACTAGAAAAAGTGGAGGGCCAAGTGTGCTCCCCTGCGGGACACCATAGCTGATAGGTAGGTCCTAGGCTTCGGTTGGTCAGATAGTTGCGGAACCAGTCCAAGGCAATGCCTCGTACTCCCAGTTCCTCCAATTTGAACAGGAGCAGTGGAATGGAAACGGTGTCAAATGCTTTCTTTAGGTCTAGAAAAATGGCCAAGCATCTTTCACCACACTCCAGTGACTTAGTCACTTTGTCAGTGAGGCTTGCAATGGCATCTTCAGTATTGCGACCAGTTCGAAACCCGTATTGATTCTGGGCAAGAAGTCCTTTTCCTTCTAGGAAGCTAGTTAAACGAGTGTTGACTACTTTTTCAATTATTTTGCTTACTGAGCTCAGAAGCGATATAGGCCTATAATTTGACACCTCTTCCACTCCACCACCCTTGTAAACCGGAACGACTACAGTTTTTTTGAAGACAGCGGGAAAGATCAGGTTACAGACATGTGCTATCATGGAACACGAAATTGAAACATGATAAATAAGAGCATAGAACTCGAACAGTTACTTTTTCTAAGCCAAATATGAACAGCCTTTTTTCATCTCTATGTGGAAGACAAGTGATAACCACGTCTTAGTGATCTTCATAGCAAAAAATGCCTATAAAATATCGTGTTTTAACAATTTTATTCTGATGAAAAAGAAAAATAAGCGTAGAAACATTATTGTGTTATGACTGTCATGACTTTTTAAAACATACTATCGATATGTATAAAAAGTCGAAAATCTCCTGGACCAGATAATATTCAGGTAGAGATTCTAAAACTCATTGAAGAAAACTTAGTAGACTTATTATCCAATTTATTTAACAGCTTAAAATTATAACTCGGGAGACCTTCCAAAAGAATGGCTGAAATCAACCTTCGTGACTCTTCCAAAGAAAACTACTGCCAAAAATGCTCAGAATACCGAACCATAAGCCTCATGAGTCACGTTTTAAAATACGTAATACGTATACGTAGGTACGAGAGAAGCTCTATTCGCAACGAACGCCCTTGTCCAGAAATGTAGAGATATGCAAACGGATATTTTCTTAGGCTTCATAGATTATGAGAAAGCGTTCCACCGTGTTCGGCACGACATACTTGTGCAACGCTTGTCGGATGTCGGACTTGATGGCAAGGATGTGCGAATAATACAAAATCTGTATTGGCATCAGACTGGAACAGTAAGAGCCCAAGGTGAAGAAACTGATGAGGTGGCTATATGTCGGGGTCTGAGACAGGGCTGCATACTGTCGCCGCTCCTCTCTAATGTGTGTTCCTAAGCTATTATCTCTGAGGCTCTGTAGCGGCGAGAATGGGGAGTCATAATCAATGGCCAATGTAAACAATCTCAGATACGCCGATGACACAGTCCAGAAGATCTACAAAATATCTTGAATGCCGTTAATAAAAGCAGTCTGAGAGATCTAATTCATGGTGATATCGCGGAATCCAACTCTTATACCCAACATTACAGTTGCAGGAACACCTGTACAAGTACCTGGGTGCATGGGGTGCAGGGTAATGAAGCCTGGGAATTGGACAACGAGATCATGGCCCGGATTGAAATAGCCCGTGCGTCCTTCAACAAAATGAAAAAGGTTCTTTGCTACAAACAACTCGCCGTAAGTCTCAGGGTGCGAATGCTGCAGTGCTATATCTGGCCTATAGTTTTCTATGGCTGCGAGGCGTGGACCGTCAAGGAACACATACGCCAAAAATTGGAGGCCCTTGAAATCTGGTTTTACCGCCGTATGCTCCGAATAAGCTGGGTCTAGCGAGAGATAGGAAGAAATTCGCGGAGCTGACGGCCAACCTCCAATAGTGGAAAGGCACTGAAAGAAGAAGATGTGTAAAAAATTAAGATTAAAACGACGGCTTCATTTTCAAAGGCATCACCAAAATACAGTGGAAAATAATGCAAACTTAAAATAAGGTTTATTTTACAATTTGAGGCTGATAATTCCGTATTTGTTGTTTATTTGTTTTGTAATTCAATCATAATCATAATCATAATCATAATTCTTTATTTGCATTCAAAATGGTATAAATAGATCTTTGTTACATTTTGAGTCTCATGTAATGTAAGGCTACTAGAATTGTTTCTTGTAACATGCAAATGTTACAAGAAAAAAAACATACAATGAATTCACTAATGAACAAAATGTCCCATTACTATTCTTACAAATGATTATATGTAAAGTATTCCATCATTAAATGTCATAATTAAAATGATATGACAAAATTAACAATAAAGTGCAAAAAGTTCTAAATTCCGATTGAGTTAGCACATTAAATACCTAAACAAAGCTACTTTCTCCAGTCAAAGAAATCCTTAATACAATAGAAATGTTTGTCATTGAGCCACCGAAACAGATGCTTTTTCAATATTGCCACATTCTGCACTTTCATTTAGTTGGATATATGATTATAAATTTTGATACACGAAGTCAGGCCACTTCTACCATATTTTGCTGACTTTGGGGCGTCAACAAGTATAGCCTGTGTGGGTCTCTGCGTGCTCTGGCGTTTATGTCAAAAGCCATTCTAAACAGATGCTTGTGTTTATAAACAAAGTTGCAGATTTCATATATATACAAAGATGGTAGGGGCAGTAAAGCAAGGTTTTTAAAATGGGGTTCACATGAATGGTCGGGTTGAATCCCACAGATAGCCCTATTGCATTTCTTTTGTGCAATAAAGGCCTTTATCCAGTCTGTACTATTTCCCCACGTCACGATAGCATAGCGCAGTATGGATTCTATATAGGCATGGTAAGATAGAATAGCGGTCTTCCTATCGGTTATGTTTTTTATTTGATAGATTGCGTAAACAAATCTATTGATTTTTTTACAGAGGTTAGATTTTTGTATTATTTTCCAGTTCAGGTCATGGTCTAAAATAACTCCTAAAAATTGTTTTTCTGATGTTTCTTCGATTTTCTCGATATTTAATTTAAAAATGTATTTTGGATGCTTTGATTGGTTGAATTGAATGTATTTAGACTTATTTAAATTAATTTTCAAATTATTATATTCTACCTATTTAATTATTTTGTAAATTGTGAAGTTAACCTCTGTTTCATGTCTACTTATTGAATTATTTGTTTTTTCTATCAGTTGTATCAACTATTATTGAAATATCATCAGCATGATGCACTTGTGTTCTACTGAGTCGACTATGTCATTTATGTATAAAATTAATAAGATAGGGCCCAATATACTTCCTTGTGGAACGCCATGGTTATTGTCTCTACAATGAGATGGGTAAAATTTCATTTCATTATCATGGATTTTTGTTAGGACAACATACTGTCTTCGATTTTGTAGGTACGATGATAACCAATTAAGAGGTAAGCCCCTGATTCCCATGAGCTCTAGGTTTAACAATATTTTGTGCGATACAAAATCAAACGCTTTTGATAGGTCAAGAAACAGTGCTGTGTGCTTCTACGAGCTCAAAAATTGCTAACGTAGTTGATTTGTTCTTTCGAAAACCGTATTGTTCATTTTTAATTACATTATACTTGTCGCAGAAACCTATTAGTTGTTTGTGCATACACTTTTCAAATACCTTAGAAAGTATTGGAATAAGTGTAATTGGTCGATAACTATTAACATCCTCTTTATCACCTTTCTTATAAAAAGGCTTTACGATGGATAGTTTTAATTTTTCAGGGAAGGTTCCAGACATAAATGACTTATTTACTAGATATGTTAAGATAGAAGTCAGTTCACTAGCGCAAGCTTTAATTATTTTTGTGCTGATTTCATCAAAACCTTCAGAGTTTGTATTATTTAATGTCAATATTTCCTTTTTTACTTCCTCCTCTGTCAATGACCTGAGAAACATTGAGTTGGCCATAGCAGAATATTTATTTGTTTGTACGGTGTTATAATTTGGTAAGCTAATAGGTATATTCATACTCGTAGTATCTATAAAGAAGTCGTTAAAATTATTTGCTATGTCGGTAGGACTTGAAATTTTGATGTCATTAGAATTAATAGTATTGATGTCATTGTCAGGTTTTAGATTTCCGGTTTCCTTTACAATAACAGACCAAGTTTCCAGTAGGTAGAGTTAGGTAGAGCCAACTAGTAGGTAGAGTTTAATGTATTGTTTATAATAAGATTTCATAGCTACATAGGTATCTATGTGATATCTATTTATGCGTTTTTTGTGCACTTTTTTCCTTGCTCATCCCACAATAGTGTTCTGACAAGTTTGGCCGGATGAGATCTCTTTTAGGGAAAAGTCCAAATTTTGTGCTTAGTCTGTGTCACATGTCTTATTTATTTTTCTTGTGATCTGTTTGTACAATGAAGAAATTATACAGGCTGAAAATTTAATGGTGATTTTACCGTGGCAAAATAACTTTTCCTCAATAGTACTATCAATATACCTACCCAGTTAAAAATAAAACATTTTTTTTAATAATTGACAAAATAAACATGGCAACGCGTTGAATAATATGGCAATACTTTATTACGTAGTAGGTACTACTCGAACCACACGTGCCTCACTGTGGTCTACCGAAGCTTCGTTTAGTACCTAAGCTTTGTTTCATTTATGTTACTCAAATACTAAATTATGATTTCTTACAAAAAGGATAAAAACATCTGTATTTTTCATTTAATAAACATAGACGCTTTTACCCTATTTTATAATATCGATTACTCATACTGATAGAGATTCTTTACCATTCCTATTATTCACCGATCAACATGTGGTAAATATTTTTATTTAAAACAACACTCTCCCTATTTAAATAATCAGAAAGCAACTATTGTATATTTACTTGACAAAGACAACTGGGGCAATTGCGTCTAAAATTCATATTATAAAAAAAACGCTAAGACCTCATAAAATGTCAAGAGAAAAAAAGAAAAAAATAATAACAGCCTCGATTAAATGGTGCATATCCACATATCAACACACTAGTTTTTTTTCTCTATACATGAAGGTAACTTCAAATTTAGTGTCGAAGATTCGTTTCTTAAATTATGACGCTTTTACGTTATTAGAGGATTCATCTTCATTAATTTTCAGTACAGTAATTTCTTGCTGTTATCTATTTGCGTAGGTAATTTTAAGAAATGAATAAATGGCCTTATTGTTGCATCTGCAAAACAAGTGTCAAAATGCCTAATTAACGCGAGAGCACTGCATGCATGGATGTACATACTTCGTCGATGCAATCTTTTTTTTTTGACTGTCTCAATGAGAATAAAATTAGATTTTTCATCCTTTGTGAAATACCTACTTTGGGTTTCAAAATTAAGAAATATGCATAGGAAATCTGGCCTTAGTTATGTAGGTACGTTAAGTAAATAGTGTTTCTTTTTTGGTGTCTTTACCGCTTGAAGTAAAAAAAACTTTGTTAGTACTAATACCAAGATAAATATTTGTGTGCTTACTTACTATTACTAAGACTAGGAACCTACTAATTAATGCTTGAATCACTCGCTGGCTCAGTATTTACCTTTTGTATAATCTAGCTAAGTAATTAGTTTTATCTCTTATTTGCAAGCTCTAAGTAGTAATTAATAAACGGTCTATCGGTCACATTTTCATCATCCAAATCATCCTTTATCACAAACAGTTTAATTGAGTTTGCGTAAGACGATGTTTTAAAGAGTGCGTATTGTTAGGTAAAAACTAGAGAACGCAATAGGCCTCCTTTGAAATGTGATTATTTGCAACCATAGGCGCAGTAACTCTTCGAGGCATTATAAGCTATGAATGTTAATAGTCTGACAACATGTTTTTATCACGTTATTATTTTGTATTAAGACGTATTTTGCCCTGTCGATAAGAGTGACCCCAAGAACGAGATAATGCCGGTGGAAGAGCCGGAGCGGTCGGACGAGGGCGCGTCGTCGGGCGCGCGGTGGTTCGCGCGCATACCCCAGGCGCTCACCCTCAGGGCTGGTCTTTCGCACGATCACCAATATGTTTATTGGCATCACAAGTGGAGGCAACGTCAATTCACACTACGATTACCTGATTTGAACGGCGAAAAGGTAAGCACCCTTTCATATCGTGAGATTTGAACTTAGCGAGGGTCAATCCGTAGTGGTCTTCCGAAAAGTTTACAAATATTGAAACTATAGATAGCCGTTTCTAAGATAGTGCCGTTGATGTTATTCACAAATATGGACGTTTTAACAATAGCAGCATGAGCTGCATAAATTTAAACTGTTGTTGAAGGAACAACATCATCTTGGGATAACTCTGCTGAATAAAAGCTAAATCTGCTCAGCACGGACACCAGATCATATTTTGAATATCAAGGTCGATATGATGTGAAGCTGTGGATGAAGAGATTTAATTTTAGTTTATCTTACAGACGTCTGCAAGTGTTAACATTATAACGTGGAGACATGGCATTAGACTTCGTAGCAGGATGCATTGGAGGCAAGTACCGATATATATCTAGTCCTAACTTCCGACGTATTTATCAGCCCAGTTAACCTAGCTAAATCCCCATAACATGTCACACCCATCGAGGCCAACTAAGTTTACATGATAAAGTTTTAGACATAAAACATCAAAGTTTTAATAGGTATCTATTTAGTTAATTATTTCGTTGATATTGTCTTAGTTCTGCTTCTGCTTTGTTAATGTTTGTTATTTGTGCGTGATTAAGAAGACCTTATAGTGACCTTAGATAATTTTCCAATAAGTTTTTGCATGATTAATTATGTCATTTTTCATTATTTAACACCTTGGATAGAAATTATTTCACATGCACTTAACCAAAAAGTTAAAATTTGAAATTTTTGTTTCAGGTTGTGCTGGTATCATAGCCGGACACCCTTTAGACACATTGAAGGTACACGTGCAATCCGGACGAGGTAGTGCATTAGAGTGTACGAAAGCTATTTTGAAAGGGGGTACATTAGCAACTGCGTACCGCGGTGTCGGTGCACCATTGGGAGGAATAGCTGTCGTGAATGCTATTGTGTTCGGCGCCTACGGAAACACAAGGCGGTCGCTCCCAAATCCAAATTCGTTGTCGTCACACGCTATAGCTGGCGCTTCTGCTGGCGCACTTCAAAGCTTCGCCTGTGCACCAATCGAACTTGTTAAAACTAGACAGCAGCTAGCAAAGCCGAACGAGGGCTTTCCTACAGGCGCTTGGAGTGGAGCCAAACAAATCATTCGAACCAAAGGATTCCGAGGCCTCTTTCGTGGCTTAGGTGTTACCATACTACGAGACAGCCCAGCGTTTGCTATTTACTTTACATCGTATGAAGTTATGACTCGTGGAGATCAATCAGTTATGAGGGTGTTCACTGCCGGTGGAGTAGCCGGGATGTTATCGTGGATTACTCTGTACCCAGTAGACGTGGTGAAGTCGAGGCTACAAGGGGACGCCGTAGGTCGCTACACGGGAGCGTGGGATTGTTTTGTGAAGTCGGTGCGAACGGACGGGTGGAAGTGTATGAGCCGCGGGCTTGGGGCGGTGACTCTGCGCGCGTTCATCAGCAACGGCGCGTGCTTCACGGCAGTGGCGTGGACGGAGCGCGCCTGGCAGCACTACCTGTACGACCGGCCGGTGCACATCGTGCAAGCGGCAGCGATAAGCGACGCGGTGTGCCACGAGCACATTGAAAGATTCTATGACATATGAAATTGAACGCATTGTAACTAACGGATACCACCGAGACGTTTACGTCATAATATCAAGAGGTAGTAAAAGGAATGCTCTACAACGTAATAGTGTCCCACCTTTCTCCCTATGGGTTAGGTAGAAACTGCAAACTCTACTTCCACAATCCTAGGTATCCTTTCAAGAATACCTGCTCGTCAGTAAAGTATAGTCTAACTCTACCGTTAAATTAAATTACTAGGTATGTTTGTGACTTTGATGCTTAGAGGTAAATTTAGTTTTATCCAAAACACTTTTATCTCTCATAAATTATTTACTATAAACACATATAATATTACCTAATATAAAATGTTCTGTTATAACTTTTTTAATACGTTCTATCCCATAAATCTTAAGATTTAGCATTCACTTCAGATCGAAAGTCCTTTATTTTTGCTCTACTTTTTCTAAGGCTAATCAATATCAAAAAAGCAACCCTCACTCACGAAATAAAACAACAATGTAGAGATTCTTATTAAGCCATTATAATACTTGTCAGAAAAATTTCATACAATTTTCAAAAATATTCAGTCTAAAAATACAGGAATTATTCACACTATTAAAATATCACAACATATAAATATGCCAAAACTGCTACAATATTATGTAAATATTTTAAAAATAAAAGGACGGATACATTAAAATTTTAGGTAATAATAATTAACTTCACTCTACGGGTTCCTAAGTTTGTTCTCCTTCTACTGATTGTAGTTCGATACGAATGTAATGTAAATCGCTATAAACTGTAGAAATTCGGAAGACTCCTGTAACAAAATAATTGAAAATATAAATTCTAGGTCTAGTCTCATTTCTATTCTAAAACAGGTCTTTTTAGTAATACAAGAAATCTTTCTAATATTATAACTGCGAAAGTGAGTAGGTATTTATGTTTGATTGTTTGTTTACTCTTTCACGCAAAAACTGCTGAACGGCTTTAGATGAAACCTTAAGGTGCTCCCTCACTTGAGCAATCGCCTATGATGTAACGTTTCAGATTCGATTTTGAGAATTACCTACTACATTAGAACATTATTTGGTGCTTTTCCCTCACCATCGTTTTGCTCGAATCTGTAAAATTACAGTTTGCGCACTGTAATGCTCTGTTCTCCTCCCTCACTGATGTAATGTTCGACTCTGTCTTACATTACAGGCGAATGCTCCAAGTTAATGAGCACTTTTACAGTAATGCAGCTTATAAATCAGAACAACACATAGGCTACTAGTTACAAAGATTTTATAATAGGTTGGGTAAAAAGTTTCTCCGCATTTTTTAAGTACATTCAAAACATTTTTTAATATAGTTCATTTACATTCAACTAAAGTTTATAGGTGCCATTTTGTTCGAATACTTTTTTCCATCTTGTAGACATGATCCCATTGCTAAAGGAATTTTGAAGCTTTTGATCAAACCACCGCGACAAGTGGTTTTGGCAGCCCTCTCGTGATGTTAACCTGACGCTGCCTAAAGAATTCTGAAGAGACCGAAACAGGTGGAAATCTGAAGGTGCAAGGTCAGGACTATACGGCGGATGCAATAACACCTCCCAGTCAAACTCTCTTAATTTTTGCTAAGTGGCTAAAAATGTGTGAGGACTAGCGTTCTCGTGATGAAAAACCACAGCCTCTCTGTTGACTAATTCCGGCCGCTTTCTCTCAACTTCTTGCTTTAATCTCATCAGTTGTTCGCAGTAGAGTTCAGAATCGATGGTCCAGGCTGGTGGTAACAGCGCATAATGAATAATGCCCTTCCAATCCCACACACACAGCATCACCTTGTTGCGAGTTAACCCGGGTTTCACCACAGTCTGTGAAGCCTGACCGGCCTTTGACCACGACCTTTTCCGCACGTTCTTGTCGTACGTAATCCACTTTTCATCACCTGTTATCAGCTTCTTCAAAAATGGTTCAGTTTCAGTACGTCGTAATAAAGAATCACGAATGAGTACACGGTTCCTTAGGTTTCTTCCAGTGAGCTCGTGAGGTACCCAAATATCGAGCTTTTTTGTGTACCTAGTTTTTTTCAAATGCGCCAAAACTGTTTTGTGGTTAATTTCCAGTTCTTCAGCTACGTCGTAACTACTGATATGCCGATCTTGCTCCACTTTTTCAAAAATGGCATCCATTTCATCCTCAATAGGGCGACCAGAGCGACGTGCATCTTTGACATCAAAATTTTCGGATTGAAAATGCTTAAACCAAATTTATGCTACTCTCTGTGAGAGGTCCAGGTCCAGGTCCATAAACATCGCAAATTTTTTTCGTGGCTTGCGTTGCATTTTTACTTTTTTTTATAGTAATATTTTAAAATGTATCGAATTTCTTCATTAGATTCACTCATCTTGACAGTAAGAAAAACAAATGAAAAACACACATTTTCCTAATTTGAATTTGGAATTATCTTCTTTGAAATTTAAACTTTTAATGATAATAAAACCAGCCAGATACAAATAGTAATGGCCAAAGAGATTTCATTACAAGTTCATACATACGATATGCGATAAGACTTTTTCCCCATGTGTAATTCGGGACGCGGGCGGGAAGCTAGTATTAAAATTACATACGATTTTAAAGTTATCAAACTACATAGAAACAGATTTACTTATAATTACTAGTGGTATTCCAGCGGCTCATTTTTGGACCTATTTAGTTTGTTGAACATCTGGCCAAAAAAACATCTGTTCTACTTACATACATTCTGCTTCTGTACATAATGGGTAATAAGTAATGTTGTTTACGAAATATCAAATTTTCCCTAGAAATTGAAGATTAGAAAATAAAAGCATGCAAACTGTCCCACTGCTGCTGGGCAAAGATCTACATGATTTCATTCCATCCATCAACCCATTCTCACTCACTGCAGATTAGTGGTTATGGTTTGAAAAACCCCAAGTTACTTAGTCGGTTCCTACCTACTCGTACCTTGTAATAAATTTCCATTGTAACATTTGTAACTAATTATATTATGTGTAGGTACATTTGCTTGCCGAATCAGACTGAATATGGTGACACTATTTTTTTTTATTTGACATCTGTATACAATATCTACACCTATGTTTCTTGCAAATAAATAATTTGGAATTTACATATGTGTTCTTTTCGCTAGTTTTTGAGTTTTACAGTATAACTAGTTACCCAAGTTAAAATCTCGCAGCGGCTTATGTGGGCTAAATTCAAAAAGTTTTTATAGCCCTACAGGCAGTAAATCCAACCCACCAGGCTTCAAGATCCAAGGTTCGATACAAGAACGTTGAAAATCCACTGACATATCTACTTACTGCCAATCAACTGATACAACCGACCAAACATCAATCAATTAGTGAGTTGGCATTCTCGCAATCGTCTTTCTTATCGTTTCATACATTCACAACTTTTCCAGAAACATCCATCAATATCATTCAGCTCTAGACGTTTCCAACAAGATAATTGGTTGGGTCCGGTTATGGAAAAGATAAGTTTCTGACATTTTGTTGTAAACTGCCAATTTATATATCTCACGTAATTATTATTACGTAATTACTTAATTGCCAAATATACGTGCTGGATTTAATTTCAAATAGTTTCATACATAAACTCGTGCCGCAGAATCTGGAAAAGTCTGGCGGCTTCTGGTTTACCCTTGTCTCTTTCGCATGATTTACTAAATATTTTCAAAATTTACGAACCTACCTAATGCATCTGGATGATTCTGGATCATCTGGTAATAGAAAGAAGTGCATCATAAACATATCTATGTCGTAGGATAATAGGAAGTGCGAGTTCTAGTAGTATTTTGCACTCTGATCGCCCGATCGTTTTAGGATTTTCGTGAAAAACCGAAACTACTTATAACATCGAAAATAGCTGCACATCATTAAGGTTTGTAGGGTATTTGTTCATCTGATTCTAATCCTATGTCTTACCAACGTGGGTACAGAATGGAATGCTAGTCCTGCTCCATAGGCTGCGGCGGCAGCGGCGGCGGCGGAGGCGGCGGCGGCACAGGTATGTTGTTGTTGGCCTGGTTCTCTACCAGCCCGAGCTGCTCCAACATGTCGTCGTTGTCTTCCATCAAATGCACCTGCATATAGCCGTGCCCCTTATAATGGAGTAAGATTTAGTAAGTTTTCGTTTTTAATCAGGAGGATATCCTGTACAGGAAAGTAAGAATTTCATGGAAACAGTTCCAGTGGAACAACGACACAGTGATTTTAATAAGTGGTTTCTCAATTTAGATGAAGCATTATTGGTAGGGCATTCATCGTTATGACTGCTCGCCAGGGTTAAAACTTATAGCTACGACCCTCATTTTCGGAAAGTGCTTCACAATGTGTTCTGGTTGGTAAGTACTGTCCTCGAGTTATTTTCTTTCTGGACACAGCATAAGCTCCCTAAACCATAGCCTTTCAATATGGAGTTAATTTTAAATGTGTATCATTGTATCTGTGTTCATTTGGCATTTACTTAGGATAAGTTTAGAAAAGCGAAGGACCTACATAGTGTGAGGAACACCATGTATGCAAACGCTAGAGATCAAGAAAAAAAATCACTGCGAACGCGCAATGTTCAGCTTCCTCACGTAATCGTTACTCAATTCGATGATAGCACCCTTTAGAGAACTTTATTATTTTCACAATATAATAGTAAGCCCTGATGAGACTCTTAGGAGGAATGTACTAACGTCTGGCAGTGCGGTGCGGTGCTGACCGTGGCGGGCGGTCTCTGACAGCAGGATCTTCTGCCTCTTCTCCTCCATCAGGCGTTCGCGGTGCTTATGGATGTAATCGTACACATTGGGCAGGCCCATGATCACGCATGCCGACAGCGCCGACCGGTAGATGTTCATGTCAGTCGCTTCGTACCTGCGGGACAACTAGTAGATTTGCACTTCCATATGATTTTGATATCTGATTACGCAGAGCAGGACCCTAATTTTGATACATGAGCAGTCAGTACGACAACATTTGTAAAGTATTTTGGAGCTTTTAAGTTATAAATTAGGTAATTAATCGCACAACGTTCGAATATTTACGTGAGGACATGAGCCGTTGCCAATGGTAAATTGGGTGTAGGTAGACCTACAAATTAGGAGCCAGCATAATGGACTAAACACAACAAACAGAAACAAAACAAAAGAAACTGAAAATTACAGAAACTTATATTTATGCTAACCACTCATTAGTTTTCTCATCATAGCACTCCACGTGATAAATGGTGGTGACGCCATTGAAGCCTCCGATAGCGAAGATCATGTCGTCGATCACCTCTATGGCGAAGTTACTTCGAGGATTGTACATATCTGGCACGGGGGACCACTGGTTGGTAGCTGGATCGTACACCTCACCGCTGCACATTCTTGAAATACCGTTGAAACCACCTATTACGTAAATCTGTGGAAGTTTAGAAAGCCTTAATGCAACTATTCGAGCACCACCTCACAAACACTAATAGATCTTAGAATTCTATTCTAGCTACGGGTTTTAAGACCGCACATAATATAGGTACCTTAACTACGAATATTTTTTATGTTATTTCATAAAAGTATTTCATCAATCTACCTAAATACCTTGTTGTGGTATGCTATGCAAGAGACGCCAGAGCGCCGCGAACGCATCGGAGCTAGGTTGGTCCATTGGTTCGTATCTGGGTCGTAGACCTCGACGCTGTTCATGCATTCCTGTCCGTTGAAGCCACCAGTAATGTATATCTTATCTATACAAACACAACTGTTATTATTTTACAATAGTTACTAAGTTATTTGTATTTTATATTTTATTTGCCACCGGGACCACGAACAAATACGTTTTCGTATTTGTAAGCGCTCTAACACACGAACAGCATTTGCCGTCTTTGCCATCGACACGTCGAAGGCAGAGATCGCCGGCATACGTCGACGACAGACTTTTGTAGACGAGCCAGTTTGTAAATGGATTTATTTAAAGAAACACTTTTGTTGCTTTTATTTTGTCCTCGTCGACAAAAGTGAAAGACCGGTCGTACTAGATTCAAGAAATAATATTGAATAGAGAACGAGACTCCATCCATTAGTAAAAAAATATATATATTTTTTAATTGATTTCGAATGTTACGGTAGTATTATAAATTCGAGTTCCAGATATGAAGCACTAATTAATAACCAATTCAGAATCAATTTCTTCGGTTAAGGAAGCCGCTAGTTTTTACTTCGTTTTGTGTGCTTCCTAGCTCTTGGACTACTAAAAATGACAGCCGTCGACACTTTAAAAGCAGATGTCGACGGCAGTCGTCGACGGCATTTGCCGTCCCGTGTGTAAGAACTCTAAGTTTGTGGAATTTTTTGAAGCGCGCAGTGCGAGCATCAACTTTGTTGCGCATATTGGTTTACAACTCACTGTCAAGAGCTGCTGCGCTTGCGTCTGACCTCTGAGCGTTCATGGGAGCGACGAGCGACCATTGATTTGTCCGGTGATTGAATCGCTCAGCCGTGTTCTGCCGATGGTGACCGTCGTATCCACCCATCGCATATATAGTTTCTCCTAACACAGCTACCGATACGTAACACCGTCGAGCATTCATTGGAGCTACCTGGACAAAAAAATATCTAAGCAATCATTATCTTTGACTTTAAAGCTATTTTATCAGCACACACGTTCCACCTCACCTCCCGCCAACATTTTAAAACAGCGTCGAAGCAGCGACAGGAGTTGAAGTAATCCATGCCATCAAAACCGCCGATGACGTATATGCAGTATCCAAGTACAGCCGTTCCATGATACGCTCTTGGCCCGGCAGGATCTACTTCTTCTACCTAATCAATAGTTTAAATTTTATAATAGAACAGTTATTAGATGCTTGACTAGTTATTTCATAAAATTATTGACCTTAGAACACACCTTTATCCAACGATCAGCTCTAGTATCATATGTTTCAATAAATGCCGTAGGAGATCCTCCGCTCCATCCACCAATGGCAAATAGTACCTAAATCAAATATGAAATTAAATGTAATAGGCACATGCATATCCCAATTGGGCTATCGACCCATCATGTCATTGTTGCTGCCGTGGTGATCCACCGTGTCACTTAAAGGGTAACTAATATGTATTCAAGTGTTACCTCGTGTGGGACTCGCGGTCTAGCTATCTCTGGCGTGGCCACTTCACCGTCTCTCTGAGCAATCATCTCAAGATCGTATAAGAATTTCAAAGTCTCGATGATAATTGGCCGTGATCCTTCGTTTCCGGTTACGTATGGGTGGTCTTTCACGTTCTCTAAAAAGAACTGAAAAGAAATTGGTACATTACATCATGCCAATTATTTTCCAAACGTCTTAAGAAATACTCTGCAATGATATTAAAACCTGAGTGTCAAGGAGTCCAAGTCTTATGCTGCCCATCAACTTGACGGTGTGCTGCCAACGGATATCAGGGTCGTAATTTACCCAGCGCAGTACAGCTTCCCATACCACTTCTTCGCTCTTAACGTTTAACTCATCTTCTAATATTATAGAATTGAGCTCCTCCAGCGGTAGATGAAGAAACTCATCACTTTGAGTGGCAACGGTGACGAAGTAGCGCAACAAGTATCTTCGAGCATCCACTTCCAGTTTGTAACAGAATATTCTTCTGTAAATAAATACGATCAACTTATGTTTACTTAACCACTAGTAAGCCTATGAGGATTGAGGCGAGTCACAATATGCACAGCGTAAAAGATTTGAAAACGATCACCAGCTGATACTCGTAATAAAGGAGATTTAGATCATCGACTTACAGTTCCAACAAATGGCCACTGAAAGGCCAACTGCTGAGTACCTACATAATTCAATCAACACAAACTTCTAATTACGAGTCAGTTTGTTGGGACTTAGGGGTTATGTAGGAAAGGTCACAGTTTGGAGTAGCTTACTAGAGTTCACTATAAACTTTTGATCAAAAGTTCAAAATCGCATTAACCAATACCTTGCGAACATCATAATGCCTAGGCAGTTCTTAGGGTTGAGCGAGACGCGCAGATGGTCGCAGCAGAGCTGGAGCACGCCAAGGAAAGCCAGATAGTCGGCGGTCATGAGCAGCTCGTGTACGTTGGTGTCGGAGACGTCGATGCGCCGCAGGTACGCATACTCGATCAGCAGCAGCAGGATTTCGGAGCGCACACCAGATATCAGCACGTCGCTTTGCTCGCGAGAATGCAGGGTTGTTGTGAATAGCGCCCTGCGTGTTTATATTAATACAGAGATTTGAAAGACAATTAAACAAATAAGTATTTTCCACAATTTCACCTTGAGGAGAATTTTGCCCCGAAAATGAAAGTCAACCCCGTTGCTAGGTTTTATTAGAGAGTCAAAATGGCAGATTCAGAACGAAGTCGATACACCAATGGCGTAAGAAGTTGATCTTGCTCTACCCTGATTGTAGAGCAGGTTCGCAATGCAAGACCAGGATTTCAAATTACTCGTCCATACCTCAAGATTAGGGAAGTGTTTTTTTTAACTTAGCCTGTATTGTCCCAGTACTGGGCAAAAGCCTTACCTAAATCCCTATCTAAATTCAAAATCTGCCATTCTCATATTCGTCTCCTGGTTGCCACTTGGTGACGATTTCTTGGTTATGACTTTAAAGATTAGAACACTAACAGAAAGTAAGGGCTGCAAGCAGAGAGTATGGCGCGGTGCACGGGAAAGGCGGCGCCGTCGTCCGCGCGCACTATGGCGTCGCACAGCAGCCGACACTCGCGCAGTCGGTGCAGCGCCTGCATCGCCGCCACCGACATGCACCGCCCAGTCTCGCGACCCGCCGTCTGCGAGGGGCAAAACACCTGTAGGGCTAAGTTGTGCATAGCGAGAAAGCTTTGTCATGTTTTAAAATATCTCGTGCAAATTAGTTTGTCCCGGTGCGCATATTTACGCCGCCTGGTCTGATACTATTTATTCAAGTAGTAGTAGTAGTTGTCCATGCATTTACCAATAAGGAAAATAAATTAAAATAATTGGCAATATTTTCCAATTAATTGTGTAAATTCTTCAAAATTGTTTTGCTATTATTCAACAGTGTCATTTCTTATAATGCAAAGGCGTAAAGAAGTAGGTAATTCTCCCAAAGAGCAGACCGGTCCCATGTATTGACTCTTCCAAATTAGTACCCTTGGCCTACACATTACTTAGCTAAAAGTGAATACTCACGAGTCATGAAACTCCCGCCAAAAAGGAGTTGCTTTTATAGAATACGAGTATAAATTGGATTGGTCAAGTATTAGTATTCGTTTCGTGGTAGCACGAATTATGCCCGTGGTATCTCGGGTTTGATAACCAGTCGGGTCAGTACAGAAAACTAACTTCTTGAATTGGCACGGGTCTGGGTCTACTGAAAGACCCCCCCTGGTTTAAATGCTTGTCTGGTTCCTCGTGATGTTTATATCTACTTCGAATCTATGGCAACTGTGTGTTGTCTGTCTGTCTTTGTTGTTGTTTTGTTACTATCGTTTTGCACGTGAGCGTAGGGTTCATCTTCGTGAGTAGCAGTATCAGAAACCATCTACGGGAATGGTGGTCCAGCAGTTCAGGAAGCAGCAGGTACTTACTGTGTTATTCGGGTCGTTTTCCATTTTAGAATCAACGTAGATTCATTATTACGAAATTGTCACGCGTTAAAATTCCTCGCAACAATGAACGTGTCACGACACAATCGAGATTTAGCTTAGTAAATTTATAAAAATAACCGTAAAAAATAACTCAAAATAGCAAAATCAAGTCATTTGATAAAACATTTTAGGTTAGCAAAAAAATGATATAAGAATGACAAGCATGTCAAACCTTTTTTTTCCAGATGACATTACTGGATAGCAGTATTTTCATTTTCGGCGTTTGCCTTGCTAAATCAAAAACATTTTGTATAGTTTTTTACAATTAAATGGCGTTTTTGTCGGTGTAGCGATTATTAGAAAGAGGTTTCATTTAAAAGTTAAAAGTTTTGGATTTCTGTTCTATACAGGAGGAATACTAAGTACTGTGCATAAAATAATATTGTAAAATATTCCTCTTCAATATAAAATAAAACGCATTTCTTACCAATTTTTCATAAAGGTTCGATCGCGTGCTTTTCGATCTCTCCTATTGAAAGACCTATAGGAAATATTTTTTTAACTTTGAATCCATAAAGGTACATATTACATTGTGAAGCTGAAGAGTTTGTTTGTTTGCATGAACGCGCTAATCTCAGGAACTACTAGTCCGATTTGTAAAATTATTTCAGTGTTAGATAGCCCATTTATCGAGGAGGGCTATTTATATATCATCACCAACTATTCCACGCGGACGAAGTCGCGGGCAGAAGCTAGTATTGAATACAACTTTGTTGAAACTTACATACTAACTTGTATCATATTTATAGATAAACAATTATTTAGAAGGCTGGTTTTCAAAGTCAAATTTCTTTATTTTTCAAACAACATAGTTCAACATAGTTTTCATGTCTAAAGAACGAAAACTAAAAAATTGAATTTTGTACTTTGATGACGCGGGATTCGAGCCCGCGTCGGCTACAAGCTACAACAGAGATAGGAATACTCGTATGTACTAACAATTCAATACACAATATAGAGCAGCCACCCGGATTGTGGGCGAAGAGGGTTCGATTACCGCTCGTGATCATCAACCGCTCGTTTTTTTTAGTTTTCTTTCTGCTAAAATGCTAAAACAATCAAAGTATTAATTGTATCATATTTTACATTTAAGGTAGTTAGTGAATAGGTAAATTAATTTAACAATGTTGTTTTGTTACAGATAGACAGCTATCATATTTTTTTCTTTGAACAATTTTTCATTTCATGTGTTTGCCATTTTAATGGAACTTATCACCAGCTTTTTAGGTACATAATAATATGTCGTTATATGTTCTGAACTCTACGATAACCTGGCTAACAAATGAAAAATCAGAAGGTTATTTAAGTCATTTAATTTTTTTCTTACAAACAGTAAAATAAATGCATCAAAAATCACATTTACAATAAGTAGGTACCTACCTAACTTAATTAATATATTAATATCCAATAAAAATATATATTTACAATGTGAGTTAGTTATAAAATAAAATCAGTCTCTAAAAACTGTATCTTAAATGGGATCTATTTTATATGATGTCAGATAAAGCTTACAATCTTCATTAGCATTGCTTAATAAAATTTATAGATACTTGTATGTAAGTACATGTATACTTTATTACACAAATATACAATAGCAGCAGTACTTTAGCTTAAACTATTCCTATAATTTGATTTTGTATTTGCTGTAACGAAAACAAGTAACTTCATAAGATGATGAACACAAAAACAATATGCCTACTGACTAAGATTACCTAATGCTGATACAATTTTAAAGCTCTTCATGAACAGAGCTATTCGGGCCAGCCGATTATAAAGAGTAAAAATCCTAAATTTAAAAACGTAGAAAAAAAACATTGCCTGAAATAGGAAACAATTTCGATTGTACAGCTCCCTTCGCGAAAATAACACTAGGCGGCAATGGAGGTGATGGTTCTGCGCACGGGTACAATATGAACGAGGGAATACAAATTCGCTCACTGCACCGATCTTTAGATGGCGGGAACTATATACTAAACATCATTTTTGCTAGAACTCTACAATATACAGCTGAAATCCATTTGTAGGTACAACTCAATAATGAAATAGTAGATGAGTTGATCTTATTCCTTATAAGACGACGGACCACCGGTTCAGTTGAGTGGCATGGTGGTCTCGCGCGCGGTGATGCCGTCGGCGCGCAGGCGCGACAGCAGCGGCTTGTACACCACCGGCGCGAAGGGCAGCACCACTCCGCGCTCTTGGATCTCACCTGAACACAACACGAAACAATTACCCGCCAATTCTGTAGCGCAACTGGAACTTGAGTTGGGGCTTACTCCCGCCCGCGCCCGGCTAAACACGTACCTAGTATCTTGAATCTTTGACGAAGCTTCGTAATTTTTGCTCGAGTAGGCCCCCAGTTAAATGTTTTCCAGTCACATTAATTACATATCAGTAAAAATGCATTAGACAGGGGCTATTACATGTATGGAAAACTCATTTTTATATAATAACTGAGTTAGTTGCGTCAGTTTTGCTAAGATTGAAGAATATGGCTTAACAATCTAAGATAGTACTCCGCTGTAGCACGGTTTCTTGCCTCGATTTCCGTAGTTTACCGGGTTCGATTCCCGGTCGGGTCATCAGGGGGTGTGTTGTCTGGCGCATATTTATATATTTATTCATATTTATATATAGTGATAGCGTTAGTCAACCTTAACACAATAAGTCATATATCAAATATAGTCATTATAACAGCTTCTTCTAACCAAAAGTTCACTCACCATCTAGAACCATCTTAGCAGCAATAGCAGTTGGCAGTCCAACGGTCCGCGCCATGGCGGTGTGCGCGCCGGGCGTGCCGCGCACCGTCATCGTGACGTCACGCCGCTCGCGCCGCCCGTCGCTCCACGTCACGCCCACCTCGTGGCGGAGGACTACGAAGTCTGTCTCATCTTTGCCTGGGGAATAAAAAAAAGTAATGGAATGGACTACTAACGAGTGAGCTGTCATCGGTTAACTGAATCTTTTTTCGGAGTTAACTTTGGCGCCCAACGTGTTGTTGAATGTAAATAATGAAACTGCTACAATTTACAAATTTATACAATTATTTATTAAACGTCATGAAAACAATGGACCACCGCATACCTACAGTTGGTTTATTTATGGATATGACCAGGGCATTTGATTATGTTGATCACTCAGTATTGCTGGATAAGCTTTACCGTTACGGAATTAGAGGAAATATGTATAGTTTATTAAAATCTTATCTAAGCAATCGACAACAAGCGACACGGATCGAAAGGATTGATGCTAAAACAAGGACTGAAATTATTTATCAATCTGAATATAGGTGTGTAAGATATGGTGTACCACAGGGTAGTGTGTTGGGCCCCCTGTTATTCTTGATTTATATTAACGACTTACCTACTGTGACGAATCACAATATGACTTTATTTGCAGATGACAGTACAATTCATTTGACTAATAATAATTTAACAAATTTAGAAAACGATATAAATAACACTTTGACATCTGTAATTGAATGGCTTAAAAATAATAATCTTAAAATTAATTTAAATAAAACTGTGTTAATGAATTTTAGGCAAAGAAATTCTGATGCAAATGAACTCAATGTGGCATATGGTGAAAAACGACTCGACGTAGTCAAGTCAACAAAATTCCTAGGCTTGCATATTGACAATAATTTGAAATGGAAGAGTCACATTGCTCACATTAGAAAGAAACTAAGCCAATTTTCATATGCATTATATAATCTGAGAAAAATCTCAAACATATCTGCACTGTTAACAGCTTACAATGGTTATGTTGTGTCTACGTTACGGTACGGCATAATATTTTGGGGCAACTCAACTGATAAAGAGCTTGCTTTTAAAGCGCAAAAAAGGTGCCTTAGAGCCATGCACAACATGCGACAAACTGAGACCTGTAAAACATTATTTTCTAAATTAAAGCTATTGACTGTTCCATGTCTATATGTGTATGAAGTTGCTATTTTTGTCAAAGCTAACATAAATTTATTTCAGTTCCGGAATCGAGAACGGCATAGAGATAAATTGTGTATGGTAGCGAGTAAGACAGCCCTAATGAGTAAAAGCGTCTTCTGTAATGCTTCTCGTATTTTTAATAAACTGCCAGACGGTATACGGAATATTGACAACTTATTTGAATTTAAAAAGAAATTACACGAATATCTGATTCAAAAATGTTATTATTCAATTCAAGAATTTTTAGGTGACAACGTTAATATTTAATAATGAATAATGTATTTATATTTTATAATTGAATGAAACTTTTAAATTGTAATAATTGAAAGCATTGTAACTTAACATTCATACGTGAGTTAAAATATGAATTAATAATAGTCTAATCAATATAAGAATGTTATTTAAGTTTACCCGAAATGTATTGTATGCTTATAAGGCGGAACACAGAGAAACCTGTTAAACTCTCCATCTGTACTTACCTGTGATTCACAATAAAAATTATTCTGATTCTGATTCTGATTCTGATTCTGCTACTCTACAAAAACCGTCCGACCCCTTCACAAAAACTAAGTTGTAAGCACTAAACATAATGGACCAACCTATGTACACTTAGTTTGCAATAAATGATTTGATTTGATTTGATTTGATTTGAAATAATAAATGATAATGGTATTTAGTTACAAATATCGTGTATTTGTATGAAATGTGACTCTTGACCTTAGATTAACAATCCAGAAAAAAAACATCTGTACGTCTACCACGAGTTGCCACTCCAAATTAACGTTATCGTTCGCGTAAAAAAAATGTATTTGGATGACACATGACATGACAATCTCAAATCCCAATACATTTTTTTACGCGAACGATAATGTAAATTTCAAGTGGCAACTCGTGGGAGACATACTGATTCTTCTTGTCAGTGAATAATGTTTCATGTTGGGATAGTCCGTACTAGGATCCCATCCCAAAATTTAACTACAACAGAAAGTTGGGTTGTTGAGTTGAACATTAAGTAATTTTACTTTTTTAAATAATAAATCGAGAATCATATATGGGCCCTGCTGAGCCCACAGCGAAGAAAATCTCTAGCTTTAATGTAAACAAAAAAGGGTGGACAGCCAATGAAATAAGAAAAAAAAGCTTGTTACCCAGTGCAAGTCGTTTGCTGAGGTGGTTGCTGACTGTATCGAGCGGCGTGTTACACTTTACAATTCGGTCATCGTCCAGAAGCCCCAGAGATTCAAGAGCTTGAGCCCCTTGAGCTCCGATGCGCTCAACTAGTTTGGTCTTCAAGTTCTCGTAGAATATAGACGAGTCCATCAGACCGAGAAGCTCGCAGGCAAATTGACGCTGGGTATGGAAAATAAAATAGGATTATCACCAAAAAACATTTTGCGAAGTCTGTAAAGTGAGTAAAGGAACTAACCCAAGTTATTTTCGGGCCTTCAGGATGAAGAGAAGGGTGAGGGTTGGGGTCAATCAAACCGAATAACTGCATGGATTTCAGAATTTCAGCGAAACCTGCAACAAATTGGTATTATTACTAAGCATGCACACAGGTAAACAAGAAATAGGTACAGACAGCGGAGCAGCTGATAAATGACCTTTGTTGCATCGGTGCAGGGTTAGCTAACGACAAAGTACTGCTGAAAAATAAATAAAATACATTATCCAAATAACATACATTATTGGGCCAATCCCAATAATGTATGTTATTTCGATAATGTATTACTAATAATATGTATGATACAGGATTACAAATTTATTGTTAACCTGGGGTCCAACCCAATATCAAAGCGTTAAAAAAAAACTGATATTTTGTAAAAGTCAAAGGGGTGACCTTCAAAGGAGGTAGTAGTGAAATTAAGCCATAGTAGAAAAATCCCTGGTCAAGGAGTCACACCAGCAGCCTGATTTGTAGAAGATGCAGGTTCGATTTTCCGCATGATTCCTAGACCACTAATTTATTTCTAATATCTCTATCTTAAAATAAATATTGTATCTTTAAATAAAAAGTGCAAATTACAAAAATCCTTTATAGTTAAATGTAAACCTTTTCATTAATAGGTAAGGCCCTGGACTCACCTCGGTACCTAAGCGTGCCCCTGAACATGGTGTGTGCGTCCTCCACCCCGTACAGCTTGGAGTAGATGGTGCTGTCGCGGTTGGGGAAGCCCTCGAAGGCGAGGCCCGGCAGGAAGCTAAGCTCGCGCGTCACCGACATCAGCTCGCCGCCGCTTAGCACTTCCACGATCTGCCGCGTCAGAAAAAAATATTCAATTTTGATTTTATTTAATTCAATTCATTTATTCACAAACAATATACCTACATTGTGTTGAATATTACAATAAAAGTATCTAATTAAATAAAAATACAATAAACAGTTAAACACAAAAGTCAACATTTTTACAACATAAAATAAAAACGATTCAATAAAAATAAAAAAAAAACACGTGGAAAAACAAAACATTATTTGGATCAAAATTAACAAATTAATAAATTACAAATTAGTCTGCAGAATTTAGATTCGATTTCCTTTATCAAACTCCTCTACTGAGTAAAAGCAGTTGTGCTGAGTATTACCGGGTTACTTACCTAATACTGCACTATATATAATAACTAGTTCCCTAATAAATGCTTAACAACATAACAAATAACCTACCTGTCCTTTGCTGAGGTATTTTGCTCCAGAAATTGTGTTCAGAAGAACACCTCTGGGACTCCACGAGAACTTGTACCTCAAGGCATTGTCGCTGAATTCAGGTGCAGGCAAACCTAGAATAGAACGTTTTTATGCTTAGTGAGGTTTAAGAATCTTTATTTTCTCATGAGAAATAAATTCACTTACATGAGAACATTAGATACATAAATTATCAACTTAAAAATATACAATGTGGGTAAATTAAATTAATGGCACAAATACTCGCTCGGGAACATACAACACCAAAAAATGACACGGAATAGGCACCAATGGAAGTGGCTCCCTATTAGTGGGCGTACTTACTTCTCTTTAAAAAAAAACCGGATCATCTCAAGTATGAGAGTGGAAGGAATTTTATAGCGATTGTTTTTGTCCTTCCTCGCAATAAACTTTCAAAGAACCCAACTTTGTGGAATAAAATAAGTAGGGAAACATTGGTATGGCGTCGTGGAAAATAAACGTACCACTTAGGAACCTACTGACGATAGCGAGCGGGAGAAATTAATTGCTAGTTCATACTATCCTATTTCACAGCAACATACCTCCGCAGTATGAGACGAACGAATCAACTCTTCCACCGTGGTTCTGTATGTCGTGAATGCACTCAAGAGCCAAGAGGTGGTCGATACCGGGATCTAGTCCAACTTCATTCAGCAAAGTAACGTTTGCTTCTTTTGCCCTGAAACATTAAAAATATATTTCTGGAACTTCAAAAAATAATGAATCTTTATTTGCCAAACAAACAAATACAACAGGTTAGGCAGTAAGTAGACAAAGCACGTACAATTTAGGCGGTATCATCGTTATAAAGCGAAGTATTGTTGGGCCTGACTCCGCCTGACCACAACGGTGTTAAAGCACCAGATATTTCGATTTAAGAAAAAGCTGTAAGGTCATACATACATACATACCATCAAGACGTTTTCCCAAACGGGGTAGTCAGAGGCAAGTGACTGTTGCCGTCATGGTGAACGGAACGCTCAGAAGCCTACTTTTCACCAATGGCATTAGAACCCAACGTGGTAGGTGGTAAGCCTTCCGCCGCTATCTGGGTTGCTTTGGTTTTTTATCGATGTTTTCCATCACCGGAGAGTTAGTCGGAAATTAAACAATGAACACAAAGATTTTGGTTCTAGCTAGATTTGAACTCAGGACCACACGATTAGAGTGCTTAACCACTAACCCATGACGCTCTGTCATCAAAGGTAATGTGGTATCAATATGCCCACGTTTTTTAGACTGCATAAAACATAACAGAAACATTATAACTAGTCTTACACAATGGTCCTACATAATTGCTCTTGCATTTCCTGCTGCATTACATTTTAGCAGCATTTACAAGCTGGCGAGTGTTTTTGTGTTGATCATTTTGGCGGTAATGTAATTTTGAAATTTAGCCGAGCGCGCCCTCGTCGCTCGCTTCCATTTACTCGGAGTGGACTTCGGCTAAGGCGTTGCCTTGTCTATGGTACTTACGCATCATGTAGCTCCTGCACTTCAGGCCGCACATACGAAGCGGTGACCATGTGCGCGCCCGCGCTGATGCAGGCCTTAGCCACGGCCCCGTGCAGGTCGTACGGCAGCAAGGAGATGACCAGCCTCGCGCGGGAAGCGAACGAGCGGAGCGCGCCCTCGTCGCTGGCTTCCAGGTACTCGGAGCGGACCCCGTAGCGCTCGGCTAAGGCATCGGCCTCTTCTTTCACTTGGGATGCTGTGAATTAAATAGATGAATGTGACGAACTGGGACTGACGAAAATAGAATTTTGTTTTTTTTGGAAAAAAGGAACTGCCCAAGCGCTGGTCTTTCTCATCTATCGTTAAACATTAGTTTCATTTCCTCATGTCTATTTAGTTTATTGTTGATCCAAACCATTATCGGACTGTGTCGATTTGTTCTTCCAAACTAAGTATGTTCTTCAACGTATGAACATCTGAAGTTTTTTGGACAATAATGATTAAAGTAAATTCCTTAAAGGATTCCTTAAAATGTTTTCGTTTACAGTTAAAAGATTGTTCTAAAAATTACTTGACTAACGTGTCTTAAGTGGCATTCAGAATTTCAGAGTGGTGCTATATAGAGCTGAAATTCTGCTGTACCCAAACCAGGACCATCTTTAACCTAGTAGGGGCCTAGGCCTAGGCACATTAGATGTTGGGGCCCTTCTATTCTTAGTTAACCTTGTTTTCATATTCTAAAATCTAAGAAAACTGATTTAGCTGCGCTCAGGATCGCGTAGGGCTTTGGGCACGTGCCCAAAGTGCCAAAAGGGAGAAAGGGGCCTGACCCAAACAGCAGTAGTGATAAAGAAATGCCGGCTGATGATAACCAGATGACATACCTACAGTGACAGCGATGTTTTTGTCCCTTGAGAGGTACTCAACGACGGGCGCGGAGACCAGCCCGCTGCCCAGGATCACCACCGGGGCCTGCTGCTCGTTACCCTCTACCTTATGCCGAGACCGCCTGAAAAACAATCAACAATAAACCTTTCCACTTCTCATGCTCTAAAAGTACGCCAATATATAGCCCTACGAAGCGGGCCTAAAGTGACAACTTTAGTCTCTAGGGAGTAAAGTAATCAGGATTTTAATTTTCTTCATGTGACATAGACAAACTCAAACAGCCAGTAAAAATATACTATTATCTGTGGAGTGTGGACCATCTTCATTGCGAAAATGTTGAGAGTTTTAGTTCCATGGTTTTTCTGCAAAGAAGGTGGCGCCATGTGTTTTAAATTGATAATCTGTGACTGGTTCAGTTCAGAAGAAAAAAACTGTCCGCGAAAATTTCGGGACGCTCGGGAGTCAAACCACCTCTGGTATATTATGGCTTCGTTTAGTCCCTCGATATAAAATATACTATAAAAACGTTGTTATCTAATAGACCACAAATACGCGGTGTATCAACATTTTGAGCCTAGCGCAAAAAAGCGAGGGACTCGCAAAGATAACGCGTAGGTCAAGTTGATACTACTCGTAGATAGGGATTTATTGAAGATACTTATCATTAAATACCTACGCTTCATTCTTTATCTTGCAAACATTGGCGAGTTTAAACAGACCAACGCGGCGTGGTAGATACTCACGTGTTCGACATTCGGAGCTCGTTGATGTATTCGAAAGCAGGAGTCAGTTTGCCGTTGCTTGTAATAATCGCCTGAAACAGAAAAAAAAACCTATTTGAAATCCAAACTTAAGCTATTTACTCGAATAGTTTTAAATTCGCAATTAGGCTTTTAACAAATCTCAATATTTATCTTGCGATGACGAAATAGGTGACGATGTGAGCTTTGCATTAAACAAACACCATAACTACTTTAATGGGTACATACCTAGTATTTTCTGCAAGTTGAAGATAGATTTCTATTTCTATAGAATAAATTAATTTTAGCAGATACCTACCAACGTCACGTTTTTAACGAGGTTATCAGTCAGTCGACTGAACTGATAAATGAGTAAATATTGTACTGCTATTACTTAATGAATTCAGTATGTTTACAGTCAACAAAAGCTGTCTTACATAATTCCTACCATAAATAAATATTTTCAAAGTAAAAAGCATAAATTAACCTACCTCAACAAAGCGAACATGAAGTGACAAAATTAAAACATGTCTAGGTAAATCATTGATCCCTCAAAGGCTATATGCGTGTGTGATATATGTGTTACCACTAGCAATCAATGTTACACCACTAGCAATCAATGTTACAAAATGTAATACAACCATATTGCGTCGGCCAGCGCGTCTTTTGGTAGAGGTAGGTCATGACGTGATAAAGACAGCGAGGTAAAGATGCTAATGTAAAAATTGCTCGTATTTAGTTGCGTGTGAATGAAATAGCAACACGCATCCTAGAAAGAAAGTGGCTGATGATTCTTAGTAGAATTAGAGCTTTTCGGTGATTTGCCTTTTTTCCGGGTTTCTATAAGCGTACTTTAATTTCTTGTATTACTTAGTATTTTAACTGAAGAACCACTTAGACTTGGGGACCACTTATTTACAGTTTCACCTCTTCAAGAATACTTTTCGTAAACCGATTTGAAAGAGGTCTGTAAACTAGCATAAATCCTTCAAGGATCATTAAGAACAAGTTGACTCACTCCTTGCACCACCGGTGAGAAATCATGCTGCTCCAGGGGTTTGGTTGCTTCAGACTTCATGATGTCCTCGGCGTACGGAGACAGCAGCTCACCAAAGAAGTCAGTGGACTCGCGTGGGAGCTGGGTTGGCATGTTGTCGATGGAGCACACCAGCACTCCTGGACCTTTGAAACTTTAGACCAAATGAAGACGTAGTAAAAAATTTCAATAATTCCGGTCATTTTCGTTTATAAAAAAACTCAAAAGTTTAAAAATAAGTGTGTCGTACAACGAGCATCGAGTGACGCAGCAAGCTATGCCAGATGACGTTTACAAAACAAAAAAGAGTAGCATTTTTATTAATCACCTTTTGGTATCCTTATTTCTATCGGCATCGTAGAGGCAGAAGGGTGTGTCTATAGTGGTACACTCGTTCATAAATTCTATGGAGCCGCCAGGGTCTGCCGAAATGTCGCAAATGGCCAGCATCCTGTCAAAAATAAAGCACCAGTTTAAAAGAGGAGCAAAGGCCATCCTACCACCACCCATCCTAACACCATCGGCGTTGGATTACCAGGAGTTTCCTAGCATCAGTTATAGCTTGCATCCATTAATCACCAACCTGTGGGGCAATGCCGGTGCGCCAATACTCTTCGGTAGCCATGGCGTATGCGAAGGTACCAGTAAGTGCTTCGCGTCAGGAATGGTCAGCAACTTCGGGCTGTCCACTGCCCAGTAGATGCAGTTCACCAACACCGACGTGTACGGCGCTATCTAGATAACAACAATTTTCCATTGACCGATTTTAGTGATAAGAATTTGCCTCCGTAATGTGGAACTGGGGTGTGTTCAAAATAAGTTATCTAAATATTTGTTTATTTGATGATAAACAGCAATATAACAAAGGCTTTAGATAATTATTTTTATCTGATATCATACTAAGAAGTATATTTTATATTGATGAGCGATTTGAAAAGTTTTTGCATATTTTGCAAGTTTTTTTAAAAATAATCACTTTATTAATCATAAAGTACCTATCTTTGTTCACGCTTATTTCCAAAGTGGGTCACACTACGGAAATTTCAAAAATTAGATGCACCCAATCCTTAGATATAAATACGATATTCGCAAGTTCCCCTATTTTGAAATAACCCTAAATCACCCTACTATCAACGAGTGTATTAGTTATCAACACGTATGTACCTATTCAAAATGTTGTTTTTTTTATCGATTATGTCACATTTTCGTACAATTTATGGGTAGGTTAGGTTACCTTTGGGCAGGTCGTCATAAATACTCGTACATACAAATACATATTATTTACACTTCCGTTCATTTAAATGACAAATTAAGTTGAAAAGAAAAATGAGACATTTCAAAATTAAGACGATTTTGTAAATATATAACACTAACGCTGCAAAATTGATTGTAAATAATCGTAGGTCACATTCACGAAAAATTTTATAACTAATTAGATAAGATGCGTAGTGTTACGTGATGGTTTATCTACTTCTATCTAAATTACCTTTATGCCTACAAGAACATTAGCAGTTCTTTACGACCCCCCATTACCTTCGATGATAAGAATCACAAAAGACTACAGAGGAAAACTATAAAAGAAAACGGAAGAGACCTCGTCAAAAGATTCCAACTGGTTTGACTAAGTTATAATTTAGTTAAATATGAGTTGTTTACAGAATTAGTTACAATTCAATTATACTTTTTGCGGGCCCCAGAGTGTGCTTAGTGTCAGGCAACGCCAAGTATTTGCGTATCAATTCAACCATATTAGGCTCACAGTGGAACACAACGAAAGACGAAGCTAGACATTTTGATGAGTCATATACGAATACGATCACTTGACGTGATTAAACTACCAATTTACATTTTCACAAAACGCTTTTTTACAGAACGCCCCCACATGATTTCTGCTTCGCCCTATGGTTAACCGGTAGAGAATCCCATTAGCCATTAAATCCGCCAATTGTAGGTACTTCTTTTTGTGCAATAAAGATTAAATAACAAAAAATATTAAATAAAAGTATGTTCTCTATTTAAACTACCTAATTTCATGACAAATATTCGCTTCTTGTACTAGTTCGAGAACTCCTCGAATAAGTAGCGAGCCACACAGGCTATACATGACACATCAAGACTACTTTATTTTAATTCTAACAGAATTTACTCACATAATATTACGTTAGCAATTCTTAGATTATTGTAAAAGCCGCATTATTATCCGATGAACATGTAACGTATATAAAATAGCCGACGGTAGCGCAGATGTCTAAAACTTACCGTCTGTGCAAAAGTAGAGATGTATCTCTCCGGGTGCTCCTCATACTCCTGGTGGTCGAAGCCGCCTCCAACCTTCCGCACCAAATGGTTTTTGCGACGCACTTCACATCCGTATATTTTGTTAGGACCTACAATAAACAAAATTGATGTGAACACTAAACAATGCTTTACAGATAACATTTTCCTGTTTCGATAAAACTGCCAATCTCACTCTGCTGAGTTTTGGCTATACTAGGTGATAATTTATACTTTTAGGGAAACAAACAAAACCCTAGGCTTATGCAGGTGATATCGTTTATTGCTCCGGGTAAAAATTTGATTTCAGTAGTTAGTTTTATTCATTGATTTAATATTTTAATCTTCAATTCTAAGAGTTCATGTAATGCAGTTATCAGCAGTTTATGTATTTATTGCTTTCCACCCGCGGCTTCGCTCGCGTTCACTTCATTCCTGTAACATGTAGGTAGGTATACATAAAATCTTTATAAATTTTAGCCTATGTGTTATTCTGGTGTTTAAGCTGTATTACTGTAAAGTTTCATATAAATCCTTTCAGTAGTTTTTGCGTGAAAGAGTAACAAACAGACACACATAAATACTTCCTCTTAATATTAGTAAGAAAGTCAGAATAAGAATAGGAAGAAGTAAGAAAATGAGAAGTAACATGTATATGCAAAATAAACTACTAGGTACTACTCACTTCCATGTTCTGCCACTTTCCTCAACATTTCAGGAGGTACATATTCGTAGGGAAGTTCCTGAAATATTTCTTGACTGCCCTAAAAATAAGACATGATTATGGATGAAAAGTTCAATTTTAATTCCTTTGAAAGGTTTGTATGTAAAGTGGAGGTACCAAGACAGGAAATTTCAGACTTTAAAGACATACCTAAACTACAATTAAGATTTTTAATTTTACTCTTATTACCTGAGACACGTTTCCAGACCCAGTAAAGACGAATGTCAATGGACCTAGCGATTTGGGCATCATGCCCAAAGCCACCTCATATCCAGCGTCACGTATGGCCTGCCGAGCCATGCTGGAGCTACGGTAGTTGTGCGCTGGTCCTATATGCTAAAAAAGCAGAAAGGTTAGACTCGAACTGGCTCATATGTATTTATAAATCATTATCTATGTTACCAACCATGAACGGCGTGTGATGACCGAGGGCCAGTAGCCTAAGTCCGAGCCCGTGCAGGATATTAACCATGCCCGCCACGCCGGCGTACTTGCCAAAGGCGACTACTCTGTTGCCCTCATGGTCCATTAACTTTTCATAGTCGATAAGACGGATATTCTGAAATCAGACGAGCTTAGTCAGCTTTGTCTATGTTAATGATATTCTCTCCTCCTTACCTTTCAAATGTTGCATTATAATATGGTCTAGATCTATTCAGAATATGAGTTTAGTTCAATCAACTGGTTGATGTTTTTTATACCTTAGCTAAAATAGCGTCGAGCATAGGCATGTTGCCCTCTTGAGCTTTGATAGTGTGCGAGAAGAAGCAGTAGGTCTTGTTAGGGATGAGTAGGTCGATAGGCGTCTGCTTCACGCCGAAGATGACCGAGGCCTCGCTGATGTCCTCTTGAATCTCTGCGCCCGCATTTATGTACGACTGCAAAACAACCTACTTTTAAAAGTTCCTGCACTGGGACCTATCCCTGAACAGTTTAAAATTTAATACTGTTTAGCTGGCTCCTTTGAACCACACATCTTTTACTTTAAACAACACGGATCTGAGTTAATGTTTCTCTAAATCGATTTTTTTCCATTTCGAAATCATAGGTTGATATGCTTTTTGTTTACGTTATTTCGAATTTCGTGACTAACGAGCGTCAGTGTGATTTACCTGCATGGGATAAGCGCGTCGGTTCGAAGGCTGCACAATTACTTTGACACCTTGTCGAACAAACTTGTTCACATTCGACGGGGCGAAGGGGGCTCGTCGTTCCCATACTGACTGGTCCTCTCGACGGATGGCTATCACTCGTTGAGACTGTAAAGGAAGTGAGGTTTCAGCACAGCATTGCGAAATGCAGGTAAGTAAGAAAATGCACTTAAGTAATTTTCAGTGAAAATCTAGGGAGAAGAATAAATTAAGTGATTAAATAGTTACTTAAATTGTATTTGTCAGGAAAAGGGATGCGTAACACTGGCTTCCAAAGGTTACGTAAATTCCTTATTAATTCAGGAACCCAGGAGAACAGTGACTGTAATCGACAATGTTCAGTTAAACATATGACCCTCGAATTCGGAGACTCCACTTTGAAGCAAGAAATGCTGTCATGTCAGGGCTGCTAGAATTAGAGTGAAGTTTCAGGATTCGGTGGTTAGTTTTGCCGGAAGTTAGGCCGCCTGACTTAGAAACCTCACAATTCACATAATCATAAAATATTTGGTAACTAGACACCGTTAGAATATTTTCAAGTGCACTATAGAATTCTTGACATCACCTACTTTTATCGAGGCAATCTACTAGCTCTATGAAAATGGTTTCTGTAGATGATGTGCCAACATATTTATCTTAAATAGAAGAAAAAAATATGACTATGTAAACCAAAATACTGTTCTTATGCTAAAGTGTGTTTTAGTGGTTAGATTAAAACTAATAAAAATTACAACTGAAAACGGGGATGATGCACGCACATCCACATTATCGTTGTGCGATGTTGAAGGACAGAGAAATTTGTTTTGATCATAGCGTAAGCGAGTCAAGCGTGCGTCAGAGTAAAGTCCTGTCAATCGTATATTGCGAGTATTGCGACTGAATTAAATTAGGCGACGAGGGCCTGATTTAAGCGGTCCACGCGCTAGGGGCGTGAGTCACCTATCTTCCGCTATTTTGATTTTTTGATTCAATCTGAGTATTCGTTTCTAAAAATAGTAACTTTCTATCTATATGATGACGAGTTATTTATCACAAACCATAGATATCGTACCTAAACAGTTACATGTGCAGATACTAATTACAACTATAATGACAATTAAATAACTGCTAATGAGTTTTATCTATCTGAAGCGAGGTTATCAGAAAGCGATTTAGAGAACCTACCCGCAACGCAATTCACATTTAGAATTTCCCAAATAATAGGTACCCAGATTGAATATAAATACGAAATGTATGTTTACCTAAATACCATCATACTCTACGGTTCAAGCTTATTGTTGCATGTCTTTCATTCATATACGGGATGAACAGTTTTAAGAGCTAGGTCCTAAGACGAAATTACTGACTGGCAACAGCAAATGATTCAAAATTGGATGTCGTTGTGGGGTAAAACAACGTTCATGCTTCTTCAAACTTTTTTGGAATTCAGAGTTGCTAACAAGGTCTTGTAATAAGAATGAAGTAAAGTCACTCCTCTCATTGCCTTGTAGGTACTATAGATCAATCATCATTCAGCATACGCATCCATTACTGAACCCCTGAACAGGATTCTCCATAAATATCTTTAGCAGGAGAACCTGTGAATTCGCCCTCATTTTTGGCTTGGACACATCGGTTTCTCGACTCGTCACAATTTCGGATCGTACTGTGTAGTCAACTTATCGATAAGCTATGTCAATGTCAGTAAGTTTAAGGTAACAATAATCATCAGTCAATCATAACAACTTCATCGGTACCCAGTTTTTATAAATACAACAAGCAATATCGGATTTAAAGCGTGTATTGATCATCTGATAAGTAATTGTATTCAGTTGCTTGACAACAATATTTTTTTGAGATAAGCAAGTTCAAGTTCATTCTGGTGTGATTATTTTACCAAACATAACTTGGCAAGTGGATTTTATAACTTTAGTTAAGGTTCTTCCTCAGAAACAACTAAGTTAAGTATATTGCAAAGTAAAGTGCCTTGAACTTTCAATGCAATTGGATTTTGAAAACTTCAACGATCAACTTCCATTTCATATTTTAGGATGAGAAAAGCTTTCAAGCGCATATGAATGTTATGGTTTGGGAGGAACTGCGTTCACCAGAATCCTGCGACCTTTATGATGGCATAAGACGCGACGCGAACTGAATTTTCAGACTTTTTCTCGCGTCAAAACATAGGGTAGGATAGTTTACTAACTGCTTCACTTTTCGTTGGCTAAAGTTTCGTAACGTCACACACAACCAGCAAAACTTAACTGTTGTTAAAACGGGCGAGAACTTTACAACGCTTTTATGGTTTTGTAACTACTTAGTAAAATATTCCACCTGTTTATTTGCAAGTACCTACTACTATTATAATGTCTGTTTAATTATACAGAAAATGTAATTTTTGGAAAGTAGATTTGTTTAATACGGTATATTTTTTTGCAATCAAAACAGATGATTTGCCAACTAGGTATATTATTTATTTAAAAACTATTATTTCATATTGCAGTCCTTCTTTATTTAAGGCATGTTAGTTAGTTGATGGATTGGTTGGTTAAACTCCTTAAGATCGACCCTTCGGTACTTAAGTATTATCATCTAACTAACATCTAACTCATATGCACGTCCCCGGTGGCTTTTCACACTCACAACTCCCACTACAGCCCAATAGGAAAAGCTGTCAAAGTGTTGTCATAGGCGAAACAGCAGTAGTGTTTCATACACATGCTACTGGTTCGATTCCCAGCACAATCAAAATAGTAGCAACCATGCTTTTAGCTAGAAATTTGCTCTAGGGCTACTTATCCTGTAGTACCTAAGGCTGAAGAGTTGCGCTACAAGGCACAGACCACCATTGATGAAATTAAGCTATGGCTGCAACAAATGGCACTGGCCTAGTCACCACGCTAGTAATGGTACAATCATGCGACGTCCTTGAAGAATTTTAATGGTTAAAAAACATGACCTTACCTTGCTTGACGAATAATAAACTATCTGTTTCAAATGCTGACTCTTCGTGCGAAGAGCCGATGACTTTAGTAACATTTTAAGTTATTGAGCTACTGTTGACGTAATGAATAACACAAACTGATAAGCACAGAGCTCTGCTCCGCTTGAAGTTCCCTCGCAATCTGCGTGTTTAGTCAACTCCGCGCCAAAACGGAGCTTCTTTCAGAAAACATCACAACCGACGTGACGTTTATCGCTCATAAGATAATGATATTATTTGTACAAGTAACCCATTTATTGATATAGAGCTATAAACGTTTATATTTCAAATATGTTTATCAAGGTTCGATGAATTAGGAACCTAGGAGTGCCGCCTTCGTTGGTATGGTCATGTCTCACGGAGATCGGTAAACTACGTGGGCAACAAATGTCTGGCCATGCCGCCCCCGTCAGGTACCAGTATAAGAGGTCGACCCAAGAAGCGGTGGCTCGACGCCGTTAAGGGTGACATGCGTGCCAACAAACTCACCACTGAGGATGCACAAGACCGCGCGAAGTGGGTTTAGAAAATAAGAAAGGCGAACTCTGGGACCCCACACACCAGTGTGGGTTCACAACCGGGATAGACCGCACGGATGATGATGATGATGATGATGAATTAGAAACCTAATAACATGTAACCTATACAAATGGGTCCTTTTTACCCTTTCAAAGTTTCACGAAACTTTGTGAATTTGAACCTTAATGGCCTGCTGAGTAGGCGTAGTCGCAAGATCTTTGCGATTCTCTCGGACAATCCCGTAAATTAATTTCTTGGCCTAGTCTAGTCCTAGGCCTAGTCTTAAAGCAACAGTGCTTAGCTGGAACAGGTTGAAGCACTGCGCTGTCATATGTTGAGGGCTCCATTACCATGGATGCACATCACACACACGTTACGGACGGTCTAAGTCTATAGGTCGATTGTTCTTATAAGTAGCTTCTGCAAGAGACTTAGTTCGCATTTAACTGTATGTCTACCATGAGTTTCCGTCGCGTAAACGGCGATCGTTGGTTCCACTTTTAATCACTAGGGAAGGGCACTGTACTAAAATCCCAAACAAAAACGTTCTCGCGATCGTTACGCACAACGCTGCGATATGTGGTGCCGGACATTAAAATAAAATAACATATAAAAGTTAAAAGCAAACTGCATTCATTGAAATTACAGAGTCTGTAAATGTAAGTTAATATTTTGGTTACGGAATTAATGATATTATTTTGAATAAATACATAAATAAATAAATATCTGGGACAATTTACACCAAGATCATCTGACCCCAAACTAAGCAGAGCTTGTACTATGGGCGGCAGAGACTGATAAACATACTTAGATATTTCTAAATACATACATATATAGATAATAACACCCAGACACACAACAAACACCAATTAATCACAATGCTATGTATGTACACATTATACCTAGTTATAATTGCTCAAAAAAACGTCGAAAATGTTATCTTGTTCTCCGCAGTATGCGTCAGCGGTTACATACAATATGAGGAGGTTCTTTTCAAAACTTGAATAACTATTCCACTTTCGATAAAACTGATTTTAATTATTTTTTTGTTAGGTAACATGCTTATAAATTTATACTCAAGGTGAGGATGGCCAGCCCAGTGATTCGTTTGAATGACTGGGCTTGTCAACCTCATATCTGGACCTCACGACCGCTTTCCATCAGGTGGAGTGAGGTCATCTTGACGGGCAATATAAAAAATAATATATATATATATACTTCGCGAAGCTGAAATTGGGCTAAAACTTGATAATTACATGTGAGAAAAAAACATAAAAAGCATGATTTCGTCAAAAATAGATTATTCCACGTCAAAATGATATTACCCATTTCAAATACACATTTTTGGAACAAAGTATGATAAATCCAGAAGTTATTTACCCGTAATTATTTTAATCCAAATTGCAACAAAACATGTTTTATCTCTACATTTTTCAGTCAGAACATTAGGTTCTTTATTTTTTAATATTGCAAGCTGAAATTTTTATATTTTTCTTTTTGTTTTATTTATTTAGAGAAGAAGATGAACCTCAGGTTATTTTAATTACAAATTAGATTTCTAATATCTAATTAGTTTTTTTTCTATTATTTAAAATGGGTTTGCGTTTGGCCTCAGTCTCGTCTGGTGGTAAACGATGACGAGGACGATGGTGGTACACGCTTACCCAGAAAATGCCTATTCACTCTGGGCTTGAAGATACCAAGGTTGTAAGTATCCGGAAACACAGACGCGGGGAGAGCGTTCCACTCCCTAGCGATGCGGACCAGAAAAGACCCAGCAAACCGTTGAATGCAAATTGTTGGAAAGTCAACCACATGGGGATGGAAGCCCTCCCGGCGTCTAGTGGTCCGGTGGCAGAAATGTAGAGGGTGGTATGAAAGTGAAGGTTGTGTAGTTTCCGCAAAACAAGAATAAATCACAGTGGTGTGAATCAAAACATGATTATTCCTCTAGAGCACATAACAAAACTTGATTATTCCATTCAGCTGCGTCAAAACCAGATTATTTCATTTCAAATTTTGGATTTAAACAAAATATATTATTGCAAAATTTTTAAATCTTACATTTTATTTAGCCTTAAGGTTTTCAGGGAACTGAACATCAAAAACACTGAAGATTTATGGGGTATTTCAATTATTTTACTGAAATCAATCATAGTAAGTTAGTATCTCACCTCACTTAGCTACACTTTTTAACAACTGCATTGACCAAGGTCAGTTCCTTAACAAAATGAAAAATAATAAAGTCATACCTCTCATTAAAACTGGTAGTAAAAGTGACCCATCCAATTTCAGACCAATTTCTATACTGCCAGCTCTTAGTAAAATATTTGAAAAAAATATTCCTAATCAGCTACTCTCGCACTTTGCTTTGAATGAATTATATAACATAGTAAAGAATTTGGATTTACTAAAAATCGCAATCAAATGCTTTAGAAAGATCACAAAAAAATCCTATAGCATCTTGCTTGCCTTCCCATGCATAAAATATGTCTTTGATGAGCGCAACACCTGCCTCAGTTGTGTTAGGAACACAACTGAGAGAAGGAGGATTTTTTGTGACGGATTTTTTTGTGATCTTTCTAAAGCATTTGATTGCGTAGGTAGACCATGAAATCTTACTGAGACAGCTGAGACATTAAATTACGGTGCTTCGATTAAGGAAATCAAACTCATCGAATCCTATCTTACAGATAGAACACAGAAAGTGTGTATCAACGGAACGAATTTTTCCGATGCCTCTATTAGCATGGGAGTGCCCCAGAGATCAATATTAGGACCCCTGCCTTTTCTGATTGATGTGAATGACCTTTCTCACTTTTTGGAAGGTGTTTGCGAGATTGTTTTATTTGCTGATGACACTTCGTTGATCTTTAAAATTGACCGAGGTATTAAACATTTGAGGCATTCGACGATGTACATAATACTCTCTCCAACGTATTGCATTGGTTCACGAGTAACAATTTACTACCTAATACAAAGAAAACAAAACGTATCAAATTTTCCATGGCAAATGTTAAGCAGGACCCAACTATCGTAAACATGCATGATAACCATTAGAAATTGCGAATGCCACTGTATTTTAAGGAATTAATATAGATTCCAATTTGCAGTGGGGTCCGCCAATTTATATTGCGTCCCTGGCAGGAAGACTTAGCTCGGAAACTTATGCTGTCGGAAAAATAAAGCTATTGACTGATGTCGCCACAGCGAAACTAGTGAGTTTTAGCTACTTCCACAGTGTCCACAGTGTGATGTGGCATACCACCACAGCCACCTGACCACCTGAGCAGCTCAACACCATTTTTGTTCTTCAAAAAAGGGCTATCCACTCCTTATACAACCTTAGACCACGTGACTCCCTCAGGGAAGTATTCAAAGAGATAGATATTTCACTGTGCACGCTCTATTTATCTATGAAAATATCATGTATGTCCGAAAAAACTTACATCGTTTCAAGAAAAACTGTGATTCACATAATCTTAATACCTACTAGAAATAAAAACAAACTTGTAACTCCTAGTACTACTAGACTACATAAGGTATCAAAATCTTTTGTTGGCCAATGTGTTAAATATTTTAATAAGATTTCTCAAACTCTCGTTGAGCTGCCTCTACCCAAATTTAAGACACAAATTAAATACAAATTAATGAAACGATTAAAGTGAAGAGGACTATTTAAATAACAAGAATTTGTAGTCATCTTAGGTATAATCTGCTCATCTGCACATTTTTTGACTGTACTCTGTAAACTCAATCATTGTAAACAACAATTTTTAAAAAGTAACCTTCGAGTGTCATGCCGGATTCTTCTCGATATCGACTCAAGTGATAGAGCTGAGCCACATTATGTTTATGCATATATTTATTAATATAGCATTATTATATTTACGTTTACGTAGGTATTATTATGTTGGTAGGATTAAATTCACGGGCCCATAGCCAGCCAACACGTAGAGGCCTTTTCGTACCAAATACTCTAATTTGAAATGAGTACATCTGCCGGTTTTTGCATATGCATGGATGAACTATTGAACAAAATAAAGAAAACAATAAAAACTGGGCTATGAGGATGTAAATTCAGTGGACTGGATTACTGGGTTATTGCTTGAGACGACGGACGTCTGCCATAAAAATTGTCTCAAAGTTTTATGCCTGGCAGACGGTGACTTGCCACTTACTAGATGGGCCCCCCAAAATGTGCCGACACAAAAGGACGACAAAGGCGGCACCAACATGGCCGTGAGCGGCTCAGGGTGTGGAGAGGTGTGCACCGCTTTCTACGAGGTGGATAAACCAACTCCCCAACTCGCGACTTAGGCATGTCTCACTTCCACCCTGCGAGCATTCCGCTCTAACGCCCCACTCTGGACGACCAGCGAAGGCAATCCAGAGGTGAGAGTCCTGCGGCCCCCCTTGGGGTCCACTCCAGCCGGCCAATGAAGGCAAGCGGAGGCGGAGGGCCTGACCGACTCCCGTTAATTGATCATCAAATAAAACACCCAAATCCCTAACAATCTCCTTTCTGCCTAGTATCTTGTCCTGAATAAAATACTGCTGGACTACTCGGTTCTTTTTTCTGGTGAAAGAAATGACACAGCTTTTGCTTGCGTTAATATTCATTTTGTTGTAAGAACACCAGTCAGAAATAATCTTCAGATCAGTTTGAATCGCAGTGCTTTGTGTCATATCACTGATATCCGTGTAAATTTTCGAATCCTCGGCATAAAGGAGAGATGGAAATGTCAGACGATCAACCAAATCGTTTATAAAATTAGTAATTAGTACAGCATATACATCAGAATAACACATGGGCTACAATTTAATAAGATGTTTCATGTAATTTGGCCATAATATATATAACGCGGGCGAAGCCGCGGTCGGAAAGCTAGTCATATTATAAGTGCTTGTCTAAGCTTACACGAATAAATATAATAACAGGTGGTGCGTTGGTTTGTAGTGTTAGCTCCGTGAACGTCGTTGATGTTGCGTGCCGCTTGTGCCGCGTTGCTGCAACGACGGTACTCATATTCCATAATTACTCGAATTTTTAACGTATCCACGATGACGAAAAAGATTGAAATGCGATGAAAATGTTACACTAATCAATAAACAAATGACTACTTTTGGAAAAAGAATTCTATGTTTTTAAAATAAAATTACTTTGAAACTAGAATTCTTAGCCAAACAAAAATTATTTTGATTTGAAATGGCCAGTATTGCAGAACCGCAATTTCATAGGTAAAGAACTAATACACACAACAACATGGTCTAGGGATATATAAAACTTTTTTAAATAACTTAAAAAGTACTGCCCCACAAAAAAACTATTAATGACAGATTATAAAAACATTATTAAGTTCCTTTTTTAAATTCAAATTTGTATATAAAAGGTTTTGTTTTAAGATGAAATTCGCATTCATTGAATTACTTCCAAAGAAGTAAATCTTCTCGAACTTCTTAACTTGATTAAAACTCCATTAATTTCTATAAATCTTTGTCAAACGCATCTCCGGTGTTCATTTAATCATGCCACGTAGACACTTGACCAGGAACGAAATGTTAAGAGCAGTGGGCATGGTTCAAGCTGGCGCTACCCAAATTGCGGTTCCAGGCTTTGGTCACGTTATCGTGTCACGGGGTAAGTGGTGGAACGGCACCGAGGACCTCAACGCATTACAACACATGTACAGGACCGATTCATAGTAAATGCTGCACGAAGTCAACCAAATGTAACGGCGATGGAATTGGTTCAAAGGCTACAGAGAGAGTATGGTTTGCTGGTAAGCGGTCAAACTTTGAGAAGACGACTGCATGAAGTCAACCTACGTGCTTGTAGGCCACTTCGGGTACCAGCGCTGAGGAGAGGCAATCGAGGAAGAAGATTACAATGGGCTATTGCACACGAAAACTGGAACCATTCTTAATGGTCACTTGTGCTTTTCACTGATGAATCCAGGTTTGGATTTCATCCAGATTTGCGAAGAGTACGCGTTTGGGGAGAACCTGGACGTTGGAATCGACTGCAGCACCCACAACAAGTTCATGCATATCAAGGTGGCACGAACTCCACTTAAGTGTCCGACAACGCATGCACCCACCTTTTCGCGTCACGATCGCGAGACCAACAAAGCTTTACGCGGAAGCTAGTGGCGTAGCGGCTGTCATTGGTGTAAACTTATGGTAGACTATGGTAGGTCACTTGTATGTTATGGCGGTCCCCCTAGCGAAATGCCTTATTTTGCAATGTTTAGAAAGCTATTAGCATCATAATTCATAATCAAATTTTTTTTTTAAAAATACTCAAATATTCTTCAGAATCTCTGCTACACTTTACACGTTTCATTTATTGCATTTTAAAGTAAACTAATAATGAAAAATGCTTCCTAAATAATGCCTAAAAATAAAAATAAAAATTGGTGCATCTAGTCTTAAACAAGGAGTTATTTTTACTTGCAATTTACACCAATGTGTAGACAATTTATTAATAAAGATTTTACACGTTTGAATTAATGCAAAAAAGCATTTTTTAATCCGGTAAATTAATAATTTGTCATTTGTGTTTTAAATTCGTACGTGATTGTGCGCGAGAATGGCGGGCGGGGCGCGGGAGGCAGTCTGACGCCAGCTTTCGCACAGGTAGCTACGTCAATCGTATGCTCTCGCGCTCAAAGTCTGTTCATATTTGAGTCTTTAGATTTCAAAACGCAACAAGTCCAAAATGTCAACATTAGTACAAAACCCTTTTTTTCCCTAAGTGAGTAGCACATAATTTATGTGCGAAGTTTAATGAAATAATATGACTTTAGAACTACGTTTTGTTTTCCTTTTATCTTAGGACTTAGTCATTTTTTGTCAAAAGAAACTAAGTCCAATGGACTTAGTTTACTTTGTACGAACAAGAGTACGGACTTGAATTGGTTTGAAGTAACAGTCGTCTGTTACTTGAGCGAGGGACGAATTAAGGTAATTTTAAGTTTAATACAATTTTATCCTTAAATTAAATTCAAGGATTTGAGATATCCACCAACACGCTTCGGAACGCCGCACGCACGGACGCACATGCTCCATGTGACAATTTAGTAGACTGGTGATGATAAAATTAAAACATAGGCTTCCGCCTGCTTGAATTTTGGTTATTTGCGCTATCTGTGTACCAAATTTCATATAAATTGGTTTAATAATGTAGACGTGATTGAGTAGCAACGTCCATCCAAGCTTTTACATTTATAATGTAATGGGAAAGTGTGGTAATTTTAAATTGAAAAACATATTGTTTTTTTTTGGGTCATCATCATCATTTCAGCCGAACGACGCCCACTGCTGGGCATAGGCCTCCCCCAAGGATCTCCACAACGATCGGTCCTGCGCTGTCCGCATCCAGTGGCTTCCCGCGACCTTGACCAGATCGTCGGTCCACCTTGTAGAGGGCCTGCCCACGGAACGTCGTCCGGTACGCGGTCGCCATTCGAGAACCTTTCCGCCCCAACGGCCATCGGTTCTCCGCGCTATGTGTCCCGCCCACTGCCACTTCAGCGATGCAATCCTTCGAGCGATGTCGGTTGTTTTTGTTCTCCTGCGGATCTCATCATTTCTGATTCGATCGAGCAGGGAAATACCAAGCATCGCTCTCTCCATTGCTCGCTGGGTGATCTTGAGCCTTCTTATGAGACCCATAGTAAGGGACCACGTCTCACTCCCATAGGTCATTACTGGCAACACACACTGGTCAAAGACTTTTGTCTTGAGACACTGAGGTATTTCGGACGCAAATATATGCCGGAGCTTCCCGAACGCTGCCCATCCGAGCTGGATTCGACGAGAGATCTCTTTCTCGAAGTTGGACTTACCTAGCTGGACTGTCTGTCCCAGGTAAACATAGTGGTCAACAACTTCGAGTGTAATGTTCCCAACGTTGAAACAAATGCTATTGACGAATGGTGAATAGAATTAAACAAAATTTAATATCTCCTCCAATTCATGCTCACAGCATTTATCGCTTTCCCGTGTTTCTAAAGAGTTAGGGTCCCTCTCCAAAACATTTTTGTAATAACTCAAGTGATTCATTTCCACCCAACCAACTCCATAGTGTTTTTCTAATAAACTTCTTACATCTTTCAGTTTGGCAGCTTTCACAGCAATACCTGTACTCATATGCGTAGGTACAAGGTCTTGAATATTTTTGGTTGGACGTAACACATGTTTACCTACGCCAGTATCGTTCTGGTAAGATATTTCGCCTCTAACTAAAATTCTTCGTGTTGTTTTACCCCTTCTTAAAATTACTCGTTTTACTTTGCTGATCTGAAAATGCCATTGTGCAGTATTTTTTAAAGTATTTTTTACGGCAGACCGAAAATCATATACTGGTATGTCTGTCCCTAATTTAAAAATTTCAGCATGCTCTGAAATTATTTCGTGGTATTCTCTCGGCTCCACGATTGACTCCAATTTTCTAATTTTTTTTTCTGTGAGGGCAAAGACTCTGTCGGCCGGTAAAAAGGAATGGCCTGTAACAGGAAAGATGATTTCTATTGTCTTTAATGTTTGCGGAGCCTCTGAAAGCCATTTACTAGCCATGCCAATTAAAAAGCTATTTTTGTTTTGGCCACCGCAGCCATCTGCCATGAGTCGAATAATTTTTATATTTTCGAGGTTTAGAGAATTCAAGCAATGCTGCACGGCACTGCAAATTTCGTTCGCTGCTTTTGCAGTTGTCTTCCGTCCATAGGTAAGATTTTACATTGTTCTTGTTAAGAGTGCTATGAGATGATCCTGTAACTATCGTGAAGTTGTAGAGATACAATTGCCTTGAGTAATATGTAGCCTGGTCTGGCACTTTTGCAAGGGGCAAGTTTTTCTGGCAATCAAAACTTAAATGTATCATATCATCTGTTTCTTCCCATAATTTTGAAAAAAAAGCCTTGGCTCTTAGTTTGTGTATACGCATAGTAGTCATCAGGTTTTGTTTGTCAGTTGAAGACGTTTCAAACTTAATTTTTTCTTTCAACTGAAGACAGGTAGAACACACATCTTGCTTAGGTGAACGGAATCCAATATTAAAACACCTGGTGAATATTTTTCTAAAAAATGAATGTGTCACAGACATCCCCGGAGTACCCTGATCGTTGTAAAGCCTAAACATTTTTGAAATACTTAAAGATGGATCTAAATAAAAACGTTGTCTGTCTTTGCCTCTAGTGTAACGAACTTCTAACGGTGGGAATCGTAGAATGAATTTTTGAACAGCTTCTTTTTTTGCTCTGAATTCGAATTTTTTTTGATCTCCACCTCTCCGCTCATGAGCCATCACACCAGTTTCTTGATGTCTCTTCAGTACGCCCCTCAAACGAGTTGGATTAATACGCAGTATGCCCATAAATGCTTGCTTACAAACATTGAGCAATTTAGCCGATATGTATTTTCGGACATAATACTGCACTGACATACGTTTCGTAGGTCTGCTGCGATTTCTGGGCCGTTTTCTTTGACTTTCTAGTGTTGTACAATGCTTCAGGATGAAGTTGTCTTGGTATACTTTGTTATTGGTGTTGTAAAAGTTTTTATGAAAATGAAAAACGTCATTGGAATTTAAATTCTGACACTAATATTTTTGTTTTCTAGTGTGATTACATGTTTTTGTTCTTGGAAGACCAGGGGCTGAATAACTGGAAAGAAGAAGAAGAATATCATGAATTTAACGAGAAATAAAAACAATACTATACAAACATAAGTGTAATAAAAACATTAAATCATAACCGACTTTATAATGCCCGATAAAAAGTCCATATCTTTTGAACTCATAAAACGATTTTAATAAAATTTGCACTGTTCCCTAAGTTGGATTTAATGTAATACATAGTACATACGCGTCGAATTGATAAACGCCGTTTTTAAGTCGGTTAAAAATATACGCTCTCAGCGAACTTTTTTTTTTTAATGTAACCTTACTTTTATTGCATTCAACAATTCAATAGTTCAAGCTAAATCTTCGTATGAAAAATAATCTAACCAACGTAAAAAATAATAATGTAAACAAAGTGCGGCCCTGGTAACAAATGGTAAGGAACATACTTGACTTCAGAAATTTACCGTTTTTGCTTTAATTGCTCTCGTTTAGTCTCATTTTTCTGCACCACTCGCTTCCGTGCTTTATTAGGAGGCGCAATTGGTATAATTTTCATCGGATTTCTTATGTTTAATAACAAATTTATTAAATCACAACAAACAACTCCATGAACCGATGACGCTCGCGAAACAACTGACAGCCATCTTGAATGAACGCTAAGCTGTGATTGGTCCAATGTGACTTAATGCAATTTGATTTAACATCGTTGGTGGACTTAGAGCAGTTTGAAAAAATAGGCCATTTTTGTAACCGTTTTATTCAAAAACGACCAGGACTTGGTTCATTTTGAATAGATACAGGAAGTCACAATTTTCGAAGCTTTTAAGACGTTTTAAAAAAACGCTAACGCCCAAAAGTGGACTTGGTGCGTTTTGAAATCTAACGACTCATTTATAAGTACGATTTATTTTGTTAAATTTTTTAGGTCACTATCTGACTAAATTTCGTGAAAGGACACTTCGGTTGTGAGTGAGTGACACTGTGATTGTGGCGAGAAGACGCTTTGTTTATTTATTTTGTTTGTTCATGTTATTTGTATTTTGACACACCGTGAAAGTGTTGTTATTTTCTTCGTATCTACGAGTATTTGTCGTTTGTTCGTAAAAATGCCTAAACATCCAAAGGATAAGCGTACAAGGAGACAGAACGCACAAAAAAAAATGAAATTCTGTAAGATTTTTTCTAAAATATCTACAATATAAACATAAATCACAATTATATTCCTAAGTGATGATAACGATATATTATTTGTCCTATATTATAGGATAGCCGCGCAAGGAAATCTGGAGATGCTAACCTATCAACAACAATTTGTAAAAAAGATAACCAATTATGACCTACCTACCTATCATGGATCAATTTTTATAATTTAATTTTAATTTAAATATCTGTTCAAATGTCTATTGAACAATAAATTTTTTTAACAACAAATGTCATACAAATACAATGCTTAGAGTTATGAATTTATAGACACGTACTGCGTGCGGTTCTGTATCCCAAAGTACGGTAGTTAGGTAACAAAAAGTTTTGTTTGATAAAAATCTTCATCTGTTGCAGAGTACCGGCAGATTCAATATTGAACCGATCTGAAACCTCTTTACAGGAGATCGAAACAATTAATGATGAGTAAGTATAAAACAGTGTTGCTTTTTTTAGTGAAACTCTCTTGAAGAGTGTTGTTTTGTGTTAATGTAGGTACTTGTAAAGCTGTCTCTTATATATTTTTTTTCTAGGATACCGGCAGATTTTATTGTGAACCGATCCAAGAAACCTTTACAGGAGATAGAAACAATCCATGATGAGTAAGTATTGGACAGAGTGTTACTCTTTCAAAAAAAAGTCTCTTGAAGAGTGTTGTGTTGTGTGGGTTATATTTTATACTTATATAACTGTTGTTTATTTTTCTTATAATAATAAGAATATTTTAATTAACTCTTCACGTGCGAGTCCGACTCGTGTGCCATGTGAAGTGTGTTATGTGATTGTAAAGCTTTTTTTCATTTATTTCAAATTATTTTTCAGTATACCGGCAGATCTGACAGCAACAGACTACCTTTGCATCCAATCAAAACAGTAATAAGTACGTATCAAACAATTTTAAAAAGTGGGTGCACTAATGGTTTCGAATATACCCACACCACAACCAGTAGTACAAGTTCATGATGAAAATTACTTGGTTCTACATCACATTTGCTGGCGGTTACACTTAAATTTTGCCGGCTAAAGATAGAAGATACTAACATTAGAACTCTCCTCGAATATTTAACCTAACTTTAGCCGGCTAATCTAAAGTTTATGTTCACACCTACCCTTAGCCGTAACGTTATACTCGTAGCACGAGCAAACCTAATGAGATGCGTAGGACCAAAGTTGCCTTGCACATGTACTATTATCTATTCTGTGACTCGAATTGTGAATCTGGCCAAATGCGAATGAAGGTTTCTGTCTTGATTATTCTGATATCAACTGATAAAAAAACATTTTATTTCAGAGACGTGCCCGAGTGACAACTTGAAGCAATAAGTCAAGCTAGGCCTGATTTGATTAATGCAACTGAGACCGAACATTATTCTGAAGAAGTAGGTGGAATCTATTTTATCCGATCTATTTTAATTTAACGTTATTTTCCAATTAAGTGATTGATCCATTTATGAATTTAACTTTAGTCATTTTTATCACTCCGGCTAAATTCATTATGTCTCAATAATTAGTATTAGGTATTACATGGATCTTACAACTTTTTACGGTAGAAGAACTGAGTTGCGTGCGGGACTTGGTTTTTTTATAATTTATGTTTTTGAGGGCAACTCTAGTAAGTAAATGCACGGTTTTCCTAAACAAAAATGACACCCTTTGCAATATGAATATTGCAAAGGGTGTCATAAAAAAAACTTTAGCGCTGAAGCGCTAAAGTTTTTTTTTGTCTTTAGCTGCAAATTTCAGACGAATAAGAAGAGAAAATTCTGTATAAGAATATTGGAAGACGAACTATTGCTGTCACCCACTTTTTCTGCAAGCTACAGGAAATATCGAATCATGAGACACTTGGATACAGTCTGTCAGAACTTAGATTAGTGGAAGAAACTCAACATGAAACTGGAGAACCAGAAAATAGCCAAAATTAAACGGGAGAAGATGAAAACAGTCATCGTGAACAGGAGAAGAAAGCATTGAACAAGCTTCAGTCGAATATACGCCAAAAGTGTTGTTGTATGTGAATAAAACCCTTCATGTTCGCGTCAATTCAACTTTGCAGATTTTTGAATTCTTATATTATTCATGATGAGATTGATGAGGCTATTTACTGACAAAAAATAATGATTATATTGTGGTTTTCAAATAAGGAAAGGGCATAAAGATGAGTTTTATTCTTTTTATTATATCCATCTACATGCTAACCTTCCCATTTACCTGACTCATACTTTGTCCATTCAATTATTATTTTTCTGACAGGTCACGCCTTTGAATTACAGTTTTTAGTTTCGGAATAAAGCACTACAGTGATGTCGTTAATTATTGACGGGTAACGCCCACTTAGGCCCATATTCTAGAATCGTACTCAAGCACTGATCTGTACTTGAGTAGAGATTTACTCAAGTACAGATTTTGTTTTATAATACGGGCCTTAGTAAGATTTGACTTTATGTAAGTATTGTTTCTGTTGTACTGTGATGAGGTCCTCGGCTCTGATCATAGAGAACGCCTTACTACGCCTACATGATCGGACAGCTAAAGTACTATGAATGTGTAAATGTTTTATTATTTACGATTTAATCTTCATTTATTCATCAAATAATAAAAAAAACAATTAACGAATAATAAATATTTAAACCAAAAGTATTTCAATGCATTAAATCGATTGAAAGTTCTTCTTTAACCACTTAAGTGCTTTCTGCAACCACGGTTGCATGAAAACAGACGTCCAAAGTGCTTTTATGCAACCACGGTTGCACGGTGGCAAGTGGGTCGCTTCGCATACTCAACAGGCTCAAATAACTGAATCACTGGGCCGTTTCTTTCCTTTTAAAAAAAAAATACATAGACTATGGACAAATGCATCACTCAAAGTAATGCGTTAAAATAATCTTCAGTTTGCTCTGTTTCGAAATATGGGTATTTCGAAACAGATTTTTATGAGATCACCAAGTATTTGTCTGAAATGTAGACAAATTGGTAAATCATTATTTTTTTTGCTGATAATGTGACTTTTTTTATTTTATTTATTTACTTGGTGATTCCTGATTATTAATAGGTACCATGTTTCTTACCAAATAATAGAGATAGGAAACTTAACTTTCTGTAGCTGAACATATTTTTGTTCTATTTTCGAACATTTATTTTTAGAATTTTTTTTTTTGACTTTGATATATTTTTATTTAAATAGACTAAATGATATTTATATACACAGTTCAGTAAAAATTCAAAAGAAAAACCTAAATTTAAATAATAAAACTAAAAACTACTTAGAAAATTTTGCCCCTGCGGTAAGGTGCCCAAGATGCTGGCAGCATTCCCCCGTTGGATGGCTAGGCTCACACGTTGCGCGAGGAATATTCCTCGCGCAACGTGTGAGCCTAGCCAATACTTTCACTGGTGACCCAAGAACTGGTATATACCAGTTCTTGGGTCACCAGTGAAAGTATTCAGTCTTCTAGACAGTATTTTAATGAGGTTTTGTGCACTTGGACCCCACGGACCGAGGGTTTCGACTCCGAAAGGCACAAAAGTGTACCCTGATCCTATGTTCAGGTACTTTTGTGTCTTTTTATGTTCAGCCGCTTCAGCCGCCGCGCCTGCCTGTTTACATGTTCTAGGAACATGGGAAGGGGCCAGCGTGTCGACGCAGGTCGCATCCCACACCAGCGGTCGGCCCATGCTCCAAGGAACGAGAGTCATCCCGTCCGGTCTCTTACCGTCGTCACGTACGATTCCTTGCGGCTCTAACATAGCCGGTACGTTAACGGAGGCAAGGACCCGACGAATGACATCGTTCAAGGCGGCGTGGCGGGACAAGCGGCCTGCACTCCTAGTACATGATAGGCCGTGATGTCCTAGTGAGTCAACCTCAGTACCACAGGGGCAGGTGTGTGATACGCACAGCTCGACCCCGAGGCGCAAACCCACTGCCACGCGCAGTGTATTAGGGTCGAGGCAATTTCCCGTATTTGTACTGGGGTACGCATTTAGCCAGTGGCCGGACTCCTTACGGAAAACTGCCTCAAGCCTTGCACGCTCGGAGCCTGAGCTGCATAAAAGCAAACCTCTGTGTGCAGCACTGCAGATAATTTCATCCCAACTTCTTTGCAAGTTGGGGCACGAGGGAATTTTGTTAGGCCAGGCCATTTGCCAAGCTTTTTTAGCGTTGCCTAGTTCGTAAATTTCTGACGCCGGGACGGAGCGGGAAATATTTTTTTTGGTGAGGTCGAAAGTGCTGTAGGCAGACGATAAAAAATCTGGAAGTGAAACACTGGAAATTTTGCGAATGCCTAGACCTCCATATCTTAAGGGGAGAGAGGCTTGTGTCCAGGACGATTCACTTAATTAAATATTGAGGACATTCTCTAAAGAATTTCTGATAAGCATGTCTATTGAGCAAAGAAGATTTTGATTAGTCCAAACAGGGGTTGATTGGAGGAGGTAAGTGAACTTTGGAACGAATAAACAGAATCTCAAGATGAATAATGCCGAATGGGGGGTGATCTTCACTAGGCGGTCGGAATTTTCTTTAAATTTTGTGATAGTATCTTCTATAAAATTTGGAAATGAATTTGAGAACATTGGGGCCCCAAGAAGACACAGGGAAGTTTTGTCAATAATTTTGATGTCTTTTGCCAAAAGGTTGAAATTTTTAATTATCATGTCTCTGTTTTGTAGCTTTTATGGAAGGAAAAGTTCGCATTTTTTGAAATTTAGTTCTAAACCCATAGATTGAAATTTATTAATAATGTTTTTCAAATCCGAAAGCACAGTATCTGGTTTGTCTCCTAGGGTTCCGTCATCCAAATACCAAACGTTAAATTTAGAATGTCAGTTTTGAATTACAGGGTTTATTGATAAACTAAAAATGGCCGGACCAAGAGGTGACCCTCTTGGTCCTTGTTGACAACCGACCGCTGAGAGAATTTCGTGGTTTTTGTACATGAGTTTTGTAGGTTCCAGATAGCAGTTGTTTAAATAATTTGTGAGTTCCGGGATATTATGCCAAATTTCTGTCAACATGGTGCTCCTGTCTACTGAATTGAATGCATTTTTCACGTCAATTTTGAGCAGCACCTCATCATGTGAGTAAGTGCGAGCTGAGTGTACGGCAGCTTCGCATCCGCCACTTACATTAAAACCTAACTGGACAGGGGAAAAATGGTTACTTAATTTAGGTTGTATGTATTTAACGGCAATTTTTGATGCTGTACGTCTTAAAGTGGACCCGATGGCTATTGGCCTTAGCAGCATCTCCATTTCCGTGACGCGCAGTTCCTGCTTGTGTCGCTCTAGTAACGGTCATGTTTCACTGCCATATAAAAGGATAGGCCTAATGATGGTTTTATAGACCTGCCCTTTCAGCTTGATCGGCATTTTGGGGTCACAAATGACACCAGCCACCTCACGCCATTTAGCACAAGCCGCGGAAATTCGGGCTCTGACGTCGCGGTCGATGTCACCGGACGCGCTTAACACAGATCCCAGGTATTTAACACGGTCCGTGCGCTCGACCACGTCAACGCCTATGCGGACGGACTGGGTATCTGTGGTGTTGCAGGCCATGTACTCCGTCTTCGCCACATTAAGTTTCAGACCGCCGTTTTCAAGTGAATTTTTCCACTTATTCACCCGTTGTACCAGCCGTCCCCTGTCCGAATCTGCTAGCGCTATATCATCAGCATACATAAGCAACCAGGGTGGTTGCTCATGGTGGTCTAGGATGCTGTTTGACAGAACGTCTAATATTACGCTGAACAGAAACGGGCTAAGCACGGAGCCTTGGTGTACTCCAACGGTAATAGGGAAAGGAAGCGTGTCACCGACCGCAGTCCTAACTATGGAACTGGAATCGTGGTACATGTCCCAGATAATGTCAATAAAGACTTCGGGAACGGCCCTGGACCTCAGCGCCCAGCCAATCATCTCACGAGTGACACAGTCGAAGGCCTTCTGCATGTCTAAGAAAAGTAGATGCAGAGGTGTATTCTTCAGTCTGTATCCCTCCATGAGCGTTCTCAAGGCAAATATGGGATCCATGGTCCCGCAACCTGGTCGAAACCCATACTGCCACCCCGAGATTATACACTCCTGTCGGATCCGAGAGTCTACAATGCGCTCGAGGAGCTTCATGGTGTGGGACATCACCTTTATGCCGCGATAATTGCTGCACTCCTGCACCGAGCCCTTGCCCTTGAAGACTGGCGTGATAATGCTCAGTCTCCATTGGTCAGGTATCTTCCCGGTGAGGAGAATGCGGTTAAAAAGGTGGGTAAGTATAAAATTTAATAAAATGTATTATTATTTCAAATCGAATTGGTAACGGGTGAGGGCGTTACCAAATTCAGACTGTCTCCATTTGTCAAAAAGAAAAAAAAATGAATGAACAGGGTATAATGTTTGTTTCTCCTAGCATTTTTTAGCTGCTTACCCACCTACGGATATGCCTTACCTTTAACACATTATGAAAAAAAAAATGTTATGCCATCCCGAATCCGATCTATTGTAGCAATGACTTGATTTCAATGAAGCCTTCCTTTGCCCAGCAGAGGGACAGTATATAGGCTAGTCACTTTTTTTTACATCCCGATGGCAACAGGGGGTAGCACCTAGGAATAAACGGCTTGACTTCTTTCAATTTGGACTTCCGAAACAAAATGAATTATGCAACATTTTAAATAATTTTATTTCTATTTCTTCAAAATAGTTTGTTGAAAGAAACTTTTACTTTTTATTTACTACTACTATGGAAACAGTGCAAGATTCGTCAAAAATAGTTTGATGAAAATATTTACACTGCGCCGCCTCTATAAGATTCCATATCTTGTGTATATGAATGTGTTGTAAATAGAGTAACTATGTTAGTACGAACCATGTCCAGTAAATGTCGCCTCTAATTTGACGAAGTCATACGAAGTTTAGTAGAGGTGAGGAGAGGGAAGGAGAAACAGAAGTGCTCAAGGTCGTTCGCTTAAAAATATCAATTTCCTATTTTATTCGCTACATTGGGCGGATAAATTTTATATCCGGCTTTTCATAAAGCTTTCCTCTAGTTATCGGGAAAAGTTTTTACTCTATATAAAATAGTGTATGTATCTCATATACTACGGCTGTATCACCTTACCTAACCACAGCTCACCATCTATAAACTTTCTTAACTGAAATTCACTCAGCGTCGTCTTTGCAGAGTTGTAAAGCAAAAAAACATACATGGCCGCATCATGACCTCAACCGCATGGGTTAACGTATCGGAATTTTCCGATGCGGTGGTAGAGTCACATTAGGTTTGTATACAGTTTTATTTAAGTTTATTAAGTATATTTTTTTCTTGCAATGATTTGACGATTTAATAGTACTTGTTACAGGTCTATTTAATTCAAGATATTTTTAGTTTTGTTTTGTTTGTACCGAAATGATAACTAACCATATTGATGTTCACACTGTATGACTCTGGTTAAAAAGGCAAAAATTGTAAGTGACAACCTGAATTGTAAACCACCTCTTTTTTAAAAGAGCAACTACTGAGTTTCTTGCCGGGTCTTCTCAGTGAAATCAGACTTCCGACGGGTAGAGTCACATTATGTATGTATTATATTTAGTATATAGATTGTATTTATATGAAATATGTTTATACTACAGCTAAATTTAGAATGTTAAACTGAGGTGGGGGAGCCTGATGTAGAGAAAACTGCCAAATAAGGGAAATAATTCGTGTAAAGGCGAATTTTGGCACAAATGTAGGGAATGGTGTCTGAAGCAACATACTCAAAGTACTGATGGATGGAGGTGGTGCTAACGAGTAGAGGGGGGGGGGGGGTGTAGTAATCTAGTAATCTACATAATTGTCTCCACCAAATATCAACGTATCTTTATGAAACTAGTTCGTGGAAAGGTGGAGACCAAATGATTTTCAGTGCGACAACTTCAACAGCTTCCATTTGCCAAGACGATTCTCCCCCTCCACAGCTTCTTCGGATGCGACTCCACAACCACCTCTGCGATCGACGGAAAAAGCAAAGTGGGAATTGCTAAGCTGTTCACTGCTAAACCAGAATAGACCCTCAGAAAAAAATCTCAGACATTTGGGGTGTGGGGTGCGATGCGGCTGCTAGCCGCCTATTTTATTATAAATAGGGGAAATAATTCGTGTTAAGGCGAATTTTGGCACAAATGAAGGAAATGATGTCTGAAGTAACATAATCAAAGTACAGATGGCTGGGGGCTTAGCTAACGGGTTAAGGGGGGGTGTAAAGGTACTTTTTTAAAGTTTCTCTGAAACAACTAGTAAACGGTGGCTCATGGCAAAAAATAATCTTATACTCAAGTCATTTACATACTTTACTTTTTCTCTGGGATCAATATTTAGTGACATACTCGTATGAAGGAATGAAGATGGACAATAAAAAAATAAAGTTCATTTCTTTATGTATGCACTTAAATCATGTATTAAAACAATTTTAACTTTTTCCTTAATCTAAATATCATCATCAACATCATCGTCAATGGTGTATTCGATGTTGGCTCCGTTAGTGCATGAGCCGGAGCATACACCGCAGACGCTGGAGCAGGCGATGCCTGCTTTCCGGCAGCCGCACCGCACCGCACCCCACACCCAGTTGTGCATCGGCAAAATATAGTGTTGAGCATGGAGTCAGGCGCCACTGGATCGTTGGTTGTCACCGGCTTTAGGATGCCATCGTCTCCTCTTGACCAGCCCCATTGAGTCGGTGGTAGGTGGTTGCCGAGCCATTGTTGTATCTGTAAAAGAAGCAATAAGATCAACGTAGGTATTTAGGTCAAATATTTATTTATATCTGTAATATATATATGTATATATATTTGACAACTGCTGAGACTTATAATACCTGTAGGTACACTCTCAACGAGTGCTGCTTCGAAGCTCCACTGGTGGGAGGAAGAGTGGCTAAATCTGATTTTGGCTTCACCGATGCTTTCAAAAAAGCCGAGTAGTGGCATTTAAGGAGATTTTGTTGATGAGCAGGCGCTTGGTAAATTGCAAAAAACAGTTTCTCACCAGCCTGTTCCATGCTCTCAGGTGATGTTGAAAGCTGACTGAAAATGTCTGAGATTTTTTGGGTCACTTCTGTTTTAGCCGTGAACAGCTGAGCAATTCCCACTTTGCTTTTTCCGTAGATCGCGAAGGTGGTGTCGCATCCGGAAAAGCTGTGGAAGAGGAGAATCGTCTCGGCAAATGGAAGATGTTGAAGTTGTCGCACTGAAAACGATTTGATCTTCACCTTTCCACGACCTGGTTTCATTAAGAACACGTTGATATTTGGTGGAGACAATCCCATAAGAAGGAGGACTATCAAATCGACATTCTCCTTCATAAATTTTCTGCTTCAATATGTCGTTAAGTATTGATCCCAGAGAAAAAGTGAATAGAACGTGTTTTGTAGAGAATTTTATGTAAATTACTTGAGTATAAGATTATTTTTTGCCATGAGCCACCGTTTTTTTTTTTTTATGTAATAGGGAGCAAACGAGCTAGAAGGTCACCTGATGGAGAGTGATCACCTCCGCCCATGGACAACTGTCACCGATGCGTTGCTTGCCTTTTAGATGGGAATACGCTCTCTTCTTGAAGGCCCCGATGTCATATCCCTTTGGGAACACCGCCGCAGGAAGATCATTCCATATCTTGGCTGTACGTGGATGAAATTGGCGCGAAAAACGCACGGTTGTTGAGCGCCAGCCATCCAGGTGATGAGCATGGAATTTCAACTTATGGCGTGTCGTGCGGTGATGAAATTCAGCGGCAGGTATAAGATTATGCAGTTCGTCTGAACACTCCCCAGAAGATCCGAAGAAGCCGTGGAGCAGGAGAATCGTCTTGGCAAATGGAAGCTGTTGAAGCTGTCGCACTGAAAACCATTTGGTCACCACCTTACCACGACCTAGTTTCATAAAGAACAAGTTAATATTTGGTGGAGACAATCCCTTAAGGAGGACTATCAAGTCACAAGAGGGACACAGACGAAGGCCTTCTGCATGTCTAAGAAAAGGAGATGCAGAGGTGTATTCTTCAGTCTGTATCCCTCCATGAGCGTTCTCATGGCAAATACGGGGTCCATGGTCCCGCAACCCGGTCGAAACCAATACTAACACTCCGAGATTGTACACTCCTGTCGGATCCGAGAGTCTACAATGCGCTCGAGGAGCTTCATGGTGTGGGACATCACCTTTATGCCGCGATAATTGCTGCACTCCTGCACCGAGCCCTTGCCCTTGAAGACGGGCGTGATAATGCTCAGTCTCCATTGGTCAGGTATCTTACCGGTGAGGAGAATACGGTTGAAAATGTGGGTAAGTATGCCCACACCACGAGAGCCCATCGATTTCCACGCTTCGATAGGGACTCCATCGGGTCCTACAGCTTTCCGGTTCTTTATGCGGCGAAGAGCCGACTGGACTTCATCAGGCGTTACCAGGGGCACTAGTCCCTGATTTGGAGGGAGTTCAGGTGGCTGTACCTCTTTGTGCTGCTTGTTGAGCAGCTCGTGGAAGTAAGAGCGCCATCTCTCCTTCACCGCGCGGTCCTCGCATAGCAGGTTACCAAGAGTGTCATTTAAACAGCGCCACATGGAAATATCCTGGGCCACTTTGACTCTCCAACGTCTCTCTCGGACTTATCTTACAAAGGAGGACGTCTGGCTCTGGCTACACCTCGTTTAGAGGCACGTTTGGCATTCCTTTACGCGGCGCGATCTTCAGGAGATTTGGACGCTTGCCACGCTTTGAAGAGGGCTTTCTTTACCCTGATCTCCTTCTGGACTGCTTTGTTCCACCACCAGGTCTCCTTGTCAAGCCCACGTCCACCCCGAGACACACCCAACGCCACCCTCGCCGCTCCGGTGATAGCTGCCTGACACCTATCCCAGAGCTGTTGCCCGGACTCACTATTCGCTGCGATGCACAGGCCGCCGACAGCGGCAGCAAAGTCATGGGATCTGGCTCCTTCAAGCAGCCACCACCTGGTTCGGGGCGGGCAGCGCTCCCGGCATTTGCCTCGAGGCTTCACTCGCAGGTCCATCACAAGTAGACGGTGTCGGGCAGTAAGACTGTCTCCGGGTATGACCTTACAGTTAGCTACCTTGCCGATCTGGGCTCTCCTGGTGAGAGTGGTCGATCTGGGTTGCGCTCCTACTACTCTTGTAGGTGATCAGATGCTCGGGACTCTTTTTGAAGAACGTGTTCACGACGGCCAAGTCGGCAGCCATACACATCCGGAGAATCTCTCCGCCTAAAATGCAACGCAAGCCGCGAAAAAAACATGCGATGTTTAAGGACCTGGTGCAGTGTCTGTGAGAGTAGCACAAATTTAGTTTAAGCGTTTTCAATCCGGAAATTTTGATGTCAAAGATGCACGTCGCTCAGGTCACCCAATTACTGATGAAATGGATGCCATTTTTGAAAAAGTGGAGCAAAATCGGCATATAAGTACTTAGAAGAACTGGAAATTAACCACAAAACAGTTTTGTGGGTACATAAATTAGCTCGATATTTGGATACCTCACGTGCTCACTGAAATAAACCTAATGAACCGTGTACTCATTTGTGATTCTATATTACGACGTAATGAAACCGTGGATCACGTACGACAAGAACGTGCGAAAAAGGTCATAGTCAAAGGCCGGTCAGGCTTCACAGACTGTGGTGAAACCCGGGTTAACTCGCAACAAGGTGATGCGTGTGTGTGGTGGGATTGAAAGGGCATTATTCATTGTACTTAAACTCAAACTCAAATAACTTTTTTCAAATAGACTGTATCAGTACTTTCAAATCGTCAAATTCACAGCAAAATATACTAAATAATAGACATAAATACCAAAATAATATGGATATGTAAATAAACAGTATACAGACATAATGCGACTCTACCACCGCGTCGGAGTTGTTTCTTGCTGAGAAGACCCGGCGAGAAACTCAGCTGTTACTCTTTTAAACTTGTTTTGGGTTTACAACAGGCGTTAGTAAAGTACAAGCAGTGTGTCATTTTGATACAAATAAACCTAAAAGAATATAAAACAAAGAGAAAAAACCAACCATGAAAGAATATAATAACAAAAATTCATTTAAACAATTCAAAAAGAAAAATTGTTAGTCAGTACATACTAGGTACCTATTAACTATTACAATAAAACATCTGTTACAATAGAGCTATTTAATCCCGCATCGAGCAGAGCGCTTACACCCAGGCATTTTTATCTATAAGGTAGTCTTTTGTAGTATAATAGCCCTTTTTTAATAAAGCTGTTTTGATGTAATTTTTGAATCTATGTAAAGGTAACTCACAAATGGTTTTTGGAGTTTTGTTGTAATAATGTATACCTTGCCCCTTAAAGGATCCTAAAACTTTTTGTAACGTATAGAGTGGAAGTGCAATTTTATCCTTATTCCTAGTATTTCTGCAATGTATGTCACTGTGTTTAGCATAGAGACCAATATTTTTTCTCACCAAAACAATGCAAATGTAATTGTATTGTGACGCTACAGTGAGGATACCAATTTCCCTAAAAATCTCCTTATGTGAAGCCCGTGCACGAAGCTTATAGATGGATCTGATCGTTCGCTTCTGGAGAATAAAGATGGTTTGTATATCCGCCGCTTGACCCCAAAGTACAATGCCGTAAGACATTACACTGTGGAAATAACTAAAATAAACTGAACGAGCAGTATCAACATCTGTTAATAACCTAATTTTTCTCACTGCAATTGCAGTCGAACTAAGTCTGCCTGAGTGAGCTGTTATATGAGGGTTCCATTGCAGTTTTGAATCTGGTGTGATTCCAAAAAAAACTGTTGTATCTACAAGCTTCATAGTATTACCATCAATTTTTAGACTAATGGGGTTATCTTTAATTAGGCAACTTAAAATTATGACCTGTTACCACGAGGCAGGACCATTGATTCTGAACTCTACTGCAAACAACTGATGAGATTAAAGAAAGAAGTTGAGAGCTAGACCTCACACATCTTTAGCCACTCAGCAAAAATTAAGAGAGTTTGGCTAGGAGGTGATAATGCATCCGCCCTTTAATCCTGACCTTGCACCTTCAGATTTCCACCTGTTTCGGTCTCTTCAGAATTCTTTAGGCAGTGTCCGGTTAACATCACTGGAGGACTGCCATAACTTTTTTCCAACCTATTATTTGGTTTTCAGGCTCATAAAATTACAAATGAATAGAATCGATTGGTCTCAATTGAACAAAAACGAAGGAATCAATCGAACTTAATGGTACAACACTATTTCAATAAAAAAATGCTGTTGTCAAAATTGACAGCAAAGATGACCAATCTCATCTCACCAATGTCCAATCCCGTCAGTCTGTCAGCTGTCATGGTTGTCAGTCAGTGTTTGCCAGATTTTGCCTGCGAATCGGTAAAATTGTTTAGCTTAATAAAGCCAAACATAATACGTTGTTCAATATTTTAAAGTAAAAACATCTTGCAGTGTTTATTCTTCATTTACAATGATGTGCTATTAGTTTTCTCCCTTTCTTTTTGCAAGTAGGGGTCATACTCCATTCATAATGGGTCGTTTCCTGACGCCGGATAAATTGGAAGGTTTCGAAAAATACAAGGTATAACATACTACCAAGTTCTAAAAAAACATTTAAATTATGTGTAGGTACCTATTTGTTTTAAAAATAGCTGCAAGAAAACCCTGTGTACTATATTTTACTCTTACTTATTACCTAAATAATATGGATTATTGTTTGTTAATAATTGTTCTACCTAAACCAGATTTTGTCTTATTTCAGTATAACTCAATCGATACTAGTGTGCTCAGTAACTATGTTATGCATCCATTCTGGAATTGGTGTGTTCAGGTAAGTCATTTGTTGAAGACTCATCCTAAAAAATATTTATCTTCTGTGCTTAAATTCATAAAGAACTGTAAATATTACAAGTTGTAGTTTATTGTGTAGGTACGCACTATTGATCTGTGCCTTATAATATTAAATAAAGTATTTTATTCTTGCTTAATTATTTACTAACCTTAACATTTCAAGATGTGTAAGAGTGAAACATTAGACAGTAAACTAGTTGCCAAAATAGTTGGTTTTTACTAGGGAGGTTTTATGATGTTAGGCTAAACGCATTTTTAGCAAAGAAAATTATTATGTATATATTTTGTATAAAAATAAGCTGATATCACACCAGATTAGAACACGAAAAAGTAGTGTTGATATTATACAATACATATAATTTCCCTAGCTAAAAAATACATATTATATCATGCTAAATGTAGTTGATTAACATAGAGTAACATATTACAGTTTTGCCCGGTGTGGGTGGCACCAAACCTGCTAACATTCGCTGGATTCCTACTCACCGTCTTTAACTTCCTTTTATTCTCCTACTACGACTTCGGGTTTCATGCCCTGACTGAGGAGAATGTGACCAATGACCACATTCCGACATGGGTGTGGGCTGTATCAGCTGTCAACTTGTTTGTGGCTTACACATTGGGTAAGGAATGCATTTTTTAATTTTTCAAGGTTTTTGTAAGCTCAAATTATTGTAAGGAAAAGTTAACAAGTAAATGTATCTAATACAAAATGTAAAAGTTTCAAATCTACACAAATGTTAACTCAACAATACAATTATTTGTACAACCATCTACTTTATTTAAACTAGGTAGGTATTGAGTAAAATTGGTAATGTCTTCTGGACAATCTGGGGAATTGTGTTGTTCACTAATCCATCAGACCACAGGCCAGAACACTTTAACACGTTTGAAGGACCCAGTGTGTTTACCAGTGATGAAAACCCAAATATGGTCTCTAAAGTGGAAAGTATGGAAACTAGATCCCAAATGTGGTCTCTAAAGTGGTAAGCTCAAGACCACTTAACAAATTTAAAGAGAAGGTTTTGTTTGGTATTTGACCATGAAATTGAATCATTATAAGAATATTCATAAACTAAACTGTCTAAAGCCCACAAATGATCAAGTTGAAATGGCTTTGGGCTGGGAGCATAATGTAAAAAGGACTGCTGCATTTAGCTCCCAGGCAATGATATATAATCAATACTTGAATACAACAACAGTTTAGTACAAAGTCCAATCCAATGTGCCAATGTCAATGTACTGTCACCAAATATTTTGTTTGGCTTCTTCTAACTTCTACACTAATTAACATCTCAAAAGCACCCACTTTGCCAAGCTTAGCCCACCGCCGTTATATGTTGGTTGGTTTTTATTCACCGGATAATTTGCCGCAAATTTTACTATGAACACAAAAAAGGTGTCCTGGCCAGGATTTAACTCACCTTTGGGGTTTGAGCTGGAGTGTCACCACTGGTCACTCACGAAGCTGTCGAGGATAGTCAATTTAGGGATTAAAAAATATGATCACATATTAGAATCATATTAGAATCTCAAAACACATAACGCCTTTATTTTAAATCTACGAACTCAAAATACATGAACATACTCGTATATTTAGAAAATGAAATCTTCAAATAACCTTATGGTTGAATAGCTCAAGATCATAACATCTTAAGACGGAATACTTTATGTATACATACCTGACTTTAAAAAAAGCCTAATAATGACTGTACGTCTACCACGAGTTGCCTGTTTAGATTTACGTTATCGTTCGCGTAACAAATTGTATTGGATATTTGACATTGTCATGTCATGTCATAACCCAATACATTTTTTTTACGCTCTCGATAGCGTAAATTTAAAGTGGCAACTCGTAGTAGACGTACTGATTCTATAAAAGTTCAAAATATTCTGGGGCAAATAATTATTTTATTTTGGGCTAGGTCATTTTGAATCAAGGTGTTTTGTTTTTTGGAATTCTAATATGTACCCTTTAGTACGCTATATTTAATAGGAAGTAGAAACTTAGCCACGTGTTTACTTAGTGTCTTATAATAAGTCATCATAATGCCATTAGCTAATTGTTTACAATGCCAGTCAAGGTTCACTGATTATCCTATTACATCTTCCACCTGTTCTTGGTACCTGTTCATAGAGTTCGTTTTCAAGGAGGCAGTAATGTATTTGCTATTGCAAAATGTATTGACTCTTCAACTGGAAGACGACGTATAGAGATGTACTATTTAATAACGTTGTTTAATTTGGATTGTCAGTGTACGGTGTTTGCGTACATTAATTTGAATTCTATTTAGCTTTCAACACTCAACATTACTACAGAGAAACCTTTTCTTTTCACATAATATGAGCTTTTATAGCAATGTGAGCTGTAGTGTCAATACGGTAGGGACAGGACTATCGCGCAGTCTCTACAAAAAAATACGGATCCCGGCATTTTGATATAACTCTGTCTCATTATTCACTCAGCAGTATTTGATGCTATCCGAAAAATAATATGGCGGCATTTTTTTAGGTGTGAACTAGTGGAAAAAATATTTAAATTTAAAAAAGTTGGACAAGTTCTGTGTAATTTTCGTCTTTCTCAAGCAATCATTGCTGTAATGTCGCGCGGCACGTCAAACCGTGTCTGTGTACATTATCAATACTATACGACTTAAACTATCTGGGCCACTGAGAAAACCAGCAGCACGGGCCGTGAATCCAACTATAAATTCATTATTATTTCTAACTCAATCTACCATAGTGTCCATAGTGCATACAACGTTTACTATTTCCGATAAGAACGTCCACCGAACAATGCGCCGAGGTGAATCCACTTTGCCTGGACTTCTTCAATCTTCCGAGGCTATAGTTAGCTAGTGCATAGGTAGTCGAGCCTGCCAACAATATGTACATTTTGTATTCTTGTCATACTAGAAAGCAATAAATAAATAAATACATAGTGAACATCCGATGTGGCGAGTAACAATATTGCTGCCCACGTGGCTATAGTGTCGCATCGCACAGTTCGGAATATTAGTGCCCTTTGTTATCTAATGTTAACGTCTCATATTGATAATGCCCAAGGCGTTACAAAATTACATCCTTCTTCGTAATACGCAGTCTTATTGTGCGGCATTCAGATACTTGGGGCTCAATCTTTTAAGCAATATCAAAATTATAATAGCTATGAATATTCTGGCTAAGTCAACGTCTTATTGGTAAGTTAGGGTGGTTATTCTTCCACCTTACCCCCCTAACCTTCTGTCATTAAAGAGTTAGAAGTTTTAATATTTTTCTAATCCGTGATGCACAAAACGGACAAAAATCGTCTGAACATCTTTAAATTATTATTATATTTTAAACGTAGGAGGAACCCATGTTCATAGTTAAGGCCCCGTTATTTTATTACTAACCATAAAATACAATCCCAAAATAAAACAATTGGCATTGAAAATAGTGATCTTTGACTTCCCACATCATTTGTAGCGGCTTATTATTTACCGATATGGAACTTAAAATATGTAAATCTATTCGTATCGTACGAGTAAATTGCATTGGATGTAAATAACGAGATACACTGCCTGCAGCGTTCACAGAAAAAACAAATATAAGGGATAAGGCTTCATTGCAAGCCTTTACGAGTCCTTTCGTGATATTCCGCCGCACGGGAATAGGTATTTCATGAGCGGCCGGAGCAGTGAGCATCACGTGATTACGCGTTTCGTGAGCCGTACTGCGGACAGCAGTTGAGTCGGCGTATAACGATGTTGATCCTTTCTATAGTATTTTTAACCACTCAACACAAAACTAAACCAAAGATGAAAGTCTAAAAGGTAAGCCTACACACACAAGATTGCATACACCCCATTCTGTAATGCGGTCCAACACTCCGTCAAGCTCAACAACATCGCCACTTCTTCTCGATGTCGGTCTGCTTTGCCCCAGGGCGCTAGAAATAGTGCTCATGGACCGTGCTATCATCCGCATAGCAATGAATATTCCCAAGTGATAACATGTCATTGATATGCAGAAGGAACCACGTCGGTGACAAGACGGAGCCCTGCGGCACTCCGGCGTTTACCTGGAGAAAACGCGATTTGTGTCCATCGCAAAGCACACGAATTCTGCGTCCCTCCAGAAATCAGGCAATCCAGTCGCATAAAAAGAGGCAGACCATATGCCGGAAACATGGAAAGAAGCGATCGATGCCAGACACAGTCAAAAGCTTTGGCAATGTCAAGGCTGACGGCCAAAGATTCACCATGCTTGTCCATAACCTCCCCCCAGATTGGTGTTACATACGCTAGAAGATCACCCGTGGACCGATTTGGCCGGAAGCCGTACTGGCAGTCATGAATCAGAGAGTGATCCTCTTTGCCGCGAGCGGCCAGCGGCACCACCGTTTCTACGGGTCTCCCTGGCCAGCAGGCCGATACACACCAGACACACGATACCACCGGTAAGGCTTCCACTGGTCCAACAATTCCCGTGACCACAGTCCCCCTGGCACCAGTTAGTGCAGTGCTGAACGCGATCTGACAGAGATAAGTCAGAGTCACTTGGCGGGTTTCACGCAGCTGCATGGTGGTAACATCAACCGGCTTACATACTATATCTCCCACCTGAAGAGCAGATGGTCTGCTGAAGGGGTCCCTTAGTCGCCTCTTACGACACCCACGGGAAGGAGATGGGCCGGTGGAAAGTATTATTTTAAAGTGCCGCCACCAGCACGGCACAACGCCAAATAGGCGGTTTTTCTCCAGGGGCCATTATCAAGTCATAATACACTTCAGTCCAGTTTTATTTTTCTTTCAAAAGAACTTATTTCATATATCTGAACTACAGAAAAATAACGAAAATCTGTACGTTACAAATACTCTATAATAGAGTATCCATCAATGTATAATAATAAGCAACACATTAATATATTTCAAAAATTCATCCGAGCGGTCAAAACGTCTGGATTGCTCTATACCGTTCGCTTGTTTCGACGCCCGATCGTCGATCGTCGCCGCGCTGATGCACAACAAAATGCGATACGTCCTCCCTCTAGAAGCGCTCGGCGCGGACTGCTGGACAGAGGACAGAGGACTGCTGGCTGACTCGGGGAGTCTGACTTCTAATATATTACAAAATTTGATTATTTTTACGACTGTTTCGTTTATTTTTTGGTAGCGTATCGATCTGTTTTTTTGCACACTAATAGTTTAAAGTGTACAGTTTATAGTGGCATATTTATTTTTTGAAGAAATTACTTAGTTTACTTACAGTGGTCACTAGTTTCGAACCTTTAATCTCCATAATTTCACTTCGTTAGACGCTTCAATTATGTAAGATTTTCCTATGAAAATAAAAAAACTGGCTTATACATTCCTTACAAGACTATTATACCAATACATAGTATTTTTTTCCTTAAGTTTGAACTACGATTTGGACTGATTACAGCAATGAGTTTGAGTCTCTGTTTAACAAAATTTCTGAAACGGACTTCGGAACTTGGTGGATTTATTGAAATTAAGATATGAAAAATGTGTTTCACGCATTACATGGGTATTGAAATAATATTTCCAATGATACATAAAACATTAATCAACTGAGTTTATTTTCTCAACAAACACGACGAAAAGTTGACTAAAACTGTTGAATTTTAGGAAAGGCGCCCTAAGATGAAGTTGACCAGCTCAGTGGTTGCTTTGCATTATTGTGCTTGTCAACCTCATATCTGGACCTCAAGGCCGTTTTCAATATAGAGTTAGCTGTAAGTTAGTGCCTTTAACACTCGTAACACGGCGTCTTCTTGTAAATGTGAAACACGAACTCGTGTAAAGTTTGCGCAGTTAATTTAAACACGCTGTTTTAATATTCTCATAAAACAATACTTCTGTCGCATAGGTAAACAAATCGTGGCCATTGAGATCATATTACAAATAGAAGGCGGATATTTTATCTGTATATTTTATCGCTCACAGTACGAACGTAAGTCGACGCAATAGTTTCGGGCATTTAAACATTTACATAAAATTGGAAAGATAACATCAGAAATGTTGATAATCATCACATAACTAACTAAGAACAGGGGAATGAACTACCGATATTGTTCACTACCCTCCATTGCTGTAATCATCAATAATTATTTACTATTTCCTCAAATATCAAAATTACTTCAGGCTACGAGTACCTATTTTATAACAATAATAAGCAGAATTATGTCTATCTAATTTATTCTACATACTTACATAATACTAAGTAACTAAATATAGTGTATGTAATTTTGGGAAAATTAGGTAAATTTGGACATCGCACTGATCGCACGCCGGTTTAGTGGTTTTGACGTCATTTCTTATCTTTCTTTGTACAAAGATCGTCTGGAAGAGATAGCTTTTAGCAATAGGTCTGCCTTATTTCCGATATAGCTCAACTTTTGCAATAATCAACAATCGCAGTATCTCATGCCTAAAAAACTAATAACGGAAATTATCTAGTAACAATGGAAACATTAGCATTGATCGTAGAATTGTACTCAAATAACGTACCGCTATCCTATGGATGTTTACTGAACACAGCCGCTACGCGACCATCCGATCCTTCTGCATCAAAATACATACTTACTTTCGAGTCTTACGACAAAAGGGGTTGCAAGTGGATATCTAAGTGTGGGTACTTTCATGATTTCAAGACGTGGGTCTGTGGTCTGTGTAATGGGTAGCCATTGCGGAAGTACCCAATGGCCGTAGCTAGTGATTTCTTCTACCTCCACAATTTTGACTAGGCGTCCTGCGTAGCAACATCATCAATGTGCGATAACATATCTACGAACTTTTGTTTTAGCTAGTGGATCTTTTGGGTGTTAGGGTCGCTTACTTTCGAATATATCATTTTTAAACTCAGACATCCTGATAGCTTTAAACCCGTTTTTATTCATAATATTCGTGCACATTGCAAAGTAGTCTTAACCAGGTTAAAAACCATTTGGTGACTAACTCATGGTGATGGAAAACAACGTTTCAGTAACTTGCTTGCTTCGTAAAGTTTGAATACGCTCTAACTTTTGCTTGGTAAGTTCCCCATGACGACAGCTATTATAGAAATCATATGCTAATATAGCGGCTAAGATCGTCGTGGCCTGCAAAGGACTAACCGCTCCAGCTTGGAGCACATATGTGGTCTTCAATCCTCTTTTAAAAAGTTGTGGCTGACTGGTGATGGCAAACACAAATAAACTATAGGCAACTGAAATAATGGCAGCTCCCAAGCTTTTTCTTCACAGTGACAAGTAATGGGCAACTTGGTTCTTTTACGGGGTTATCTCCATTTAGGATATACTAGTGAGCTTATATTATTATGTTCCTTTATGTTTATTAATAGTGTGTGTTTTTCAGATGGCATCGACGGCAAGCAAGCGCGGCGCACGGGCACCAGCGGGCCACTGGGAGAGCTCTTCGATCACGGCCTTGACTCTTACTCCTCAGTCCTCATACCCACTTGCTTGTACAGCATCTTCGGAAGGTAATTACGTCATAGAAGTAACTAAGGTTAACTATTAAGTTAGAATTGTTCAAAACGGAATTTAATACCACGTACATTTTTTCGCCTTTGGATGACGTAAGGTATATTTATTTTTAAACTTTTGTTTTTATATTCCGGTCTAAAATTCATCACCGAATCATACGTAGTTTCAGAAACAATACAATCAGTTGGCCTCAAAACCGTAATTTATCAGCAGTGAGTATAGTTTGAACATTTAGGTATCTACCAAAAGTCGTGATACGCATGAGTTTATCATGAAATCGATCGTAGCTGTTTTCAAACTACCGTGGCTTATCTCTAGACCTTGGTGATCCTTATTAAACAATTTTTAATGAGTTTATTAATTACTAAACTATTATGATTTACGTACATACTGCACATTCTACCTAGGTAACTCACTCTCTCTGATGCATATAATGTACTACATCATTACTCTTTTTGGTTATTTAATTAAAATTTAATCTATACTTATATATACTCATATAGGCTCCAAAACTACTGATCCGATTTTGAAAATTCTTTTACTAACAGGAAGCTATATTATTCAGGAGTGATATAGGCTATATTTTATTACGATTGAACTAAAAAATCAGTGAAAAATAATAGTAAGTCGAAGAAAAGCGGCCAAATTGGACACCAGCTGTCAAACAGTTGACAGAACGAAGTTGTCTGGGCAGCTCGTAATATTATGTTATTAATTCATTGTTTGTTTGTTTGTTTATAATGAATAGGATCCGAACTAATAGACCGATTTAAAAAAAAATTACCAATATAAAGCTTAACGCCTGCGCAGACGACGGATTATCCGCGGCGTACTTTTTCGTCAGTCAAAATAGATGAAAACAAAATCCTTACAAACTGTAAGGGTTACTGTTAAAGTACGCCGAACCAAAAATCCGCCGAAACACCGCGGACACCCACGGAGCGTAAAAAAAAATTAACGAATGAGATATGAGCATATCTAAAGATGAACAGAAATCTAAAGAGAAACAAGCATTGTAAAATGCTAAAATAATCAAAGTAATGAACTATGAGCAGTCAACGCACACGGTGGATTTTAGTCCGCGTTAAAAATCGATTCGGATTGAGGGATGGACCCAGAATATTCAAAACGTCTTCTCTTTTGCTTATAAATATCATGTAAATTACAGCACAACGTAATCATAGAATATTTAAATACTCTCGGCCAACAAATGATCGCCGCGGAGAAAAGTACGTCGTCTGCGCAGCGCAGCCCTTTATTATCAGCGAGTGATGTACTTTTTAGGCTCTATTTTTTGTATGCTATATTTTGTCGGGAGAAACAGTCTACGCGGGAGCAGCCGCTGACGGACAGTTAGTGTACTGATAAAGATGATTTATTATTTTGGCAATAATCCGATTTCACTAAATTTTTTGCTGATTTCTCATTGATTTTCATGAATGACTGAATAACTAACATAGAATGCATATTTCTCGAACCCTGAGGCTACCTAAAAATAATCAAGAATATTAGCTACATTGCATCCGTATCGACTATAATAATGATAAGGCCCTCATATATAAAAATGTACTCAATACTTTAACACTCTTAATATAGCAATTCTCTATTTCAGAGATGAGCTAAGTCCGCTGCGGTTTTTCTTCGTGGTGTGGAACATATTTATAAACTTTTACCTCACACACTGGGAGAAATACAACACCGGCGTCATGTTCCTGCCTTGGGGTTACGACTTTACCATGATCGTAAGTAACAATTATTATGCATATTGTTTTTGTGGATGATTGTATTTCGAGTTTTCGACAATATGACAGATAATAATTCTACTTATTTAGGGCCGATTTTCCAATTCTCAGACAGTGAAATTTATCGGTAGAATAAAGTTTATTCGAAGGTTAACAAGATTTTAAATTTTTCAATAGTCAGATAGATGTTATCTGTTGAATAAAGCCGCTATCTGAGGAATAAAGTTATCTGCTTCTTGAGAGGATGGATAATATTTATCCATGTCAAAGAAACATTTTGAGGTTATGTGGTGTGACATTTGAGATTATTTTCATTTTGTTTGGTGCCTATATTATTGTTATTCTCACGCACACACACAATCTAATGGATATCTTTGACCAAATCGACGACGCAAAGATTGAAGAGGAAAGGCAAGATACTTAACTATATAAACGCTAAGCCCAATAGAAAAGATCGAGTTGTAAAAGAGAGACCTAATTATTTTTGTAGGTACATGGGATGAAAAGGAGTTTTGGACTGTTATTATAATCACAACCGTTTTACCACAACTTTAGACACCAAAAAAGCTGAGGTTGTTTTTCTTATATGTCAATGTCAATTTGTCAAACATCAACTTTTGTCTAGTTTCAATCTAACATTGCAATGATCATGTGCATCTCGCTTGTGCAGAATCAGTGGGAAGTTAGCGATATAAGTACATAAACAACCGATAGATAGCTATTCTTTGGATAGGAGATTGAAAAAATTGAAATATCTATTCACTTGATAAACAGCCAGTTAATTTTATACTTCAGTTAGCTATCTAGGGACTAAATTAAGAATTGAAAAATCGGTCCTTAGTGAAATGCACCATTTTGCAGATTTCTTAATTTAAAATCGTGTTTTTTTTATATGCGTCAGACAATGAACCACTTGTCATGGTCTCAAAATAAGGATAGATATCCTTGTGTTACGAGGTACCAGACAGGGATTTCATGCCAGGGGCGTCTCCCAGCACACCCAGACCCGAGCCGACTTAGAAAAGATCGTTTCTAGAATTGACCTGACCGGAAATTGAACCCGGGACACTACGCCAATCGTGGCGTCGTATGATGTTTGACTGCTGTTCTTTGTTCATTTTATCAAGGTAACTTTCTGGTGATGGGATTCCACCGTTTTGAGAACCCAAATAACTCAAACTACGGCGGTAGGCTCGCCACCTACCACGCATTCGAAATTTCGAATTCGCCTGCTAAAGTGTGTTCTTTTGAGTATTCTGTTCATTAGAACAGAATATCCTCTCGACTCTCGCATTTAATAATAAGGTTGCACAAATTGTAGGTCCAATCTGTACAAATGGGAATTTCTGTTAATTAATATTCATATAAATTGTTTTTTTGTGCATATCAATCTATCTAAATTGTATAACCCGATTTTTATAACTGTACACCTCGAGCTGTCAAAATCGTTAGGTTGGCAGCATTGAATGTCACCCACCTGCGAACTTCCTCACTACTCCGCTGACGCGCTGTCGGGTGTGAGCGGATAGAAATGCAATGCTGCCAACCTAACGATTTTGACAGCTCGTGGTGCACAGGTATAAAAATCGGGTTGTATTTGTATGTGTTATCTATCGATCTTTTCTGAATTGACTCGGGTCTGGGTGTGCTGGGAGACGCCCCTAGCTTATTTTCTTGTGTGGTACCTCGTGACACTGGTATATTAATCCCTATTTCGAGACCATCACTAGAGGTGTGCTGTCTTGCGCATATCTATATTTATAGAGTATAGCCTAAATTAGAAAAAAAATGTAGTTTCGGATAATTACCGTAATGAAATCTACACAGGGTTACCTTCTACTTTCAGAAAACTGTATAAAAAAAAACTATGTTTCAAAGTCCCGTATGTGTTTTGCAAGCATTTACATGCATGTGGTGTTACCGTCAGGGCTCGTGCCTGCTGCTGCTCGTGACGTCAGTGATCGGTCCTAAGGCGTGGCACGCGCCGCTGCCCGGCGGCCTCACGCCCGGCATCGCATTCGAGATAGTGCTGTACTTCTCCGCCATGGTCACCAGCCAGACAGTCATACTGTGGAACATCTATAAGTAAGTACGGAGGAATGATCAACCTTTACAAAACCAGTGCAGAATAAGGCGTAGTGTAAAGCTTGACATGATCTCGTGTGCACCAATAGTCAATTTTTATACCACTATTACTAATACCATATTCCTAACTAGCTATTGCTCGCGAATTTGTAGGCCCGTTCCCGCTTTTCCGATTCCAGTAGGTATTTCGGGAAACCCTCTTTTAGTGCTCCCCTACGCTCTTCAAAGTTCGGACGTGCCAAATTTCGCATTCTACGCCGCTGGTTTCAGTTGTGAATGGTCTACCAGTCACTCAGTAGCCTATGTAGGGGGCTATTTTATATAGATTAGAAGTTTTAATTAATTTTAGCATCGAAAGCTTCGATCAAGAATACACTAGAAAACCGGTCAGAGCGTCAAAAACGGCCGAGCAAATAACGTCCCACTTCAAAAGTGGGAACTTATTTCAATTTAGTTCACTTTTGACTGCACTAACGTGCTGACACTACTTAATGCTTTATTATTGTTCACATATTTTAAAATGTTATTTTTTATTCATAGATTTCCCGGCGACCCATTCATCTGTGGCCAGAGGTTGTGGGTTCGATCCCACCCCATGACAAACGCTTATGTGACGAACATTTGTGTTTGTTGTGTGTCTGGTTATTTTCATCTATTTAAGTATAGATTAAGAAAAAGAAGTATGTTTATGATTAACTTAAGTATGGTTTCAACTGTTTTGTATTTGTTTATTTAAATGAGTAAGTTTTTAATCAATTTTGATATTTGCACAAAAATATTAAAATAACTTAACTAAGTTATGTTAAGTTATTTTTTTAGCTAGTTCTCTGCTTCACGTTGACACTTAAGTAACGTTGTAGGACCGGTTTCTCAAAAGTTTTACTCGTCGTTTAGCGTTGCGTTGCGGTCTCTAATTATTATTTTTTGTAATATTAACTTGTAATTGGTATTAGCTGTAGTGATAAAAAATACAAAGTGCGAGTCCATTATACCCTGCCCCCGATATGAAATGAGTAAAATTTTATGTTACTTATTTTTTCTTCATTGCATATAAAATGAGGTTGAATTTGAAAATTAATATCGTAATTAAGTAAATAATCAAAAATAAGTTTTAATCTTACATACATTTACCTAAATTAGGTTGAAATTATTAAAACTTTAAACCTTTTTTCTTATCTTTTGTCTCATTCATAGTGTGAATGAGACAAAAGATAGTACAATCAGTCGGTGCCATTGAGCGGTGCTTTTCTTCCTGAGGCTTTATCGTTGATCGAAGATCTAAAGATGGAAAATAGAGCTTAGTTGTAGTGCTAAAAGTAAATATTTACTTAATTTTAAATAAGTTACGGTTAAAATAGGCCGGCGCTACTGAGTGCCTAGTGCGAGATGCGAATGACTTCACCATCGTGTCTTGCGAGCGCGTGAATGTCAATGTGTATGGCATCGAGTCAGCGCCACCTAGCGATGAATCCGGGCAAAATAAAGGCCGCTAAATGGCGCTGACTCGATTCCATACTGTTTGACATCACAACACGCGACAGTGAAGTCACTCGCACCGCTCACTGAAACTCACACTAGGAAGTCAGTACGTCCACCATGAGTTGTCAATTTAAATTCACGTCATCGTTCGCGTAAAATATTCGTATTGGGATTTCGTTCAATGAGATGAAATGAAATGAAAATCTATTCGTTACAAATCGTAGGTAATTAAAGGTGGTAAATATTTTAACATTCAGCTGCGCTTTCAGCGCTTTACCTTAAAGGTATACGAATATTCCTTCAGACAAATAACTAGAAAACTTGATATCATATTTAAGTACATAATTTTCTTACAATATATAGACTGGATTGTTAAACAATATAAAACACTATTTTCTAACATATAATCAATTATAACCAACCTCAACCTGATCATTTTCTAAACGATGTGCTCACTAGCACATCGTTTAGAAAATGATCAATTTTATAATAACATTTCGTTTTTAGTAGACCAGCAAGGATAATTTTGAATTTATGGTTTTCAAGATTTTGAATTGATTCTGGAAGTTTATTCAACAGTCTCCTCGATGCCAATCAAACTTTTTTCCAGCTTTAATGGAATCGATTGGCTATAGTTTTTTCTATGGCAGGTTTTCTCGGGTGGAGGCCTACCTATTACTGGCTTCACTTTTTTAAACAATTGTGAATTACATTTCACAAATATACAAAGTTCCAAAATATATAAACATGGAAATGTAAATAATTTCAGATATTTTAAATAGGGTACGCAACTGTCAGTGGATTTGAGATTGCATATGGATCTAAGGCACCTTTTCTGTGCTCTAAATATTATTTCCCTGTATGATGAGTTGCCCCAAAATATTATTCCATACCGTATAGTTGACATGACGAACTCATGATACGCGGGTAATACTGTCTCTCTGTTAGAGACTTTTGCTAACTTATATAATGCGTAGGAGAACCTGTACAATCTTTTGCAAACTTCGATTGAATGAGTGTCCCACTTCATATTGCTGTCTATGTGGACTCCAAGAAATTTGATCGAATTAACACTTTCTATGACTGAAGACTTATAATTTGTAACTATTTTACACTATCTCTCTGGGAAAAATGCATTACTTTAGTTTTGCTCAAGTTTATATTTGAATTATTATTATATTACTTAAAATATTGTTTATTTCAACGCTATAGTCTTGTAAAAAGTTCTTTTCGATTATTACTGTACTATCATCTGCAAACAGAACCATTGGAAATCCCGAGGCAACAGTCAAATCATTAATATAAATCAGGAACAGTAAAGGTCCGAGAACACTGCCTTGTGGGACTCCGAATTTAACATGCTTTACTTGAGTACTTGGGATCCGCTTCATTCGCTTGGATCATAGATATTGAGTTTAATTCTATGTATTGAATTCTACCCTCCAAGTAACATTTTATAAGATTCAGTGCAAAACCCCTTATTCCGTAACACTCTAATTTACTAAGTAATATCCTGTGGTCAACGTGATCAAATGCCTTTGACATATCCATAAAGATGCCGCAAGTTGGAACACGTTTATCTAAGTTAACTGTAATCTGTGCTACCAAATCATATATAGCGGATTAGGTGGACATGTTTTTATGAAAACCATGCTGTTGTACAGAATTAAGTATTTTGTAAATCACTTTTTCAGTAGTTTTTCATTCCTGTCCCCTTGTTCATACAAAGGTCTAATTATAGCTACTTTCAATGATTCTGGAAATGTTCCTGTACTGAGAATAAGGTTGATTATATGAGTCACAGGCAATGCAACAATTTCACTTACATACTTTACTATGGTAGTAGACACTCCGTCAATGCCAACACTCTTCAGCGCCTCTGTTGAGATAAAATTGAACTAAGAAACGGTACCTTGATGCTATTGTTACGTTATGGTACCGTTTTTAAGTTCTATTTCGACAAAACAGAGGTGCTGTACGAAATCTCAATACAAATAATTTACAAGCAAAAGATAAAGTAAATTTAAAGTTGCAACTCATGGTAGTCGTACTGGACTATAATGTGTGCTCACTGTGTGGTGCAGGTCCTACCGCGACGGCACGGGCAAGCTGCGCTCGTGCGGCGAGGCGCTGCGGCCGCTGGCGCCGCTGCTGAGCTTCCTGGCGCTGAGCGCGGCGTGGGCGCTGTGCTCGCCGCATGACGTCATCAACCGGAGCCCGCGGATCTTCTTCTTGCTTACCGGGACTATCTTCTCTAACATCAATGTAAGTTTTAGTCTGAATTTGGAATTCTGTAGAATTTTATTCGTTCATTTTGGCAATGAAATATACCAGCTGGTTATTTATACCGTAAGGAAAATCATAATGTATACGGTGTACGGTATGTAATGTGATGTAGTAACTTTCTTCGATACAATATTTTTTTTGAAATAAACGGATACATATTTTGATGATTTCATACAAAAAATAATAAAAAAATATCCAAGACAAATTACACCAAGATCATCTGACCCCAAACTAAGCAGACCTTGTACTATAGGTGTCAGAGACTGTACATACTTGAATATTTCTAAATACATATTTAAATAGATAATAACACCCAGACACACAACAAACACAAATGTTCGTCACATAAATGTTTGTCATGGGTGGGGATCGAACCCACGACCTCTGGTGCTAAAAGCAGGATCGCTGCCATTGCACCAACAGCTTAGTCTAAATACAAATGTCTTGAGGTTGCAGCTACGCGAAAACCTCTAAATAAAAGTTCCTTCAAAAATTTTAATTTTCATTTAGATCGTTTATATAGGTATCGGTGACTATCACCTTTTAAATATGTTAATTAAGTATACAGGGTGGAATTTTTTAACGCCACCTGGAGGGAAAGTACTGTACATACTGGAGATAGACAATTTTACTCAAAGGCAACATTCCTTTATTTTCAAAAAGAAACAGAACTGCATTCACATATTTTCGAAAATTCGCTTGCCACACCCGGGAATCGAACCGGGTAAAATCCGGAAAATTAACGCTCTGTACTTTTACGGCATCGATCGATGGGGTCAATCATAAGGATCAAATCTCTCTATTAAACGTGGTAAATTAAACACAAGGAAATCTGATGGACCATTAAGTAAAAGTACTTTATCTTATCCCATTGAATTTATAAGCTTAGATTTCATGGCAACTAACGTCGAGCAGTCGTTCGTGTGCGTTGCTCGATACAGTTTGTAAGGGATCTATTTTGACGGAGAAAAAAGTAAGCCGCGAATAAAAGTCGTCTGCGCAGGCCTATAAGCTATTTTTTAACTGAACGGGATACAGTAGATGCATATGGTTAGGAAGCTGTGTCAGTTGGTCGAACTCCTTATAACCCGATTTTTATAACTGTGCACCTCGAGCGGTCAAAATCGTATCCTGACGCGCTGTCGGGGGTGTGCGGAGTGGTGAGGAAGTTTGCGGGCGGGTGAAATTCAATGCTGCCAACCTAACGATTATGACAGCTCGAGGTGCACAGTAAAGGCCTACGCAGAAGACGTACGTAGAGAAAAAAGTACGCTCCGCGAATACAAAATCCCCCGCGTATTTACCGCGGACCCAACGAACACGGTGTGCGATTATTTGTCATCCAGAAATTTAGTGAAGCGCACGTTATGAAGGCAAATATTCTGAGATTAGAGGAAAAGGTGGTAATGTGGCCCCCCACTTTGTTTTTTAAGTTTTATTAAAAAAATATAGGAGTGACAAACCTCAAAGATACATTATAGGACTTCTTATTTATTTGTCTATACATGTCTGACTATGAAATAAATGAAACGCGTACAGGATAGCAAAAATATTATTTATTCTTAAGTTATTCGAATTTGGTATCTTGAGATCAAGTTATGGTTATGTGACCCCCTGGGGGGTCACATTGAATGTATTGCACAATTAACACAACTCCACAGGCTACATGAGCCCATAAATCGCAACTTTGACACTGTACCCATGGCTCTCCAGGTCTGTCATTGCAATAAATGGTTTACAGCATATACATACTACATATACATATACATTTTTACAGCCTTTTTATATCCCATGACCTTCTGCCTTACTGCATTAATTGCTGATTTCATTTGTTCAGGATCCCATTGTTTTTGTTTCTTCCTCGAAGGTGGAGAGAGCACACTTTGTCTAGGCATCTGGAAGCAAAAAATTAAAATATGAAAATTATGAATTACTCTTACATGTAATGTGGCCCCCGGGACCATAATACAACCAATGTGAGGGGGGCAAATTACAACTATTGAGAATATTTAAACAAACGTACCAAAAATAATTATTACAAGTCTAATTTTGTATTTACCTTTTAATTCCTTTAGAAGAACAGTTCAACGTCTCCTATGTCCGAACAAAATAGCCAAAACACTCTATTTATAAACAATTACCGAATTAAAAACACAGTAGTTTAAAGTTTTACCTGTGACGAGTTTCAACTGGTTCGAATGACAATCTAACGTGACAGGCTCTGGTGGATTTGTAAGGTACTAAATACGTATCATGCCGCGAGCATCCCGTAGAGCATAAAACATACTAGACGGCGTTGTTAGGACATTAAAATATTGAAGGGGGCCAATATATCTGCAGGGGCCACATTACCACCTTTTCCTCTACGTTGTGCTGTAATTTATATGAAGTTTTAGCAAAAGAGAAGACGTTTTAAAAGAGAATACTGGGTCCATCCCTTGATTTCAAATCGATTTTTAACGCAGAGTAAAATCCGCCGTGTGCGTTGACTGCTGCATAGTTCGTTCGTGCTATGTTTTGCGCGGATGCGCACTTTAATCCGCTACGCTCCGGGGGCGTCCGCGGTGTTTCGGCGAATTTTTGGTTCGGTGTACTAGTCTGTCGTGTGCGTTGCTCGAAACAGTATTTAAGGGATCTATTTCGACGGAGAAAAAAGAACGCCGCGAAGAATCCCTCGTCAGCGCAGGCCTTTATAAAAATCGGGTTATTCAATAAAGATTTGTCTAACAGTGCCGGCTGATAGTCTCCCAAATGAGCGACACGCGCTGCGAAGCGTTCAACGGGCTGCTCGTGCCGTACGCGCTGGTCGTGGCGCTGGTGCTGGGCGGGTACGCGTCGCCCGCGGCCGAGCTGCTGCTGCTGGGCGCGCTGTGCCTGCTCAGCACCGCCGCGCACGTGCGCTACGGCGCCGGAGTGGTGAGTACGAAATGAAGGATGCAGTCCGATTGGGAGTTTGAGCACTCGTGACTTAAAGCCCATATTTACTTTGATTAGTAGTAAGTGCAGGTGCTTAGTGTTAGTAGAAAACTGTGGACAGCGATTGATCAGTGCGAGTGATTAGTACACTGCGCAGTAAAGTGAATAGCAGCGAGTTTTATTTTTTGCAAGTGGATTGCGAGTGCCTTGTCCCGCGCGCCTCCCTTCCCCCTTAGTCGCAGCGTGCCTGCCACTAAACACGTCTGGACAGACGCTCGCTTGTGTTGTAAAAATTGCAGAAAATAATCGCACTAATCACCTGCAATAGGCACTAAACAGAATTGGATTCATAAATATGCGCCAGACAACACTCCACTTGTCATGGTCTCGAAGTAAGGATAAATATCCCTGTGTTACGAGGTACCAGACCAGGATAAAGCCAGGGGCGTCTCCCAGCACACTCAGACTCGAGCTAATTTAGAAACGATCGTTTCCTGAATTGACCCGACCGGGAATCGAACCCGGAACACTACGGAAGTCAAGGCGAGAAACCGTGCTACAGCGCACCACGCCAATCGTGTCGTGAAAATTAATTTCGGTGTTCATATTCTTTCTTTAATCTGATCAATTGGTTTACAGGTCCGGGAAATGTGTACACACTTCAAAATCGACTGTTTCCATATAAAGCCAAAGGTTATGTAGGTATCAATGATTATAATGTAACGATGATCTTTGAAGTCTCTCCAAATATCTTGAGTAATTTGTTTCATTATAAGTCTGTAGCCACGTGTACCTCGGGTAGAATAGTTTGTTCACCCTCTTGTTAGTGTCGTTTTGGTTGAGCCAGTCAAGGTAAAGAATCTCAACCATTATATTTTTAGATTGTGATATCAAAAATCCTGTGTATTTTTTATAACTCAGAACTATTATTATAAGTAGTTAATTACTATAAACTGATAAAATAGTTATCTATTTACTTACCCCCTTATTTATAAAAACGATTTGTTTTTTCATTTTTAGCGCATTCAACATTTAAATAACACTACAATATAATACTTGTTGGAATTCAGTTGGATTACGTTTTTATCGATAAAGGGGTTAGTGTCTATGCATTTGTTACAATAAAATAGTAGAAATTCTACTTATATTGCTCATTTTATTTTAATAATGGCGCACGGTGGTTGACTTCCAAATATTAATGTTTAAACGTTGATTAGATTTAATTTATTAATGTTTTAGGGTAGAATACTTTGCTCGGTAATGGCACTAGCATAAAATATATGTTTTGTTGTTTTATTTCTTGTTATGTTATTTTTTAGTGTAGGTTAATTCAGTAGAAGCTTTCTACTGACTATTCAAATACAGATCCAAATGTCAAGTGATATGATTATCATATCCCTTTTATATACTAAAAATCAGCAATTTTATTATATTTAGGAATTATTATACTTAAATGAAATCAATCTTATTGGTAAGACTAGTCATTTTAAATATTATTGCCATTTTTGCCATAGGTCACAAATTCACAATATTTAATGATTTAAAGTGTAAATTGTAATGAAACGGACTTAACAAAATCTCTGTAACAATTGGCTTATTACGTTTTCAATTTCAATCCAAGTACTGCCAAATAGTAATAAGTACATATGAATAATTTTCAAAATATAACTTTCATTAGTGTTAATATTAGTAATCAAGTACCGCTCCTGTTCACTATCATTATCAGGTACTATTTTATCCACAGATTCTGTATGATCATGATAATTAATTTTATCCGTTAAATTATGTAGTGGGATTAACATTAGATGAGCTATTTTAATGCCATATAAAATAAAGTTCAGTCCACATATTCTCAAAAAATATTTTTAAAAATGTTAAAGAAACCCATATAAAATAGATGTAATAAACATTTCAAAATGAATGTTTGCACTTTTTTTTTAAACCCAGAAAATCTTATTAATAAAGAACTTTGAATTATTCATTGAATGTTACTGAGAAACCTCATAAGTTTATCTATGAAATACATTAATGTGTATCAACTATCACCCAAAATGAAATTGATGTTGTGGTAGAGTGCTATTTTTGAGACCTTATCTAGGTTTTACAGTAAGACTTACTACGATTCCATTGAAATGTCTTATGCCGAGATCTATAGAGCGTGCTTAGCTTAAACTTAAGACTTATCTTAGACTTTGAACAGCTGTATCTATCTATATCAGTCAAGTACTTCTTATCGATATTAAATTGTTTTTGTCTCAGTTAAACATCAGCTTAGATATTCGTTAGTAATAATTATAACAATACTCAATAACTAAGATAATAATTTATGTGATAAGTCTGTGCTTAGCTAAGTAAGACTATAGATCTCGGCCTTACAGTATACGTACGGCAAAAATTGTAAAAAACCTTTTCCTAGCAGATGATGTTAGCACTAAAGAGAGTTGCGCCGACCGATCGTGCGACAGAAACGAACCTATATGCCTTTTGCTATTCAGTTTGGTAGAAAAACTCATTTTTGGTAGTTTTGATGTTAGGGTTTTTTTTAGTCCCCATCAAGATGACTTCACTCCACCTGATGAAAAGCGGTCGTGGGGTCCAGATGTGAGGCTGACAAGCACACTAATGCAAAGCAATCACTGAGGTGGTCATACTCACAGTCCTAAAGGCCTGCATAAAAATACTTAGTACCTACATGATTATGCTTAGGATATAAATACTTGCATTTTAGTATTGCCGTAGGGTCGACGCTACTCTGTATTTCATGTCTCTACATGTTGAAATGTTTACTAAGTAAATAGATATTCAATGGTAAAAAATAGGCGTAAGTAAATTGTTATTGTTATTTCAATAATGATAAAAAGGCAGCTCTAAAGTTAGGGTATTCATTATAATTAATAATGGTATCTCTTGATTTAATCAGAATTGTGTTTTATACATTATTTGTTATCTTTTTAGGCTTCCCAAATTTTGTTAAGGTACCTACCAAACCTACAAACCAAATGACGAAAATACTAGCCAGTAAAGAGCGAATGCTCTTCATAAGATCCATACAAAAAAACCGAAACCCTTTTTTGCAGCCAGTGTAGTCCTAAATACTTAATGAGAAGACCCCAACCAAGGGTTCTCGAACTAATGAAATGAAAAGTAAATTTAATACATTTTTTAGAGGGGTAATTGACAACCTGTGTGGGATCACCTTTTAATAACACAATTATGGGAAATAGAGTTTTGGCCTAGATAACTGTATCTTCCCATAAAATTTGTTTGCAAAGCATGCAAAGCAAGTGAAAACAACAACCAATTTCCATCCCACCCAAGTGTTTTTTATCAACTGATCATTATTACTTACTGTTAAAAAAAATATTATCATAGTCAATTAATATTAAAAATTGTCATTTTAATGTTTGTTTCATTTGTAAGTATCTCCCGGGTGAGGTATTATCTATTAAAACAAATAGTTGTTGCTTATTCAGATATATTAATGTTTTTAAAGAATGCTTAAAGGTAATACAAATTTCTTTTTAACATGAATTACTGATAGCTTCATTGATTTCATCACCTAAAGATAAAAGTTTGCGCCACTGTTCTGGAGTCAAACTGATCCCTTTCTTCCCAGGCAACAATTCACCGTTTTTCTCATAATGCTCTCTAACATCCACATAACATTTTCCCTTAAATTCTCGAACCTTAACTAATTTATTTTTCTCCAGCACCCAGGATTTTTTATTACCGCTATCCCCTGCTTGGGGTGCCGATCCTGTCTTAGATTTTTTCTCTGGTGAAGGCATTTTCTGGAAAAAGCACATACCAGTCAAAAAATAAAAGAGTGAGGTTTAGGTTACAAAAATGAAGGGTAATCAGTAAATATTGGTTAAGTGCGGCGGTGACAATCTGAATCTAAAATTAAATATGTGAGCTAAGTACCTACTGAAGCATTGGTAAGTATTTTACAGGAAGAAAAGCCTATGTATTTGAAAAGGCAGTCATTTACTCACATCTACAACTCCTTCATCGCTATCGCTGGAGCTCGATTCTTTTTTCTTATGTTTGGGCATTTTGCCGGGTCAGTTAACCTAAAACCGTAAAAGTAATCTGATAAGAAACGTCAAAAAGAGCTCTTTCACAAGAGCAAATTCATTATCGATTACCTACTGTTAATAACAAATGTTTTGAAATCAACTAATGTAAAGTGGGCTCACTTGTTGCTGAAGAACGAAACGACGGCGTGGATGGAAACGACTACGAAGTACGAAAAATACCAGCAGAAAAGAAAGTTCGTTCGGTCAACACTACAATCAAAGAGCCAAAGAGGATTGCAATATCCTACCAAACCAAACACTACCACACAATCACAGACAATAGAATCACATTAACACACCATTCACACCCAATCCATCCTCGACCAATAGCCAAAAAGCTCACTTTTGACCTATATCTGTGTTTTCCTTTTTTTTAATACAACTGGCTTCGCACGTTTTGTTCGACGACTACGTTACGTCTGCTATTTTGTATTGTAAACGAAAATCCTTTGAATCCGTTAAGTATGAATTCGATTTTTTCAGTTTTCATGATGGCATATTATCGCTAGAAAAGGATTTATTAGTAATTTTTTGGCGTTAACTTTAGTAGATTTTTTCCGAGAGTGTGTAAGTAGGTGTTTGATTTTTTCCGTTTTCATGAAGGCACGCTGGGGGTTTTTGGCGAAACTTTGCACACTGATAAAATTGATGTCCTCCAACTTCAACAAGGCACTGTGTAGTTATTACGATAAATTGGTCAATAGTTGATATTTATGTGGAACACAAAATTTTCACGTTCAATATAAAAAAGCAGACACTTAATACTACTTAATGTTTTAACAGTTAATTAAAATTAAATTTCAATTAGAAAGGTGATGCAAATTTCGGACTAATTGGGTATGGGAGCAACCTTTTTCTAAATAGATTTTTTATAAATACCTTTTACTATTTTAGGTAACTCTTGCTTGAATATTTTGTTGATCTTGCTGGTAGTTACTTTTTTATTAATTTTTAAACATTGCGAACTCATGACTTCACAAATTTACTTCATGTTACCACATGTGTTTAAATCCCCGATTCGTGGTAAATAAATAATGAAGAGAAAATTACTGATTTACAGCACTTACGGCTGAAACATAGCTCGCCATTCATCATACGCCCTACTTGAAAGGGTTGGGATTATAGCAAATGTCTATTTTAAGTCTTACCTACCCGTCTGGGCAATGGGTGTAAATTAATGTACGTATTATTAAAAATCATTTTGTAGGAATATATTTTTTATCTGGGAAAATTTAAAATCTGCTATCTGGAAACACCATTACACCAAGAAGCAGAATCACCTAGCTAAAAATCTCACGTATAAAACAGATCGCGTCGTTTGATTGGTTGATGGATAGATTATCAACCAATCACGTGAAAGGACGTTTATACGACCCAATGGGTTTCAATTGTGAGATGTCAATTTGATTACCGTCAAGGGTCCAATAAGAACCTTAATGTACTCTTTGCGTACGTAGCAATCTGGGGTCAAATGACTGACCCCAGTTCGCCAACATATTTAATTAAAAATATCCTAGATCCTTTGCCATTAATAATGTTAAATAAGGTATAAAATACAAATACCTCGAAATGGTTTTCGATTAAGGACATGTTTGATCTTTTTTCCAATACCTAATTGAATTAGTGGCTATAATTTTACACCTTTCTTTAACATAAATTATTATTGTTTACCTATATGCTACACTACACAACACCTTTCATTTCTTTTTCATAACAGTCAAATGGCGGATTACATAAAAATCGCTACATTATATTGCAGATCTGAATGCAACCTGTTACATTTGCTGTAAGAGTGGTCTGCTTTGCAAGAAGTGAGTTTATTAGGTTGCCAGGAGCGAAGCGACGAGCATGTTAGCTTGACATAAGCTAACCAGCTGCACGAGCTGAGTGAGTAAAGCGAGCGTGCCGTGGCTGCGGCCGGCGAGTGCCAGAAACGGACCGGCCTCATATACCAAAGGACAATTCTACAGTTAAAATATTCATAATACCCGGTCAAAGTGATAAATTCGAGCTATCTCAAACGTTGATTTATACTGCCCATGAGTAGTCTGTCATTATTAATATGGACCGGCCATAGTAATGACTTTACCAATTTTACCGATGCATCATCATCATCATCCGTGCGGTCTATCCCGGTTCTGAATCCACACTGGTGTGTGAGGTCCTAGGGTCCACCTTCCTTATTTTTTTGGCCTACCTTGCGCGGTCTTGTGCATCCTCAGTGGTGAATTTGTTGGCACGCATGTCACCCTTGACGACGTCGAGCCACCGCTTCTTGGGTCGACCTCTTCCACCGGTACCTGGCGGGGGCGGCATGGCCAGACATTTGTAGCCCACGTAGTTTGCCGATCTCCGTGAGACATGACCATACCAACGAAGGCGTGCCTCCTGCAGCTTGTCTGCGATGTCACGAACACGAATTTGACCGACGCACTTGGTCATTATTCAAAAGAACCGGTCCGTATTAATATCTCGACTGAACTGCCCAGTTAATCAAGTAACCCGTAACATATATTCAAGATATTTTATTTACTTTCCTTGATTCATTCAAGGCAAATTAGTCTAGATCTAGACTTTTCATATAGCAACATGACAACCATTTAGATCCAAGCAAAAATGAATATAGATATAGGTAGGGATAAAAGATTCTTCGCATTTTTTGAGAAAATTCAAAACAATTTTTAATATAGTTAATTTACAATTAACTAAAGTATGTAGGTGCCATTTTGTTCGATAACTTTTTGCCATCTTGTAGGTAGGTACATGATCCCATTGCTATAGGAATTTTGAGGCTTCTGATCAAAATACCGTGACAAGTGGTTTTGGCAGTCCTCTCGTGATGTTAACCTGACACTGCCTAAAGATTTCTGAAGAGATCGCAACAGGTGGAAATCTGAAGGTGCAAGGTCAGGACTATACGGTGGATGCAATAACACCTCCCAGCTAAACTCTCTTAATTTTTTCTAAGTGGCTGAAGATGTGTGAAGTCTAGCGTCACGATGAAAAACCACACCCTTTCTGTTGATTTGGCCGGTCCATATTATTAATGACAGACTACTCGTGGGCAGTATAAATTAACGTTTGAGATAGCTCGAATTTATCACTTTGACCGGGTATTATGAATAATTTAATTGTAGAATCATCCTTTGGCATATATTTTAAATGAAGCCAGTTTGTTTCTGGCACTCGCCGGCTGCTGCCGCGGCACGCTCGCTTAACTCGCTCGGCTCGTGCGGCTGGTTAGCGCATGTTAACCTAACATGATCGTCGCTTCGCTCCTCGCAACCTAATAAACTCACTTCTTACAAAGCAGATCACTCTTTTAGCAAATATAAGAAGGTTGCATTCAGGGGGCCTAGCCAAGAGCAACACGCCATTACGATTTCTACAATAGAAATCGTTCAAATGTATGGGGATGACATAAGCGCCAGTGACAGCTTATGTCATCGTTGAAATCGTCGTGGCGTGTTGCTCTTGGCTAGGCCCTCAGATCTGCAATAGAATTTAGCAATAATAATGTAATTCGCCATTTGACTGATAAGAAAAAAAAACATGAAAAGTAATGTATAATGTAGCTCATAGGTAGACAATAATAATTTATGTTAAAAAACGGTGTAAAATTAAAGTCAGTTATTCAAAGAGTCCGAAATTTGCATCACCTTTCTAATTACAATTCAATTTCATTTAACTGTTAAAACATTATGTACAGTGTCTGCTTTTTTATATTGAATAAGAAAATTTTAGTTTCACATAAAAAGTTAACTATTGCCCAATTTATCGTAATAACTACACGTGCGAAGCCAGTTTTGTATTATAAAAAAACCACAGATTAAACTCAAGTGGGATCCGTTCGGCTAGTGGTCGAGGTGTGATTCTATTGGCTCGTAATTTCGTTTTGTTTGACTTTGACGTTTTGTCTGCAAGTTAGATTAGAATTTCTTTCGGATCTCTTTTAGGTAAATGTTTAAGTAATTATTTGTGTAGATAAGACTATTATGGAGCCATGGAATGATGGAACTCTTTTGCCACCATCCATTAATACTGTCCTTTACTCTTACAAAGTCGGTAAGTAAAATTTGTTCGAAAACTTTCTTGGTAACCCAACTATTACTAAACGTAATTTTATTGGTATTTCTTGTTACAGATGTGCAGAATCTTTTACATGCGTGTAATAATGTTAAGAAAGTGTTGTCTAAACAGTCGCCTTTGCATAAAGAAAGCGCCATTCTTTCAAGATTTATCTATAAATTTGATATGAAATTTCGGAATGATATTGGCTACAGAATATTTAAAAAAATCAATACTGCATTGCGAAAATATTTATCGATGAATTTATTGAAAGATATCCATATGTTTATGGGTATTATACCTAATAGCAATGATGAAAAATATTATCCTACTAAACAGATGTTGGAATATGTTTTGGTCAGAATAATAACTTTTTCTAAAATTATGATGAGAATTTGCGTATGTTCCAAACAGGCATCTATATACTACATGAATAGAATCAAAAGAGGAGAGAGCCACTGGATGTCATTAATGCCATATGCTCTTCTAAGTAGAGTTTGGTCTATCACTACCATCCTATTGCAACACAGTATCTCTTGGTACACATCCTTGTATCCATATTTAGAAGTTTTGCAACTAAAAGGTGTGAACTTTTTGCCCCCCGCATTTGAGCTTCCTACTGATTTAGGAAACTGGCTGGGCATAAATAATCTTGATAACTTCGGTAGATTCCAGTGGTCTAACAAAAGAGGCATTCAGATCAATCTGAACATTGCTGAAGATGAAGAAATTCACTTTGATAGTATTCTTGATTTTGTAAAAGATGTTAATAACAAAAGTGATGAAGAAAACATACTTGAAGAACCTTTATTGGTTTCATCACATACAATTTTATCTCAAATATCCATACAATCATCAGCAGAACTCAAAAAAGGCCCTGATGAAGGTATATCAGTATCAAGAGAATATTTTGATTCTTTTTTCAAAAATCAATCTGGCCAGGACAGCAAAAGAGAGCATAAACATTCTGCTGATAATGTAACCAACAAGATTTCACTTGATACATTTATTGAAAAGGAAGATAATTACAGAATTGAAAACAATGACTCTGCCCTAACCAAGCACCTAAGTTTTATGCAGTGGCAAACTCTCAAAACTAGCTTTGTCAATTTAAGTGAATCCATCTCTAACAATAGGAAAATAGAGAGAAAATTCAAGAAAATATGGAAGGAAAAGTGTTCAGATTACCTGTGAAATAATTTAAAATAATATTTATTTTCAATTTTTATTCATAGTTATTTACAATATAAATGTTACAGCACCATTTTTGTAAAGATATTCTTTTATCATATTATTCTGTTTTGATTTAATAGATCAGGTACATTAAATTAAGTCATATTAAGTAACATTTTTCTGGTTTTTGATAATTTACAATCAACATTTTGTAGCAGATAAAAAAAAATGAATTTAGAAATAAGTATTTTGTTTTGTTGTGTATTTATTCATGCTAAATACACTATTATAAAATCTAAAAGATGACAAAGTATGACAGTGCATTAGTGTTGTTATTATTTTCTTGCCTAATTTGTAAATTTGCTTGATTCTTATATTATACTATGTAATGAAGCTGCCAATATGGCTGGTTGATCAGTGATCCTACTTTCAGCAAGGCTATGTTGAATGGGAGCACGCTCACAGCTTATTAGTTTTAAATTCAAGCAACTGGCATGAGAGTATTATGAAATGGAATAAACGAGTTAGTCATAATTTTTTTTATGACATATAGTCACCTATTTATCCTGCCAGAATCATTTTGCAATAATTTTCAGCAGCAACATGGCTAATACATGTGTACAGACGCGTTCACATCAAGCTTTACATGTGGCACCTTATGCTGCTAACATAAGACCCATATTGCAATGGTTTTGTAAAGGTTTATGTGAACGCCTCTGTACGAGAGTTTACATAAACAGAACATTTACATTTGTATCAAATGTGGAAGCATATTTTAAATATTATCCAATTAATTAGCTTGGCAACGGACACAACACATTAGTTTGCTAACGAGACATTAGACAAACCATGCTTCAACATTATGAACCAAGCTAACTCAAATGAGAATACATGATCTCTTTATGTAAGCTTATCTCACTAAATGCAAAACATAGATAGGAAATATCATATTGAGCCACAACAGTCCTGATTGTCGTTACTTTTCTAACTGGAGTGAATTACAAAACAAATTCCATTATTTTCATTACTAGTACAAAGTCTGCTCATTTTGGAATGCCCCAACAAGTAAACCACGATCACTAATTAGTATTTTTTTGTAAAATAAATAATTAAACCACTTGGTCAAGATCATCTGACAAGCTGCCCGGCTAGAAGCAAAAAGTAGTTTGGCTGATACAGAACCGCGATACAGTAAATTTGTTTCGATTTAAATAATAATCTCAGTACATATGACTGATGATTTGCTGAAATCAAAAGAAATTTATCGAATCAGCTAACAACTAGATTTTAAAAAAAAAAGTAATCCATAAAATTACTGACAAATCAGTTAGACAATAGAAAGCTATTTTATGGTGCTCTTCTTATTAGTAACCGGTATATTCAAATGTTAAGCCATTTCAAAATGTGTAAACTTGATACTGATTAGGCAACCTTATACCTTAAAACTATTTTTAAATAAGAGTATTTTTAAATAAAATGGCATTTGTGCGTTACGCGGCGGCGGCGAGCGCGATACGAACATACTCATTTTCTGGTACTTGACAACTTCTGCAGACGTGCTTTTAGGCCTCCTTCTTTTTTGGGCTGAGTTAAAGATTTTCTTTCTTCTTGCATCTTCTTTGCTTCTTTTAACCTGAAACAAAATAATCATTCTATGTTAATATGTTGAAAGCTGAAAGTATGATTGCATAGTACATAAACATTATTATTATGTCACTATTTGCAAAAAAGGAACCTATCACAGTATATTACCGTTCAAAAATAAAAACATGCTAAGTTCGGTTTTACATGAGAATTACATTTAAAGAGATCACATTTTGCATAAACATTACTTGAATAACTACTAACTTAGTTTTATATTTTATAGGCTAACGGCTATAAACGGCTAACTTTCGAAATTGGAAGAAAAATAAACGAATATGTACTTAATTCTCTAAATAATATAATACTTACTTTTCTTTTATAGCAATCTGTTCTTCCTTTTTATAAATATCCTTAAAATCGCTACAAAACGTGGTCCACAAGCTAAAGAACTCCTTGGGTTCGCATTCTTCTACTTTACCGCACTTCGGAGTGTACTGGTAAAACTTAATTGTTGCCACGAATTTGCTTCGGCAATCGTCTAGGTTTTCGTTTTCAGTCTTGAGTTTTTCCTCGGCCGCGGTCAGGAACGTGGTCATCTTCTCCTGGAAGACCTCGAGGCGCCGGCGGCAGTCGCCGAGCGGGGACTCGTCGGGCTGGCTCGGAGACTGCGCGTCGGCGTCTACCACTTTCTTCGTCTTCTCTTTGCATCCTGCAATAATTTAGATGGGGAAAAATAAATAATAATATACACCAAGTGACACTGAACTGGACACTAAAACTTTCATAGCGGTAGTCAGTACTTCAATCAATATCTATTAAGGAGTGGTTTACCGATTGAGCATGCTTATCTACTAGTCAGTTGAATTTAAGTTATCTGCTGGCATCAGAGAACATCTTTGGTTTAAAAAGTCAAGTTAGTCAGTTTTTCATTCAATGCAGTTTGAAGTTGAAACCCATCCTTATGCACCCACACCAGATGTTATGTGGGAGCGTGGTGACGTCACTGAAACCTCTGAGTCCACCCATGGCAAATCTTCAATTAAACTTTACATAATCCTGCTTTTTACTTTACTACATAACCTACAGTGCAAATTTCATAACTTATAATCAACTATAAATCCATTTTAAATATTAATTCCCGCCCGACTCAAGTCCCCCCTCGCTAAAATCCTGCATCTGCTACTCTCCGCTTCGTAGCCTGTGGGGAGGAATAGTAAACAAACAAGGCTGCCTCATATTCTGCTTCAACTGCAAGGGTTAGAACATCAACTTACCGGCGAGGTTCCGCGTGAGCGTGGCGAGGTGCGCGGCCGCGTCATTGAAGTCGACGGCGGCGGCGCGCGTGACGTCACCCGGCTCCGGCACGGGCAGCGCGCCCAGCGCCGCGGCGTGCGCGCACGACCGCATGTACGTGCGCACTATGAAGTGAAGGAGCGTCACGTTGGACTGCTTCGACTGTGGAATATGAATTTATTGATGAATATTAATATGCTTGTTTTTATATCTAAGGAACACACCAATTGTAATGGCGGTTGTACTTTCTCGCCGAGACCACCCGAGACAGGCCGAGTGCAAGAGTGAACATGGTAGCTCGTGATGCCTCGGGCTTCCTCGCCCACTTTCGCTCCCGTGTCGGTTTCTTGCGCTCATGTCAAAGAGGCTCTCTCGGGACGTCTCGCGAGGAACGCCGAGAGCATTCATGTACACTCCCGCATGCTTCAGTGCAAAGCCAGCAACCACGCATAGCGGAAGCGACTTCTAATGCGTCCGTCCTCTCGGTGATCAAAACCGCAAGTGAATAGACGAGAGTGTACATGGTAAGCAGTTGCTGATAGGCCTCTCGGGCGAGACCTCTCGGCGAGACTTGACCAGAGCGCTCGTTCGAGAGTGTACAGCCGCCATAACGATCTTGAAGTAAGGATAAATATCCTTGTGTTATGATGAGGTACTAGACAAGGATTTAAGTCAGTGGCGGATCACAAGGGAAAAGAGTTCGTTTCGAGAATTTGACCCCGAAACACTACGCAAGTCATGGCGAGAAACCACGCATGACTTGCGTAGTGTGGTAATGGCGCAGCTCGCCAATCTTGTCTGAGACAAACCCTACCCTCCCCTCATTTCATTTCCTCTTCAAATTCAAATTCAAATTCATTTATTGCATAAAAGGTGGTACAAAAAGGTGACACAATATAATTCGTTCGCACAATTTACCATAAGATGGCATGCAAAATTAAGCAACATAAATTGGTCCAATAAGATCATATTTCTCCGTTCCGCTCTAAATTGTAATGGCTTAAAATCCGCCAACGAAGAAATCCTCGAACGCTATGTTTACTCTTCAACGTTCTCAAAAATCCCGATGCTCCTGAATATCTTAAGCGTAAATTTAAATATAGGGGTGAGTGCAGCTCACGTAACCAACGCTCAAATACTTTTTTGAAACTTTCCACTCCTCATCTCTCCACGCATGTGTCTAACTCCTTCACCTTAGCCGCTATAAGGTTATGGAACTCGCTTCCGAACAAAATCAAAATGTCCCCCAATAGGTTCTCCTTCAAAAAATCTATTCACAAGCTTTTTTACAGACACCCTAACTAAGGTACTAATTATACTGATTAGTTTGAATAAGTGCTATTTAACCATTGGTCAGATTAGTCAGATCGTCGATCATATCATTCCGAGTTAATGTTTCGTCTACCGTTTGAGTTTATAATATGTATTACTTGTTTAGTATCAATATCCGGAATCCATCTTGAGTCAAGCACCTGTCTTCTTGCCTTTAAGTCAGCTCTTCCGGTTCCTTTTCGATGGTGGCGCCCTCTTTATTGTGTAATTGGTACTACCTACTTGGCGCGCTTGCGCTATGTTGAGTCTTGTCATTAAAGAGTGTTTTCGCGCCGCTTACAAGTCAGCTTATTCGCAAAAACCCAACTTAATTTGGCAGTTAATATTAATTTATATATTTTTTAAATAAGTGTTTAAAGTTTCAAAATTGTTATTGATTACGTTCCTTTTCGAAATAATAATGGAGAATCCCGATCCCTATCGCTCAAGTGAAGAAAATATACCGTCTCGCAAACGTGATCACTCTCCATTGCCGAGTTCGGAGTGCAGTGATTCGTCCAGTGACAGTGAGTTCCCAAGGAGATCCAAGGTACAGAAAGTGGATCAAACCGTGAGTTATGCACATTTTGAATTCTTATCTCAACAAGTGGCATTTTTGACAAATCACGTAGCTCAGAATAAAGAATAAGAATAATGAAGTTTCAAACCCTAATAAAGAAGATTCAAGGGCGGTGGATTCGAACGACCTTAACTTACGCCGGCCTACCGAAAACTTGACGAAAACGAACCAACTCAATTTGTCAGAATTAACTACGATTGTCAAAGATCTGATTTATGCGATTTATGCACATGCGAACGAAAATTATGTTAAAAAATTAGTTGAGTTGCAACGGTTTAAGTGCGACGATAGGTATGCTGTTCGATTTGCTGATGCCCAGAAAAAATATTTAGCTACCCCCGGTTTTGTGGAGCTAAATGTTAACGACTCGTTAAAACGGTTCGAGGCAGCTATGTTACGTGATGATCCGCGTTCGTATTTGTTGGACGTTCCTTTGCTGGTTTAACAAATGCTTTACTTTCGCAAAAAGAGGAGTTACAAAATTCACTGCAACTTATTAGTAGATTAAGCATGTGATACAAAACAGACATTGAATCCTAATGCTTTATTTGATAAAATCTAATCCCTGTTTTCGAAAGAATCGTCATACAGTAAAGTGACTGATGATTTGTTGCAAATAGTGTGTGGTCGACGTGCAGATTTGATAACAGCAAGAAGAGATGGACTTTTAAGACAAATACCTCCTAGTGCAGAAACATTATTTAACGACGCATTACTACAAAACTACCTTCAAAAAATTGGGGGGCGGATAAATTGATGTCTTCATCGCAACCAGTAGCTAGATCACAATCAAGAGATAATTTTTATCAAAATCAGAAGCCGTCAACAAGCAAACAAGTAGACGAATCCTTTTTTCGCCAATAAGCTAACTCAAAACGCCATCCCCCTCGACGGTCTAACCAAATAAACCATGAAAAGTCGGGAAACAATAGTCAAAAAGGCGAGAAATCACAAAACCAAGCCTCTTTTAAAAATAAGCGTCGACAATGACTGTCGGAATTTTCACGGTGGCTGTCTAAAAGAATTTCAATATGTTTGGAAAATCTGGGTGCACCGAAACAAATATGCCAGTAACTAGATGGAGCACTAATTCCTTTCATACTGAAACCGCCACTGATATTTCCAGATTCTATTACAATGCAAAATTACCGAACCAAAACTTCTATCGATATGTCAGCAGATTCAAAGCATGTTAGATTCAGGAGTGCTCGAACCAGCAGACAAGAGCCCCAGTTACCTCTCGACGTTTTTTTCTGGTACCCAAGCCAGACGGCAGCCACCGCCCAATATTCAACCTGAAACAACTGAACAAATTCGTCATGACACAACCATTTCAACTGTTCGGTCATTTTCGTGTACCAACATTTTTGCAGCACCAAGATTGGATGCCAAAAATGGACCTAAGCCACCGATTGCACAGCAGCATCGCCGCTTCCTGAGGCTCAATTATCATCACGATCCAAATCAGCACCAGCTGCTTCAGATGACCTGCTTACCATTTGGACTGGCGTCAGCACCGAGGACATTCGCTACGGTAACCAACTGGGTGGCCGAGTTACTGAGAAGCCATGGTATAAGGTGCGTAGTCTACTTGGACGATTTTCTCCTGGCAAATCAATCAAAACACCAGCTGCGCGACGACATAGCCTTGACGATGAACATCATGCAGCTTTTGGGCTGGAATATAAATCAAGAAAAGTTTGTTCTGGCTCCGACACAATGCCTCGAGTTCCTCGGCATAACATGGAATTCCAAACGCAACGCAATGTCACTGTCGGAGTCGAAGTGCCTATCGTTACGCAAAGCACTTCAACAACAGCTAAAAACAGGCAAGTGGTCCCTAAAACAGTATCAGACGCTAATGGGGAGATTGAACTTTGCCACTGTCGTACACTGCAATACTTCAGTCGACAGCTGTCGAAGAATCGCCCGTATCGCAAACTGAAACTTCCACTACCAGTTCAGTTGGAGATAGAATGGTGGTACAATTCAATAGGAACCAGCATGCCAATACACATGAACGATGTGACCCATCTATTGACCACAGATGCGTCAGACATTGGTTGGGGCGCTCAGATCAGCGATCAATTTCTGTCAGGAACATGGACGAAACATCAAATGTCGTGGCACGCCAACAGAAAGGAAATGTTTGCTGTTTATGCTGCGATTCTTCACAATCAACATCACCTGAAGGACGCGCAAATACTTCTACAGACAGACAATCGAACTGTTGAATTCATACATCAACAAGGAAGGTGGCACGAAATCAATGAAGCTTCTGAAACAAACCCGACAACTTCTCACGGTTTTACTAGTATCAACGTTCACCTTACAGCGCAGTACTTTCCAGGAAGATTCAACGCCGAGGTAGATGCTCTATCACGCCAGAAGACTTGCCCCGAGTGGCATCTCACAGCTGTAGCAACAGCAACCATTTTTCAAATGTGGGGAGTTCCCGAAATGGATCTATTTGCATCAAAGACTGCTCATGTGATACCGAGGTATGTTTCGATGGATGTACAAGACCAGCAAGCACAACATCACAACGCATTTTGTCACCAGTGGCACTACAGACTCGCTTGGCTGTTTCCACCGCCAAACCTAGTTCCCAGAGTTCTCAGTCACCTGAATCAAGCCAGCGGCCATTATATACTCATTGCGCCCAAATGGAACAAAGTGTTTTGGCAAGCAGACTTTCAACGCCGAGCCCTACGGCCGCCTTTTCTGATTCCAGACCTAGCACAAGTTCTTATCGACACGCGAACAGGGGCACACCCGCCGGAGATCAGAAAGCTGCATTTATAAGCATGGCTGATTTCGGGTGGCAAGATATATTAACGGAGTGGACTGACCAAGAGCAAGAACTACTGACATCCAGCTGGCGACGCTCTACGATCAACACCTACAGACCAGCTTGGACTAGATGGAAAAAGTGGTGTGAGTCAAATTCTATCAACTTTAAATACCCTAACGCCGACCAAGTAGCACGATATCTGGCATATCTACATTGTGACGTAGGATTGGCATATAAGACTATTTAAGTACACAAGTCGGTTATTTCAACCTTTACTCATTTGGGTTCTAATGTACGAGGTGCATTCAATAAGTACCTAGCCTCATCGCCAGAGGGCGCTGTAGTTTCAAAAGAGTTTTACCACAGTGTAGCACATTCTTTTTTAATTCTTTTTTCAAATTTTCATTCCAATCCCTTCATTTGTTTTAATTTGACAACTTATGGAAGCGAACGTGTCGATCGGTTTTACAAAAATGGAAAAAGAGCAATATCGTTCGGTGAATCGATTCCTATTTTTGAAAGAGAAAACGCGCATCGAAATCAAAGAGCGCTTGGATTCTGTGTACGGTGACTCTTCTCCATCGATGGCCACCGTCAAGAATTGGTTCAACGAGTTTGCACGTGGCCGTACGTCGGTTTTGATGAACCACGTCCAGGTGCACCGAAAACAGCTGCTACGGAGGAAAACATTAAAAAAATCCATGATCTCGTATTGGCAGATCGCCGATTGAAGGTTCGGGAGCTAGCTGAGACTGTAGCCATTTCATAGGGAACAGTGCATCATATTCTTCACGAGGAACTCGGCATGAGAAAGCTGTCGGCGCGATGGGTGCCGCGTTTACTCACACCGGAAAACAAGCGCAACCGTGAGACCACATCGGAGACGTGTTTGGCGCCGCTGTTTAAGCGGAATCCAGCGGAGTTTTTGCGTCGTTTTTTGACCGTCGATGAAACCTGGATCCACTGGTACACACCAGAGACCAAGGAGCAATCAAAACAATGGATCCAGACCGGGGAACGTGCTCCAAAGAAGGCGAAAACTGTAAAATCGGCCGGAAAAGTTATGGCCACCGTTTTCTGGGATTCACAAGGTGTGATCTACATCGATTACCTCGAGAAGGGTAAAACAATTACAGGCCTTTACTATGCCGATTTATTGGGCCGATTCGACGCCGAATTAAAGAAAAAACGACCCCATCTGGCGAAGAAAAAAGTGCTGTTTCACCACGACAACGCACCGGTTCACACGTCTGCCCTTGCCATGGCCAAATTGGTCGAATTACGCTACGAATTGCTGCCCCATCCACCGTATTCTCCAGATTTGGCCCCTTGTGACTTCTTTCTGTTTCCTAATCTGAAAAAATCACTCGCCGGGAATAGATATGGATCAAATGAGGAGGTCATCGCCGCCACGGAGGCCTATTTTGCAGAGTTTGACAAAAACTATTTTTCGGACGGGTTAAAAAAGTTGGAGCATCGCTGGGCTAAGTGTATCGAACTAAAAGGAGACTATGTTGATAAATAAATTGCCACTATTCCAAAATTTTCGTTTACTTTTTGTAGGCTAAGTATTTATTGAATGACCCTCGTAGAGCTCTCTTCAAATTTTTTATTAAACATATGTTAAAAGCAATATCTGTTGCTCGTACTAAACCTGTAAAGCCACCTATCTGGAATACCAGGCAGTTATTACAATACTTAAGTTCAAATGGCCCAGACGAAAATAACCTTTACCAAGTCTCAAAACACACAGCTACTTTATTGTAGACACACACTAGCTAGTGGTCGCAGAGTTCACGATCTGACTTTGTTACGCATGGATAATGAATGTTTAATTGATGATCAAACTAGTATCGTTCTATGGCCAGCCTTTGGATCCAAGACCGACAAAGTAAATAATCGGCAGTCAGGTTGGAGGCTTAGAGAACATCATAATAAAATTTCGTCAGACAATTGCTTAAAGTGTCAATAAGTCGTAGACAAAATGTTAATAATTTGTTTATAACAGCGCGGGGTGATGCAAAGCCCGCCACCAGAACCGTGATCGGTGGGTGGGTCAAATCGTTATTGAAAGATGCAGATATTGAGGCCTCTCCAGGGTCAGTACGATCAGCAGTGGCGTCCCTAAATTGGATAGAAAATTTACCTTTAGACAAAATTCTTGCTACTGGTAATTGGAAATCGGTACATACCTTTAGAAATTATTATCAAAGAGAATTAATTGCTCCTGATTAAAAAAAAATGCAATCTGTTTCCTTATCAAATTACTTTGATGCGGTAAATGATTAAAGAATTACTACCTCGTTGCTGTAAATGAGGAAATTATAATAACTGTAACTATTATTATTTTAGTTAGAATAACAAAGTTTATTTTGTGATTGTTCAATGTGGAATAGTACAACAATAAAGTACTTATATGGCAAATTAATATATACTTTTCTTTATTAATAGCCTTATTCTATTTATACACAATATAGCGTCAATAACTTGATCCAAGTTATTTGCACCAGGAGATAACAAACACATCACTCAAGATGGATTCCGGATATTGATACTAAACAAATAATAGAGAGTTTTACCTAAAAATAAAACTTACCTATTATTTTTTATTCAATATCCGGAATCCAGGTAAGTCCTACCTGCATCATGCATCATGAGTGCTATAATGACAAGACTCAACGTGGCGCAAGCGCGCCAAGTAGGTAGTACCAATTACACAATAAAGAGGGCGCCACCATCGAAAAGGAACCGGAAGGGCTGACTTAAAGGCATGAAGACAGGTGCTTGACCCAAGATGGATTCCTGATATTGAATAAAAAATAATAGGTAAGTTTTATTTTTAGGTAAAACTCTCTATTTATATATCATTGTATTTACGAATTTATATGTATATATTTGCGATTTTTATATGTATATGTATATATATATATATATATATTGTAATTTAGATAAGTAGGTATATATTATTATATGAGTAAATTGTTTACTTTTATTTTACTGAAACTTAGTTTTACAAAACCCCGCTGCAAAGATTTCTGCTTCACCTAGTGGTTGACTGGTAAAGAATGCCTTTAGGCATTATGTCCGCCAAATGTACTTTTTCTTTGTGCAATAAAGATCAAATAAATAAATAAAAACAAATAAGTGTGTCAGACAGCTGCTATATAAGTAGATTTTAATAAATTCGGCATAAATCTTAAAAGTAATAAAGTTTATTGTACCTTTACCGCAAAGAGTTACACTAAAATGAACCATTTTTTATTTCTTTCTAATGCTAATGTAATAATAATGATAAAAAATAAATAATGAATGGAGTATAATTATAAAATTACCTTCACATCCCTCAGTTTCGAAAGAATTTCCAGTCCGAAACCGTCAGCTTGTCCTCTTTGGCCATTCCCTCCATTCATATAATTGCCAAGTGTCAAAATTATTGCAAATAATTTCTTTAGAGATTCACTAGTCATCAGAAACTGCAAAAGAAATTTAAGGCTAAGTCATGAAAGTTTATTTTCGTTTGTTGACCTTCAGGTTATCTTAGCATTACCTCACATGTGTGTTTCAAGTTATCCAACTTGTGCATCGTCGTGCTGACAGAGTCTTCAAATTCAGCTTGAAACATAAAGCACGAAATTCTTTCCGCAAAATTAGGGATTCCTGACAAGTCGTGCAGAAATGCCTCAGGCTTATCTAGAGGTACTTCTGATTTCGCTTTCAAGTGTTCTTTTATCATGGCTAATTCTTCATCACTTGCACGCTATAAATAAATAAAATCCATTGAGAACCACTTTCTAAAATATAATTATGTCCAAAAAAAAATTATACACTTTTTCTGTGATTTCAAGTTTTAAATTCTTCCGCCTAAAATCACAGTGGTGCAAGCAGATGAATGTGTTTCCAGACTAAGTAAAAGAAGTCAATTAGATCAACAAACAACAGAAATTATGAAAACTGAAACATTAGCATTTATAACAATAATAAGCTTTAAATAAATTAAGCTTGAACTCACCAGCTCATATATTTGCTGTAAGGCTTCTAAACTAACTACAGATGTATCAAAATTATAAATAGCATTTTCTATCTCTGAAAACTCGACATGTAAGCTCTGAGCGAGTATACCCACATTCTGGGATCTTTTACTATCTAGTATTTTTACTGGTTTTATTTTTGTTTTGACTTCCACTTTTTTTTTGACGGGTGCTTTGACGACTTGCCGCGAGAATAGATCTGTGAATTCTTCAATGTTATCTAGATTTGTTTCTTCAATTTCTAGCCACAAGGGTTTTGATGGTACTGAATCAGATTCTCCTTGGCACACTGGTGCTACTTGGTTTGCTAGAATTCGTGTCCAATACAACGGTTTCATGGGTGCGGCAGGTTTCACAGGTGTTTTTCTGAGAGCTGCAAGACAAACAAGTATCATTTAAAACATTGTGAATTATTTTACACTAAATTTAGTCTAATACCAACTCAACTGATGATAACTTACCAGATCGTTGCATGCTCCATCCTCCTACGGGCGGCGCAGGGAATGGCACAGGGCCCGCGTAGGGCGCTTGTCCCGGCGGCGGCGGCGGAGCAGGGCCGCCCGGCAAGTGCGGCGCGGCCGGCGGGGGCGGTGGGGGCGCGGTCCCCATTCCAGGCATGGGCGGGGGAGGAGGACCCATACCCGGCATGGGCGGGGGAGGAGGCCCCATACCAGGCATTGGAGGTGGGGGCGGACCCATACCCGGCATCGGAGGTGGGGGCGGACCCATACCCGGCATCGGAGGTGGGGGCGGGCCCATACCTGGCATAGGGGGAGGGGGCGGACCCATTCCAGGCATGGGAGGACCCATATCTGGCATGGGAGGTGGAGGTGGCCCCATACTCGGCATCGGGGCACCCATCGCCGATAAATCTGGCATTGGTGGTGGTGGCGGCCCCATTTCTGGCACAGGTGGGGGAGGGTAACCCATATCAACCATCGGTGGGGGAGGAGGAGGAGGTGGTGGGGCTTGTTCTAATGCCAGGCAATATCCCTCTGGCAGAGGCGGTGGCGGCGGAGGTTCGCCCCCCCCGCCCGGCGTCCCCGGCGTGGGCGGCGGCGAGGGCGCGACGCCGGGCGCGGGCGGGGGCGGCGACGTCGCAGGTTGACTAGCTGGACTCGATTCTTGCAAAGAACTCACTAGAGGGCTCTCAATTGCGCGATCTTCCGAAGTCGGTGGGGAGGGACTAGCCGGGATATGGCTTTCAATCTGAGATACCGTTTCATCTAATTTATTAATTAACTTTGTACTTTCTATGTCCAGAGACATAGCGGACGCGTCGACTGGTAAAGATTGACTAGGTGCTGCTTTTTTACTTATATGTGAATAAAGTACTTGTGTTACAGGTGGTCTAGCTATGTATTCACACTTCTTTAAAGATAGGTCATCTGTTTTATCAGATTCTGAAAATACATCTGTTTGGTTATTTATTAATTCATTCGAAGTCAATGTACTAAGGAATGAAGCATCAGATGAACTGTTGTGTGTTGTACCGATACTGGTATGATCTGATTTATTAACAGTTATAGTATTTTCATTTATCATCTCTTTTAAAGTTTGTTTTGTCTTCTCAATATTCTCTTCATCTTTAGGAACATCATTCTTTTTAAGTAATTCATTATAATCTCTACTTTTATTTAACTTACAGTAATTCTCAATTTTGTCAGATCTATTTTCCGTTGTATTATCAACATCTTTTGGTAAGTTCCTTATAATTAATGTATTATCAATATTTACATTTGTTTTAACATGAGGGTCAGATATTATCACAGGCCTATAGGATAGTTTATTATTTATTTCAGTTGTAAAATTAGTTGTCTGTACTTCTCTGTTGACTAATTCAGTTTTTGTTCTCCCAACAATGTGTCCAGGCAAATCAAAATTATTATCTAAATTTTTGTTCAGAGCATCTATTTGGGCAGTAATTTTGATTTTTTCCAATTGATATTCTAAGTCTTGAAGTTTCTGTTTCAATTGAGAAATGACTTGCTTTGCTTCATTAATATCACTTATTTCTTCATTATTATTTTGATTAAAGAACTTGTTATCTAAATTGCAACGATTGGCTATGTGATCTTGGGTTACTTGAGGCAAAATCTCTTTATCAGGGGGCCATGCCATCATGTGTAGCCGACCAGGCGTTACAGGTTGAGAGGCTGGAGTTTCCATGTGAGCCCAGTAGTACATTAGGTTAGGCTGAAAAACACAGGGTTAAATTTAACATAAACTTTTACAAATTAGTACACACTAGTTTTGCAATGTCAACTTTAAGATGAAGTTAGTTTCATATGACAAAAGAACTCTAGTCAACTCTAGTGAAATATAAATATTATGATATTGATGACTTTTGAGATAAAGCACTACTTCTGCCGTCACATGTATAAAACCAATAGTAAATATAAAACCATAATACGCATTAATAGGTACCAACACAAATCAGATTAAATATTCATTAAACTAGATATTAAGTCCTTGATTTCACCAAGGTTTGGCAAGTATATTTAAAATAGGTACACAATATGCTATAAAACCTTAAAGGATTACAGAACTCTGTAGTTAAGCTTGTGGATCTATCCAAAACTTTGAATCTCACTCTGATAGCATAAAAGTAAGATATTAAAGGAGTACTTACCCTAAATATATTTTCTGTAGGAGCATCCTTGTCAGAGATTTGCCGTAAAACTCCAGCTGCTAATAAGTGCGTGCAGTATTGTATTCCAAGGTTTTTCAGATCTTGAGGGTTTTTAACAGAGTTCTTCAAGTGAATATTCTCAGAAACTGATGATAGATACCAATTTAGAAGCATCTGACCTGAAATGCAAATAACACATATTTGGAGCAGTGTAACTTATTATGGCTGTAATGTCATAAGTGTTTGTTATCCCGATTGAATCGAAAGTAACGTAGAACTAATTAGAAATATGAATAAAACAAAACTGAAAGTAATTTACAAACAAGTCTACAACTTTACGAAATGACGTTTTGTGAAATGTCAGAATGACATATCTAGGCTGATGCGTTCCGAAACAAATGAAAGTTGCCTAATCACCCTGGGCAGGGTGAACAATAAAATCAGCTCCAAAATGGACTCAAGTAAAACCCAGCTGAGATCTCAGCCTGAGCATGCTGTAATATCGATGCTTTGCGGGGTATTTTGCTATAGTAAAATACCTCTTCTTGATGCTCTGAATTCTGGAATGGGACTATCGAAGTAATCTGTTTTCAGTGATAAGCTGGATCAAGAAGAAGTCTCTCCGAAAAACTTGACTGCTGATAAATTTTAAATGCTCCCCGTTTATTAGTCCAGTCAACGAAAAGGTATAGAGGGAAATCTTGGAACACAATTTTTGACTTCGTAACTTTGTTTGGAGTTTGGACTAGTTAGGAGGTACATAAAGAGAACATAAATAATCACGGTGCGAGCATGCCAGTAACAGCGGCACCTGGGGCCGAAAAAGGAAGTTGTCACAGCGCGTCAAGTTTCGAACAGTTTTTAGATAGTTCTTCACAATTTAGTTAATGAATAATGAATATTATCACTAAGTATTTGGGAAACCCTTTAACTGAAGCGAATGCTGTATTGTACATAGTATGTACTACAGACAAACTAACTGACTGCATGATTAAAATATTTAATCATGCAGTCAGTTAGTTTGTCTGTAGTACATACTAATTAAAATATTTAATTTAATTTACTTTAAATTGTCATTTTGGCTTAGAAAATTCAATGCCTTAAAAAGGTTTGCAATAAATAATTTAGAAATTGCAACATGGGGATATAAATAGTAGTACTTAGTTCAGCAATCAAGCAAAGGTATAAACTGTTGCAATTTTAATATGACCCAAAAAGCTCTCTCTTTTGCGTTTGGCTTTTTCTCCGCTCTTCTAGGGAAGGCGAATCTCGAATCTCGGAGGGCGAAAACAGTGTCCCTTGTGAATATTAAGGTGCTCCCTCAGAGGAGCATTTTCCTGTAATGTAACGTGACAGAGTCAAGTATTAGATCAGTGAAGGTGGAGAACCGAGCATCACAGTGCGCAAACTGTAATGTTACAAATTCGAGCATTATTACGTTGGTGAGAGAAAAGCAGCGAGCATTCCAGTGTGCGACTTGATGATACAATGTGTTATATTTTGATAGTTGTATCAAAATATTACACATTGTTTAGACTAATAGTAATACGAGTACTGCCTTACAAAACGTTGGTCCCTGAAGTTTTGTAAGACAGTATTGTAATGCAATGATCAAAATCGAATCTGAAATGTTACATTACAGAAAAACGCTCCAGGTGAGGGACCACCATTTAAAAAACTACCGAATAAATTTCTTCAATATGACTTTGGATAAAAGGGTTTGCTGGGGGTGGATCGGAAACGTCGCATTTTTAAAAGATTTTGCTGAATTTAAACTCTAAGGTCAATTTTTTCTATCTGTTTTGTTCTGTTATTTTTATCTTTTTAACGTGAATCGAAAATCTTTACCTAAAAAGGAGCTCCTTGTAAGCTGTTCATAGGTGTTGGATACCGACACTACAACTGAACATAACATAGAAATACATCATAGCTCGAAGTTAGTTTGAATATTTACAATAATTATCATAGGAAATATTAACTATAGCTTAACAACAAGTGTTAAGTTTATGGTTTATGATTAACCATTTTGACGTTAAGTTAATGGTTATTCGTTAACTGATGATGTAGAGTTACTTAACTTTCTTGGCAAACACGCGGGAAATTTAAATCGATTGACAGTTATAGTCACACGCTGCCATCTATAAATTGTGTTCGACTCCTTTAGAATTTTGGTATGTTAGCTCATCATTTTGTGAAGACGATGATTACAAAACTATTAGTATTTAACCCGCACTGGATGTAGGCTAGGGATTGTATATCAAATAATAGGTATCTACATATAGAAAGATCATTAGGCTTTGATCAATATTTAATTAATGATAGTCTATTTCATAGTAACTTACCTAAATAGAAAATAGAAAATAGATTATCATTTAATGAAACTCTTTAACATTCCTCCATTCTGACTACTATGTTTCTATTCCTTCTCCCGAGATCTATATGTAGAGACGGATCTTATGAAGAGAGACAGATCAAATAAAAGGACAGTCTCTTAAGAATCTTAGGATCCCTAAGAACAACATTGTGAAAATATTATACAGACAAAAGCATCGCTCTTATACTCATTTGTAGCGTCCCCTTATTCCAGTGCCTAATGAGCGTGTTACGGTACCTACTGAAGGTCAAGAAGATGATAAGCTTTGTCAAGATTATACATTTAATTTCTGGGTTAATTCACGTGGTTTAACTCTGAAATCAGATATGTAATATATCTATAACTTCAGTATTTTTTTTTATTTATATATCTAATAACAAGTTATTGACTTACTTCGACGAAGCATTACTTTTTGCAGCCCGCAAATAACGTATAAATATTCCATGTCGTATTCTGTTTTTAAAATACCTATTCGCCAGTCACATTCAACTTTGATCTTTTGACGCGCACTGTTCATAACAACAAACAACTCTGATCGGTACCACTGCACAGTTTTCTCCGTTCTTAAATATAATTTTTTCACTGGCACTAATGCTAAGGTGCGTTTCTTTAATTTTCTCGATGCGGAACGGAAACGTCTCGCTGCCGATACCAAGCCGGTGTTTATAGTAATTTCATCGGTGTGTAGGCCCAATATAGTCACGATATCATGGACTCCTTTATCAGTGGACCGATGCTGGCCAAGAAACCTGACATAGTTAAAGTGAGCCACGGAGGAGTTGGTAAAATTGACCCGATTCGTGGAGACCTGCATGACTGCAGCTTGCCGCGGCCAGCGAGGCACCGACTAGTCACGTAGACAAGTTACTAATGACTCGTATCTAGTATAGAAGATAAGAATTAGAGGGCACTAATTGCTGATAAAAGATAACAATTATTGTTATCATGATTTTCATTCATGTATTTATAGCGCAGTAACACCTATCTAAAGTGTGTTTTTTTTCATGCTATCAAATCGTTTTTGTTATTGTGAAGTAAGTAAAATTCTTTAATTTAGTAACATAACTACTTCAATTCATATGTACTACACGACATCACATTGTAACATATAACTAGTAGAGTTACCTACCTAAATATTTGATTATCATCTAACCAACGTGAGTCAGAAATTGCGCCAAGCGTGGTTATCTCAGGAGCGAGATTGTCTAAATCTCTGTTGTTCCAGTAGGTAATGAAAAATGTCCCACATTCATACATAATAACAAAGAATAAGTGATAGATGTTATTTACTCTGACTGTATTATAACAGGGGTCAAGGGCCCTCGTTATCAAATATATTCTAAAAATAATAATCTCACCTTCAAACTTCTCGTACAGCTGGAAGTTAAGTTTCTCCGGCACGAATCTGGGGCGCACCACCCTCGCCTCCGTGTGCTTGTCCAACGTGAGCGACGCGACCTTCCGCAGCACGTTGGAGTCGCCCATGGGCACATCGCTGACGCTTGAGTGACGACGGTCCTTCTCTGCAAGGGCTAATAAATACAAAAATATCAACAAGGTATTCGCCTTCAAAACGAGAATGAATTAACTATTGGTACTCTTTGAATATCACATTAGCCTAACACGACGTCCACTATGGGAGCTAAAATATATAGGTGCAAATATAAAGCATTCAAAAATGGTTCCGGGAGTCTGCAGGTTATTATTATTTGATTGCGTTTATTTTTGGTGCAGTTATGAACTGACAGATAATGACTTAATAGCTAGATTCTGACAAAAAATTTAGGAAATCCAAAACTGACTAAAACCAATGTTAAAACTTTCGCGCCAATAAAAATAGATATGAGTTTGTCCTTATTTACTAAAATCGAAATCAAGTGGTTATCCACTTCAGCATTCCTAGTTTCCGTAGTCTCATAAGAAAAAATAGTATAAGTTTTTAATATGAAACTTAAATCGAATGAATGAAATTAAGTGAATCCGTTACAAAAACTGCAAAACGAGATAATCAAAGTACTGTTATAATTATCGAACTCCGACCAAACAGGTATATGAAACAACCAAACTCTTTAATCTCAAGCAACTATATACATACTACACTTGTATCTTGATTAAAAATATAAACCCTAATTCTATTTAAACCATTATATCAATAAATAAAAAGGTAAACAAACACAATCTAAGAAATGCAAAGAGAGTCCAGCTGTACAACAATCTACCTAATAACATAAAGGACTGCGATAATAAAAACTTATTTAAAACTAAACTTAAAAAAAATTGTAAGACTACGATATAATTTAATTTAATATCATTTGATTGCGTTTATTTGATTCAAATCATTTAATCTGTTTGATTTGAATTTGTTTAGTTTAGATTTGAATGATCTAATTTAGATTGGTTTTATTATTTAATGTACTTCTTCTTCATCGTGTCGATGATCCATAAAACTATACGGTAGCAGCCCAATGCTCTGCTACCGCTATTCCGAGAGAGGAGGCCTGATAAAGGTCCTGAAGTGAGCAGCTGACGGGGCACTGAGGGCAGGACAGCAAGTGCTTCATGGTGTGACACACACTCGAATTGTATCCTGTCTGGGGTGATGTATCCCCAATCCCCATTTAATGTACTAATATAATGCTTCATGTATCCGATGGGAGCCAGGCACTATCGGTTTATTTTGAGTGAAAATGTATTCGCATTTTCAACCGACTTCAAAAAAAGGAGGAGGTTCTCAATTCGACTGTATGTTTTTTTTTTATTTTTTTTTATGTTTGTTACCTCATAACTTTCGACTGGATAACCCATTTTGATCATTCTTTTTTTATTTGAAAACTGGTGCTTCCCGAATGGTCCCATTTTAATTTGGTCCAGTTCTGACAGTGGCATCCATGAGAAAACCATATAAGTCTTAAATCTAGATAGACAAAATGCGCGACAAATGGACGACAAATGGACGAATAACTTAATATTACGCCAAGCGATTTTGATAATTCTTTATTTATTTGAAAGCTGATGGTGCCCGTGTGGTCCCATTTTAATTTGGTCCGGTTTTGACAGTGGCATCCATGGGAAATCCGTATAAGTCTTAAATCTAGATAAACCATATGCGCGACAAACGGACGAATAACTCATTATCACGCCAACCGATTTCGATGCTTCTTTTTTTATTGGAAAGGATATACTTCAAGGGCAGTTTGATGAGTGTTAGGTTCTGATTATGTGATCCATGACAAAGTAACGGAACTCTTCAATTCTTAAGAGCAATTGGACGATACTTTTTAGATGTATAAAATAAATAAGAACTATTCACTGAAAATCAAGAAATAAACAAAAATTTTAACAAAAAAAAAAACAACTTCAAAAAAAACTATTCCAAAACAAAGCACTAAAAAGTCAAGAAATAATTGCGTATTCTTCTAAAACTTATACGTTAATATAATGTAGGTACAATTATGGTTATTGTTGGAGTCGGTGTCAGCCAATGTAGGTTTGTAACTACCTACATACATACGTAAACGTGATTTGTAAGAAATAGGTATATTGCTAGGTATATTGTAGTGTTTCCTTGGCTGACGCCGACTCTAACAATAACAATAATTGTACCTAAATTATATTAACGTTTAAGTTTTAGAAGGATACGCAATTATTTCTTGACTTTTTAGTGCTTTGTTTTGGAATAGTTTTTTTTTTGTTAAATTTTTTTATGTAAACAATAATGTTTTTATTTCTAAGTGAATAAATTCTTTGAACCTAAATTTTTGTTAAATGCTGTTTACAACGATTCTTAGTTTTTTCCCGGATCGACCCGGGACTCTAATGACATGACATGACAATGTCCAATCCTAATATTTTTTTTACGCGAACGATAACGTAAATTTAAAGTGGCAACTCCTGGTAGACGTACTGAAGGCTTTCAAGTGTTTATATACTCTTTGGCTTTCATATTTGAGGTACTTTTACTACATTACTGTTCATTTAATTTAAATGACTGTTAATTTTGTGAATTGATTTATTTATTTAATTAAAATTGTTAATTTAGTGTTTATACATTGTTACGTCTTTTCTTTTTCATTTAAGTTCAATTTAGTTTTCGTGAATATATTATCAGCAAAATGAGGCTGTTTTAAATGAGGTGCATAGTTTTGTCGACATTGTTGATAAGAAACTCAAATACTTTCGGCTCTAAACCGATTATTTCAGCCAAACATTTGGTAATTTAAGTATCTTCTAGCAATGTAGTGTTTTGCCATTGTAAAATGGGTTACATATTATTTTGTTTGTGGAATATTGTATGAGTTACAAATGATTGTTGTATGTTATCAATTAAGGTGAACAGAGTTGCTAAGATTGACGGCGAAATTACCGGAAGGAATAATATACACTCGCTGTACTAACATTACTACGCTGATAGTCATGTCTTTGTTGTTGAAGAATAGCTATTCGACCCACGACCGTAATTATTGTTATAAAAAAAGAGCAAGTGTTGTGGAACTGCGTCCGGAATCTTGGAACTTACAGCAGTTCTTATTCCGACGGATAAGGCATCATAATCGAGCGTTCCAGTATTCAGGTGCCAAAGTGCTTTGAATATAGTGTAAACTGGTTTCCGTAGCATTGTTAAGAGTAATAACTACTATGTGAGAGTACAAACAAGCAGCAGCAACAAGTACCTAATCCTATAGGCACCTACATTTAGTATATATTTCAGCATAAGACGTAACGTAATGCATACCCGCAGCTGAGTAGAGCTACCTGTAGACATTATTCATTGTTTATCTATGTTCTATGTATTGTGGGAATACCTAGGAAATATGATAATACTTAGATATGAATACGAACCGTTGTCTAGCATACTGAGCGAAGGTTCGCAGGCCACCGGAGCCAGTTCCACCTTCCGATGCTTGGAGAGGGTGAACGAGGTCTGTCCCGGACAAGCCTTCAGCCGGTTCTCAAGGAAATCATGGCTGCACTCATTGCGTTCAAGGTTTTCTCCACGCAACCCGGTAAATATAGCGCCCATAACCTTTTCATCGCCCCTGTCACTGTTGTCATCGAAAATGTCGCTTTTTTGTTCTTTGTCCATGTCATCGGTTGACAGCGAGGAGGCGGCGTCGTGGTGCGGCATGTTGGCGGTCGGCGAATCCGCGCTGACGGCGAGCACGTCCGCCTCCGACGGCGTCAGGGTCCGCGGCGGCTCGTCGGGCGCGCTGTCGCTCTCCGCGGAGTAGTAACACTGGTTGAGCTCGACGGCGAGCGGCGTGAGCGGGTCCGTGAACACTGAGTCGGAGGTGGATTCGTCGGCTGGCGAAGCAGCCGGAGCGGCGGAGCGATCGCGGGTCGGTGACCGCGGCCCCGCGCGCGACTCGCACCTGGTCACCGTTACCTGCGAGTGCACGCTCGCCGACTCGCCCTCCCCAGCCCGCCGCGATGTTGACAACGCGCACTCGACCGTATCGTTATCGGAAGCTTCGATCACTTCATTGTTATCAGAATCTGGCGTTTTATCAAACTCCCTATCGATTGCGTCTCGTTTCAAACCGCTCTTTTTCCTCCCATGTTTTTTACTGTCTCGTCCGGGCGATTTCTTATTTAGATTTTTGATGAAATTTTTACCCTTTGCTGGCGATTTTCCACTTTTAAGTTGTTTATCACTACCTTGAATGTTACCCATTTTTACAGTTTTTAAATCATAGATTTGCACTGAATAAAACGATTTGAATTATGCTACCGCATTAGGTTTTTCAATTTAACTATTAAAAGTATGTTTAAAGATATAAATTGAGCATACGAAATAACTAAATTTAATAGAAGCACATTCACAGCCTCTGTCAGGCCTTTTGGTCTACGCCTTGGTAGGGACATGCGCAGTAAAGGTCTCCAATCAATATCATTGTATGGGTATGAATGGATGGTTGTAGCTGTCATATATTGCAAATCCTGACTGAATTTATTTCCTAAATGTGATAAAATTAGGTGCCCCTGCACAATCAGTCGATCTCTGGTAAATATAAAAATATGCGTTACTTATTTCATTTAACAGCTGAAGAGCCATCTATGTACGTTACAGTGAACCCAGTGCAAGCTACTTAAATGGATTGGACTGGAAGCTGAATACTGAACACTTTGACTTTTGGATCTGTCAGCAGATGTCGTTACTAGTTACAATACATACAACCTATGCACTCCTGTTAAATACGACTGTTTTTATCAGCCGAATTGTCTAACCAGAAATAAATCTCCCCACTATTTTTATTTGCGTCTATATTTAATTTTTTTTCAAGCCAAATACCCATTCATTGTACAGATGACTTGATTTCAATGATGGAGACCAGCCGTGGGATAGTTTATAGTAGGCTAAATACCCACTTTACTTTTGTGCGTGAATACGGTTGAGGGGGCGTCATTTCAGATTAGACAAGCTCTACAGCTAAGAATCGCATAAACCACTGCCAGCATTAGTTTTTGGCAATTGAAGGTAAGAAAGTACAAAATACTCGTAAAAACGTAATCGTAATTTCTATCGTCAATGAAACTCACACATTTGGAGCGCACAAGACGAGGTGCACATATTTATTATTACTCAAAGCGCACTATTGATGTGCGCTTCGTCGAAAGATGAAGAATATTAAAATTATATTCCTTGAAGCTCACAAGTGGCTAAACATAGAGAAGTGCATGATTTGTAGTAAATGATATCGATAGAAGTTATTCAAGCTGTCATAATTATTCACGAAACTACCCGGAAAACAGAAATGTAGGTACTGGAATTAGGTGCAACCTACTATTTGGCTCATTAATGGTAAAGTACCTACAAGCTTCTTAATTTCACTATCAAAGTTAGTTAATTGACTAAAAGTACCAGGGCGACAAAAATAACAGGAATTAAGCGCACCAATGATTTTGTGTGTATAGAGAAATGGATATTAATAAATAAAACAAATTGAAATAAATCATAAATCTGTTTAATAATTACAGCACTGCGCGCCGCAAAGTATAACAATTTAAAACTCACAGATTGTTCGGTTGTCACAATTGACATTTTTATCTACATTTAACATTAAAAGACAAAAACAGTTAAAAAGCACTAGTAAGGTGTAAAGTATTTTTTTTATTAACTATTCAATATAAAAGTAAAATTGTTTTGTTGCTGAGCTCATCTAGTATAATACATGAGTAATATTAATAGTACATTATGATATAAGTGCGGTAAGTTGAAAATTACAGCCGAGGCGATATTGCTAGCCCGAGCCGTAGGCGAGGGCTACAAGAAAGCAGAGGCTGTAATTATCAAAGCGCACGTATGTCATACGACGTTTTATAACATATTTGAAAGGAAATAAATAAAAATCGGACTTTCTAAAAAAAATAAAATCTTTAATCACTTGCTAGAGCAGTTAGAAAATGTTTACTTGTTCACAAATTAGCGATTCGCGCGCATCAGCGCTTTTTTTAAGGCAAAAGGCATTAAAAACAGCCAGTATTACTAATAAAGTAAATTAATATTTCTGTGTTTTTGTTACAGATGGTTGTAATTTATCGTCAAAATTAAATAAATTAAAGAATTAAATGTTTATTTATTATATTTCATCTCCCAAAGTTAATTTTATTCATAAAATGTTGACCTCTTTTCTGACATAAAAACTCTTTGCTAAAATTTAAAAAAGTACCGTTCGTTTTAGACGGAGCATCTTGCTAAACCGTACGTTTTACCATAATAAAAAAAACTCGTGCGTTTTACATTACATTACCGCACAAGTGCATTACGTTATTGAAATTGGTGAAATAAGAGACCCTTTACGAGCAAATATGTTATAAAATAATTTTCACCATTTATCATCGATATTTTTCGTTGGTTGCACATCACTATGCACACTCCGATCCCTAGTGCGCTTCGAGGAATGAAATTGTAATATTTTTAATCTTTCGACGAAGCGCACATCAATAGTGCGCTTCGAGGAATAATAGATGTGCACCTCGTCTTATGCCCTACAAATGTGTGCGCTTAGAGGAATACCTCTATTTTTCATAAGTAAATTAACGTTTTTACACAATAGAGCGGTCACATCAATGATGTTGATTACCTACCTCACAGTCAGCTGTAAAAGTGTACACTCAAACGCGAGTTTGATTTTGAAAGAGAAATCCTAAATTGTTGACTGGGGAACGGCATCAGAATCTTTTGCTAGTTGATTATGGCTCAGCCGCAATAATGTATCGGGACCTGTAGATACAGGGCTGATGGCTCAGATACTTTAGGTGTCTTAAGTTTTGATACAAACTGTCGTCATTTGTTCTGCAGATATTCGTGTAGTTTTGCACTACACTACACGAATACCTGCAGAACGACGAACACATCTCGCCAGCGCACCAGCCATCAGTCGAACTGACCAAGCTGAAGTCTACTCTTTCGTCCATAAAGTGAAAATCTGTCAAACCGATGTTGTAAGAGCGAAATAGTCATCACGACGCTAATATGATTTCAGAAAGACGCGTTGTCGCGCGATGTAAGTAGTTTCCGTGACTACACGCAAGTGTAGCGCGCTAGGCGGACGCTAGTTTATAACTAAGTGAGGAAGTGAGATGTTGAATCCGGGCCTGTACTATGTCTTTCTACAAAACTCAATTAGGCACAGTCTTCTCAAAGGACTCCATTATAAAGAAACCAGGCACACCAATTAGGCATTGAAAAGAATTTGGAAACAAATTTATTTTATTTCAGCAATGATGGGCCGGGTATAGCGTTATTCAACTTTGGTCTTAGCAAACTTACAAAATTGTTAGTCTAATGAAGTAATAAAACTTACCTACTCTTATTTCTTTATTTCATTGGCTTGTAAACAAATGGACAGGTTTGGTAAATGTTTAGAAAAAGTAGGTTAAAACATCATTCATACGTCACGCATTTGCTTCACAGTATCGCCAACATTCCTTCAAGATCACCTTCCATTCCTCCGCAAACAGTAGATACGTCTGACACGTACGTGTACGACGTGCACGTACGTACGTGTACGTATTAAATGACATGACAATGTCAAATTCCAATACATTTTTTTACGCGAACGATAACGTAAATTTAAAGTGGCAACTCGTGGTAGACGTACAGATCGCAGTGAGGATCTGTGTCCAGTTCTACCAAATCTGTCACGTGATCGGCGATCTTAGCATTCAGAAAGGATGCCATGTTGGTTTATTTTTTAATCAATAGAGATGCTAAACCATATTTCATACAAAAACCTCAACGCGGCTTACGGGGACGCCAGCGGCTTTCATTGATGTAAGCTCATGGAGGAGTACCGGTAGTGATTGAAACACAATTAATTAACTGTTATTCGAATAGGCATACATTTTTTAAATAAAGTAGCCTTAAGCTTACAAATAATTCTCTCTTACAGGCGACATAACACATACGTATTACATACAAATTAAAAACGATTATTTTGGATATTGTGGTTCCGTTAGTACAGGAGCTTTACCTTATGCCTAAGCCCCTAGGGCCTAGAGCAATGTTGAATCAATATTATTCAAACGTCAAAGTCTCATTTGTATTTGTCTAAGGTTGACATTCAGAAGTCATTTCTGAGTAAGGCTATTTTAATATTGCCCTAAAAAGGTATGGTTTTGGGGCAGTTGCTTTAAGTAAGTATTGTTATTTTTAATTGCAAGTAATTTTGTAACGAGTTTCACTTAGGCAGGAGCAGAACCAGTAAGCTTATCTTCTAAACGGAAGTGTGTAATATTACTTTAACAAAATAACTGGTCACAAAAAAACTAGGTGGTACCTTCTTTTAACAATTGTCGTTAGCAAGCGTTTACAGGCTGCTGCACTATTAATACGGAAATGACCGTGAAGCTCTCTGAAACAATTATAATATAGATTTGTTTTAAAAAAAAAAATTAGGTACATGATGAACATAACATACACTCATGATTTGGTACATTCTAAATAGGTTTGGCAGAGGCAATTTAATGTAGGCGCATGACGTCCTACTGAACGAAACACACGAACAATTTCAATTTTAAATGTTTACACATTAGATCATCTTCTTATTAGAATAAGAAGATGATAATCAAGTGAAATCAAAAATATGCTATAATTTAGATTCAAAATTAATATCAGGTATTTCTTTCAGTTTTTTGGTTTTCTAGCTTAAACTACATAGTTGGCTCGCTACATTTACCGTTTCGAAAGAAACAGTTGAACAGATTCATTTTTTTAAAATAAGTAGTTACGTTCCATTATGCTTTATTATGAGGCGCTATGTCCGGCAGGTGCGAAGTGATGGGGTAGATAACACTAAAATGCAGCTGCAATTTAAAAAATAATACTCCACGGAGTTTTTGCTACTATTTACTCAGTTTTGATGATTTGACTAAAACACCACTAAGACGCTTTACCGAAAAAAATGGCAACGATTTAGTCGACAAGAATTCACGAAGTGAAAATAGAGCTAAGAACATAGGTGGACAAAAGTGTTAGTTATTTAGTTATTTTTTTAAATACCTACACGCTTGTGTTTCAATCAAGCCTGTAGTAGCAGTGTGCCGTTCCTGCATCTACTCGTACCCTGCCATCTACCTTCCTAGTCTTCCTGGTAAATGTCAACCTGACTCCATAGATACAAGTAGACATGCCTAGCGAAATCAATTCGTTTTGAAAGATAGAATCTTAAAATTTACGTTATAGTTCGCGTAAATAATTGTTCGCGTGAATTGCTCGCTCAGGTACATGTTAAAGTACAACTACTCGAACATGTACTGAAGTTGTCTGCACTGTTAATTTTTTTATTTTAAACTAGTTATAAGTATTTAGTCTAGTAAATGACGTATGGTGTTCCGCAGGGCAGTATTCTAGGGCCAACTTTATTTTTGATCTACATAAACAGTCTCTGTAATATGAAAATCAACTCAGGACGTGTCTTCTCATATGCAGATGATACTGCCATTGTTTTTGTTGGAAATACGTGGGATTCTGTACGCCTTTCTGCAGAGGCAGGACCTGCGGAGATCGGTAACTGGTTACAGGAAAACCTCCTGACATTAAATAGAGAAAAAACGAATTATATTGCATTTTCAAATTATAACACATCGCAACCTGACAATAATTTTAAAGTTCATATCCATTATTGTAACGATCGGAACATGACGTGCTCATGCAGGGCTATCAACAAGGTGACAGATACCAAATATCTAGGCGTTGTGGTTGACCAGAGGCTTTCTTGGCATGCCCAAATTGAGTTAATGGCGGGAAGAACAAGAAAACTAATGTGGATTTTCAAAAAGCTCCGACATATTGCTGATAAAAGGCTATTGAAACAAATATACATTGCACTGGCTCAGTCGCTATTGGTCTACTGTATTCCAGTCTGGGGAGGGGTTAGTAGGTAAGATTAAATTTCTTGAACTAGCACTCTTAAAAGTAATTAACTTTAAGCCGTACAGATTCCCTACAGAAAGCTTATATAAAATGAGTGACACTTTGTCGGTTCGGCAGCTATATTTGCTCAATATAATCTTGAAAGCTCATAGAACTTTGCAAAAAAAATTAATTGAAAGTAACAAAAGAAAAGAGAATTGAACTGAACGCTATTTGTTTGCTTCGTATTGTTTTAAACTAAACTACATTTTACCTAATAAATAAATATATATATATATTAAATAAATTGGTTACACCCACAAGCCCAAACACACACACACACACACACACACACAAACACGAGCACTCACGAACTATTAGCATTATTGTTCGTTTAATACTTATTACTTTTACATAACCAATAATTTATAGACTGAAAATATACTATAATAATAGGTATCACTCATGTATTAAATCTGTATGGAGAGCGGGGTTTTTCTAACACAAGTATTTTATTACTTAAAAGAAAGCCTCAATCGAAATTGAGATATGTAAAAACTTGATACTGAATAAAGAATTTGTGTTTGTATTTGAATTTGTATAAATGTTGTTTTTCTTTGCCCATCAAGTCAGGGACACATGTTTTTGGGTGATAGTTTAGTCTGTAAGTTTTTTGCATGCATAAATTCATAATGTTCTGTAACTGTTACCTGTAATGTGTTCTTAATAAAATAAAATAAATTGTATTGCGATTTGAAATTGTCATGTCATGTCATGTCAAATCCCAATACATTTTTTTCAAGCGAACGATACTAGGGGTGTTCAATAAAAAAGTGATAATGAGGATGAAGTAGTTATATATTATTCATTGTTATTTGAATTTTCGTCATAATCAATTTTGAGGTTTATACACTTGGTAGGTATATATCTTGAAAAAAAATTCAACCTAATCGCTTAAAAAATCATCCTCATCATTGCCATATTTGTGATCTCTCAGTTGTTCTTTTAACCGCGGGAACAGGTAGAAATCACTAGGCGCAAGGTCAGGTGAGTATGGAGGATGTTCCATCAATTCAAATTCAGCATCTTGGATAGCAGTCATCGCAACTCGGGACGTTATCTTGGTGAAACAACACAACTTTAGCAAGTTTGCCGCGGTGATTTTCACGTATTTACGCAGTTTTTTTTTTGTTCTGCGTATAGGGTAATAGTGGCTCCATGATTGAGGTATTCAATCATAGCTCCCCCTGGCCGTCCCAGGAAAGAGAGCCCATAATCTTACCGGCGGATGGAATTGCCTTTAACTTCTTAGGCGTAGGAGATGACGGCCTCTTCCAAGTCATGGACTGTTGTTTCGTTTCAGGGTCATAATGGTGGAGCCATTTTTCATCCATAGTTACGAAGCGAGCCAAAAATCGGTCAGGATCTTGTTGTAACAATTCCAAATTGATTTGAGAAATCCGCAGTCTTGTTTGTTTATGCTCGTCTGTAAGCATCCTATAGGCACCCAGCGCGCTGATACTATTATCACGCCCAAATGTTCATGTATATATACTATGGATACTTTCTATCGAAATCTTTAGTTCTTCAGCTACAAAACGAACAGTAACACGACGATCTGGCAAAAAAAAATCAATCAATTTTTAGCATTTGTTCGGTAACTGCCGTCGTAGGGCGTCCCGAGCGCGAGTTGTCTTTAGTTAAAGTTCTTCCTCTCTTAAACTCGGCACACCGCCGCGCAACCGTAGAATACGGAGGAGCATTAACCTTAATGTTCCTTTCAAGTCTAGATTAACTTGCTCAGTAGTATTTTTTTTCAGGCAGATATTTTATTACGGCGTGAATTTCAATTTTATCCATTTTGCGTACCACGCTCTGATACGACGAAAACAAATGGATTCTATTTTTAAAATAAGAAAATAAAATCAATAACTGTTATTTTTTTAATTTACTATGTAAATATAAAAAACTATTTTTTTGTTGTTCAAGGAGTTTAAATGCCATTATTACTTTCTATTGAATACCCCTCGTACGTATGTGGCAACTCGTGGTAGACGTACCGTTCCGCTCAGGTGATTCGCCATATCAAATACCTACGACGCGACGTTTACCTCAGTCGTGTTAGATGTAAATCGCTTTGGTAAAAAAAAGAAAATATACAGACTTGAATAGCAGTCATTTGCCTGTTCCCTGTTCCTCAAAAACCATCCTTTGACACAGAATAGGTAATACTCGTAGTACTCTTTGATGAATGTCATTAAACCAATTGGTGGTAAAGTAAATAAAAACGTTTGTAAAGTCAAATTGCTTTTTTCCTAAAAATATAACTTTTGTTTGGGTTTCCCGAAGACTAAACTTTTGACTCGTAATTAACAATGGAACTTGACACCACTTCGGGGTAGATATAATTTGCAATGAAGCCTCGTTCATTAAAATAACGTACTAAGTTAAACCTTGTTATTTTTAAAATTTACCTCGTTACTTTTAACGAGAAGTCACAACAAATCATCCTTTTTGTTTCGATCATTAATAGATATCCTGTTCCACCTAGTGAATTCAAATTTAAAAAATATGCTTGTTAGGAAGTAAGGTATATTAAGTACCTATCCTCGTAATGACGATTATTTATTAATTTATTATTCATGAGTTCATACCTTCACAAAAATACAGTTAGGTACAATATATAACATTTAGGAAAACAAAAGTACAGGTGAGCAGAGAGTTCTTCCAGTAGACCATGATTACAGGAAAGTGTTTAACAAAAAAGTGATGGATAGAAAATGATTATTATAATCATTTATAACAGAAATGTTTCTTTTCGTAAATAACGATTCCGCAGTAAGTACTTACATTTTTATAGTAACTGTTACCAATGTAGATGCATTCGAGAGCTGCGTTTTTTTTTTAGTACTAGACTAATGACAAAACGGCAAGCCACCTGCGCACAATATTGAACCACTAAGTAAATTAATAAAATATGATCTGTTTCTGTACCTACTATTTTAAGGTCGAAGAGAATGTTGCGGTAAACAATCGTTCCTATTTTCATACATTACCGATTTATATGTGCAAAATTGCAAATCAGTTTGAGTATAGATAATCTGTGTAGGCATTACCCCACTGGGACTACAAAAAAGTGTATTGCGGATAACTGATCTTTAAATTAGTTGAAAGTAGGCCGGCCAAGAAGTCAATCCGCGACTAAGCTTTTAATTAAGTGACAACAATGGTCAAAACTAAAAGTGTATCACCACAATAAACTTTAAGTAATTTACTAATAAAGTTAAGATTTGGTAAATAAAAAGTTATAACTAGGCTAACCGAATAAATACCTTTTATTAAAAAAAAAACATAAATCTAGGGTTTATATTTATATTTAGATATATTTTTGTTTATTGTGTTTATATAGATATTGTATGTATTGTATAATTATTTATATTCATTGTAGTATGTTTATCTTGGTTATTTTATGTGTAATTTTATATTTATTTTTGTGACCATTCACATTTGTTTATCTCACCGCACCCGATATTGAAATTCTCTGCATGACCCAAAGGTTGACTGGTAGAGAATGCCTTATGGCATTAAGTTCGCCTGTTGTACTTATTTTGTGCAATAAAGTTTAAATAAATAAATAAATAATAGAGCAGTACTCAAATCAAAACAAATCAAATCATTTATTGCTTGCCACAGTATTAAAAGGATCTTAGACTAAGTACAGTGCTTGTTGTGAGGCCCTGTTAGCGCATTGCAATATTTAGAGGGTACAATTTTATGCCCCCTAAAATACATAAAACATAAAACAAAATCAATAAAATGAACATCACCGAGAAGCAAAAGAACAAGTTGTTTTCCCTCATCTATCAATAAAGAACTCTTTCAAGTCGTAGTAGCATTCAGAAATGAGATGCTTCCATAAACTAAGAATAAATGGTTTGACATCTTGAATTTCTCTAACTTCATTCGGGAGTCTATAATAAATCTTGATAGCCATGGAATGTGGCCCTAATAAAAGCAGTTTACTCATGATGGTTATTTCTTTAAATCCAGAATTATTCATCTACTTAAAATTATTACTGTGACATTAACTACTAGTATCTTGAGGATATCTACTTGGGTGTGAAATAACGGATCGTTTAATGTAAGTAGTGCATATTTCGCATTCGAACAATACCCACCTCCTAATACGGAACATATCAGTACCCCTACCATGTATGGACTTACACCGATCATGTACGGTTGATGAATAAAGACTTAAATTTTCAACTTTAAATTAAAAATCTAAGCGGGTGACTGTATGGTTTCTACGAGTAAGTAAAGCTCAAAAATGCTCCAGAATCTCATTCATCTCATCTTAATCATTACAAAAAAGAAGTAATTAATGGGCGGTCAGGTAGTTCGAACGGACCAATCAGCTGTCCGTTTATGATGCCTGACCATAGATTTACACTGAATTGTTCTTGGAAATTAGATTCCCGGGTCAAGTGTGGATTTTCAATGTTCCAAGAATGATAGTTGTATATGTTGAAAATTCCACATCTCTTAAAATGTGACTCATCGGTCCATAAAATACTTTTTAAAAAAAAATCGTTTTCAGCTTGACGCCGCAACATTTCCTGACAAAACGCTACTCTTCTCGGATAGTCTGCGGGCTTAAGCTGCTGAACTTTTTGAATATGATATGGGTGAAAACCCTCTTGTTGGAGTATGCGATGTGCCAGTGATTTTGGAATTCCGGTTCAACGTTGTATTGTTCTCACACTTATTTCCTTAGCCTTCCTGCAGTATTTTTTGGTTAGATAACAAATTCATGAACTTCAGGAATGATAAAATGGCCAAAAAACAGTTATTAATCTGATGGCTAATTTCAAGAACTTTCCACCTCGCTGTCTTTGAAGGCTGATTTTAGCCAAAGTAGTCCATTAAGTACTTCTTTTTTGTAATGATTTAGGAAGCTGAAATTCTGGAGCATTTTTGAGCTTTACTTAGAAACCATACAGTCGCCCGCTTAGATTTTTTATTTAAAGTTGAAAATTTAAGTCTTTATTTTCATCAACCGTACATTTTTGGTTTTATACCAACATTTTCATCATTTTGGTCAAAGTTATGAATCTGATTATTTTATGCATCAAAGTACAATTAAGGATGATTCAGTTGGGCGAAGAAAAAAATTGAAAAGTCTTCTACTTTTTAAAAAATAAAAAATTTAACTTTTAGGTCCGAAATTCTCAGAAATTCAGAAAAAAAATCATAACTTGAAAACTATGAACAATCGCGGAACATACATGGGGGTGATTCGGGTACCCCAAGGGGTGCTCTTTCTGTGGGCTTCCGCTTGACACTTCTTTTTGGGACACCCTGTATATATATTCTCATCACGAGATCTCAGAAACTACAAGTGCTAGAAGGTGTTTCAAATTTTGCATGGGGGTTTTTTTTTAGGACGTAGGTGCTCATTAAGACGGGATTTTCCGAAATTAAAATATAACAAAATCCACAGCTCTTAAGAATAATACATTTTCCTTATAAAACTAACAAACAGCCAATAAAGGATTTACTTTATCTAAATGAAACGAAAAGTAAACATTTTCAAAATTTCAAATCCCAACGTAACATAACGTGTGTGTGTGTGTGTGTGTGTGTGTGTGTGTGTGTGGTGTTTATGTAGTATGCGATAGTTTGTTTGCATATGAAACTTTGTTACTACAAGTGCTAGCAGGCTCAAATTTTGCTTAAAGGTTCTTTTTCCGGACGTGGGTGCTAACTAAGACGGGATTTTGCAAATCAAGTTTCGTAAGTCGGAAAAAATCCTGTAAGTCAGAAAGCTAGTCTAGTTCTATAACTACTCGCAATTATAACTATTTCTAAACAGTTTTTGCAACCTACATGTTAGGCAATTGAATTAACTAATTAAACACAAATGGAACGTGTAGTTCTGTACCTATAATGAATAAAACTCAAAAAAAAATTCAGATTTGAATAAAAGTTAAGTCAGATAGTGTTAGTCCAATATTGTAAGTAAAACTTTACCGCCACAATCTACGGGAAAGCTAACTAATATAATATTCAGAATATTTATATTGAGACGACGTGAAATGTTGATCAAACTAAACAGTAGAGACGAAGCCGGGAGCGGGCCGCTGGTAATTTGCTTCTTTGAGCACCTTCCTCTGGGGGCGATAAAAGAAAACAATTGGAAGAATTCTCCTCCAAATAGCTTTTTCATCGCGAGGAGGCGTAATATATGAAACATACCTCAGCAATTCATATTCGTAGCACTCATTACAGTAACTCTCACAGACGTATTGCGCAATTCCGTGATTGGCATATCCAATGAGAATCAGTTTAAGTTGAAAATAATTAATGTAAATGTTTGCTGAATTTAAAATACACCGCATTCCACTGTGATATAATTTTATCAAACAAAAGACAAGTACGCAATCATTTCTGAACGATTGCAAGTTTTAAATAACCAACCGCACATACTCGTAATTTTATACCACTTTTATTATATTCTAGAGCAAACTATGGCCAAAACTACACTTGTATTAATTTCAATAACACATTGCATTACCTTGTGCCATAACTTACCGATAGTAGCATGGCTTACTCAGTTATTAGAAAATTGATCTCAATTATTATAGTTTAGTATTCGTTTATTTGTCATGAACCGGAACTATTTTATTAAAAGGATTATTTAACCAATCATTGGAACCAACTACTGGAATGAAAGTCAATGCGGTGCAGTATTTAATCAATGTTAAGATCCTAAGATATTTAGAATTCGTTGAAAGTAATACACCAATTTCTCTACAGAATAAATACAATGGATCTTAAACTTAAGACGCAAATCCACATTTAGATTTGTTTCCAGATGAATGAAAAACTATTTTTTTTGTGAGGGTAATAATATGAAAAGTGTCTTCTAATATTTAATGTATGTCTAATTTACTGTTTATGTTTTTTTCTGTGTCTTTAATTATTGTTATTGGTGTAAGCCGTTTCAATTTAAGCAAAATAAATAAAACAAATAACTTGAGGTCCTTTCCTCACACATCTGATAATCCGAAGTATTAAAGCAGTTACTTCAGTTAGAAAGTTATTACGTTATATTTGAATTCAGAAGCTAGTTTGATATTTCTCTAGATATTATCTCTGTTCGGTCTACGCTCTGTTCGCTTGATCAAATGGTTATGTGCTCACACGTCCAGCTATAACATTAGTTCCATGCTATAAAATACCTCGGCATTCCGTGATAGAGCGGTACCTACGCCGCCACAGTGCTATTACTACTATTGAATGTTCTTAATCATGAATCTGATGAAGTACGAGTATTTGGTAAAATAATTATTGGAATGTTAAACTGAAGTCAAAATTCATCATTAACAATTGAATTAGTATTAAGTTTACAGTATAAACAATGAATAGAAAGTAAAAGTACCTTTTATACATAATAAGACAACATGGCATAATAATACAACATGGACCCGTATATTAGTCTAATTCCAAAGTACAGTTCTCTTTTGAGTTATAAAAACATGTCACAACAAAGGGATCACAAACATGTAGACCCAATACGAATCCATGTTTCAAAAACATACATTTATGTCATAGGCAAGTCATAGGAATCTAACTCTTTCGTTCCACAGAGCGCGAAACTTAACAGTCCGTCTACCACGAGTTGCCACTTTCAATTTATAACTAATAGGTTGGGGAAAAAGTTTCTTCGCATTTTTAAAGAAAAATCAAAACATTTTTTAATATAGTTTATTTACATTTAACTAAAGTATGTAGGTGCCATTTTGTTCGATTACTTTTTGCCGTCTTGTAGGTAGGGACATGATCCCATTTCTATAGGAATTTTAAGGCTTCTGATCAAAATACTGCGACAAGTGGTTTTGGCAGTCCTCTCGTGATGTTAACCTGACACTGCCTTAAGAATTCTGAGGAGACCGAAACAGGTGGAAATCTAAAGGTGCAAGGACAGGACTATACGGCGGATGCATTAACACCTCCCAGCCAAACTCTCTTAATTTTTGCTGAGGGGCTAAAGATGTGTGAGGTCTAGCGTTATCATGATGAAAAACCACACCCTTTCTGTTGATTAATTCCGGCCACTTTCTCTCAACTTCTTGCTTTAATCTCATCAGTTGTTCGCAGTAGAGTTCAGAATCGATGGTCCTGCCTGGTGTTAACAGCTCATAATGAATAATGCCCTTCCAATTCCACTGCAAACACAGCATCACCTTGTTGCGAGTTAACCCGGGTTTCGCCACACTCTGTGGAGCCTGACCGGCCATTGACCACGACCTTTTTCGCACGTTCTTGTCGTACGTGATCCACTTTTCATCACAAGTTATCAGCTTCTACAAAAATGGTTCGGTTTCATTACGTCGTAATAAAGTTTCACAACTGAGTACGCTGTTCTTTAGGTTTCTTTCAGTGAGCTCGTAAGGTACCAAATATCGAGCTTTTTAGTCACCCAGTTTTTTTAAAATGCGGCAAAACTGTTTTGTGGTCAATTCCCAGTTCTTCAGCTACGTCATAACTACTGATATGCCGAACTGGATCCACTTTTTCCAAAATGCTATCCATTTTATCCGTAATAGGGGGCGTCCAGAGCGACGTGCATCTTTGACATCAAAATTTCCGGATTGAAACCGCTTAAACCAAATTTGTGCTACTCTCACAGACACTGCACTAGGTCCATAAACATCGCGCAATTTTTTTCGCGGCTTGCGTTGCATTTTTACTTTTTTGTAGTAAAATTTTAAAATGTATTATTATGATATACGAGTATGTATTTATTTTTAAAGTGAATCATTTTTTTAAGTTTTTTGTGCACTTGCTTACCTTTCCTAACATTTTACTCTACTTGGGTTGTCTGGAAGAGATTGCTTTTAAGCAATAAGACAGCCTAATTGCTTCATCATAATCTTGTTATATAAACCTGTAATGTTTTATTTGATGTGCAATAAAGAATTTATCTTATGTATCGAACTTCTTTATTAGATTCTCTCATCTTGACAGTAAGAAAAACAAATGAAAATCACACATTTTCTTAATTTGAATTTGGAATTATGTTCTTCAAAATGTGAACTTGTAATGATACCAAAACCAGGCAGATCGAATAGTATTACCAAAGAGATTTTAATACAAGTTCATACATACTTTAAGCGAAAAGACTTTTTCCCAAACCTAATATAAACGTTCGCCAAAAAAAAATTTATTAGGATGACACATGAAATGACATGAGTATGTCAAATCCCAATAAAAAATTTAGCGCGACCGCTACCACGACTTGCCACTTTCATTAACTCCAAGTAGGGATGTCCCTGTGTTACCAGGAACCAGAAAATGAATTGAACCAGGGGCGTCTCCTAGCACACCCAGACCCGAGCCAATTTCTAAAATATCATTTCCTGAATTAACTAGACCGGGGATGAGATAACTTCAACAAAATGGCGTTCAGAGCCGGCGTCTAGCAACACGGCGGAGTGTAACATTATAATTCGCGTAAAAAAATGTTTTGGGACGCCACATGACATGACATGACAATGTCAAATCCCAATACATTTTTTCACGCGAACGATACTGTAGATTGAATGTGGCAACTCGTGGTAGACGTACAGGTCGTCCTATTACCTAGAGTCCTAGAGTAATATGACTGAAAGGCAAAAGCGCAAAACCTAGAATTGTTTATTTGGCCAGGCGGTTTGTGTCCTTCTGCCGGCTGGTATGTTTCGTAGCACTCGTAGCCATGCTTCACATTGGAGCTACGTAAACTACAATTTAGCTACGCAGACTTCTGACTACACTTTAACTAAGCAGGTAGGTATTTATAATTCTGCTTTAATTATTTATTAGGGACTCGTAGGTGGTTATAATTTGTAAGACGGTAATTACGAGTAATGAGATGATTTTTTAACTAGTGAGATGTTTATTTTAACATGCAAAAAAACATTTCTGAGTAGTACCGTTGCATCGTGATTTCCCTATTTATCAAAAATAAATCCATGTCCTCGCATCACATTGAATATTCAGACCCAATGATCAATTAGGGTAAATTCTTAGGTTCATTCGTAGATTACAGGTGCATAGTCTTTATCAATATTTTCAGGGTAAGTTCGAAATGTAAGAGTTCAAAACTAACAAAACTAGTAGAAGCAAACAAATACGGACCACTATCCTGGAACGAAGATATTATATTTAAATATCAGGTAAATAAAGCTTTTACTGTGACGGCCTGATTTAAACTCGGGACTACACAGGTTCAGTTCAAATCTGGCCCGAACCATCTTTGTAATCATTATTCAATTTGTGACTGACTCTCCGATGATGGAAAACAGATACTCGTATAGTAACCAAAAACAACCCGAATAACGGTGGAAGGCTTATCACATAAATGTGGATTTCTAACACGCTAGCTGAAAAGTAGGCTTCTGAGTATTCGGTTCACCATGACGGCAACAGTCAAATTTCCTCTGACTGCCGTGGCTGGATATAGTCGTGAGTGTAAATATGTATGTTTATTGTGATGACCCGACGAATGCTGCATTATATTAAGTTACTCAAAGTTCTGGAGCAGTTAGATTGATCCGTAATTTAAGCTCATGCTTTAAAAAGTTCCTCTACCCAAAGGTTGCCTGGAAGAAATCGCTCTCTAGCGATAAGGCCGCCTAAATTGTACAAATTGCTTGTTTTATGTAATACAACTGTTTTTATTCCTTTTTTGTGCAATAAAGTATATCTATCTATCTATCTATCTATCTATCCGTCCCGTAATACTCGTACGACTATGTCCGGGATATCAGGGCGCAAAGTGACATCTTTAAGTGGGCTGCTTAATATTAGAGAGTGACGTTAAAAAAATTGATTAAAAGTTACTTTAACTTCTTCATTTAAAGAAAGTTGCTAAATAATTTTGTACTAAGCTTGCTAGCATAAACTTTCTACTTATAACTCAGACAGGATTATACATGTCCTCATAATGTCAGTAAAAACATAGTAAATATGGTAAGTGTGTCGATCTCCATGCCGCGCCGCGTCTCCTAACTAGGCCCTACAGTTGCAGGTGACTAGTAAACATTTTTAGTCTGATTAACATTTTAAGCTTTCTTGTTGCATTTTCACTACAAATTTTAAATACTATCGGGTTTTAGCAACGAAATTAATTTTATGGTGAATGGATTCATTTTATCTCGACGTTTTGACGACAGTTGCATGGTATCGTCCGCTCGTTTTTGTTGCAAAAACCCGATAGTGTTTAAAATTTGTATTTTTAGTTTGGCTTTAGATTTTCGCCTAAAGGAAGTGGTTTATTTGCAATTGTGTAGGTACTTAGTGCGATCCCAAAAATAGTTAAGCATTGATACATTTTCAGGCAAGGAATGGCCACCAACTTAAGTAGTTACACTTTGTACTTTGTCAATAGTAGGTAATCTGACATTTACCTGACTTTTTATGCCATCATCCTCAACAAAGTTAACTTTCTGTAGTTCAGCGCGTTTCGGTACTATATAATATGAATGCCGACGCAGTCTATTATCAGCACGATCCTATCAAATTTTAATCTACTCTCGTATTTATATAGGTCTGTAATAGCATCGTGTACCTACACGATGCTATCACAGCACCTGCAGGCTTTAGGTATAAACTTAAATAATGATGTGTAAGCTATTTAAGGATTACGGATAAGAAGTAACAATAAGCTAAAATATTTTCTTGGTTGTGTAGTGACTGTGATCTGTTTGTATACCCAATTTACATATTAGATATATAGTTTTTGTTACAGTTCTCACAACTCTATCTTTTTATGTTTTGTTAGAATATACAGGGCTACTTTATAAACACCATCCAAATTGAAATATGGGGATCTAAAGAGAACATGGCAAAATACGTATTTTTCTGTTTGACAACCTTCAGTTAGGTACTAAAATGTTGAGTTATTATAACTACTCAAAGGTATTAAAAAAATCACTAGTTTTGTTGATATTGCGCGAAGTGAGTGGCGGCGGGCTCGCAGCCTCTCGACTCCCCGCCTGCGCTTTATTCAGAAGTTGAAATTCAATTTTGAATAAGTAACCACGCCACACGATTAATCTGTTCGAAAAAAATATGATAATATCAAAAGTTAAAAGACCTACACCCTTTTTAAAAAAAAGCGGTCTTCGATTGATGCTTCATGTCTGGGATCATTTGGGATGGTGTTTATAAAGTAACCCTGTATATTCTCTCCCTTCATAAGGCGACGATTTCAAGTATGCGGGCTTCTGGCCAAGCAAATAAAAATAAAAAATTCAGAAAATTCAACTATTAATTTATTATTTATTTCGTTATTTTTTAGAAAACTTTGTGCTAGTATATGTATATTTTGCTCAAAGAAAGTGTTAAAGTTAATTTGCTCAGTGTTTGCGTTGAAGTATTCTTCCTATGCGCTGCAAAGTTAGCGAGATAAAGACACTTTGTTTCGTGTTGCGAACGCTACTCCAGGAATGTGGTTTATCACTTCTGAACAAAACTTATTGCGCCATCGTTTGCGTTTAACAAGCTTGAGTCGAGTCAAGCTCCCTGTGAAATTCTTTGTCTTAGTTACACGCAATAATATCTAGCCAGTTAGTAGCTATTTTTTCATAACTATAAACAATAACAGATATAATCATTTTTTATCAATAAAAATCAACTATAGAATGAAAAAAAAAAATCGAGTGAACATGGGTTGACATGTATAATATTTAAGTGTAGAGTTTGGAAAGTTTCGAAAGTTAAGTCTACGTGGACGAACAACAACTCATGTATACCTATAATCTAGAAATAAATATATTGAAGTTCATTTATATAAGCTGCACAAACCTCCTGTGAAACTGTCAATAGTTTCAAAAAATGCCTATAACTTAGCATGTGCATCAAGATATTTAATAAATCACCCGTTAAGTTTAAGTATAAAAATATTAATTTACGTAAATTTAAAAGATTGACTATATGGCTACTGAATTTATTATAGTTTATAAGAATATTAAGAATACAAAGAATCATATTGTTTTGTATTATACATACAGGTTAAATTATTCATTCGTTAGTAAGTTAAAATAGGTTTATTTATTCTTTCAAAGTATGTGAATACGCTTGATAAGGTAAAATTTGGACATTCCCCTCAATCAACTGTAACTGCTAAAAAGTGTGTACCCAAATTTATATTCACAACAAATTTAATTTAATTTCATTTCAGGTTACAGCTGTAACGGCAGCGCAAACCCATTGACACAGATCACACAGCCTCCTAAATGTCTCCAAATCGAGTAAATCCAAATAAAATGAACCCTGGAATAAAATAATACTGAACTCAAAGCCCACTCTACTCGAAGCCCATAGCCACGGGAATAGCTCGGATGGTTGTGTAGTAGCACATGACCTAAAACTCGGAGGCCTACGTTACGATTCTCATTAGATCCGCTAGACTTAAATACTGCCGGCAGAGGCTGAGCCCTCATTGTATGAACATGTATGCCACGCGCCGGAGGTAGGAGTCCAGCACTTTACGCCAGAGCTGCGGTGTCCTACACCTGCATTTCACATTGTCTGCTCCAATACAGAATGTTCTGCCGCACCTGATACCGACATTTTGGCGGAGTATTAGTTGGACTGCCTTGGTTTTCATTGGGTGGCTAAGGGGTATGTTTGCAAATATATTTTCCATGAGGAAAATCAATGTGACGAAGGAATCAGTTCGTGTGACGTAGGTGTTTTCATACAAACTTTAGGGTGTCTCCCAGCTCCAGTCATTGTGTTCAAATACCTACTGCGACTAAATGTTAAATATGGGATCATAAAATGTTTAAATGCCAGTTTCTAATCGAAATACTAAGTGTTAATAAAACATTCGATTCATGAACATACGAGTATGATTTAAAATAACAAAAAAGTGCTACTTACATAGACTTTATGTCTCAGTACGACACATTGAGTGGTCACCCACGTCACATATTTTTGTCGGATTATATTTGTAACTTTTGCTTGTGACCTTGAGTGGAAGGCATCGGCACACGCCCCACCACTTCCTCAACCCACGTTCAACGTCCCTGCGCCTTCGCTGGCCGAGCGGGTTGCCCGAAAGTTGTCGCAGGAGGCGCATGTTTAAATATTATTGTAAATTTAATTTAATTTGTTTATTATTTTATAGATTGATTGCTATTTTGTGAATCTTGCATTTGGGCAGCCAAGTTTTTTTAATCGTTCATAAATAAAATAGTAAGAATAGTGTTCATTAACATTTTACACTCCCGTCACACTACACTTCGGTCGCGCCAGGTGTGACGGAGTGGTAAATTATGTGACGAGGTGGTAGGTTTCAACGTTTAAACTGCAACATTATTAGTGTTTTTTCACGGGAAAATGACGTGACTTCGTTTTTGAGTGTAACAATTGGATGTATTTTTTGTTTTAGCTATAGCTGCCCAGTGATGGCTCAAGACTAAAAAAAGCATTTAGTATTATAAAAAAGGCATGAGTTTACAATTTAGTCGATTAAAGATAGTAATTATTGTTTGTTATGGTTAAAAACAAGACCCTATTTCTAAAATAATATAGTTAAACATATCATTATTATAATTTTTAGTTCCTTAATTACTACTCTGTAATATTTTTTATAACATATTTGCTCGTTTTTTTTAGTAAGGTAAAACGCACGTTTTTACAAGATGCTCCGTCTAAAACGAACGGTAGGTACTTTTTTAAATTTTAGCAAAGAGTTTTTATGTCAGAGAAACAAAAATTTTAACAAAAAAATAACCAACTTCAAAAAAAACTATTCCAAAACAAAGCACTTAAAGTAAAGAAATAATTGCGTATTCTTCTAAAACTTATACGATAATATAATGTAGGTACAATTATTGTTATTGTTAGAGTCGGTGTCAGCCAAGGAAACACTACAATATACCTAGCAATATACCTATTTCTTACATATCACGTTTACGTATGTATGTAGGTAGTTACAAACCTACGAGTACATTGGCTGACACCGACTCCAACAATAATTGTACCTACATTCTATTATCGTATAAGTTTTATAAGAATACGCAATTATTTCTTTACTTTTTAGTGCTTTGTTTTGGAATAGTTTTTTTGAAGTTGGTTTTTTTTGTTAAAATTTTTGTTTATTTCTTGATTTTCAGTGAATAGTTCTTATTTATTTTATACATCGAAAAAGTATCGTCCAATTGCTCTTAAGAATTGAAGAGTTCCGGTACTTTGTCATGGATTCCATAATCAGAACCTAACCAAACTCTCATCAAACTACACTTGTAGTATATCCTTTCCAATAAAAAAAGAAGCATCGAAATCGGTTGGCGTGATATTGAGTTGTTCGTCCATTTGTCGCGCATATGGTAAGCCATCTAGATAAATCTAGATTTAAGACTTATATGGATTTCCCATGGATGCCACAGTGGCATAGTGGCGTGGTTATGACAGCATAACTGGACCAAATTAAAATGGAACCACACGGGCAGCATCAGCTTTCAAATAAAAAAAGAATGATCAAAATCGGTTCACCCAGTCGAAAGTTATGAGGTAACAAACATAAGAATAAAAAAAAAATCATACAGTCGAATTGAGAACCTCCTCCTTTTTTTGAAGTCGGTTGAAAAGAGGCCAACATTTTATGAATAAAATTAACTTTGGGAGAAAAAATATAATAAGTAAACATTTAATTCTTTAATTTAATTGATTCTGACAATAAATTACAACCATATACTCGTATCTGTAACAAAAACACAAAAATATTAATTTACTTTATTAGTAATACTGGCTGTTTTTGATGCCTTTGCCTTTAAAAAAGCGCTGATGCGCATAGCTAATTTGTGAACAAATAAACATTTCTATAACTAGGTACTTTTACAAGTGATTAAAGATTTATTCGTTTAGAAAGTCCGAGTTTTATTTATTTCCTCTTAAATACCTATGTTATAAAACGTCGTATGACATACGTGCGCTTTGATAATTACAGCCTCTGCTTTCTTGTATGTCGTGTATGTTGCCTTGGCTGTAATTTTCAACTTACCGCACTTATATCATAATGTACTATTACCACTCAGACACTTGTGACGACCATGTGCCTCCAAACAGCAAATTATTCAAGGCAGTCTACCGTACTAGCTTTATTTGTATTTCCAAGAAATTTTTAAATATGCTAGAATATATTATAATTTATAAGTCCGTTTATATTTCAATGTAACTGATATGCTGTAGAAAGGTTATTTTTTAATGTATCTTTACTCCATGGCACAAAAATGTGACGAAGTGTAAAGAAAGTTAAAAATTATGTTATATTTTTTTGAAGAAAAAAATTTTATGTTACTAAATTAAAGATTTTAATTAGTAGTACACATAGTACAAATTAAAACTAATATGTGATTTTGCATGCCAAAATATAACTAAAGGTTTTGGTTATAACTTTTGGTTTTTGCTGCGCTATCCCAAACAATTAGGAATTTCTAAAATATTTTTCAAGAAATCATCGCTGCTCTACATGTTGGTGCAATCTTAAGAAATTAAACTATAACTTCGGGTAACTATATGAAACAAATTAAAATAAATATATATATTTTTGAAATGTGACGTAAAAAGAAGAATGACCCACATTTGATTACAGGCGAATTAAATAAGAGTCAACATACACTGCTACAAGCTACGGAGCTTATGTTTTTACTTTGACGAGCTTTAACACGCTGAATAAACGATCGGTTGTAAACGCCCTAGTCTACTTTAATGAGGCACTTGCTCCCGTGGCCAAGTTCTATTATATTGTTATTGGATACAGCTGTTAACTGAAATTATTAGGCCAGCGCAAGCCGGCGCTCGCCTATATGGAGGCATAAGCTAGGAAAAGTTTTCTTATTGCTACTTGTATAGAAGATATTTGATTCTGCGGTTTATTCAGATTACAAAGTATAGCTGAGATGGTCTATAATTAAACGATAACAATAATAGATAGTAGGTATAACTATTCAAAAGTTTAACTGAATTTATTTCGCATTTGAAATATTAAAACCGTCTGTATTACGATCGATTTAAAATCAGGTTATCATTAGAAAAAATAAAGTCGCTGACGTGGTCTGGCGGATCACGGATGAGAAAGTTTATGTGGCACCGGTTATTTATTTATTGCATACATGAAAGTTACATTTAAGTTAGGGTATAGCGTGAAGAACTGATTGCTGTTAGACCAGGAAGGTTTTGGTATGGCAATCATGGGACGAGAACCACTGCGGGGGACGACCATCCGCGGGGTGCGGGCCGTCCTGACCTCTGATAAATGGTGCAGGATTTCAGTATATTCAGGTCTTTAAATGGCTACTCTAGAAATCTGTGGCCGTATTTGGGATGCGACGAATGATGATATTTTCATCAAACTCAAATTTTTGTGTGAATGCAGTAGGGACCTATACCTACACAAACCTTAAAACAGTTTTGTATTTAGGTCCTATTTTCCTGTTATAGTTGTTGCCTTTCCTTGCTGATTGATAGCCTGTAAGACTAGTTTACTTAGTTATATTCTACAAGGAAAACAAGTATATCAACAAATCGTCTAAGCCCAGAAAACGATTCCCTAATAATAGTTCCAAAATTTGATCGATCTCTTCCTTCGGTATCAAAAATCAATTATTTTGGACTTGTCTTGTCACTTGATTGATCGTGACGTCCGAGACTCGGGGACCCATGTCCGTCAACCCTTCCTCTCCATCAGTGAGGGCACACAATTAAATAAACGGAACAGAGACAAAAGTTCACAACTACGCTGTACTTAACGCGTACAGTGCTATGCGTGCCTGCGTGAGCCCTTTGAACTTTGAGCACTGGCTCCGCCGGTAGAAACCAGTTTTCTCTCCATATACTACAAAGCCGCCAGTGCCAACAAATACACGCTAATAAGTGTTCTGCCACAGTACAATTGTAGAAGCTTTAATTGTCTCTGTTTATTTACTCATCTGGCCAGGAGCTCTAGTTTGGAACTAACACAGTCACTTACCATTTTTTTAGATGCAGGGATATTTTCAACGCAATTACCAATAAAAGCTACAAACTCACACAACATTATTCATATTCATGGTTCGGTATTCGGAAAAGTAACCTTCCGCGTCATTTAATCAATCGACATTATTTTCATTCAATAATTTTTGCTCTCACCATACTCAAACCATATTCAAACAAAAACGATTTATTGGATAATCATCACACTTGCCTAAGGCCTCGGTGATTATCAGATCGCAAACCCGTGCATTCAGTTAATTTGTATGTATGCTCGTTGCATGCTTTATGCATTTTTTGTGACTCATTTACATAATAACTAGCATTTTTGTAATGACAAAATTTACAATTTCTCTTGGGAAGCAGTTTCGAATTCGGTTCATTCCGTTTTTTAAACATATTCGTACATATATATTTGGATGAAAATATATCAAATCGTGTTAAAACAGTTTGATCTTAATGATTTTATTCAAAAATTGCAGGATAAATGTATTTTTTCTGGATGTCACATAATTATAATAAACGTGTGTAAAGTAGGGGTACACGTAGGTATATACTAATTGGAAGGTGTAAGTAAACGATCTTAGCGAAGTTATGATGCCTGCAGCTGACTGAAAAGGTGTTAGGTAAGGCTACTGAAACTCCTTCGAAAGCATCTTTAAGTAACGACATCAAACAAATTAGCAACAATGACGGGACTTGTTTATTTAGTTAGCATTAGTTTTGAGAGCATCCAGATTCGCAAAGTCAAAGTGTTTATTGCAATCATGTGGTTACAGAGGTGGTCAACATAATAAGCCAGTACCCATAACATGAAATCTGTTAGGGCATAGCAACGTAATCCGGCAATAAAATAAAATAAAAATTACATAAAATAAATTAAATTCAAGTAAATCATGCACAACTGAGATAAATTATATTAAAGGCTTGCGCAGACGACGAATTATCCGCGGCGTACTTTTTTGTCCGTCAAAAATATCGATACAAACGGTATCGATCAACGCATACGAACGACTGAAAGTACGCTGAGCCAAAAATCCGCCGAATCACCGCTGACGCGGAGCATAGCGGATTAAAGTAAGCGGGCATCCGCGCAAAAAATAAAACGCACGAACTATGAGCAGTCACTGCACACGGCGGATTTTAGTCCGCGTTAAAAATCGATTCAAAATAAAGGGATGGACCCAGTATTCTCTTTTAAAACGTCTTCTCTTCTTATTAAACTTCATGTAAATTATAGTACAACGTAATCTCAGAATATTTAAATACTCTCGTACAGCAAATGCTCGCACACTGTGTGCGTGGAGACCGCGGTAAATCCGGGTCAGACTTTTAATGTGTTCTTTTTTCTTAGTGCGGAGAAAAGGCCTTCGACTGCGCAGGCCTTTAATCATACAAAATCAAAGAATTCCGTTAAGGTACTTTCTCAATCAAAAATTCCTTCAATAATTTTTCAAATCGCTCAGTTGTACATAGTTAATTTTTTATTCCCTCACGGATTTTATTATATACCTTAATAGCCATACAACCATGGGCCAGTATATACCCAGAGTGAATTAAATGTAATTTTAAAGTTGGGGGCTAATCTTATGGGTATTTGGTCTCAATCCTTTGGGTCTCTCTTGCTGGGAAAATAAGTGGGAGTGTTTATGTGTTAAATATAATACTGAATTAAAATTCAGTATTATATTTACAGGGGATTAGTACGGAAACATCATCAGCGAATAAGGTGCAATGAGCTTCAATTATGTTAGAAAGATCGTTTATGTAAATCAGAAACAGAATACAACCTAGCACGCTACCTTGTGGTATTGATTTAGACACATTTGATTTCTGAGATCGGAATTTGTTAATTTCCCCCGTCTCATGATCATGATGTTCGATTTCTACGTATTGCGTTCTGTTTCTGAGATAAGATGCAAACCAATCATATGCCAGTCCCCTCACTCCTATACCATACAGTTTTTTCAGTAAAATGTTGTAAAAAACTCGATCGTAAGCCTTACTCATATCAAGAAGCAGATCAATAGCATGCTTTTTCTTATCTATAATTTTTAAATATTGTGAACATAGTTGAAAACTGGCCAAAACGGATTTCGCAGAAACAAGTCAACAATGATGTTGACTTGTTTCTGTGAAATCCGTTTTGGTTATCATTGAAAAGTAAAAATTTTCACAAAACGAGTACAAACGTGTTGCTATCGCTATTTCCTAGACATTAGAAAAGGTTGATAGAAAAGCCACTGGGCGGTAGTTATTTCGGTATTTTTTATCACTTGTTTTATGAATTGGCCTCACTACAGCTATTTTGAGCAAATCTGGTACAACTCCCAAAAACATATTACAGGCAAAAAAATATTTATAAGATAGGACAAAGAAGGACCTATTTTTTAGTGGACTAACAATTAATAGACGAGTAACGAATAAATTTTCATTCATTGATTAATTAATTAACTGAACGTTTAATACTTACAATTTAAAAAATATCGCTGTCTGAATAAAATTAAAACCAGTGTGAATTTTCAAGTTTTACACATAACAAACAATCATAATCATCATCAGCTTTGTAAGTCCACTGCTGGACATAGCCCTCCCCTATCGAACGCCACCAAGCATAGCTCTCTCCATAGAGCGCTGAGCAACCCTGAGCTTATTCAAAAGGCTAGTTTCTATTAGAATTTTCTTCAAATCATACAAGTGCTTTAGTTTTTTAAATAATCAACAACTGAAACATCTATATATAAAGTTTTAATCCCAAAATATAAAACATTCAGTGTCCGACTGGGAGGTACTTTATTCAGAGCTTCGATGTCCCTCAACTACATTTTTTTATGGTATTGTATAGTAAACGACATACATCTTAATAAGTCTAAATAACTTTTCATTATGTTTTTGACAAGCTTGCTGTAATTTGTCCCACATGTTTAATGTTTATTTACATAAGTATTGAATAAAATCAAGGCTTCATTAATAAGCATGCTTTATAATAATTAAGCTTTTATAGTGCGAATAAGTTTTTTAAATTTCTTCAATTCGAAAAGAAAAAACTGTTAGTCATTTTGTTGACCGATCTGTAGAAATATGAAGTAGAAATAGTGCTCCCACGGGTCAAACTGAACAATATACCTAGGTACCTAAAAGGTAATCCTCCCATTTCGGGCTCAAAATGTAGCCAAGTAGCAGGCTTAATAAGCCTTCTGGGAATCATAACATTTGATACTTACCAACATAATAGCAAATAATTGTTATTCAGGTTGTGGTACCTATAAGATGCAAAACATTGGTACCTACTGAAAATACATCTTTGCGATTGTTCCAAAGTGCTAACATCCAATTTTGCATACCTGTCACGTTTACCGAAAGGCCAAATAAGATTTTATTCGGGTCTCGGTTCATTTATTGAAAACCCAAACGGACGAGCGACGTTTATTTCACATGACAGTTATTTGGTGAGGACTGAGGACCACTTCAATATAATTTTCCTTAATCTAAGGGTCTGAAGTCCATATAAGGTCTTCAGCAAATAGCTAAGTAAAGTGTTTAATCTAACATAGGTTTTTTTTTATGATAGTCGCCTAAGTCGGTTGGACGAGCACACTTTTAAAAGTGACAGAAACCCAAATCTTATTAAAGCTACCTGCCTATCATGAAGCAGTTTCAAATTTTGAAAATTATACTTTTTATCAGGAGATTGCTTCAAATATAAATACGATCATACGAGTATAATCTACCTATTAGTAGGTTATTGGTATTTTATTAATTAAAAGTTAGTACAAACATACCCTTATTGTGTTGTTATATCGTAATGCTGTAAATAGATGCTCCCCTTTAAGCATGTGGCTTAAACAAACAACAAGCTTAACAAACAATAAAATACAAATGAAAAAGCTTATCTAACAATTTGCTAATTTCGGATTTTGCGAATAATGAAAGTGAATACAGCGCTTTAGTCCCCAGTCTAAAAATGAGGGTTATGATTTGACCGGTTACATGTTAGTATATGTTCATCTATTCCCTAAAATCCTACAGTAAAATGATGAACTATACTAACTATACTTTAAGGATTAATAAATTGACGACCGACTTGGTGTAATGGTTAAGAAGTTGGCTACTACACCAGAGGTCGCGGGTTCGATCCCTGCACAGTGCAAACATTTGTGTGCATGAACATGTCTGTTTGTACTGGTCTGGGTGTCTCCTATGTATAATAAGTATGTATTTACAAAAAAATATATATTTAAGTATGTTTATCCGTTGTCTAGTATCCCATAACACAAGCTTTAATTAGCTTACTTTGGGGCTAGATGGCGCTGTGTGGAATAATGTCCAGGGATATTTATTTATTTATTATTTATTAATGAGAGTGAAAGAAACGCAAAAGGTGTGTCAGAACTGTAGCAAGTGGAAAGATGTGGTCTCTGCCTACCCCGTTGGGAAAAAGGCGTGATGATATGTATGGTATGTATGTACATACTAAGTATAGCACAACCATAATTATATAAATACTGCAATGTACTGGGTTTAGTGACGGCTAAACGTTTGTCTGACGGTGATGCCCATTTTGAATCAGTATTTTAGTCGGCCGAAATCAACGTGAGTATTTAATTTAAATCTAGTAGTAAGTACTTAAATAACTATCTCATTTCGGAAAATTATTTGTATTTATTGGAAATTACTTTTTAACTAATTAGAAGCAAAATCACTTTGATAACTGGAATTCAGATATTTAACCATTTACCTATAAGTATCAAGTCACTGGAACATCCTCTGTTAATGTTGAAATGTTTTTATAATTTGGATGAGTTTTTTACTTGTAAGTAATTTTTTGTATTGTCCAAATATTGTACGTCCAAAATGGGCAAACTGTTGATGCCATTATGCTTAAGTATAACAAACAATGTACACAGTTATCACAATGAATGATTATCTTATCTTATCGTAATCTACATCGATATAATACAAAAATCCGTACCGCTGAAACTACTGCATAACGAACAGTGTAAATAGTGGTTTCCTGTTCAGATTCAAGTTAAGGTGGGTTCAGGTGGCCATCTATGAAGAATCCGCTTTTAACAAAACATCTGAGTCTATAAAGATGGCTAATGTACCTAGATATTGTCCGTGAGAGTAAATTGTAGTAGATTTGCTTTTGGGGGGACTTCACTTCACACGGACAGTGTGTGGGCAGAGTAGGTACGATAGTTTGCCTGTTCAATGCAATGCTTTCAGAGCGCCTCTGCGGATGTCCCAACCGACACTGCGGGTCGTCAGGCATGTTTGCGAACTGCGCACACACCGATTGCTCAGTTCAACTGTTCTACCTAGCGAAGCAGAGCGTAGCGTCTCTGCAGGGGAGAGTGCGGTCTGGCCGCAGTACCGAGCTGGCAAGAATGCGGTCCGCTGGACTGCCGATCTCAACCAATCATCCGCATACGAAACGTTAGCGGGTATCAAGTTCTAACCTGATTTATTAATTTGTTTTAACCGAACGAAACGTTTTAAATTAATCTCACTGTGATCTATATTATGTTAAAGTTACTAAGAAACCAACAGTGCATTCTATTACAACAAAGTACTATTACTTTACTATCTGCGGTAGCACACAAAGTTACCTATATTATTTTTAAAGAGTGATTCATTTTGAGTTTCTTATTTTGAAGAGACTGTAAAATAAAAAGTAGTCTGTAATGACTGACACCTTCAAACTTTTAAAAATCTTAAAAATTACGATACAACTCAAAAAATAAATGAGACCATGGCCAGAGGAAAAGCAAACTTTAATTGGATGTGACCGCAGCAGAGAGTGGACAAAAATTCACGTCAAGGTAATGTCAACTGGCCGCCAAAATCATGTGTTTAACGCCATAAGACCTTTTAATGTGAGGTTTCCTAAAAGTCATGTATAAGTTAGAATACCCGAGAATTAATATACACCGAGCTTTAAGAACATGGGGCACACTGAAAGTTTTGCACTTCTAGCTAATCGGAACTATTTGAATTTCGAATGTTATATTTTTTTAAACGTTGCAACCTTCTTAGTAATAAAAAAAACAATTGGCGGGAAATCATTTGTCAATTATTTTATATCACACATCAAAGTTCTACGTACGCAACGAAAATGGAATTAAGTCAAAAAGATTTTAGAGCGATGATTTTTTATGATTTTAAAAGTTCTCTCTCTCCGCAAGACTGTGCCGCTCGTCTTCAAAATGCAAAAGCATTTTGAAGACGCTTCTCACCCATTGAGCACCGTGAGGCGATGGTTTGCTGAATTTGAAAGAGGTCGAGTTTCTTTACATGACGAATTTCGTGAAGGGCGGCCTTCAACTGCCGTCAACGAAAATAAAGTGGCTACTGTTAAACGGCTAATTGAAGAAAACCCGCGGATTACCTATGAGACAATTCGAATTTGGCTCATACTTATCCCCAATAGGGATTGGTATGAGCCAAATTCAGGAAATTTTACACGAAGAATTGAAAGTTCGGAAACTTTGTTGTCGTTGGATCCCTCATGAACTGACAGCGGAGCAGAAGCGGGCTCGCGTGGAATGGTGCTCACAGATGCTACTGAAGTACGACCACGGACATTCTAATGCTGTTTATGACATTGTCACAGGAGACGAAACGTGGATTTATTGTTTTGAACCCGAAAAAAAACAGCAATCTTGTGAATAGGTGTTTGAAAATGAGAACAGGCCAACAAAAGTGAGGCAGGCGAGAAACGTTGGTAAAAAATGATCACGTTTTTTTTCTCAGCTACGGGTCCCATCTGTACAATTCCACTTGAAGATCAAAAGAGTGTTATTCTACCATTTGTTTACCCAGGGTGTTAGAAAAAGTTCGCGAAAGACGACCCAAAAGCCGCGTTCTCTTACATCATGACAACGCTTCTTCACACACGGCCAACAAAACAAAGTCATTTTTAGATTCCGAAAAAGTACAACTCGTCACCCATCCTGCGCATAGCCCTGACCTAGCATCCTGTGATTTCTGTATTTTCCCAAAAGGTTTCACTTTTACCAACTCCGAAGAGGCAGTGATAGCGTTCAATCAGCACGTAGAAAACATGCCTTTAGATCTGTGGTCCTCCTGTTTTAAAAATGGTTCGATCGCATGAAAAAATGTTTAAAATGTAAAGGAGAGTATTTAGAAAAGCAATAAACATAATATTTTGGTTATAGCATGTTGTCTTTTTAAGTTGCGAAAAACTTACAGTGTGACCTACATATAGTCGAGATGACTCCCGAAAGTTGCAAAAATTACCTTGAACGTATCAACTCCTGCAGAATGTCCATAGGCGGAAATTTGATTATCATTGCATTTTTCATATTGAACGATGAACACTCAATATTACATCAGTGAAGAAAAAACAAAAAAATAAGATTACGCGTTGTTGGGTTTTTTAAAGCTCCACTTGGATCACCCTTCACTGAAATGAAACATGGATTTACCTAAATAAGGTACTAGGTGTATTTTTCTCATAACATTGCGATTATTTAAATATACATACCAACACCCCATTCTAAATTTCGTAATTTATACACTTCACTCATGACTCCCTTGTTTTTCCTGCAATATATGCAGACGAGAAGTCGACATAAACTCCTGGTTTCACAACAGCAACAATACATATTGTCTGAAAAATGAATGAGTTATTATAGCACCAAATATAAATGCATAAACGAGTAAATAAAAATACGACGTACTCGTACCTAAACCATTCATTATAGATTAGGCACACTGCCAACTGTGGTTTTCCTGCAGAGGATACATTAATCTAACTGTGTTTAAATTTGAAATAATCGTTGATCTAGTGCTGCGGACCGCCACACTAATCAGGCGTTGATGAAACGAACCCACTTAAATCACGCAGGTCTAGGTTTATGGTAGTTCCAACAGCGAACCCTTTTAATAGACTAAAATAGTAAATAGCGACTTAAAGTGGCTATTAGGTGAATTCAAAAACAGTCTGTAGAAAATCACCTCCAATTGAAATACTTACCTGTTTAATTAACGCTGGAAGCGGGAGATAGGGTTAAAAGGGTTCGCAGCGAGCGTAGCGCGGTGCCGGAATGACTCTAATAAATTACCGTGTGAATAACTCGCCTTACCGAACTCAACTAGGTAGTTTAAACCAGCATTTTTGCATTTACAGTTTCACATTACTTATTTGTTTCGCAAACTTTATTCAGAACGTTTACTATTTCAACGCTTGCATCCCCGAAACATTCTGAATAAACTGCTACAAAAAGACTGTGATTTTGTGTTTCACAGTACTTGAAGTAAGAATGTTTCAGCTAAAAACTTGATGCTTATAGTGAAATTTTTTATTGATTATACTCCTTCGTAATTGACTTTGATTCGATCCTGACTTAGATTGCCTAAGATTATTTTGACTAAAGTCAAAAGCTATTAAAAGTTTAGTAATCCTTAGGATTACTGGACTTGTATATCTTAGTATCCATTTAATATTTTCAGATATTGATCTAGAAATTGGCGCACTGTTCTATCTGGTACCTATTGTGGTAGTACCAGTCAGTACCCCTGCCATGTGTTCAGACCGATGACAGTCACTAGCGTCGTGTTGACGTTCTTGTATGGGATATCAGTACAGCGCCTCTAATGAATTAAAAAGGAATTAATCGATGTAGTCGACTATCATAGTTTACTTGACGCAAACTCATGGTAGACGTAATAATAGAAGTGTGCGCCGATGATTTCAAGCATGCCCCCGACTGCCGCAAGGTTCATTGGCGTAAAATTGGCGCCAAAATGTTTATCCACGCGTGCTGCAAGCTTCATTATTTTAACGTTAAATAATTCGTCATTAACTTTACAACAAGCTGAACGAAGCTTTGGATAGCGACGGCTTCCTTCCGCTTTTTACCGTCGCACTGCTCATACTTTATTTTTTCAATATTACTTAGCCAGTGGTAATATTTTTAACTGTGTGAACCTAGTTTAAAAAATGTAACACTCCCTTTACTATTTTCTTCAGAAAACTTTTGTTCCCAAGTTTTTCATACTAAAGTTCAACCCCTAATTTCATCCTTCCAATAACCGCGCAAACGGTACCTACTTACTATCGGACAAAACAAAAAGCTGTTATAAATAAAATATTACCTGTGGTAATATTATTCCAATGATGAATAGGTAGGTACTTATCAATATTTAAGTCCAATTACCCTTTCAATATCGGCATAATAAGCCAAGGTCCGTGACTGCCTCTTTTATTTTGTTTTTCTTTATTATGGCAACAAAGAGTCTTCAATAATACACTTGTTCAACTAACGTTACACAGAACATTCGTATTTAATGACCACAATCATAGATAGCAAAATAGGTAGGTAGGTAATAGCTGAAGAATAGGATGCGTGATCGAAGAAATGAAGGAAGGAATGAATCCTAGGTACGTTGCTTTGAAGTTTCGTGTTGAGAAAGTCTGACTTTGGTGTTGATGCCTAGCACATTCACCACATTAAGAAACAAAGTCGCTTACCGCGCCGCGTCAGTAGGTACGCTAAAATATTTCGAACTGAGCCACGGATTTTGATGAGGATTTCGCCAATAATTGAGATTCAAAAGGAAGATTAATATATTATGTATGTGTAACACATTAATATTATAGTACATAAAGAAAGCCTGACGTAGTATTATTATCCGCGCTCATGCAAAGGTGAGTAGTGGGTAAATAGGTAGTTAGTAATAAATGAAAAAATTACTCAGGCATAAGTAAGAAGCGTTTTCTTATTTAGATGAACAGGGTGCGGAAAAATAGTGAGAAGCCTCTCAACCCTAATATTTAAAGTAACGTGCTAAGGGCTCCTATGTGGGGTAGAACTTTGACTTAGCTCTCATTATAGGTACCTTACAGTTAACCGGCATTCCCGCCTCTAGACATTAGGTAAACTGCTAATTGTGTTAGTACGTTTTGTTACGCTATAATAAAATGGTAAAAATATGAACTTGAAAAGGTTCTTTGTGAGTTTATTTTAATTAAGATATACTTAGATATACAAAACAGTTACTTACTGTAAAGAGATACTGATATTGAGTAATTCCTAGGCATTCCTAGCTGCTTGCTGGCTTTCACTTACAAATTCAAATTCATTTATTCGTCATCACACTTAGTACAAGATGGTATGGTGAAAAATAATAAGAAAACTCCATGATGCGCCTTCAAAGGCATACGAAAACATAACAGATTAATAAACATACAAATAAAAATAGCAATAAAATTATTTAAATGAACACATGTCAATGAATCAGGAATAATATTATAAACATAGCTGGATATTAAATAGCATTAGATAACCTAGCTAGCAGATCGGAATCTCAATCAAAGAAAAATTTTATTTGAGAGGTACCTACACACTTACTTCGTAATAACATTTTTCGACTAGTAAATGATGTACTTTCTTTTTAAATACGTTTGTATCTTTAATGCTACGAATTGGCTCAGGAATATTATTGTAAATTCTAGGAGCATAACAAAAGATAGTTCCATTTAATGCCGATGAATTACATGCTCAAAACTCAAACTCAAATAACTTTCTTCAAATAGACTGAACCAGTACTTTCAAATCGTCAAATTTACAGCAAAATATACTAAATACCTAATAGACATAAATACCATAATAATATGGTTATGTAAATAAACAGTAGATATACAGACATAATGCGACTCTACCACCGCGTCGGAGTTGTTTCTTGCTGAGAAGACCCGGCGAGAAACTCAGCAGTTACTCTTTTAAACTTGTTTTGGGTTTACAACAGGCGTTAGTAAAGTACAAGCAGTGTGTCATTTTGATACAAATAAACCTAAAAGAATATAAAACAAAGAGAGAAAAAAAAACAACCATAAAATAATATATAAAACAAATGTTCATTGAAAAAATTCAAAAAGAAAAATTGTTAGTCAGTACATACTAGGTACCTATTAACTATTACAATAAAAAATCTGTTACAAAAGAGCTATTTAATCCCCCATCGATAATATAATATACTATAGTATAATAGCCCTTTTTCAATAAAGCTGTTTTAATGTGATTTTTGTATCTATGTAAAGGTAACTCACAAATGGTTTTAGAATTTTGTTGTAATAATACCTTGCCCCATAAAGGATCCTAAAACTTTTTGTAACCTAAAGAGTGGAAGTGCAATTTTATCCTTATTTCTAGTATTTTTGCAATGTATGTATGTCACTGTGTTTAGTATAGAGACCAATATTTTTCTCACCAAAACAATGCAATTGTAAATATATTGTGAAGCTAAAGTGAGTAATACCAATTTCCTTAAAAATCTCCCTAAGTGAAGCCCATGCACGAAGCTTATAGATGGATCTGATCGCTCGCTTCTGGAGGATAAAGATGGTTTGTATATCCGCCGCTTGACCCCAAAGTACAATGCCGTAAGACATTACACTGTGGAAATAACTAAAATAAACTGAACGAGCAGTATCAACGTCTGTTAATAACCTAATTTTTCTTACTGCAAATGCAGCCGAACTAAGTCTGCCTGAAAGAGCTGTTATATGAGGGTTCCATTGCAGTTTTGAATCTAATGTGATTCCAAGAAAAACTGTTGTATCTACAAGCTTCATAGTATTACCATCAATTTTTAGACTAACATGTCTGTTATCTTTAACATTAGGCAACTTAAAATTAATACATTTAGTCTTTTTTGCATTAAGCTGTAGATTATTTACTGGGAACCATTGTAAAACCTTTGAAAGTGCGTCATTTACATCATCAAAAAGGTTTTTATTTTTGTCAGTTTTAAAAACTAACAATACATGTCTGCAAACAATACATCACGAATATATTTTAAGTAAAAAGGCAAATCATTTATATATGTCAGAAATAGTAATGGACCTAGAATAAATCCTTGAGGGACCCCCATTTTAACTTGTGATCCTGTAGACAGTACACTGTTAACATCAACTTTTTGAGTTCTTAAACTAAGGTACGAAATTACCAAATCTAAAGCATTATCCCTTACCCCGTAAAACTCAAGCTTGCGTATAAGTGTATCGTGATCAACGCCATTAAAGGTCTTGGACAAGTCACAGAAGACGCCAAGAGCGTTCTGTGAATCCTCCCAAGCCCTAAGAAGTGCAATGCCAGCATCAGTAATTTATTGAAAGGCCTCTACTGAATCCATATTGTTCACTGTGTAAGAGATTGTTCTCATAAAAATGGCTTAATAGTTGTTCTTGAATGATTTTTTCAAAGATCTTACTTAGAGCTGGTAGGATTGAAACAGGCCTAAAGTTACCTGGGTCTTGTTTGTTGCCTAATTTAAAAAGTGGTACAACCCTATTGTGTTTCCTTAAGTTTGGAAAAACACCTTCATCAACACCATCATTGAATATTAGGGCTAAATAGGGGGCAATCACGTCAGTGGCTAACAATTTTAACTGATATACCCCAAACATCAGTGGTATCTTTTAAATTAATTAATCTAAATGCTTTTAATATATCTAGTGACTCAACATGTTTCAATTTAAAGAATACACTGCAACAAGATACATTATCTTTCAACAACTTCTGCTTCAGTTGGTGAGGAATTTAATGAAGCTGTAGTGATTATAGGTATATTATTGAAATAATTATCAAATGCTTCAGCAACAGATGCTTCTGATTGTAAGATGTTATTGTTAATATTAAGAGTGTATGAGGTATCGCGCTGTTTAGCTTTACCTGTTTCGTGATTGACGTCCCAAGTGGTTTTTATTTTGTTAGTGGACTTTGATATTTTATCACGAATGTGCAATGCCTTAGCTGTAGTGCAGGATTTTCTGAAGATTTTGGAGTAGTTCTTGACATACTCAACAAAAAGTGGATCGAAATTGAATTTTTTAATGCCGTACAACTCATACATCTTACGTCTGCTTCTGAAAATTCCAGGCGTGGCCCATTCACAAAACTTAGATTGAACTCTGCAAGTGACGTGTTTGGTGGTAAAACAAGCATCAAATTATTATATTCATTTCTAACACAATCAAACAGTCTTTTGTAGACTGCATCAGGGTCACCCTGCTCGTAAGGAATGGAAGATACTTTATGCTTTAAATTAGTTTTAAAACTATGCGACCATACAAAGCTTACTTTTATGTCGTTCACGTGAACTAAACTTAAACAAGTGGAGGTTCATTCTAACAAAAACAGCACATTCATAGATATACTCACACACATGGTAATGTAAGTATTCCCAGGTTTTTAAAAAAGTGGTACGCACGAGTCCGTTTGTTGTAATCGTTACAGTGATCTCAGGCATCGCTTTTGTGTTCCAAAACATTTTTATTATTGGTAGAATTGCTCCAAAATATCATGCCACACCGGAGTGTCGATGCAACATACCCATGATGTTACAATTACAAATGCAGTCTATAGTCATTTCGTGCATGGAAGTACGAATACGGGCAGGCTATACTGATATTAGCGAGTTAATTCAGTGTGTTACTTGTTCTTCTCATTAGATAAATTATTCCGCCTAAACAATAATCTAAGCTAAGGGATCGAAGAGAAAAAATAATAACAACCATCTCCTTCAAAAAAATTATTTAATTGTAGATACTTACTTACAATATTTATTTACAAATTCATCAGATTATAATAAAGGCACGTACTTGCCTAAATTCATTAATTGAGACCATGATGAATTTAGGTAAGTATACAATAGAAGTCGTTATGAATTAACGTATGGTTGCTATAATCGCTATAATATGGCAATGGAGAGATTTTTAAATAGCTTAAATCTTATAAAAAGCTTAACTAATAATTAAAATGTTTGGAGAACGAATAAAAATATAATTGAAGTTTAAGTACAAAATAATAATTATAATACAATATTTACGGTCTTTAATAATGTATTGGCATAGCTCATCATATTTTATAAAAAAATCGAACGGAACATTGTCAATGGAAACACAATAATGCTGGAACTAATAATTGTTGAAATATTTCAGAGAGCTAAATAAATGCCTTATTATGTTACATGACGCGGCAGTATTCTGTTACATACGCCCTGAGCCCCAGCAAGCGAGCCGGTAGAAACTACATAAATTATGTACATTAAAATGCATAAAATTGATTTAAAGCTTAAAATAAAAAAAGGTTAAAAATATCGACCTACAAAAGTAGTCATAATCGCGAATATCCGTCAAAAAACACATACATACATCAAAATAGATGACGCGTGTGTTTGTGCTTGCTACATGTCAAAAAGGAGTGCACTGCTCTTCTTTCGACGCCACGTAATGTAATCCAAGCTCTACTATTAAAGAAACGTATGTTAAAATCAAGTAGATTTACATTTATCATTCCACTGCCTGAGATCTAACTAAAATCGGTTAAAAAATGTAGAATTTGTGTCACTGAAGCGCTATCGTGACGTCACAGTGGGCATCAAAAGTGGCACGTTTGGTTTTCATTTCCACCGACGGACTTGCGTTATTTATCTTGACTTATGTCTTTGTTAAAAATATTTATTAGATACTAATTATTTACAAAAAAATTATAGATACAGATTTATAATTGAGATTTCATTTTTATAATCATTTAAAAATAAACCCATAAAATATAATAAGGCATGATCTTCTGAAAATAATAATAATTTTGCCAGTGTTTAGCAAGTAATTATTTTCCGTTTATTAATCAGCATCTGATTGACCTAAATAACATGCAAATACGAGTAACGCGGTATACGTTACCTAAATGATTATGTAGCTACATTAACGTGAACGTTATCTACGGACAGGTAGCAACGATCACTACAGGTTACGCTCATTTTGCAACATGGCATGGCATGTTAAAAAACATTATTACAAAGGAATTTAAGCCTGTATCCTTTGATTATGTATAAAATGAGGATACGCATTACTGTACTAATTGCATTAATAATATGAATACGAAAATAATACTTAACAGTTTGTTCAGTTTTCGAGCATATTGCATTTAGCCCTCTTCGCACTTTTTTTGTCAACATTTAATCGGTTAAACATTCCGATTGGATTTAATTTATATTTTCTAACAACACTGGCAAAAACATAAAATATTGATGACAGTATTATGTCAGTCTTCCATCTTGCTAGGTTTAGATCATTCAAATCATATGGACTAAGAAAAAGTAAAAAATCTATACACTTGTTTTTAACATAATCTAATTAATTATATCAGATCAGTCAAATTAGGCCAGAAAATGGCAATATATCTATATCTGAATCTCAACAACACGTGTGCAAAGCAACATAACATGTGAATGTAACATTATGTGCATCTGAAAGTTTGTACAGTTAACCACAGCTAGAGGGTACTGCTCCCGGCATGAGCAGGGCTCTAGCCAAAAAAACACGCCACATTCGTTTCGTAATGTCAAATTGAAAAATGTACAAGATGATCGTCTAATTATGTCGAAATGACATTTGATGTCAGTTCCATACATTTTTGGAGTTGACATGTCGAAACGAAAGTAGTGTTGTTCTTGGCTAGGGCCCCGGGGGTGCTACCGCGGTGCAAAATTAACGAAGTTTTGTGAATTATAGGAAAGCTAAAAAGCACACAACAAGTAGTGTGATTTGTTTTTATAGAATGAAATATGATGATTGGAATACCAAATAATCAACATTCATTTAAAACTGTATAAGGTTAACGCCTACAGATTCACGCTACTACGTTTCGAGACAACCGCGAGTAGGCCCCGGAAGAAGGAGCTTTTATTGCTTATGGCTATGGACTCGCATATTACGCGCAGACGGCATGGAATCCACTGCGTAATTAGCGCTTTAATTGTGGTTGAATGTACATGTTCGAGTATATTAACCAGTTGGAAGGTAAGCTCCGAGCTTAAGCTTTCATCTTCGTCAATAATAATCACCTCTTGTCCCGTATTTTTTTTCAAAAAGGCTTCATCGTTGCAGACAAACGAATAACAATGACATTCGGCTGCGGCGTTCTCGTAACGCCCAGTAACATCAATCGCATCCAAATATTACCCTAAATAACTGCCTTATTACGAACTATTTACATGTAGCCAACTAAGACGTTAGCAATAAAAAATAAAAATAATATTAACTTCTAATTTATCCATTTGCATATCAATGACGATTGGTACGCTTTCACACACCAGGATAGCATTTTTTGATTCGTTGGTAAACTTAACATTTCGGTTATTGTAGTAAAGATTTCCATACCTAACGTTATATAATTGCAAGTGAAAAATAATTCTAATTAGTCAGAATAAGGAGTCCTATTATTAAAAAAAATAGGACTCGTTATTCGAATACCACGTGGTGTTGATTAGCAAGAACGGGACTTACGCCCACAGGTATTTCTACGTGAATCATGGCAACAGCTTCGAACAATAGGGATGTTTAAATGAAAATAATCACTGTTCGTCGTCACGTTCACTAGTGGTTTCACTGTTTATAAAAGGTTAGTCCGTCCGACAAGTTTTTAAATTTTTAACTATAGAAAACATAGTAGTTAGGGTGTAGGGAGGTAGGAAATAAAATTTAGTAATTTTCATTTTTTAGTCAAAAACATGTTAAAACTAAAAATTATAGGACGAAATAGGATAAAATCGAGAAGTTTTGTATAAACGATGAAATAGAGTTTGTCTTCAATATCTTTTTAATTATTAATAACATTAGGCCCTTAAATTTTGAATGTGCTTTAAAGTACAGAGGAGATGTTTAAAAATAACGCAATCTGTTCAAAAAGAAACGTTTAAAAAAGGATTTATTACTTAATGTAAATATAACAGAAAAAAAAACAAATTCCATCCCATCATTAACTTCCAATAGTACTTGTTTTAACACGTTTATCTGTGAATTGGTTGATGAAAATCAGTAATGAACGCAACGTGTTGTGAGTGTTCACATTGTTTGTTATACATTCACGTGTGAAGGTTTTGTTAATAGGTACTACATACAATTGTTCTTTGTTAAAGGACCATCACTTATACGTTTTACATATTTTTAAGAGTAAACGTCCATAAACATCTTTTGAAAACATTAACGCACGCCGATTAAAATAAAAATATGTAAACGAAAACTAATTTCGTAAGAAGCGATGGCCGCTGCCAGTGCTGCCACACACATCGCCATGAATAATAATTTTCCTGCCTATATTCACAAACTAACCGAAATCTACATCCGCTATTTACACCCTGTCTCGATCCAGTGTTGCTAGCAAAATACGGACGAAAATGATTAATTATCTTCCTTGTAATATATTTTCTGTTTTGTTTTTGGAAATTGAACTCATGTGAGCTGAGATCCATGTTAGGTATTCGTATTTTGACATTTCTATACATCTATAAGTATTAATGGGAGATTTGAGATCTATTGGTTAACACTTCTTTGTGCTGTTAATTATAGCAAGTCCTTGGAATTTCAGGCAAAACAACATGTTAGATTTTTCTGTTCCGAAATCGAAAACCAACAGGTGTTTAAAATATTGAATTCAAACTGAAATAAAGACTAGCGATTAAGTAATATTGTCCTTAAGTAAAATTACCTATATTTATGCATGAGCATTAATTGAGTCATTGTAGTACTTATAAATTTATCGAGTAACTTGAAAACGAGTTCTTAAAATCTATTTTGAATCATTATCATTCATATCAATCAATTTCACAACAAGTTTTTTTTATCTAATTCACAAAATGTTTGTACAGCGCAGGATTTTATAAAAATTTACTGTGCACAATTTTCATACTCGTTTTGGGCAGTGGTGGGTTAACTCTGGTAACTCAGGGTTACCAGATAGCCAAAATTTCGTTTATTATTTCGTGCTTTCATAAAGCACGGTATATTAATAAAATTACAATGAAATTTCCGGCTGAATAAGTACAGAGTTGTCGGATGTGTAACATAGAATAGATAGATACAGCAGGCATACAGAGCTGATACGTCGAAATTCACTGCCCTCAAATTCATTTTTGGGCCTATGACAAGGAGCTGTCAAAATATCAAGCAGCTTATTGGCAGTGTCGAAGTTTCTCAGAGAATTGTTAGCCTAACACGTTGCTAAATTACAACCTCACTCGAATACTGTTCTGCATCGGCGACAATTCGCCGCACGCACACGTCTATTGTGAGCGGTCTAAGGCTGTATTAAGTGGTCTTTCCAAACGATCGATAGATTTACTATTGATAATTTCCATCAAAAACAGCCATGATAGATCGATGCCATAGCTAGGAAAGTTGCAAAACATTTTGATATTGATCGGGAACTGACTGATAGCATTGCTGCTCATGAACTATAACTATACCTAAAGTATCGATATCGCTCGATTGTTTATAGTTAATGAGCCGAAATACTATTCATACCAACGGTTGTCCATAAATTTTCTAGCCATCAATGTTACTACCGATTATCGTGGTATCGGTTTTTCGGTAGAATATCCGGCCACAGTTCCCGTCATCTAAAAAAAAGGCTGGCCAGGGAAGGAATATGCAGTGAGGGAATTTTGAACCATCCCCTTCATTGTCTCCAAGTGTTCTTTTCAATCTTTTCGATCTGTACAAAGCCTTTGATCTATCTATTCCTTCACATCCGTTGGGGGTCTCAGACGATGATCTCTCGTATGACGCGGCGCGAGCGCGTGTTGGGCGTGGAGTAGCCGGACTCGAGGGACTCGTCGTAGCTGAGCGAGAGGTGCGCGGGCTTGTCCTCCGCGTCGGCGGCGCCCTCGTACGCGTCCGGCAGCCCGCTCACCTCGTGGTACGGGGATTCTGGCGATGGAAGGACCTCGTTAGTACATCCCTACGTCTGCGTTTGCGGATACACATACACCTTGGTGTCTTGAAAAGAGTGAATATACATATTCTAGGTAAACGCCTCGTCATTGCTTACCACCAAACCCTTTTTAGGAAAAGACATATAACAGATATTTCTTCGTTGCATAACTAGAATGCTACACCAGTTAGACCACAAAAAAAAATTAAGCCAATATATAAAAAATAACTATGCTACATTATTCCATGAGCATCTTCATTCTCGTATTTTTAAAACAAATGATTTTATTGCGAATGAAATTAGTTATATTTTGTTTCACTTAAATGATAGCGTTAATGATCCGTACTGCTCAAAATCGAATCTGAAACATTACACGAAAATGCTCCAGGTGAGGGACCACCTTATAGAGAATCCTAGGTAACCATGATTATATAATCATGGCTATCGTTTTCCCCCAGCTGCGATAAAGAGTAAAGCCAAAAAATATTTTAAAAACGAGTGAATTATAATGGTATGCATTTAGTGCAATAAAATTCGTCGCTGAAAGTCAGCACTTGCACTATTTAAGGCGTTTAAAAAAATACGCCACGACATATTGAAATGAATTGGAGTAAGCTTGGTGCATCTGTAAAGTCAGACGCAAATTAATTGAAGAGATGCTGAGTTTTAAGTCATTCACTCACCCATATGCTGGTCCATCCGCTTCTTCGGCTTGTGCACGGAGGCGTAGGGGTCGGAGCAGTAGTCCTGCCGCGAGGGGGCCTGCCCGGCGCGCAGGTAGTCTGCCTGCTGAGCGTGCGGCAGCCGCGCGTACGGCGCGTAGTCGTCCGCCGGCCCGTAGCCGCCGTGCGCTACGGCGTCCGCCGGCCCGTAGCCGCCGTGCGCTACGGCGTCTGCCGGCCCGTACCCGCCGTGCGCTACGGTGTCCGCCGGCCCGTAGCCGCCGTGCGCTACGGCGTCCGCCGGCCCGTAACCACCGTGTGCTACGGGGTCGTACTCGTAGTTACTTTGCCGTTCTAGTAACGCAGGCGCCGCTCCACCCGCCGCCGCCATCTTCATCTGCCACATCGAGTCCTGCGAGTTCACGCTGCCTCCGTTGTTGCTGTTCGTGTAACTGTTCTCCATATACGTCCCTAAGAAAAAAAACCGAATTTTACTAAGTACAACTTATTTGATTCCCACAAAACAAAGCCAAAGGTTTTTGTAAGATGCGAGGTAATGGAAGCCGATGGATCCTTACAGATGCTGACCATGCAGGTGGGAGTAACGCATCCGTAAAACATTTACCTTCTATGTAGACTGTGGTTAGTCCTTGGTGATTGCAAAAGAGAAAATTCATGTATTTAAATCAGAATATTCTAAATTTCGCAAGAATAACTTCAAAAATTTAACAGAAATTTAGCGTTTTGTGCTCAAAGCGACTGTGTTAAGATAAAAGTGAATATAAACTTTGTGAAAGAAAAAACGCCTACTAAGAAAATATTTATAGGAATCATGCCGAAGATAGTTTAATTACACACTAACATAGATAAATAAAAGGTACTTACAATCTGAAGTAGGAATATTTTGGCCAGGATGGACCTGAGCGTGCGATGGCCGGTACGCATATCCGCCTTGCGTCGAATAGACGGCATTCTTAGAATCGTCTATAGACAACGGTAAGTCCATAGAATGTTCTAACGCTTTATTTTCCATGCCCACGCATGGATACGAATAAGGTGGAGGCCCCTGGTTCTGGGACTTCATAGACTCCATAGCAGACTTCATAGAGTCTAGTTCATGGTCTTTCGTCCGCACTTTCTTCATCTCGTTCCGTTTGGAGCGGCAGTATAGGAACAACAGCCACACGACTACTACTAAAACCACGAACACGATCATTGTCGTCATGAGCGTGACCAACATGTCGGGTTCTTTCTTCACATATGCCGGACCGACTGTAACAAGAGTTCAGATTAATATATAACTTTTTTTAAGTCAATACTAGCATGTTAGCTTTTTCTTCACATTCTTTATGTTCTCTTATTTTTAAAAGTTACTTAACGCAATTCTTAGTAGATACAAATTGCATTTAAGTTGCACGTTTATAGGCTGCGGTACCTGCTCACCATCAGGCGGTCCGCATGCTGATTTGTGACCCACTTTGTATAAAAAAACAAGGACACATTCACTTTGACATTATATTTTACTGTCATGATGACCGCAGCCATTAGTGGTTTTATTTTGAGAGCTATTCGTGATAATTAAAGCACTTAAAACCGTATTTACATTCCGTTTGTACTGTGCTGTAGCTTCAACGTATTTAATACTGACAAAATATTGTGTCCCTCTATGATTTGACTTTTATATTTTCTATCCCATTTGTTCTTTTTTGAATGAGGTTTTGGTCACATAATTAGTGCTTCGTTCACAAGGCAATTACAAAATCATTGTGACTCAGCATAGGACAACTTTATATATGTTTACTTTTTGCTGCCTGCATCATACTTTTGCTGATTCGCAAATGTTTTAAAACTTCAGAAATGCCTGGCTTGTTTTTAATGAATAATAACTTAGGCAATAAGATCCTGATCGAAGTGTGACCACAGTAACGGTCGGTTTTTCTGTGGACCCATCAGCCATTAGGTGAAACAGCGGGAAAGAACCGATTATCATGCATAATTCGAACATTTCGTGAAACCGGCTGCTAAAATTACGCTATGGATGTACCAGTATGCGAGTAAACGCAATACTCATTCACAAATTTAATCATTCAAATTGCCTGTACAATACCTATGGTACCATTATAAGTTGGCTGCGTCAGCTTATAAATAACTAGCTTTCCGCCCGCGTGAACTTCATTTTTAAGTCATAGGGGATTTTTTCCGACTTACGGTACTTGTTATTCACAAAATCCCGCCTTAGTTAGTACCTACGTCCTAAAGAGAACCCCTATGCAAATTTTAGACTCCTAGCACGTGAAGTTTCTGATATTTCGTGATAAATGACCTATTTCTTGAATAATTTTGCGTGCGTATTTTTTAATTTCGCAATATATCAGCATCTATTAATCCGATTAATGTGTTGTTAAGGACAAAATTTATCCCCGTAAAATTCTCTTAATGATGAAATAACTTTGAGTTATATAAGGAGTGATAAGCTTGTGTAGTAATAATTCTCAAAATCTACCTTTTATTTTTATATGATTTTTTAACACATAACATACCTTATAGCTACTTATTTATAAAAAATAGTGGTATTGTGACGCGGACTTTTTTATAGATCTACTAAAAACCTATATTTTTGTAGTACATTCTATGCACGTAAAAGATTTTCGATAGCGCTTCTTTCCCGGTTTACTCGATGAGTGGTAATTGATCTGGCTGTAAACTAATTATTTCAAAACAAATATATGTCTATAGCAATCAGAGCAAATGTAGCTTTTTAACAATGAAATAATTTTTGAAATCGGTTCTATAGTTTCGAAGATTACCTGTCGCAAACATACAAACTCACAAACGCATATCTCTTTATATTATTAGTATACATTAGTAGGTATAGATAGTGACACACTGGGGCTAGAGGGGAAATGCTGAAATTCAGGATATCAGTACTAAGTTCAGCAGCAGATGCTATAAACTATAACCAATTAGTAATTAGCCTAAATGATGTTATATGTAGTCATTCTTTTGAATATGTACGAGGCAGGTATCCTCTCAAAATGGACCTTATCTAAATTCCGAAAACCGTTTTCAAAAAATGTTGCTTAAATAAATAATTTGATACGATGAATATAGTATAATATATAATAATTAAATAGCGAACAGCTTCTAATTTTGTTTCATTAAGTAGTACCGCTTTCTAGTTGAGGCCAGGTTGCGCACAGCAGTGAAACGTATAGGCTTTTTCGTTTGTAGTTATTTATTGACTATTATGCGTGCCAACAGACTCACCACTGCATGCACAAGAACGCGCGAAGTGGGCCAAGAAAATAGGAAAGGCAGACCCTGGGACCCCACACACCGGTGTGAGTTCACAACCGGGATATACCGCACGGATGATGATGATGATGATGATGATTGATTATATAGATTTTCGTCAGCGGCTTCGCCGTCCCTCAAAATATAGCCTTAATTAAAAAAATGTAGCCTATGTGACTCCCTGATAATGTAGCTTTATATTGGTGAAAGAATTAAAAATCGGTCCAGTAGTTTCGGAGCCTATTCAGTAGAAACACGTCTTTCCTCTTTATAATATTGGGATAGGTAAGCACTTACTTTCAGCTTCGATGGGCTCGCTGCAGATCTCCTGGTTGACCTGCAGGCACAGCTTGATGCGGATCCTGGGGTTGAGCTCGTCCAGCGGCGGGTCGTTCATCTGCCGCCCGTTCTTGCGTCCCGGCTTGCTCGGGATTTCGAGAACATTCTCTTGCAGAATAGATGTTGAGCCGGATAGACGTAGCGGCATTGTGTCCACCACCTAACGAAAACACGGTTTTGTTATTATCAATGATAACTACCTACGAGTACTTGCTTTGTGCTAGGTATTTCCCTTTTATTATTAGTAGTGTTGGTCTAAATTGAAAATAATGTTATTGATTGGTCTTCGACTTTACATAACAAAAAACTATTATAACAGATCATACAACAGCTTTTCCAGAGGGATAATATCCGTTAACCTAATGTTAGCGAACTAGTGAAGTGCCCACAATTTTCATTTCTCTTTCCATAAATAATTAATAGAGAATATGAACGTACCTAATTGTCTGTGTCATTTAGTAAAACGATGTAAATTGCTCTATTAGAGACGCGCGTTGCCCTCAAACGTTTTCTTTAACCACTGACTGCAAAGTTACGTTAATAAATGAGAAACGTTAGGCCGGTAAGGTATTAAAAGGCAATAATCATTTTTTAAAAACAATCCATCGAAAAATTAAATAGGTATATTCCGTTGTGCTATGATTTATAACAATTGTATACTGTTATTGTCGATATTAACTTACCTCAAAAGCGTCAAGTACCTGAGCTTTCAAACACATTATTATGTGACTCAAATCCAGAGGATTTTAGCCTAGAAAAGAGAATCCATTCAGGCTCTCGAACGTATTAAACTATTTATAAACTGTTAATCTGTACCCTGCAGTCTTTATAAAAAGATCCTTGTAGAAGGCTAATCTAGAAAATTAAGCAGGCTAAAAGGATTTCGTTTTAATAGATTTATCCTTGATAGAAAAAAATCCATAGCGAAGCGAAGAAAGGGGTGGCCACTAACTAGTATTACGGAAAGAATTCATTGGCACTGGCATTTCCCGGGACTGGCGCGCACACAGGCGCCACAGGGATTTATGGTAAGTAGTTAATCTTTCAGTGCTTATTTGTTAGGACAGACATTCATACAATCTTCCTAACTGATGAGTAGGTATTCATTTTGTAACTCAAAACAGTTTTACAGCAACAAGCTGATAGGCGTTTTCGTAAAAACATTCAATAAGCATGTTAATTACAGTCCTCACAAAAGTCCGGAGCCCAACAGTAAAACTTTATATGGGCAGAAGTAAGCTATAACAGCCAATGCATTTTGCAAGAGCTGGCATCAATAACAAGTAAGATGCAAATTTTATGGGAAGATGTTGCCATTTAGCTCGCTGAATTGTACTTGTAGGTAGGGAGAGCATTTTTGCAACGAATGAGTAGGCAGCTCGCTCAATTTAAAAGTATTTATGTTGAACCACATATTGAACTGCTCGAGCATCTCGCGGTTATAAGTTTGAACTCTTGAAACAAGTTTGGCGCGAGGTCTTGTGAAACGAATTACTTCTTTACTCACACTAACTTTACAGTTACTCACATAAGTGTATGGAGACCATGTTACAATTTCGTTTTAGCTGCTGCAAATAGCATGCATATATTGCAATTTTGTATTATTTTTATTGCCTGCCAGTCCTAACTTTGTCTGTGACAAGTAAATTTTTTGGACTTGTTTTTTTTTTACAAATATACATATTTAAGTCCAAGCATGAACTTGCTAAATCCTCTCATTTAGTTTGTCATTCATTTATTTGTTATCCAAGGGAATGGTACCTCATAGAACAAAAAAACTTGTTTAAGGGAGGTGCTTAGTTATTAGAAAATGTATTTAAAATGTCATAATGGGAAATGTAATGTTGTTGACATGGAAGTGTCTTGTTTTACCTGCCATCCGCCCGAACCCGCGATCCCGCCGAGCCCCTCCGCCACGCCCATGAGCGCCAGGCACGTGGGGTTGACGCTAAACGCGACTGTCCGCGTCGTCGGGTCGTACGTCACTTGCTCCGGCGGCGCAATCTTATCCACCTTCGTCGTTACCGTGATATCGTTCGAGTAGTTACTCTGACCTTTCGTATTCACTGCTTTCACCTACACAATAATAAACATCTCAATAGACAGTCGCTACATCAATTAACACAACTGACACAGGTGCGCAGTCTAAAGCGTGTTCAATACCACAGCAAACGTCACAAACATGACAAAAACTCAAAGTAGCCCGGTGGATTTACCTTGAAAACAAATGTCAGATGCTGTCGGTAGCGATAAAATGGAAAATAAAAGTAAGTTAATACCTGGTGAATGAACAAACAGAGAGATAATTTATTTACAAAGTTATCGACATCAACAGAAACTGTCTAAATATAATATCTTTTTATTGATCACTAAAATCTACGTGTAATTATGTCACACACAAGACTCTAAAAGTCCATAATCAACTGGTTTGCATCGATTTTGTAATGATTACTAATTACACTATAAAAGCTAAAGAAATGTATTGGACATACATTCTGATTAAAAATGTTGAACAACCTAGTAAATTATTTCATAAAAGTTACATAAAAATGCCATACCTTGAAGATATATGAGTTCTGTTGTTCGAGCCTCGTGACATTGCAGGGGTTGGTCCTGCCGCAGTCATATTCCATCCATTCGAAATCTGATTTATCCGCGGCGCAATCGGAACTGATGGCCGTGTGGGCAGACCCGTCGGTTCGGCGAACCATAACGCGCCGATATCTCACGAAGTACTTTGTATTTGACAAACCGCCATCAAAGCCAGCCTCCCACTTCAAAGTCACATACGACGGGCCAACTTTCTGGCTGGTCAACTCCCGCGGAGACTCCGGAGCTCCTTTCGGCTGTAATCGGATTTGCGGCCTTATATTTCCGAGCAAGTTTTTCACGTTGCAATAGTAATCTCCATAGTCCTGCGGCTTCACCACCTTTATTTTCAGCACGCTACGGTATGAATCGTTATTATCGGTAGTGGTATTGATTTCATAATGTCCATCAGATGACATTTGTAGCGGAGCTGTGTGGGACCCATAAAACCATTGGAATTCTGGTTTAGGATACGCCTGAACCCTACATAATATTTCAGCCGTTTCCATCACGTCGTAAGCTACTTTCGTTTGTAACTTGATTGGAATTGGTTCATCTGAAAACACAACACATCAGTAAGATTTTTTTAGGCAATTGCAATTATTTAAGAAACTTACACCAAGGCAATTAATAAAGCAGCATCTTAACATAGTTTCGCAAAACGAATGTTTTTGCTTACATGTTTGCAAAATAAAAAAAACGAAAACTAACATGAACAAACTTGAAAATAAACACATTGTGGAAAGTTTCATACTTACGCTCAACTCTAAGATGCATCGTAGACTCAACCTTTTTTACTTCGTTTTCGAAAGCACATGAATATATGCCTCTATCCTCGGGCAGTAAGTCGTTAGCATTCGGTCGCGCCTTGCCATAGAATCTAAGAATACTTTGTACATTATAAACAGCGTTTCTGCCTTCGGACACATCAGTCTTTACTTCATATAGATTTGTGTCTGGTTTAATCTCAGAGTTGTCTTTATACCATTTAATATTTGGTCGTGGTTTACCGAGTGCACTGCAAGTAACTGAAAACTCTTGTTCGCCAGCACGCTTGGTCAAATGTGGCTGAAGCTTAGCTTGGAAACGAGGCGGCTGGTGTACTTCCAAAGTCACTGATGCGAGATCACCGTGGCCAAGTTCGTTAGTAGCCTGGCAGTAGTACACTCCTTCGCTACCGAGATGTGCACTTGGAATGGTGTATTTGTTTCCTGTAGCGAGCACGGCAGGCTTCGATTCAGAAGTCTCAATATCCCTGAACCACCTGAATTGCGGTGCCGGCCAGCCGGGTGGCTTAGCACTGCACGTTAAGGTGACTCCAGTGCCTTCCTGTGCGACAGGCCGGTCGGGGCTGATGTGCGCCCGGCCGGGCTTGTGTCGCACCAGTACCGCCACTGATGCACTGCTGGAGCGTTCAGCACGTTTCCCGTTTATAGATGATATTACATTAACAGCCCGACACACATAGGTTCCCGCCATATCAGCGTTCACTTTTGTTAGCCTAAGGATGTTCCCTTTTTGATGAAACTCGGTTCTTCCTTCCATGGTCCATTCGATAATTGTGGGACTTGGATTAGCAGAGACTTCGCAATTTATTTCAACGGTTCCACCATCCTCTGCTTCATAGGTTTTTGATTCGACAGTAACACTAGGAGGAAAGAGCACATCAAGATAAATTTCTTTTTCTCCAGGTTGACCTAAGCCGTTGTCTGCAGAACAGGAATATGTTCCTGCTTCTTGGATGGTCACGCTATGAATTGTGTGTGTGAATGAATTTGAAATGTATTTTCCGTTTCGAGTCCATCGCACGGAATTCACTTGCGGTTTAGCGTCAACTTTGCACTCCATAGTTGCACTGCCGTCGATTTCGACGCGCAAAGGATTTTCAGGACCAACATCAACTCGTGGAAAATCTAGAAATAAAAAAGGAAATCTTAGAATCCTATCTCTGTTTACCTAATGTCTCTTGTGAATATTTGGACTACGAACGTAGACCGCTACTTATGAAAACTAGGGTCTGTAGACAAGTGCAGTTAGCGTTAGCCATTATCGTTATAGTTCAGAAACAGCGCACTACAAATAAACCTAAAAGACGTCGTTTTGACGACACGATTGGCGTAGTGCACTGTAGCACGGTTTCTCGCCTTGAATTCCGTTGTGTCCCGGGTTCGATCACCGGTCAGGTTAATTCAGGAAACGATCTTTTCTAAATTGGCTTGGGTCTGGGTGTGCTGGGAGACGCCCCTGGCTTTATTCCTTGTATGGTACCTCGTAACACAGGGATATTTATCCCTACATCGAGACCATGACAAGAGGTGTGTTGTCTGGCGCATATTTATATATGTATTATTATTCAGAAAGTGGACTCTATGTTAGTTACTACTAATTATAATAAATTAAAAAATAATGCTAACCTAGGCCTATAGACTCGTGACGTTAATGTTAAAACTAAGATAACATGAAATTACATTTACCACTGGCCAACCACATTTTTTGTATTATCAATACGACTTTTGCTAGCACTGAGCTGAACTTTACTTGCTAATTTTACCTCCAGATCGAAGATTTTATTAGGTACCTACCAACAAAACAACATAAAGCTTTCGTTAATACGACAGGATGAGATATTAAATCTAGCGTAATAAATGTTTGAAAGTGTTTGTGTTCTCATAAGAACGAAATGGAGCAGAAGATTATTAATAAAGTAGGTCGCTGTACGTAAATAAGGAAATTCCGGTACACATAAAATGAAACCTACAGTATTTCTGGCTCAAAATTTAATCGATTTCAGAAGAGGGGTTTGCTACACTGATACTGGGTATCAAAACAGGCGGTAACTAGTTCGAGTATCTTAAGTTGTAACTCGGTTCCCATGCATATTTTTATGAGTAAAATGTTTAAACTTTTAACGACCTTTCGACCCGAGTAGCTATGTTAATAACATGTCTGCATTATTGATCTTTCAGATCTATATATATTGAGGTGTAAACTAAAACAACAGTTTTGTAGCAAGAGTTAGATCATGAATTATCTATTCCTACAGCAAAAATTAGCACCACCTAATGTGAATAACCTTTAAATTTGATTGCTATTTTTTATTACTTGTTGCTATGTTGCAGACAAACGACTACTGCAATTTATTTTTAACTCTTTTCTAGCCTTAACAAACACTTCACACTAACACATTTAGATTTTTTTTCTTTAATATTATATAAATATAAAAATCTATCTCCAATTCAAGCACGCGTACACTTCACATTTTATTTACTCACTACTTATACTGTCTGTGCGACGGAAGATTACCACAATAATAGGCCCTGCCAGAATACCAGCGTCTCTGTAGTGATCGCGCTACAGGGACCTAATCAGCCCACTGTTTATGTCATTGGTATATTTTTTAAACAAGTTATTTGTATCTTTAGTTTTATTAGTGTCAATTTCTGTATGTCAAGCTTAGGCTAATAAATAATTTTTCTTTCCTTCTTTCTTTCTATGTAAAAAATAAAAATGTTGGTATAACCCATTCCAATATACTCGTATATTTCCACCTAGAAAGTTTTCCCGTGTGTATCTGCATTTGTTTGATCCCGGCGTATGTATATTTGGGTGTAGGAAACGGATGCGAGTTGTAATATACATTTGTTTACAGTAGGTGCACGTGTGCATGCCTTGCTCATGGATCTTGTCTTTAATCCAGGTCAATTGATTTGATAGAAATAGTTTTAGGGCTGGAGGAGTTGCAAGACCAATGTTTGTTTGAGTTGGTGCGCTTATAAACTTTTCCCTCTATGATTGCAGCGTACATCTGCGATTTATAATTCACAGTTCCTGTTTGGAAAACATTGCAACATGCAATCTGCTCAACATAACAAAGTTAAAGTTAGACATTTAGAATTGTACTGTAAAACTTAAAATAACTTCTCACAAGCTATTTAAACCGCTTTCCAATGACTAACAATTGATATTTATTTACTATCAGACTTCGAATACCTACTGTCAGAGTTTGGCGTGACACAGTTTTTGCCGAGTTTTTTCACCTCTAGGTACTGTTTAATTATTGTATAGTATTTGAGAAGGCAGCTCCTAAAACTCAGTTTAATAAGATACGATTCCAGGTATATTAAAACAGCACTACGTGAGAGAGAATGACTAAATATGTTTTCTGTTATAGCTAACAGTTCTTTTATTTATGATACCTATTTTAGGCATCCTATTGTCTGTTAGGCCAAATAACTTTACTGATTAGAATAGGTAACGATCATTAAAAGGACTAACAGAGCTATTCTATCTCACTTATTAGATAAAGTAACATCTTATGTCCAATAATCGTAAAAATCGTCGCGTTCGAAAAATGTCCTCGCAGTCTAAGAAGACTGAAATTATCTAAAGAGCAGAACAAAAATATAGGAAAAGTTAGGTACGGAAAAGCGATAGCTGTTTGTTAAAAATTACCGCAAGTTCAATATTTGATAGACTGTAGGAGTCAGCCGATTTTTGGGAACTTTACGAGACACACACGCTTCTACACCATACCACCACCATAAAAATTTCTGCCATATTGTTGGACCGTTTGACGTTCGAGTTGATGATGTGACTTTAATTGGCATTGATACTAACTACCATAATATATTACCATGCAGGTAAATGCCACATAATGTGTCCTGAAAGGGCTTTTGGCTTAGATTTCCGCTGAAATAACCTAGATCCAAGATGATTGAGGTTGTTTGCTGAGAGCAGGCGTTTTCTTGATGGCTGCGAGCTTCGGTCGCTTAGACATTCTAGTGTCTACGCCACGTCTTACATTTGCACAGGAGCAGGAAGCTTTTAAATGCACTCCCTCGAGCAGTTTTGTGAACAGCATATGCAAGTCACGAGCTCGAACTACAGTTTCACCGAATGTGAGCTATTTTTGATAGGATTGAAACACGGACCGTTATTTGCATAGCATTGAACTTTCCTTGAAAAATCCGTCGTGGCAGGTTGTACTTAATAGTTAGTAGTAAGTAGGTCATTAATATCACATTTTCATTATAGTTACTTAAGTATTTACCCTTGGGCAAAAATAGGAATTCTAGGCACGTACGCAGTACAAAAGGCTATTAGACATTGGTTTATTTGACACAAGTGCTAGTTAACGGAATTCACTTAAATATAAGTAAGTCATTCAATAAAGCTATTTACCGCAGCGTGGTTCAATATTTCCCTAGGGTTCGTGAACGTGACAAAACTGAAATGTTTTTCCAATTTCTATGAATTTCTTGGGTTATACAGGGTTTCCAGGAAATAGTACGACATACTGCAGGGGGTGATAGCTGGGACCAATACCTACCAAAATAACTCAATATAATGTTCACCGAATTTTTACGGTTATAAAGTTATACAAAATTTTCCAAAATATCGAAAAATCTCTACCTTGAAACAGATTTTTTTGCATATCTCAATGAAAAAAACATTTTCCAGTATTTTTTTACATCAAATTAATCGTGAATAGTTAGTTACTCTTCTCATTGTAAAGCCTTTTTTAAAAATTTAAAATAAGTCAGGAATGTTTTAAAAAAAACTGTTTTTTGTGGAAATTTTCGCAGAATGATTTTCTTATCACTTAACTTTAACCTACAGTGGTGAATAAAAAATGTATGTGAGAGTTTTGTACAGTCACCATCAGATATATTTAAGCAGACAGGGTGCCCATAAACTTCCTAACTATTTAAAAAGCTAGTTCTTCACACTACAAGCTACCAATAATATCTGAACATTCATTACATAATTTTTATTTGAGCAGCTTGTCAAACATTTGCATACGTAGGAATAACCAAAAATATCTGAACATTAACTGCTTGAATTTGAAAGTGTATCCTTCATCAATACTAATAATATACTCGTAATAAATTAGCAAACAATAAATAGTAAGAGTAACTATGTCGTAATATTACCTGAACACTCTGTATGAATTGATTAAATAAAACTTTTACCAATTTTAACTTTCACCTTTATTTACTTAATTACCGTCATTCGATGGTTATAGGTATTTACTTACATTAAAGTGTGTACCTAAACTGCGAGTGACCCTGTCGAGTTTATTATCAATAATTGTATTTTATTTTGGCCCATACTAGTATTTAATAAATAATCAATCATCTTTATGTATGTATGATTGGATGTTAGCATCTCTAGCGGGAGCTTTAAAATGCCTGACAAATAATCACTTCAAATGTTAAAAACACTAGAAAAAAGTCAACAATACTTCAATCGTATCGTATACGTTGCGGCAACCCTAATGATGCGGGTGGATTACGTAAGTGAAAACCGATAAATCAATCTGTGTAGTTAACATATATTTGACGAAACATGTGGAACCAACATATTACTGTAACCATTGATTGTATGTAGGTACCTTGGTCCATGGAAATAAATATATTCTTTTTCACGATGATCGTGTGACAGATGGAAGTGGTTATCTGAGTATGATTAAAAAACGCGCGGCATAGTTCGACAAATACCTAGAAATGATTGCCTAAATGTGGCTCTGGCAGCAAAACTTGTCATTGAATGACTGAAAAGCTCTCTTGCAAGTTAGTTAAGTGGACGTATAAGACTCTTTCCTACAAATTCTATAACTCAACTGAATGTTAATATTTTTTTCAATCATTTCTAGTTACAAGACAGCATCATTTTGAAGGGTGCTTAACGCGGAATTTTAAGATTCTAGCTTTGTTAGGTTGTAATCTAGTCATCCTGTTTAGAATAAACCGGCTGAAATTTATACTGGTTAGGTAATGATATAGCCTACTGAGTATGGGATGTAAATACTACGAGTATCTTACTCAAAATTTGAATGCTATTCTAATCCTGCTGCAGGGCTAATATGCGCACTGCGAGAAAAAGTTTGTCTTGATTTTTGTCGCGCTGTGCCATACATAATTGCACGCGATGACGCGATCACAACATTTACTCATGATGCGCAACTTAGGTTAGCCCTCCTGAGGCCTTATTACAATTGTCAAGTTCATTCCCTAAACTGATCCTAGCGAGCACTTTCGTAAAATGATCTTACATTTCCAGTCACTCAGCGGTTTCCCGGCACGTTAGATTCGTTAGCATCTTCTAGGCTGGATCATCTTACTGACGAAATTGCTCGCTGGTTGTCTAGAGAACTTGACTGGACGTAATTGTAATAAGGCCTCTGGTATTTAAAAACACAAGTCCCACTACAAGCAAAAAAGCATACTCACAATTGACGCTAAGGTCGACAGTCGCGTCCAGCTGCTGCCCCTCGGGCATGGCGCGGTTCCACACGACGCAGCGGAAGGTGGCGCCGTCGTCTTCGCGCGTCGGCATCAGCGTGAGCATGGCGGTGGACGCCTCCGCGCGCGTCTTGCCGTGCGTCACCTCCGCCTCCAGCGGGTATGTCGAACCATCTTTGTACCACCTGTAGACAGAAACATTGTTCAGTGAACGTGTCAACAGGATACTGTGGTCTGAAGATAAGTAAAGGAATTAGCCCGTAATGTACTGTCCTACTGCTACGTTATCAAATTAGAAATGAAGAAATACGAAAGAGAACTGGTGGCCGTTGGCACAAAAGTTCTGAGCACAAGAATGCAAACTTTTTCAAGGTTAGTGAAGCTTAGGACCGCAAAGTGGACGGACGACGTAAAGGTAGCGGAATTTCAGTGAATGCAAACCGCCTGCAACCAATCCTGCCTATGGAAAGCTATGGGGAGGCCTCATCAGGAAGATGTTAAGTAGTGGACGTCTTATATGGCTGCGAGTGATGATACTGTCCGACTTTTGGGCAAAGGTCTTCATCATAGAAATCAAGTCGTCACTTCTATTGGCTACTACTGGATTACGATTTGCGTAGTGTCCCGGGTTAATTTCCCCGTCGGGTCAATTCAGGGTACGATCCTTTCTGAATTGACTTGGGTGGGTGAGCTAGGAGACGCCCCTGGCTCAATTCCTTGTCTGGTACCTCGTAATACAGGGATATTAATACCCACTTCGAGACCATGACAAGTGTAAAACAAAAAGATAAATTAATACAATATAATTAAAAACAGTCATGGCTTCAAGCAAAAACCGAATGAACCACTGCGACTTAAGATAACTCTTTAAATGTATTTGATACAATACTGGTTATTACCCTTTTTACTTGTCTAGGAATCTACCTATTTACCTGATTTGTTCACTTTCCAAATAACGAAAGGAAATGTATCGCTTAAATTCATGCAATCATAGAAATAGAAATAATAGAAATAAACTTATTTTGACACTTAAAATATACACAGGTTACAAAGACAAAAAAACATTACAAAAAGTGTCAAATAGGCTACCACTCAGCATGTGCCGCAGTGAAATAGCACCACGACGCTGGTTTTCAGTGGTCACCTAAGTGAAGAGGGAGAAACGGTACACAATTACGAGGGAGAAGCGGTTCAATTACAGAATTAAAATATATATAAAATTTACGATAAAGGATGTATAAATCAGAACAATTGAAGCTGTGACACATGAAAACCGGACATTATAGTTACACGACTAAGATACTTTGTTAAATTATTGTTTTTGCAAATTCAATAAATGCTCTTTATATTTAATTTTGAAAGATTTAACAGTTTTTGAGTTTCTTATGGGAGGTGGTATATTATCATATTATCACAACATGGGCTCTCGTTATGAAACTTCATGTTGATTGATGATTTAATCACTTTGGTATGGTATAAAGGAAATAAAAAGAACACCTCGAAGGCATGAAAACCAGGGGTAATGGGTTCGATCCCCTGGGTCAACGAAAGGTGGGAACCTGCGTGGGTAACACACATCAGATAGGAACTAAAAGATCATAATTAGGATTAAAAAACTACCTAATTTATTTCCTCAATATATTTTCGCAGGTAGTTAAACAACGTCGGTGGTAAGCAATAATGTTAATCCAAATTTATTGTAGTATGTGGCATTGACAGTTCCTTACACTGTGTGACAGCCTTTTTAATTTCCTTATGGTTTTTGGAACTTGCTCAAGTATTTCCTTAAGTTTTTTCAGAAGAAATAAATTATTCAAAGCATAATTACCTGCTTCGTGATGAAGTAGAGCCATTACGGATTAAATTTATATTATTACCATCGCTGAAATATTAGGTAGGCTGCCAGAAGTGTTCATCTTTGGCAAAATAAAATTCCTAACTAAGCGAATCAGGTCATTCACGAAATAAATTAGTAGATATATGGTTTCTCTTAAATACTTTTGCCTTACATTATCTGATTAATATACACACATCAAAAGTGTCTAGGGATCAACATATATTTTTGCAATAACTTTTCTCCTGATTGATATTAATTAAAATTTTCTTTAAGGATTCATCAAATAAAGTGTTTTCGTTTGTCTACAGTAACGATAAACCAAGTCACCTTTGCATTAATAAAGAAATTTGCCATTTTCCTAATAAAGGGATTTTCGACATTTGAACCATTAACATTCAAGTTCGAAAAAAAAAGACTGAAATAACAGTTTTCTTTAAAATTTTATTGGGTAACTTAAACAATTAATAATCCGTGTTTCTACCGCGAACACTAACAACACAAGAACATCGGTTTGGCATACTCAAAATGAGTTCATCCAAATCACGCTGTGGAATGACCGCCCATGTTCGTTGCAACAACAAAAAAAGGTCTTCTTGCGACTGGATACCCTCCATATTCGGCAGAGCTCTTCTCTGTAGCATATCCCATGCATGCTCAATCGGGTTCAAGTCTGGCGACTGAGCAGGCCAGGGCAGGACATTGATGTTAGCTGCGGCGAGAGTCTGTCTTACAACTCTTGCGGTGCGCGGTCGTGCATTATCATGCATTAACTGAAATAAGGGACCGATTTGCACTTGTAGAGGAACGATGACGTCTGATACAATCGTCTCAGCATAAATTTGAGCGTTGAGGTTGCCTCTGATCCAAATCAACTCAGTTCTTCCGCCGATCCAAATACCCGCCCATACCATGATGGTTCCACCACTATAATGATGGACTTCCTGGCAGGATTTTAATCGCTGTTGGCGTCCAGTGTCGTATACGTCTTGTATCCGGTCTCATACCAAAACGAGACTCATCAGAAAAGCACACGAAACGCCATTGTTCTTCTGCCCAATTTCTGTGTTCAAGAGCCCATTGATATCGAATCCTACGATTGTGCATTGCTATAGGTGGTACCCTTAGCGGTCTTCGGGAATGAAGGTTCACTTCATGCAAGCGGTTTCTGACTGTTTGGTCGCTAATTAAGTTCCCTGAAGAGTGATGAAGCCACACGGCTAACATCATGGCGGTTATTGTTGGAGCTCTTCGAGTTGTGATTTGAATGTATCGGTCTTGTCTCCGTGTGGTGCAGCGATACCGTCCTCCATGGCGCTCAGCCACGGTACCAGTGCTTCGGTAACGTGTCCAAAGTCGACTGATAACACTCTGACTTGTATTCAGAGCTAAAGCCACAGTACGTTGCCGGGAACCAGCTTTTATCATTCCCACGGCTCTGAGCATTTCTTCCCTGCTTAAATGACGTCGCCGCTCCATAATAACGTTGGTTTTAATCAGTAGTAGGGTAACAGTAGCACTAATAATGTCTTCAATGCGTTGTATGTTTTTATAGGGAAAATATTGACAGCTGATTTTCATCTTTTACTCGAATTTGATTGACAGTTCCTGTTTCAAATTATGAAATGCACCAAAAAGGATCCATATAAATTTATAAAATCATAAATTTATTACAAAGCTAGCAATAGCAATAGCTAAGCAATTTATCTCAATCTCAAGAAATCCGCATAAAAATGCTTGATCCCTAGACACTTTTGATGTGTGTATTTACACATCTCCACAAGGTCATTTTTATTTATTTATTTTTCTCTACCTGGAGTTGTTAATAGGCCACGCCTGAAGCTCAACGCCGGCTTAGTCTTGCTTAAATTAGGAATCTAAGCTGGAGCTACCTACCAGACTTAAGTTGTCACCTATCACGTTCCCACTTACTCGAGTTTACGTAGACAATTCTCTAAATCTTATCCTATGTTACCTGCATGATAAATCGAGTTAAATGATTTAGTTGTTTGTTTAGGAATTTCAAGCAATTTTAAATAATGTTATCTGCGGCGACTTGTTGTCCCTATAAAATTCGGGTTTATTAAGGTAATCTGAAATTATAATATATTCCGCTTCTCGCAAATATGATTTTGCAAGACGATGAAAGGAATTAACAAATTAAGGGTTGTATTTATTTATTTATTACTAGCTGACCCGACGGACTTTGTTCTGTCCAAAGTTAGAAATGTAATCTTCATAAAACTGTTTTATTTTGATGATAATTCATGTTTTGTTCAGAAAAAGACATCTGTTCAATTATAATAAAATTAGCTTATATCACTCCTGAATAGAGTAGCTTTCGGTTATTGAAAGAATTTTCATGATCGGATCAGTATTCCTGAAGATTACCCTCTACAAACAAACAACGTTATTAACTTTACCTCTTTATAATATTAGTAAAGATACATAACTTTATTTACAAAGCTAAATTAGGTGTTGCCATGGGCGAACGTCGAATTAGTCTTAACAAATGTGATCGATAAACCCTGTTAGATCATAACAAAGAAATTTCATACCCTAAGTTTCAGACTCGAAACTATCCCTACAACAAACTTGGACCGCTCTTTGTAATAAGGCTGTGGTTTGTATTGTAAGGTTTAGGAACTTTATATTTATGAGTGAAGCTTAATTAAAAGTTTAATATGAACAAATATCTGGGAAACCTTTAACTTTATCAAGAACATCTGATACTAAAATATCCTAAACTACTCTAAAGTTGTACAGAGAGTCAAAGAATTGACTAGAATTTAAACCTCTCGGCCACCTTGGCGTATTTGACCACTTTAAATTTAACGGGCGTCACGTCAGTCTGAACTTTGTGTTATTAAGTATTTGTATTTTATTCATGGTTAATTAATTTATGGGTACACCCGACTGAATTATATATAAACCAGACAACACACCTCTTGTCATGGTCTCGAATTAAGGATAAATATCCCAGTGTTACGAGGTATCAGATAAGGATTTAAGCCAGGGGTGTCTACCAGCACACCCAGACCCAAGCCAATTTAGAAAAGATCGTTTCCTAAATTGTGCTGACCGGGGATCGAACCCGGGACACAACGGAATTATAGGCGAGAAACCGTGCTACAGCACACCTCGCCAATCGTGTCGTCAAAATCGAATTAATCTGTTAGCATTATTATCGACTTATCAATTAGTTAAAAAGTTAATAAGTTAAGGTTCGGTGACTCGTTTCTTCGTCGTACCATCCAGACGTGGAACGCTCTTCCAGCACATGTGTTTCCTTCCTCTTATAGTCCCGGGTTCTTCAAGCGGGGCGTGAAAAGGCATTTCTGCAGGCCTTCAAGGTGAGGATGGCCAGCCCAGTGATTCGTTTGAATGACTGGGCTTGTCAACCTCATATCTGGACCTCACGACCGCTTTCCATCAGGTGGAGTGAGGTCATCTTGACGGGCAATATAAAAAAAAAAGTCTTAAAATCTGCTAATGTTCTACAAACAAGCTATAGTGCTATAAAGACCAATCGTGCTAGATAACCCCTGTGTTACAAGCTAGTCAAAAGCGATGCGTAGTCAAATATCGCAAAAACGTGAGATAAAATGTTACGAAGGTGGATTCGTAAATCATTATTTAGCGATATAAAATACACCAATTCAATGCAATGGTATTGGATAGACACGTTATCTACTCCTTCCATTTCTCACAGTGTCGACCTCCAACACTGATGACTGGCCGCAGCGGAGTGGCCAGTGTCGGCCATTCCGCTCGACCGCCTATCCTTGCCTTTCTCCCTTCTCTAATTGAATCCAACTCACTGCCTACGCAAAATTTATCACCACATTTATCAGCTTTTTATCTTCCCTGTAGGCCGTTCTTAATGTGTAATAATGGATAAAGCAGGGAACGTGGCCATATCTCCGTAATTTTCAAGATTATTGGAACGATATCCTGTTTGGCTACAATGTTAATGTAAAGTGGCTTAGAGTTCCGAAACCTGTATCGCTTTTTTAAATAAGGACTTAAGATTAGGTATTTTTTTACTTACGTTATCATAACAGTAAAGCCCGTTTACCAAAAGTATCAAATATAAAATAGCTCTGACCTTGTCAGATTCAGTATGAAAGTGAGTAAAAAATTACTAACTCACTAGAAACTGACAATCAATATCCTTCTATATGATTCACGCATAATTATTTAAAAGAATTGTCAACTTCGTTTATGGGGCCTCTTATGTGGGAAACTCTTAAATTGATAAATTATTGTAAAAATATTTAACCTTTTTTTTGGAAATTGGACCACTTAATAACATTCCTGTTCGTACCTACAAGCGTTCTTATCCTAACGAGATCAAAATAACCGTGCAAATATTTCCTTTTTATTTCACCCCCTGAGGGGTTGATTTCTGGGAACCGATCTTTAGTTCTTGGCTGCCTCCGCCATTAAAATTACCTAGCTTACCTATCTTCTATTTTAAGCTTCTAATCCCAGGAGTTTCGGCTCTGTTGAAAGATAAGTCAGTCAGCCATCCAATCAAAATAGATCACTCAAAATCTTTATAAACACCACTCTAAGATGAAAAATGTGCCTCTAAAAGAAGTCCATGAGAACAGAACTTTTGGTAAGTACACCAAAACTCTTGAAACTGTTAAAAAGTTTTGAAACTAAGTGTTATTCTCTTCTTCCGCTTCATATCATACATAATGTATGTTGATACTGTTACTGTCTTACATGAAAATTATTTCGGAAGTATAATTTGTACATACAGTCATTCATTTATAGCGCCTCTGTGGCCGTGTAGCACCTCAAAATCCGGAGGTCTATGGTTTAAATCCCAGGTCTGCCCCAAAGATTCGAAAGCTTATTGTCTCGAATGGACGTAGTCGCGAAAAACGCTGTTTCGAAAAACGTTTTCACTGCCTCATACCTTCGAAATGCTTGTGACCTCGAATGTATTATTCTGAATTTGAGTTTTGTAATATTTATCGACACAAGATGTATAAAAATAATCATGTAGTAATTGAAAATAATCAAATTCAGAGTCAATTAACACACATATTGTTATTAAAATTGTTCTGTTGGCGCAATAGTATTAGCGTCGATTCATGAAAAACAATTATGTGACGAACACTAATTTGTGTTATACTTATTAAAGTAAGATTATCAGTCTCTTACAACCATAGTACAACCTTTGCTAAGTTTGGAGTCAGAGAAGATTCACCAAGATTGGTGTAATTTATTATTGTTACTGAAGTAGCAATATGCTACTAGCTAAATTCATAAACCAAAGGTTAAAAAAATGGGAAATAATAGGCTGAGCAACTAAAAATACTGAAATGCGCCCCAGAATTGAGACATAAGCCACAAAACACTGATTCATAATATATTAATTAGAGGCTCAGATAGTATTTTTGGTAGTTTGGTTAGTAGATATATCGCTCTAATAATACTATCTGAAAAAAAACCTGAAAATAATTTACCAGTTTTGAAAACGTTTTTTGAAATTAGTAAACAAATAAGTATCTACATCGGAACATCATACATACAACAAGTATACCGTGTGTCCCGATTCCCGCGAATATGACGCTTTTTAATTACTAAATATTTTTCATGCATCTTCTGACTGAATTCGAAGTCACAAGCATTCGAACGTATGAGGCAGTGAAAACGTTTTTCGAAGAGCGTTTTTCCCGACTACGTCCATTCGAGACCTTAAGCTTACGACGCTATGAGGCAGTGGAAAAAAAATCGAAACAGCGTTTTTCGAGACAGCGTCATTCGAAACGACGTAGGAGACCCTCATAAATCGGATTATCACTTCAATTTTAACGATGACTTGATTTTCAACCGACTTCAAAAAAAGGAGGAGGTTCTCAATTCGACTGTATGTTTTTTTTTAATTTATTTTTTATGTTTGTTACCTCATAACTTTCGACTGGGTGAACCTATTTTGATCATTCTTTTTTTATTTGAAAGCTGGTACTTCCCGAATGGTCCCATTTTAATTTGGTCTAGTTCTGACAGTGGCATCCATGAGAATACCATATAAGTCTTAAATCTAGATAGACAAAATGCGCGACAAATGGACGACAAATAGATGAATAACTCAATATTACGCCAACCGATTTTGATAATTCTTTATTTATTTGAAAGCTGATGGTGCCCGTGTAGTCCCATTTTAATTTGGTCCAGTTCTGACAGTGGCATCCATGGGAAAACCATATAAGTCTTAAATCTAGATAGACAAAATGCGCGACAAATGTACGGGTAACTCAATATTACGCCAACTGATTTTGATAATTCTTTTTTTATTTGAAAGCTTATGCTGCCCGTGTGGTCCCATTTTAATTTGGTCCAGTTCTGACAGTGGCATCCATGGAAAATCCATATAAGTCTTAAATCTAGATAAACATTAAGCGCGACAAATGGACGAATAACTCATTAACACGCCAACCGATTTCGATGCTTCTTTTTTTATTGGAAAGGATATACTTCAAGGGTAGTTTGATGTGTGTTAGGTTCTGATTATGGGATCCATGATAAAGTAACGCAGCCCTTCAACTCTTAGGAGCATTTGGACTATACTTTTTCGATGTATAAAATAAATAAGAACTATTCACTGAAAATCAAGAAATAAACAAGAATTTTAACAAAAAAAAACCAACTTCAAAAAAAACTATTCCGAAACAAAGCACTAAAAAGTGAAGAAATAATTGCTTATCCTTCTAAAACTTATACGATAATATAATGTACCTAGGTACAATTATTGTTATTGTTGGAGTCGGTGTCAGCCAAGGAAACACTACAATACCTAGCAATATACCTATTTCTTACATATCACGTTTACGTATGTATGTAGGTAGTTACAAACAACAATAACAATAATTGTACCTACATTATATTATCGTATAAGTTTTAGAAGAATTCGCAATTATTTCTTCACTTTTTAGTGCTTTGTTTCGGAATAGTTTTTTTTTGAAGTTGGTTTTTTTTTTGTTATATTGATTGAGGTCTTTGCCCAGCCTTGGGACAATATGTAGGCTAAAAATTTACTTTCTTTGATTCATTCAAAATTCAAAAAGACTAGGGCAGGTAGTCCGTTTTCCTGTTTCATGGGCCAGTAAAATTTCACCTCACCTACATAACAAAACAGACAGCTTTCAAAATTACTGACAGCCAATTTCTAACTGTAGCACAGATGCCTATTCATACGTGGAGGATCAATAGAATGGGTATTGGTGTTAAAAGTGAAATTACTTTGCGAGTGATTCATACTAGCAGTTACATATTAATTTACACACAAGCGTGACGTTCTCCAAACCTTATATACCTACGTAACGCTTCAATGGCTGAGTGGTCAGAGGCTACGTAACGCAGAAAATTTCCTGGGTTCGTCATTACTATTTTCCATTTCGAGAGGGGTGATGACAGATATTTGAGTTTGTGCCACCCAAACATCGAAATTTACGCTTTATCTAAAAAATAGTGCAGCACGAACCCGCGTTTTGCAGGCGTGGTGATTAACTGGTTAAGTTTGAGTGCCATACTACCACCAGTGCGTTTTCCCAATCGATCTCCTATTGTCTTTTTTATTCGGCAGTGAATGGGTTCCTATTATTTGCGAGTTTTTATCAATTGACTTGTTGTTTTGTTGATGACTTGATTTCAATGATGGAGGCATTTGTCACCAGCAGTGGGTCAGAAGCCTTCAAGGGGGCACTTTTTAGTAATAGTATTTTTATTAATATTTTAGGAGTCGCGTATTATCAATTGATGATTAATATGTTTGTCAACAAACTCTGTTATGTTATTTTTATAGAAATAACACGTTGCAGCATCAATGGCGAGATGCATCATTGATGACTTCATGCGTCAGAACGAAATCCGGGTTAGTATTTTGGGCTCTACACTTGATTAGCATCATTATTGTGTGTGCGTCACGTGCTTTATGGGTCATGCATGATCCTGACCCACGCACTACAGCAACAATTTGTTTTAAATAATGTTCAGAGGCAAACTTTCCAGTTAGGCCAAATTGGCCGGGGCTGGAAGTACCTCGCAAATTTAAATGGATACCTTATTTGAGTCCGCAGCTGGAGGATGTACGAAAGGTCTTTATATCGGACAAAAACAGGGATTGTATTAAAATGAACACAAACCTATGAGAAAAGCGACGTCTTTGATAAATCATCCGTAAGAGAAAAACATTTATGTGGTTGTCTCAAACTGAAATAGGCTTTCTCTCCAGAAGAAGAAAGATAGAAGAGAGTTAGCACGGTAGGGTACCCATAGAAGAACATCAACGCTCTGACGTGCACGGTCAGTTATCTTTTTTTTAGCTGTTCGGTTTGCGGAGGCATGGGTCCAAACCCCAATCGACATCTACGGCAGAAATTTGATTTTAAAACTAAAATCTAAGAAATAATTTATTCAATTTATTAGGTATAGTACTCACTTGATAGCCGGCTCAGGAGATCCACCAGAGCTGGAGCAGGTGAGCTTCAGTTCCCGGCCCTCCTGCGCCTGCGCGTGCTGCCCCGGCGTCAGCAGCGGCGCGCGCGGATGCGTGAGCACCGTCAGCGCGTGCCCCTGCGAGTGCAGCGTGCGCCCTGACCCCCCGGCCTTCACGCGGCACTCGAAGCGCCCGTTGTCTCGCTCGTAGGACACGTTGGACACCATCAGGTCGTAGCGACCCTCTTCGGGCGCGTATGATATCCTGCAACAGTTGATTAGATTAGCTTGCGATTATGTTATTAAGTAGTAGTACCTCTACCATGAATTCGCGTCACGTGAACTGCAGCTACAGGTATGTTAATTTTAGTTCCATTTTTATTCACTAGAGGCGTTGTTGCGAAATCTACTACAAATTTCTTAGGTGCCGACTTTCTCGTAGGAATTTAAGGTATGGGAGCTAGCTAGTGATAGTTCTATTGAGAAACTTAAAGACTGCCTTAATCACCATCAACAGCTCTTCGAAGTCCATCGCTGGACTTAAGCCTAGGTATAGAAAATAACGCCTACTTTGTTGTTGTGCACCACCTACATTAACAGCTTGATAGGAAATCAATATGAATTAGAGTACACCACTGATGGATGAATGTTATTATTTATTCGACGAGTACCTGTGTTAAAATTAATTGCCAAAATTGTTGACAGGGAAAATTGTCTGACTAGGATGAAGCGGCCATTATTATTACTTCATGAAAAAACATGATAGCTCGTTATTCTTGTTCTAACTACGTATTTGTTGGTTTCGTACTGGAGATTGATGTTATCCCTATGGCATAATTGTTTTACGTCCACGTACGTACATACGTCTGCTCACTTAATTTCTGTAAACGGGTTCAATATTTTATTAAATAGATTGTAAGTCATAAATTAAGTATTTCTATTTTAAAAAAAAAAAAAATTCGCAACAATGTTTTTTTACTGGTTGAAAGTTAATAAATTATAAGTCTCCCAGAGCCCAAGTAAATGAGCGTCTTGTCTCATAAATTATTATTAATTTATGTAAATATAGATTAAGGGGAGTGTTATCAAAATTGAATTGAACGACAAGAACATTTTATTCAACTCGTGAATCGTGATAGCTTTTATTTTCTTTTGCATGGGCAATGAAAATATTGTTCGTTGTTTTTATTTCATTCCTTTACGAAAACTGATGTGATGGCTCTATACAATCATGTGACTGTATTTAGTTACCCTGTACTGTTGCCCAATGTCGAAGTGTCGTTTTTTTTGCAAAGCAAAATCTGTGATACCTAGTCGCGCCGTGACAGAACTTATGGCGATACTAGGTTTAACAAATTTTCGTATAACACATTTATAATTTCAAATCTATGATTTATCCCATTGTGACTGTTACCTTCATGGTGAACGGACTTTACAACCAAAGCGGTCTGGGTCTGAGGTTGACTCTATGCTCGAAATCTTTGCTGTCATATGATCAGCTTACAAGGCCCGTCACGTAATTGGCCCTAAATTTACTAATTGCGCAAGTAATTACTATTAGAAAAGTGAGTATTTCGGCGCTATGAATGCTTGCAATTAACCCAAAGGGCTGGATGCAATTAGCCAAACGCTGCTCGCTGTGGCGTTCTAAGGGGGAGGCCTATGTTCAGCAGTGGACTTCTAAAAGCTGTTGATGACGATGATGAATGCTTAGTTGACTTACTCATAGTTAGTCTCGAGGGGTATGTTCCCGATGGCGACATTGTCATGCCCGCTGGCGGTGCTGCGGACCCAGTAGTAGGTGAGCGAGTCCCCGGCCGTGATGTCCAGGGAGAACCGGCACTGCATGGTGACGTCATCGCCTTCGCGCGCGTCGTGCTGCTCGTCGTCGCAGAGGACCGATGATGCAACTGTAAAAAATACGTATGTTAGGTATTTCTTTATTATAATTTTATTATGAACGGCAAATAAAGAGGCAGACTTTTAATACGAGGGTAAATGGAACTGTGGAAAGGGTACCTACAAACTACGAACATACCTTGGACAAGTGGTAAGCGTTCTAACAAAGGTTCAGGTGAGCATGGATGAGTATTGGTGGGTGTGGAAGAAACGCAGAAGGTGTGTTTAGAATCTTAGCTAGCTGGAAAGATGTGATTTCTGTCAACGACGTTTGAAAAAGCAGTGATCGTATATGTAATTATATCGTTGTTACCTAAGTTATTGCAAAGCGGAAAATTAATAACTCAAATGGACCACTTTAAATACAATATAAGGAATTGAACCGCTAAATTTCTTCAACCTAATGCGATATACCGTCCGAAGGATTGTTTTTTTTTGTTAATATTCCCTTAACATGTTTTACAATCTCTCATCTAAAAGATTACTAATGTCCAAAATGAGTACTTATATGTAATAGCGAAGTAGCGGTACAAAGGTACCTCTACCCAACTAGCCAAAGTTGAAAAATTTGTTTCTTTTAAGACGAACCGCATGAAATTCAAAAATATTTTCAAAAGCCTAAACCGAAAAAAGTTACTCTCAAAAGGTGTTCTTACGTATTGTAAAAACACCTTTCAGCAATAAACTCTGAGCACATTTTAACATAGTCGTAGTCAGAATGTTTTTACATGAAAATGAATTGCTTGATTTGAGGAGCTTAATAGAGATTAAACCTGAGCAGCAGGACTGCGAAGTTGACACCTGTTGACTCGTGAGCCAGCTATCAGTACACTTAACCACACTTTAGTTAATAAACGGCCCTTAATACTATGTCACATTTAGTGAGGATGACAACTTAAGCCACTTCGAGCAACAATAAAATAAACCTTTGTGTTGGATTTGCACATCGCGGCATCGCGTCTGGCCTGTTAACCTCCGATATAACATATGAATTCAATATTCCCTGTATTGTTATCATTATCTACATGAGCTGTCACGGTACTATTAGTGGCCTCTCCGCTTGTTACGACGAGACGATGCAGGCAGTGCGTTGCAGCATTTCCTGTGAGACGGCTGAACAGGCATCTCTAAGGGTACACAATTCAACATTTGTTGGCCCGAACTAAAAGGTTCGGTGACTCGTTTCTTTGTCGTACCATCCAGACGTGGAACGCTCTTCCAGCACATGTGTTTCCTTCCTCTTATAGTCCCGGGTTCTTCAAGCGGGGCGTGAAAAGGCATTTCTGCAGGCCTTCAAGGTGAGGATGGCCAGCCCAGTGATTCGTTTGAATGACTGGGCTTGTCAACCTCATATCTGGACCTCACGACCGCTTTCCATCAGGTGGAGTGAGGTCATCTTGACGGGCAATATAAAAAAAAAAAAACCGTCTGTACAAGTAGGAACGTCGATATATTGCATAAGGGAACTACATATTTGTATATCATTATGTTTGCACCAAAAATCTCCTTCTTTTGTATAGGGTCTGGTATTTTAATGCATATTTTAAGCAACAAATTATATGACGACACGGTTGGCGTAGTGCGCTGTAGCACGGTTTCTCGCCTCGATTTCCCTAGCATCCCGGGTTCGATTCCCGGTCGGGTCAATTCAGGAAACGATCTTTTCTGAATTGACTCGGGTCTGGGTGTGTTGGGAGACGCCCCTGGCTTATTTCCTTGTGTGGTACCTCGTAACACAGGGATATTAATCCCTACTTCGAGACCATTACAAGAGGTGTGTTGTCTGGCGCATATTAATATTAATATTATTAAATCTCGTCGTTAAGTCAGAAGCCGCTTTCATGAGCCAATGTGCAAGCCTAAAGTGATTATTTATAACAAACACTGTTTGTTGCTGCCTAACTAGAGTGGAAAGGGGGTGCGGCCTAAAATAAAGGTACAGCCGGGACTGGGAGCCTGATTATCTCTTTGTTACTACATGAAGCGAGAAGTAGGCTTTGTTCAAGTCAGGCAGCGATGAACAGTTTCATGTAATAGGCGCTAATGGCTACTGCATCCTGCCGTGGCATGAGTAAGCTTAAAGTAGGCACAGTCAGCCAGAAGACACCACTTCACTTTGAACATAATGGTGGACTTCGCACCGTAGCTCACCATGCGAATTTTAAGTTTTCTTTAGCAGGTCAACTTCTAAGCCGTTATTGACATAACCTGTCAACGTGTTAATAAAACATTTAAAAGATAAAACAAGTACATATGCGTTCCATTGACTCTTTGTTAACTTTTCAAATATAACACAACCGATTTTTACGACGAAAATAACGTTCGTCGAACTTTCATAATTATAATTTATTACTACTCTGCATACAATATGTAAAATAATTGTCTACATTCTATTAACTTACCAAGCGCTTCATTTGGCACAAATTTGTATGGTTTTACTGTGATCAGTTTAAATGTTAGTTATTAGTTATTTATAGGCATTGATATTAAATAATGCAAGCACAACATGCAGTCTACCTTGGTAATATCAGTTTCACCTAAAATACTGAAAGGCCTTCTTCAATGAGCTTTAAAAAACAAGCTATAGTTTCAGGCTATTATTCTATTCATGACTGTCAAAACGCTTCATATTAGGCAACCGTGTGCAAACAGTATGATTCAAATTAGAATCCCGTTGCTTTAGTATATTTTAGCTACATTTATCTCATATTATTGCTTGCCTTTAGTCTCTCTATGCAGTCTCGTTACAGCGAATAATAAAGGACAAAAATAATAATAAATAAACTAAGGACAAGTCAGCCGCACCACCATTTCCAATTTTATTTTGTGATCATCAGAAATAATTTCATTTACCTTTGTAATGATAATCTCATTGATGAAAGCTTATTGTATTATATCAATGAAACAAGCTAGCAAACCTTACAAATAATTTCGAGTAAAATATAATTTTAAGTTATTTTAAAATTATACTAACCTACTACTTTGATTCGTTAACGTAATAGTTTGTTACCACGTATAGAGACCAGTTACGGGTTGATGAAATGTTAAGCATCAATGGTCTGTTGGAAAGGATAACGTGAAAAAGTTAATATATTAAAAACACAGTTTATCACACTACCATTTGAATATTTTGCGGGCAGTTCGTATTCAATTCTATTAAATAAATATTCGTTAATGCTTGTTTTGCAGAACAATCAGCTTTTTACCGACTACAAAACCGAAGTCCCTAACAGATGTTTTGATGTATTACTCGCAAGCAATGGCAGGTAAAAATAAAAATCAATTTTAGTGAATGTATCTAAATATCATTTTTCGTTCGTAGGTACTACACAGTATGGTTGTTTCAGCTAGTCAGGCAGCCGACAGCCGACCCCCAGTGATTGCGTTTCCGACAAATTGTAGGGCCAGGGTAAATAAAAGAAGAAATTGCCGGATCTATCACCGTGCAACTAAAAATCGCTGCACCATTTTTTTCTATTTGGATAGTTTACAGTCAATCAAACTGAACCCGTAACACACACAAGAAACTAACTCTACTGATACTACACCGCTTGCAACGAACGAGCAACGAACTGTTACCAACAATACTTTCCCTTATTAATTACGCAATTGCTCGCCTGATGAAGTAGACTGATTCTATTTACAAGTATTATTAAAAGGCAATTTTCAACGGTTCGTTATTGAAAACGACATCTCATTCTGTTTTGCAGAGCGCCATCACGAATTCAAATTGGGCCGTGTTGTAGCGAATTGTGCTCGCAATGATTGTGTTCATCATTCCGACTGCTGCTGCTATCACGTTTTGTTATGAATTACTACAATTTGACACAATTTATAATGTTTCACTATAATGCAATATTTATTATTGTAAGTTACAGGTGACCATTTATTGTGCTATTTTTGATCTTTTAACCAAGCTGACTGATAAACTCTTTCTTCTGTATTTTTCTTCTCTAAGCATATATCTAAATTAGTCACTGCAGCAGGCAGTCGCGCTCATATTAATTCGTGGCAACTAAACCATGTTGCCGGCACTGGAGATCCGGGTTGCCGAACAATCGCTTTTGTATCCGAGTGGTTGCTCGGAAACCTGTACGTCTACCACGAATTGTGACTTTAAATTTACGTTATCGTTCGCGTAAATAAATGTATTGGGATTTGACATTGTCATGTCATGTCATATCAAATCCCAATACAATTTTTTCTTTTTGACACAATATTTATTCTAATCTTCAACTAAAACGCAGTCGGGTAAAAACAGAATACTCTAGTTATTTTTGTTCAGAAACATGCCATTGAGTACGTTAAATATAATAAAAAGGATTTCGTGCTGGTCTAGTAATCTTCTTCAAGCCAAACTCCTATTTTGCGTCATTCGTAAATCGAAATAAGTATTAGGGCACACTATAAATAAATTACGTTGTGATATCGCTTCACGGGTCACGCAATCTGAATTTGGTTTTATGATGCATTCATGCCGACCGCCCGCAGTAATGCTCGCAATTTAATAGTTTAATTATGTACACAATTCTGTCTGTTTCATTACTTTAGTCAAACTTTGGGTTTCCGTGTTTCAGACTTTGTTCAATTCGTGGGAACGGGTGCCCTGTTCCATCCCTCTAACTTGAGACTGAGACAGTACATACAGTCGAACGCCTGCTAACTTAAGCTGGCCTCTTTATTGCTATCAAGTTGCATACTACACGGCGCGGCGTGCATAGCTACGTTTTGGGCTGCGGTTGACTGTACAGTTTAAGCGAACACAGCGAAACTTTCTGATCGTAATAAGATCATTTAGTAACTGCTTACACATAATGCTTCTGAGATATTTATAATTAGTTTCCGTAACTTTGTAGTGGAGAAACTAAAGACAATCAAATTGATGGCGCTAGCAAAATAATAATCCATTCAACATTCTACCTAAGCAATTGAAATAAATGTTCCAAGGTTCGTAAGATTGATTCCTTTGACGGGCGAACATTTAAAATTTTAAAATATTTACGTATGTTTTAAGAGTCTCAAAAATAATATAATAGTATAAGCTCTACTTAGTTTTGTGTAAGATATCACAAACTTTGTTTTTTATAGGCTTTGTATAGGCTAAGTTACCTGCCATCCTTATTAAATTAAGGAATTCTTAAGAATATTAATAAGAAGAATAAGAATAATTTATTTGCTCTTGAACAGGATTTACAGAAGAAGGAACAGTAATAACAAAGTATGATCGCCTATCCAGCCATTACAATAGCATGCAAATACATTTCACAATTTAATTTTTAAGAATTCCAAATAAATAAAACAATGGAAAACAACAGTCAAGTTAGTTAGAGCCTTGAACTCAAACTCAAACTCAAATAACTTTATTCAAATAGACTGTATCAGTACTTTCAAATCGTCAAATTTACAGCAAAATATACTAAATAATAGCAATACCATATTAATATGGATATGTAAATAAACAGTATACAGACATAATGCGACTCTACCACCGCGTCGGAGTTGTTTCTTGCTGAGAAGACCCGGCGAGAAACTCAGCAGTTACTCTTTTAAACTTGTTTTGGGTTTACAACAGGCGTTAGTAAAGTACAAGCAGTGTGTCATTTTGATACAAATAAACCTAAAAGAATATAAAACAAAGAGAAAAAACCAACCATAAAAGAATATAATAAAAAGAATTCATTTAAACAATTCAAAAACAAAAATTGTTAGTCAGTACATACATACTAGGTACCTATTAACTCTTACAATAAAACATCTGTTACAATAGAGCTATTTAATCCCGCATCGAGCAGAGCGCTTATACCCAGGCATTTTTATCTATAAGGTAGTCTTTTGTAGTATAATAGCCCTTTTTTAATAAAGCCGTTTTGATGTGATTTTTGAATCTATGTAAAGGTAACTCACAAATTGTTTTTGGAATTTTGTTGTAATAATGTATACCTTGCCCCATAAAGGATCCTAAAACTTTTTGTAACCTAAAGAGTGGAAGTGCAATTTTATACTTATTCCTAGTATTTCTGCAATGTATGTCACTGTGTTTAGCATAGAGACCAATATTTTTTCTCACCAAAACAATGCAATTGTAAATGTATTGTGACGCTACAGTGAGGATACCAATTTCCTTAAAAATCTCCCTAAGTGAAGCCCACATATGAACATAATATTCAAACAAGATTATTAGCACTATTTCTTTTACAGTAAAATCGTTAAACTTGTGATCTCTTACCACCTGGCTGGCTACAGGCGCCCGGGCAGACAACAGACAAGACCCATTGAAGATTCTCGGTATTCAGACACTCGGAGCTTCCAAACAAAAAGTTATTAAAGCTGTATAAACCCTGCTTATATTCACCTCCTTAACCGTATTTCATGTTTAATCAGAGTTTGATAATAGGTAGGTAATAGAAAACCTTCCATTAAAGAAAATCATAGCACGTTAAGTAGCACCTTACTTAAAACAGCTTTTTGTATTACTGCATCCTTTGTGTATTTCATTATTTTGATTTCTGAATGATAAACACAAAACAGTGTTTGAAGAATTTCTAGCAACATTTTTGCAGCCATCATATAAAATAGGGGTTACAAATAATAATTAAAATTCAAAAGAGTAGGTAATCATTAAAATGTGGAATTGGCTTGGGCAGCTCACAATGCCGGTGAATTTAATTGCTCTATTAGTTATATCTATCTACCTTCACGAACGTTGTTTGAATAAGCCATTGAAAATGAAAACAATTTATTCGAAACAAGTTCGATGTAACTACACTGTGGCAAGCCGAACTCCTTTTAAAAACCTGTATTTATTTTAACTGTCAAATGAATAATTCGTCTTTTCTTTGTTTCTCATCATTCTGTCATTAATAACTTACTTTTGTCACGTAATTTGATTGATAAAAGTATAATTATTTATTTCACATATTTAACGGCGTTCCTCTACCTTTCCCGATCCCTCTACGTCCGCAATATACAGGTTAATAAAAGTTTCAAAAACAGTCATTTGAAATATTAATATTTTATTACAATGCAGCATCTGTCTGATGAAAAGAACTCATATCTCCTCGGTATTTTTTTATGGGTCCTCCTCAGACGAAGTAGAGTTCGTACCGCATAGATACGGTCAGCATCATCAGTAGCTAAACACTTAAGTGCAACGTCATAGTGGCTAATCTGACACCTGAGCTTTCTGATAACATTTATGTATACTAGAACAAAGCTTATGTGTGTAGGTAACAAAATATATTGCTATTTTCGTTGCTGATCATACTTTATCGCTACTAAGTACGAATCTGGCTAAGTAGCTATCGACCTTTTTCTATCGAAATTCAGTTAACAATTTCATGAAATGAGAATGAATTATATACAGAGTGCCGAGTGCGAGTTGCTGTGAGAGAAGTGAGTGACTTCACCATCGCGTTTTGCGAGCACGGAAATGTCAATTAGTATGGAATCGAGTCAACGCCATCTAGCGGCTAATTCGGGCAACATTAAGGCCGCTAGATGGCGCTCACTCGATGCCATGTAAATTCGCGTTTTTTTTTCTCGCAAACGCGATGGTGAAGTTATTCACTTCTCTCAATGCAACTCGCACTTAGCACTCTGGATAAAAAAAAGGTGGCAACAAAAGATGGCTGTGGAACTACTCATATTTTCTCGAAATCGAGACTAGAGATAGTGTTGTACGTTCCATTTAAGAGCAAACTACGTTGTTCCTAATAGAGGGTTTGGTATTTCACCCTAAGGCAGAGACTGCTACTAAATAATACAACATCACGGGGGAGGAAGGTGCAGAGGTCGTCTTGCGTTAGACCCTATTCAAGTCGCTTGAATGATCTTAAGGGATATAACTAGGAATAAAACAATTCTAAACACAAACCTATGTGATTTTTTTTTACTGGTTATTAGAAAGACCACTCTTAAAAGTTCTAAAAGCACATGTCATACCAACGGTTACATATGATACCCTAAGCCTAACTTGTGTAACTGTGATTTCTTGAATGACGACGAGGAGACAATGTCACCTACTTTAAAGAAATACTACTAAATAACGTATTATGTAGGTAAGTAAATAAGTACTTCTCACACTGGTTTCTCTCTTTCCACACAACTGGTTCGATGCTATCTCTGTCATTCTCACCGCGATGCCGGAAGGCTGTCCTCTTTGCACGTCACTTTGAACGGTCAACTGATAGGGTTGACTCTATTTTTAGACTACATCTACTGCTCAAGTTACCTAATAATAAGGACTAACAAAACCTACAGCATCAGCAGATTGGACATAGCTATTGAAAAAAATAACCATCTTAAACAAAATATTTTATTCGGACCCCAAACAAAGCAAAGTTTTATTTATTAAGGAACTCAAATATTCGTCTAGATAATGTTTTAAAAATAATGCTTGATTATTTAGGCATTAAAATATAAGGCATTTCAATCCTTTTGAAGCTATTCAAAAATTATAAGACAGTTATTTTGGTTGAAACAGACAGGTAGGCGTAGGCCTAGTAAATAAGGACAAACACTGTCAAGTCAGAACTGAACTCTTAAGCGCAAACGGTATAGAACAGTTACGGTCAGAGATTTGTGAAATAACAATTACGTTTAAAATAAAATCAAAGTCTGTCTTAGCCGATGACGTCACCAGGCGCCAGCCCTAAAGGCTATGACACCCATTTGAAAAAGCGGCAACGGCAGCGGCGGTCAATGACACGAGGTCGCGTGCGCTCGCGCAGCCTGCCGCGCACCCGGCCAACCGCTAACGCCCACACCTTGATAATATTCCTTACAAATACGATCAAACTGTCAATAAAGACATTAGGAGTGAGGACATTACGAAAAGACACGGCCTCGCCGCGTAACTGCTACTGAGCAATGTAAAATCCATAAACATTACTCACTAACCCAATTTTAGCAATCTATCTTGATGGGTAATTTGGAAACGACAATAAGGTGGGGTGGGGGATTGCTTATTGTAGAAGTTAATACATTAATAGGTAGGTATCCGTAAATGTAAAAGGCAGAGCTTGATAAGCTTCGATGGCCGCGAGACGAATGTCGTATTGCATGATACCAGACCACTAAAACCAATGAATACAATAACAACAGCTGATTTAATTTTCCAAGTTCGCACAAGTAATCTGTCTTTTATTTTCATTTTAAACTTGGTGCATTGTATCCGGATAGCACATCTTTGAAACGTCTTCAAATTGATTTACCTATGAACGTTATCAAACTGAACACAGCTAGTATTTGATTTGATTAGGCGCGGACAGTTAAGTCCGCAGTGTAACGCAGAACCTGTGGTTGATTATACCCGGGTACATATCACCCACACTGGGGTTCCAAGTTTGCCTGTGACTTTATTAACTAGCATTTCGCTAACATTGCTGCACGGAAATTGCTTCGATTCTAAAACTAACTGGTAATTAAATCTAGCTAACATTTTAGTCACGTTTTGTTTAAATGGTTCCAAAGGGACTTAAGTAAAGTTTCATTTTGTATAAAGTAGCATTTTCTCGTTAGCACTTAGTGTAGGTGTATGGAAAGAATAAGTTTTTGTTGGCTCAGCGCATAACACAGCGCAATCCCTCATCCCGGTAGCCCTAGCCTGTTTTACCATAAAAAAAAATACTAAATTTTAGAACCTTGTACCTAACACGCCTTTGGTTTTGGTGCAGTATCTAACATATTAATATGCGGTTTCAGGACATCAATGATTTACAACGTATGGGCAAAATTGAATCTAGTAAGTATTTGCTGTTTGTAGTAAAGATTCAGGTCATCCAGTTAGTTTAGGTAAACAGAAAATTGAATAACTCACTAAGCGTAGATTCCACTTTTAAATTATTATCGAACATGGGATTACAAAGAATACTTTCGATGCACTTTAAAACGGAAGCAGTTTAGACGGTGGCGGTATAATCGGAAGAATCTAAGTCACTTAAGTATCTGATCATTAGTAAAGTAACACAGACACTGCACACGGATATGATTCATCCCACAGAGATTTTAAGAAGTGAGTTTAACCTACTTTTGCAGGCTGCGATATAAGTATCCGTTGTAGAACGTGCTGTATCAAGGTAACGTTGTTTTCCATCGGGTTAAGTCTAAGCTAAGAAGACTGATTTTTGTCTACCAAAATGAAATAGAAAGTTATGGTCTTTAGTTTCTCTGGGAGATCTCTTATTACACTTTTTACGATGATTTTGCTGCAATTGCTTGTGACTGCTAAGTAATTCGGACATTCACTTAAACTTACGTGAAATATAATAATAATAATAAATTTGAGCCTCGACCAACACCTCGAGAGGCTCTCGCTCAGCGGTTTGGTCAAGGGTCAGATGCAGAAAGCGGTGCTCCTGGACACGGCTCGCATTGTCAGGAGGTTCCTCTCTCTGCAGCCCTAACCACCGGTAGTCTGGACCTTGCCTGCCCTGCTGCCGGCGGCACCCTAGGTTAAGGTTTTTATAGTATTTTTATAAATCAATGTTTTATAACTTTAATTTAAGCTTAGGTTTTATAATTGTGATTATGTATTTGTTTTTATAATTATAATCCATAAGTTTTTTTATTGTTGTAAATCTTTGTTTTTATAGGAATACTGTACAAATTTTATACCCAAGTTTTATGCTAAATAAAGAGAATAATAAATAATAAATAAATTTATTTATTAAAGTTACAGTGATATAATAGCAATGCATTTAACAATGAAGGTGATTTAGGTTCGATTTGGGAATCAATCGTGTCTCGAAGATATGTGTGTTTAGTCCGGCAGCGGATCCAGGATTTTGGTTTGGAAGGGGCTTGTCTTGTAGAAATACCTATTAAAATGAACAAAGAAGTGAAAGAAATTGTACTGTAGGTAGTGTAGTACTTACTAAGAAAGTAGGACAATATGAAGTTTAATTGAAGATTTGTCATAAGTGAACTTGTTTTCAGCTCAGGAGTATTTCAGGGGCTTGTGCTAGCAGTAGATGTCTTATGGCTGCGAATGATGATGACGGCGAGACCCAGCAAGACGATTTTCGCCCAACACACTCTTTAAAACAACTTTCGAACGTAGTAGGTATGTATCACTCAAGCTTTCACTTTTCTTTTTAATGATGTTGTAACATTTTGAAAAGGATTACACTGGATAAAGTTGATGTTGGATATCATTCCTCACAGAGCGGTCACTGAAAGCGTATTTGCTGTAAGTAAAGTCAAACTCATTTTCCTCGTACGCGACGCGCTTCCCGCGCAGACGGCTTTACCGTAATTAGCACCAAGCCTGATAAAATCGGACGATTTTATTTTATTAAAAACGTAGATTAATCACGTTGACCTAAAAACTCTAATGTTGCCTAGATAAAAGTGCTAAACTAGGTTCAAGATACGATCTAAAAAAAAATACTTCGGTTTTTTTTAGCTTAAGCTTATTACTTAAGCTTCTGTCCTTTACTTTTATATAGGGTATGTTTAAGTATTATTTTTTAATACACAATGTAACAGAACTTTTAAAAACGGTATATTTTGTTTTGTTGATGTAACATAGTGTTACTTTATTAACAAAACTATTATTTTTTAATCTGGCCACTAGCCTCCAAAAGCTGTTAATACAATCAGTAATTACCGTTCAGTAAGGATCAGAATTAGTGAAAGAAATGAACATCATTACCCCCATCCAAGTTACCAAAAAGTTCGTGGTTTCAATGATTGATTATCATTCTGATAGCCTAGTTTCTTTAAAGGTCATAGTTCCTTGGCGAGACCCATGGTAATGATAGTTTCTTAATTGATTGTTGATGGTATCGATAGCTCAGAATAGGGTAATCTTTATGACTTGAATACTGTGGAACCCATTAATAGTTGCCTTTACGAAATTGCCACAAAATGAAGCCGCTAAGGAGGTGTGGAATTGCCTCATTTTGGCTTTTCGTCAGGGTTGAAGTCCAACGAATTTCCACGGTAGTGCATGCTGTTTTCAGACTATCGATAGCTTATCGATATTTACCTATTGACCGTCACCCTACGGCAAGTAACGGTACGTCGAGCGTATACGATCCGTTTACGTAACTGCTGCGGCCACGTGGTCTCCTCTGCTCTGATTTGCAGCAGGTTAGGATCACCAAGAAACTACACTAATACCATTGACGCGTCATAATACTCCTGTTTCCCACGTGTCGTTTTCTTTGAAACTCTCTAGGGTTCGTTTTTCAAAGTCTGTCATAGTGGCAACGTGCTAGTAAAGTAAGGTTACATTCTATAAAAGTTGCTCACCCTAGCTGTTTAACATAATGTGTATGATGGATAAGTCAGAAGTAAGGTATATTCATGTAATTTAAAATGGGCTCAAAGTTGCAGCACTGAAAGTCAATTTCGCAATTTGAACTATAACATCATAGTTCGTAACATGGTGCATAAAGGGACCATACTATCTCAAAGTCTCGTTGCATCTAAGGATAGTTCCAGACACCCCACAAAGACTGCACTTCACGCTAAACTGGCAGCCTTTTGACCCGCGGCTGCCGCTAGCCAAACGCAAAAAGAACGCATTTCACTTGCATGCTGCAACTTGTGCCCTTTGTGCATACACGCCGACTCGAGGCTTCATCGCGTATGCGGTCTGCAAGCGTAAACTAGTCATGAATTCATGAATTACCTAATTTCTCAAAAGGAAACTTAAAACATAACATCTGCACAACTTTCAATTTTGACGGCGGAACTTGCACCTATGTGAGAGGAAGTGGTTGCAGGATTATTCGTCTGCAATTATTGTAATCATATAAGCAAGTTTTCCCGTTAAATCTTTCTCATTCAAGAATAATGTCAACTGTCACCATTTAAATTTGTTTCAGACAGTGAAGGAAGACACCCTTTTTATCCCCAGATTTTACTGCCGAGCAAAGATCTCGTCGCTCCATACTAACTACACGCGGCTATTGCGCCTATACATCTGTCAACAACAAATTATTGTTGAAATAATTACAAATGTCACCTTCAACGTAAAAATCGTATTCGTTTTCGACCGAAGTCCTCGTACATATTCAAGGGAATGAAAAAGGTCATATTTGGACGTACAGAGGCGTTCACCATCAACGGGGGGCACCTTATGCTGCTGACATGTTAAGACCCATTTTGCAATGGTTTTGTTAAGAGGACACAGCACGGTCGAGAGAATTGAAAAATAGGTATTTGTAAGATCTATTGCTGTCTTTTGCAAACCCCGCAGAGTGCGATAGAGACAGCTGCAAATTGGACCGAAATTACCTATTAAAAGTAGACAAAATCGTTTCGTAGTCCCCTGATCCCTTTTCGAAAAGATGACCGATTTAGTTACTTTTTTCATTCAAAATTAAAGGAGGACTGTGGCCTTGTTCCTGTTTTCTTTTTTTTATATAAACTAGTCAAATTAGTTTTCTGGATGTTTGAACACAGCGGAAAATAAGGCCAATTTTTTAGATTTTTGTAGGTTTTTTAATAATTAATTTATATGAAAAGGAAAACATAGGGACTGATAATAGTAGCAATAGATGTTTCGGAAAACAAATATTCCTCTACTAGCATGATCCAGGGAGAAAAAAAGGGTTATGTTTGTATAGAAAAACGGCGCTACTGGATCCTCATGGGGTTGATGTGAACGCCTCTGTACAACGCCAATGCAAATAAATTTAATCAAGCGCTTTCAATCATAATGATCGGATACGTCTGTCAATTTGTTACGAAGGCGAAACAAATCGTAAGCAATGTATTATCCGTCATTTCACAACGGCAGATCGAGAAATCACCTTTCGTCCCTTTTGTCAACAATTCAGGTGATTTAAAAGGGCCACGTAGACATGAATCGTTTTTGTAAACAAAGGGCAAGTTTGGTTATAAGATTCTACAAATACTGGCGTATGTATATATTTATTTATTTTCAATGTTACAGTAGGGTTTCAAAACGTTTAAATCATACTTACTACCCATATTATAAAGAGGAAAGACTTGTTTGTTTTTATTTATATTTCTCCGAAACTTCTGGACCGATTTGAAAATTATTTTACCTATCATTAAAAACCTACATTTAGAAATCAGTTTTTGAATTTTTTGTCAACTACCCGTGCGTATCCGGGGCGGGCCGTGTTATATAAATCGATAATATAATACGACTAAGGTAACGGATCAAAACTACTTAATACGGAATTTATAACGAAGTGTATGACGTAATCACAGCGAATAGACTGATAAACAAACATGATATCCACATGAATGGTTTAAACTTTAAACTTTCGTTTCTTAAGATCAAATAAGGAAATCCGAGATAGTATTTTACGCAACTGACAAATGTAGAAAGTTATTACGTGGTCTCTTTCCATTTTATGCTATGTTCAATCCAAATTAAAAGTCTTGCTCTTACGAATCAATTAATCATGTGATGGCAAGGCTCAGTAGAAAAATACACAAAAAAGTAATTCTCCGGAAGTATCATCATCCCCTCTTGGAGACAACATAGTCAACATCCTCTAACATTAATAATTACTGTTGTGATCTGACAAAAGAAGCTATCCCATAACATTGGATACTTACAACAATATTCCGAAAACTACGCACTAATAGTGACAGAGCCAAATGGATCCTATGACATAATGCCGCAAAATTATTTTATTAACTTATAAAGGTATACTTGTTTGCTATATTTATAAGGCGGAATTTACCTGAATTCGTTTTTGCAGCTTACAATAATATTGCTGACTATTTTGAATAGACATAATATTATTAGTAGTATGTTTGTAGTGCAACCACAAAATGTCATACATTGTTGATGGTATAAACATCATACTCGATAAACCATTATGTAAGTCAATTACGTCCATTTAAATAGTTGTATCCCATTTAAACAAACCAAAAAAATAAAAATAACGCTTGACTGTATCAACTAACTTATTATATACGTATGTAGAATTTTCAATGTACAAATGGTGGGTTCTTAGCATTCACCACTAACAATATAAGCAGTTATAACACTGTTGCTACATATTGTAATTGTAGGTAAGAACCGACATAAATTACCATTGAAGAGGTTAAGAAAAATAGGTAAAGAAAAAGGGTGAATTACCTACGTACAGATTATAAATATAAAAAAAACGTACATGCAGGTGAGACTGACAGGCCCCGCGACCCGAGCTAAGTAGATACATATGTAATAAGCAGGTATGCATTACTTATTCTACTTCACCATTTTGTTTAACATTATTTTTCTTTACTTAAAGTAGCAAAAGTTTTTCTTGTATTAGATAAGCCTTTGGTTGGGTGTTTTGTTGTTTTAACTATTTTAATTTTATCCAAATCATATGTTGATTTAATTCTTTTAAAATAGTAAAATTATTATTGCGTATAAAATTCATGCGCCTTAATTAGGTAACCCTTTGAAAATAAATGATTATTCTGCTAAGAAATAGTTGCACTTTTAGGCATTGCGAATAATTGCTAAGTTGCTTTTATGGAACTCACTTGTTAACAAGGAATTATTGGTTTAGAAATATATTTTTGTGAGTTTTTTTTTAAAATATTGCGTTTATTATTTTAAGATAGCGAGCTAATTATGATAATACCATTTGTAGTAAACACTTGGTGGCACTTAGCCACACGTGTGTAGCCGGGTGGCGCGATGTGCGTAAGTGGGCAAGCGGGCGCTGGAGGGCTGCCGGTCGAGTACAGTCGCGGCCTAGGAAGGTTGGCTAGTTCTCAAATTAAAATTGCTTCTTCTACGCAGCTTCTATCTTTTTCAAAAAGTATTGACAAGACCGTAATAGCATCATCAAAAAAATATTTCACCATCATCGCATCCATCTGCATGAAGGAGGATCAGGTTAAATATAAACAGAACGGAGACGTAATCGGGTAATAACGGCTCATTATTTATTTATTTATTACTTAACTCATCACTAAAAAGAGATTTCTTTCAGCAGACCAAGTTACAGGATACAACAACAGTGTGACGCAAGAAAACAAACACCTTTGCACACATATAACTGAAAAAGCATAAAACCAAATATTTAAATCACAAAATTTTTATTTAATTTAATATTTTATTTAAATTTTAATCTAATATTACTAAATTTTTATTTTAAAATTAAATTATATATATTTTTTGCATTTCGGTTACAATTTTATTATAAAGTAAAAAGTCATAACCATATAAATATTACTTTTTATGAGATCTGTCAGTGCTAAAGGCAACCAAGGAAAAGTTATAATACGAGTATTGAACTCTCAAGTTAATATTAATTATAAAAATATTTACGCAAGTCCCTCTAGTAGAGAATCTACTATTTGGGTATTTAAAATGTGCCGTAAGCTGTTCAACATTCTAGTTCCCCGACTGTACTTTGTGTTGCGGTGGGAAGGAGCGGCGGTAAGGCGAGGCCGTGGGAGCATGCGGGCCTGTCTCGGATTGCACTCGTGTTACTTGTGCTTCAGCCTGCCACAATACACTTTTGTTTCATAACCATATTTTGACACGATCGTCATTGTACACAAAAAACGCTGGAGGAATTCGCTTGCCCCCAATATGTCTGCGATATCAACAACACACCCAGAAATTCGAATTGAAAAGTCTCGTTATGCACACTAACAAAGTAGGTACAGTGAACAGAAGAACTGAGAAATAATTTAAACGAGTCAAAACTGGTGATTCTACGAAAACTTTTCATTCAGCATTTTCAATTACAAATACTAAATGAGATGTTACATTTATTTTGTCATACGCTTTAATTTATAGAATACACGGGGAATTTTATACGTATTTTACTTTTGCACACAGAAATAATGAAAAACACAGTACCCATTATGAAAAAAATATTGATTGAAGAAGATTCAAAGGTTGAGCATGGGTTTCTACTGTTGAAAATGCATTTTTAATAAAATAGGGTAGCAATCCATCCAATTAATATCTCTGGAAATCTTTACACATAGTTATCAGACCCCAAACTAAGCCAACTTGCACTTTGGGTGCCAAAGACTCAAAACCTCTTACAAACTAAGCCGTTTTTAGCCTAATATTTAAGTTAATATTAAAAGCACTAATATGCGACGAAAATTGGTCTGGTAATCTTACCAGACCAATTTGCGTCGCATATTAGTGCTTTTTTCTGGGAGAGGTTCAAATAATATTTTGGTTTAATTTTTGTGTCTAATTAACTTTTCCTTTTTCTATTTCTAAATACCCTTTATCGCTTTAGGCAACTTATCCATTCGGCTAAAAGGGCAAGACGAAGTCTTAAGTCATTGGCAGTGACTTACGGAATCTCACACGTAATCATGCGAACGTTATCAACGTGAGCGGCATACACTTTTAGCTGATTAATAAGCGGATCTGCTCATTCAAGTATGAAACTGTATAAAGCCGTAACATATTCATCACTGAATGGGCGGGAAGTTAATGGGCTTCCCAAATTGCCTGAGTTCCAGGCCATATATAAAATGAAAGGGCTAAAACACCATAAAAATTAAAAGAAAATGACACTTTAACTCAAAATAAAAATACTTGTGAGGACTTTTAGTGGTTGAGATATTCTGAATTATTGATAAAAAAAGCAGTAGAACATTTGATTGCGTCGGAATGGTTTCGGTTTCCACTAAAAGTCGATAGATTGCTTCTTGGGCAGTGGCCAGGATTCCGCTCAACGACCGCCTATTTGTTCCGGATGAAGCCGGGTTGTTAATCAGACGTTTTAGGACCCCATATATATTTTTATTTCTGTTCCCATTTTGTAAGCCACTGGCAGAAAGGAAGCTTACTGCTCTAAAGTATATGCCTTTAAACACGGCTGAAAGCTAGCGTGGCAAAAAACTTTACTAATCTCTACTAACAGCTTGTTCCCAGGTTGAATGCTGCAAGCTAACGCGAGGGGATGATTTCAGATAAGGACTGACCTAACTGATGAATGACGCTCTTGATTGTTTACCCTCTTCTCTCCTCCGTTCCTCCTGATGTTTCATTTCACTTTAATACAAAGCAGGCGACATACAGATGCAGATATTTTAATCATTTGGGTTTATTTAACGCGTTTAAAGTTCACTTTACTTGTTTAGAAAACTATACCGATTGCACTCCAATATTCCTTAAATAAATTCTCAAATAAATTTTAGTTAGAATATGATTCCTAGGTTCCATTGCCAGGTTGGGAAAAGAAAGTATTTGATTTTTTGCAATATCAGGTTAGATTATTCACCAATCCGCATTTAGCAGGCGCCTAAGCTTATTCATTGCAGGGACAAAGTCACATAAATGACTTTATATCAAAAATCAAGGACAAGTAAAGTGTTATTTTGAGCATCGTTACCAGACGAACCAATTATGGCACAATTAGCGGATTAGAAAGCCGTACAAAAACTAAATAGTATGAGCAATTAAGGACAGTCTTTGTTTCAGTGTATCGCACAGTTTTCCTTAGGGCCGTGATGGATTAGAATTGCTTTTCATCCTTAGGTATATCTTCAGAGGGCGTATGAGAATCACATTCTTAATACGCTTACACATTTAAGATTAATATATCCGCGTTTATTATGTTTGTTTGCCGCATGTATTTGCTAATCACTAAAGATTAATGAATGAAAAGCTATTTACGTTTCGCTAAATCACTTTAGATAGACAACTACAAATCACTCTACGGGTCGTAGTGACACTGCGGTTGTTTGACGTTTGTCGTTCTGATGTAGCGTTAAAGTTGCTAAAGCTGCAAATCAAAACAATTGACTTTAAATTGTGTTTGTTCTGTCTGCGTGTTACGTAATAGCTTTATTATTACTTTATTCTACCAGCAATTTAGGTACATCGACTAACTTACTGAAACAAGTAAGTTATCCAGAGAGCATTGTGCAGAACATCTACGACCCGACTAAAAATAACAGAAACATAAGCCTTATTGTTAGTTTTGGTCTTTCTCATTTCATTCACTTATCAGAAAAAGATCAAGACAGTTATTTTAGTTAAGGGAAAGAACAAAAATGCCGACATCATGCAGTGAGTTGCTAACTCTGAGTTTTGCGTAGCTCATACACAACACATCGCATTCTGCAGATGGGCTAATTTTAATTGCTTTTAAAGCATTTCCCCGTTCCTTACCAAATAACCAAAGAGTAAGTTTGCTTTAATAAGGATGTCAATGCTAATTAAGAGCGGTCTTCTGGAAATATTTCCTAATTGATTTGCTCAAGTGAATACGAATAATTGAAACATTTTAATATTTAACGCGCAACAATTTCATGAATTTACCAGTTCATCATTCATTAATTCTTCATGAGCGAGTCACCTAGCAATAGACATTTATTTTTTAGTGATGCGACCTCTATGGTGCGTTGAATTCGAAATTTTTCGTAATGCACCAACGCCTCGCAATAGTCGCAACGTCGCGCGGCGACTGTTCACAGTTCATGCTAGCACTGACTGTGTGGAATTTCAGGCTCGGCAAATCGTTCTTTTTAAATTAGCCTGTATTGTGCCACTGCATATAAAATCCCCCCTGCGATCTCTGTCTGCATCTAAAATTAGCCGCTCGATGTCTGGATTGTCTTGCCACATTCTGCTAACTCTTTTTTTTTTAAATGGCTAATATATTTTTTTAGCAATCTTGTTTGTTAGCACACGTCACTGTTTCAGCATACGACACTAAGGGCCGCGAACGCGCCGCGGGTCGCTAACGGTACCCGGCACCTGCTTCTAGCTACTGATAACGGTCGTCACAGATCAGCAGATAGCTACTTCACGGATTGAGGTTAGACGACACATTTTTTATCGGACATAGTGGCCGCTTGCCCACTAGGGCAGATTCCGAAAGTAACCCATCAAGCTTCGACAACATAAAGTAAGGAATTGAACAGAGTGTTGTGAAATCCACACAGTTTTATACAAAAACAAATTCATACCATCAATTTTAAAAAGTTAACTAAAAGTAATATGCGCCCGCTACCTTACTTAGGAAAAAAACGTAAAAAATGTTATGTCATGTGCAGTTAGGTAACATCAGAAATATTATCCTGGTTGCGAGCAGAGTTATGGAAACCAGAAACAACAAAGTAACCACATTAAACATTAGTATTCGTTTTGTTGAGAAACATTTGTGCTTGTGCAGAACCAAACCCGGGACCCTAACAATACTATGCGGTACACAACGAAATTCAGTCAAAACCTGCAAAAGGTGTTAAAAAAGGCATGAAAATCGGAACGACTGATCTTTAGGCTATAAGAATCATTTTGACCCGTTGCTACATTTCAATTATATGTGTGGTGCTTGAAGAATTATACGGCCAGTGTGCCTAGTGCGACTGTTTATTAGGATTATGCTTTGATTAGGATATTCAGACTGTAAATAGTCTGCGCATGTGTGTGCACATAGGTTAAGATAACGGTCACTGACACGTTACCAATTAATTACGGCACGAGTAATACTAACAGTATACACACGTAGACACATGTTCACAAATACCACAGACTGAACGTAATAGTCGCAATTACGTATATACTGATTGGTCGTGGTCATCATGCAGTTTTTGCATAAGCCTGCATCTGTCCCCAAATACACTGGAATCATGTCTAATTTAGTTATTTATTTGAGTGAGTAGTATGAATGAACACTACTTTTCATTGAGATTCACATACTTAAATAAATTAATCTTAAAATGTGATAAGTGAATTTTTATTTTTAGCATTTAACAATGCATCATTTTCTACACAAAAATAGAAACTAGGAAAAAATCGACCTGATCCTAGGGACTCAAGCGGGATTAGAACCCCGCGAAATCCCGCTTGAGTCCTTAGGATCAGGTCGAATTTTTCTAGACATCTTTGTCTTAAGATAAAAATATTTTCACTGATCTTCATGTTCAGATTTGGGCACCAACAATTAAAATATCTAATATGACTTAAAGACTAAGAACTAGAAAAGGATGAATCAATGAGTGAATAAAAATAAACATCTGTACGTCTACCATGATTTGTCACTTTAAATTTTAATTAAACTTTATCTGTCGCGTAAAATATTTGGGATTTTGTACAGCGCCTCTGTTGATTCTAAATGGAACTAAAAACCGTAATGAAAAGGATGAATCAATGAGTGAATAAAAATAAACATCTGTACGTCTACCATGATTTGCCATTTTAAATTTTAATTAAACTTTATCTGTCGCGTAAAACATTTGGGATTTTGTACAGCGCCTCTGTTGATTCTAAATGGAACTAAAACCCGTAATTACTATGCCATTGTTACGTTATGGTACCGTATTTTAGTTTTATTTCAACTCAACAGAGGCACTGTACGAACTCCCAATTAAAATATTTTACGCGAACGATAACATAAATTTAAAGTGGCAACTCATGGTAGACATACTGGAATCAATTCGCCGCGGAAGTGAGATCAACGTATGTCAAACCCAACATTTAGATCGGCTGGGTTCTAAATTGCTTACATTTATGATGTATAATATATTAATTACGCGTAAATAGCTTCGCTTTGAGGATTTGGTTTATTTGCCGCAAGTCGTTTAAATATTTATAACATTTCCGTCGGTTCATTCCGACTTTAGTGTCACATGCAGCCAAAAATAGCTATCTACTATAAACAAAATGTACTGGGATTTCCTTTTGTGGAAGTAATCATGACTGTATATCACGAAATTAAACAATTTCACCGAAAACTCTTGTGAATTTATAATGGACTAGCTTTCCGCTCGCGGTTCGCCCGCGCTATCGTTATATATTATGGCCAAATTACATAAAATTATTGTAAATTGTAGCCTATGTGTTATTCTGATATATAAGCTCTAACACTGTAAAGTTTCATCTAAATCCGTTCAGTAGTTAATGCGTGAAAGTGTAACAAACATACACACACGCATACATACAAACATCCTCACAAACCTTCGCATTAATAACATTAAGTAAGATAATATAATGTTTATATATTCATAAATATACCTATATCTAATAAGAAATAAGATGTAACAAAGTGCACACCAATTTGATTGACCTTTGCGGCGTACGAGGGCGCCTACTGCGAAGAGGTCAAGCTCTATCTTTACTTCTACTCAATTGACTAGACGTATATTCAAACTTATAGCCGTAAATGATTCTGGCTTTGAAGTTTCAGATCGCTAAGCCCCGAATTCCCAAGCGTTGCTTAAAGTTAACTCACTTCTCTCTTCACTTTACACCCTGTGTATTAAAATTTATTTGAAAATCTCTTCTGAGGTAGTTGAGACATTTGGTGAAGATCTGGAGGCATCACCTGAAGGTGATACGAAGAAAGAACATAAGAAGAATGAATATAAACTAGCGACTGACGGGTTCATATTGTACAAAAACTTTAAATTACGTCCGAAACGGTGGTAGTCAGTTAGTCACATAATGTCTATGCATATATTTATTAATATAGTATTACTATTATGTTAACGTTTGTTATGATATTTTCTTAGCATTTAAATTCTCCCTTCATAAGGGCACGATTTCGCCGGATTTTGGCCAAAAAATATGAATTAATTTATTTATTAGATACATTTTTTTTTTGACGACACGACTGGCGTTGTGCGCTGTAGCACGGTTTCTCGCCTTGATTTCCTTAGTGTCCCGGGTTCGATTCCCGGTCGGGTCAATTCAGGAAACTATCTTTTCTGAATTGATATTATTTCATTCATCCACTAAACGTGATTTAGTATAGGAAAAGAGTTCTAATGGCTGATTAGTGCTCGTTAATTGTCTCGATAAATATGAATAATACGAGAATATCATTCGTCTTTAGAAGATATATATTCGTAGGTACAGAAGACTTTTCACCTTTATTTTGCATCACCTCGGCAAAAGAAGTAACAGCCTGAGTAGGTAATCTCCTCTGTGCAAAATCACTTTTGATGTCCGTTTTTGCTTGAACATTGATCATTAAAAGATAAAGAATGACAGTACCCTTTTCACGTCGATAGCTCAATTACGCAGATTAAAAATAATGGCCACCGAAACAGCGCAGCGGCTCGAGATTATTATTTAATAGGACATATATTTTATATCCGGAAAAAGTTTTTTTTAAATGCAGCCAAACAGGGAATGCAGATGGCCAGTGCACCTCTTTTGAGTGTCTAGCAGAAGTTTATTGTCGAATTGTTAGGTGTTTACATTGATTGTGTATCGTTAGGGATTGTTTTTTTATGCAACCGTCGTGGGCAGACCAGCATGCATGCGGGCCAGCTGATAGTAAGCACAGACTAGGGACACTTGCAATAGCTGGGGCGTCATCAAACGCGCGTGGATGACCCTGTAAGGACCTTTTTGAACAACTCTATGCCATAACTCATCAGGGGGCACCTCGCCCGGAAGCTCAATCCCTCGGAAACCAAACTTACGTATTGTCTGTATTGGAATTGGTAATGAAAATTCACTGAGTGCACCACCAGGAATTACTTATGGAATGATGTGTCGTTTTCTTACCCCATTAATCATATTTTTTTTTCCTTTACATTTTTTATGATAGGTATAATTAGATTATACCGAATCTAGTGCAAGCTTGCTAGCAAACATTATGATTGGCAATATTTTAATTTTCTGTAGAAATATAATATTTTTTTATATTATGTGTATAAATAAAATTTATAGAATTTTGTTGAATTCGCTAATAAAGTAGCTAAACCTATAGATTGCTAACATAAAACTGGCCAAAGTTGGCCTCCGTTAGAGAATGGCCCCGGAATGTGCACGTACGTACCTAACGTGAAGTTATTCCAGACATCCAAGTATGCATTATCATATTTGGCAGATAAAACTATTAAAAGTGGCATTAGTTTTCCTTCGAGAATAACAGTTTGAAAACATTGAACAGTCAACCACGTCTAGAGGTTACACCACCAGCATAAACTGAGCTATCATTGCTGTAAACACTACGCGCAGATCTTGCGAAGCCGACAGGGTAACGCTGTTGACTGTATCGGTTCCTGGCCGATGTGGGTGTAAGTTTACCCATTGAACATCTTATCATTATACTTTAAGAATGATATAATTATTTTCAGTTCCGGCCAACCGGCGTAACTAGTAACACATGTAAAAATAACGCATTCCAATCCACTAAACTAAGGGATTACTAGACAACGTTAATGATTCTATTTTGAGGTTTTTTAAAAGTCGTAGCTGTATCTTTCATGAATTATGTCAAATAATAGTACATACATACATGGGTATGTTCAAGGTATGTTCAAAGTCAGTTAAAAAAATATTCAACCGAAATATTTACAAAGCAAAATTTTACATAATATTTTAACATTATACGATTTTTGGAGTCCTACGGCTTTGAACCTGCACTGAAACTAAGTTGTCCTGGGATTGATCCTGGCCGTAACTGGGTCTGTGATTTATTTATTTAAATACGAATGACTTCACCATCACGTTTTGCGTTGGCCAAAAAAAAAAGCGAATTTGTATGGCATCGAGTCAACGGCATCTAGCGGCCGTAATGTTGCCCGAATTTGCCGCTAGATGGCGCTTACTCCATTCCATACTAATTGACATTTACCTACGTGCTCGCAAAACGCGATGGTGAAGTCATTCTCCTACTGGAACTCGCAATCTGCACTCAGGTAGGTTTAAATTGTGGTAAAGCACAACGTTTACTATTTGAACTTACTGTTAAAAGAAGAGAATTTATATTGTGCGTAAAAGGTGTTCAAAATAAATTGACGCTAACCTACTTCAAGTAAAAACCTAAGCGACCCTTATGAATATTCCCCATAACGGTAACTGAGCCAAAGGTTTAGTAAAAAATAGTCTGTTTTGACTCTTAAAAATATTTACAATTTCACACACTTGGAAAAATATAACGTAAAAGTATTAAAATCAATGCAGATTCCATGTACCACTTGTATATAAACAATAAACGTAGGGATAACGAATATTCGGGAGAGTTCAAGGCAAAACTGACAAACTCTTGATATTTTACACGAGTATCTTGAAATAATACAGTATATTTAGCTAAGCTGCTTTCACAATATTTGTTTTATGAGTCCGTGTCGTTTATAACAAACCTCAAAACCATTTATTCAAAACTAAGATGTAGGTAAGTAGGTACCTGAATTTCCGTGGTTTGAATATTTATCGCCGATTTAGGCGTATTCACTTTGATTAGTAGTAAGTGCAGGTAATTAGTGCAGGTGTTTAGTGATTATAAGAAAACACGTGTGGACAGCGATTGATTAGTGCGAATGAATAGAACACGCTTCTAATCACTTCACGACGCAGGATACTAATTACTCGCAATAATCCATCGCTGTCTACACGTGTTTTCTCATAATCACTAAGCACCTACACTTATCACTTGCACTCGCACTAATCAAAGTGAATACGGGCCTTTACTGTGTAGTATTGAACACGTTGGTAAAAACCTCAGATGACACCACAACTCTGTAGCGATCTCATCGCCTACGATATAGTTTTTATTTGCCAGAAGCAAGAGACGGAAATAAATTCACATGTTCGTGCTTATCCTACCACTTTTTCCTATTTATCATTAGGGAACCGTTACTTATGGCGAAATATATTAAAAAACCCTATAAAAAAAGGAATATATTTATTTCTTGTTTTAAGATCTACTTCGTAATGTTAAAAGCTGATGTTCATCAGCTTGAACTGATAAGCGTCTCTCATATAAGATTCTATTTTTCGTAGTTGGTGTTATTGTGAAACGCTCGTACGGTTCTCTTTGCCAAATTGAATGAAGCGTAAAAAATATATTAACACGACATTCTCCGTTGCAACGGTGAATATCGTGTAATATCGTTGATCGAATCTGTTTTTGACTACTAGTTTTGTTTTAACGTTTACGTTTACAAACGGATAATTCCTTGCAAACGTTGCAAACTAAAAACGATAACGACGCACTTAAGTTATCAAGTGTGACTTTCCTAATTTTAGAAACAGTATCAACCCTGTTTTTTGTTTGCGCCGATTCAGCCATGTGCGCGGAACGAAGGGCCCTCGATGTAAAAAGCACATGTGGTGCGCCCGCGCACGTTGTCGCTCCTCACGCATCCGGGTATTCAAAATCCGCTGACTATTATTAAATAAAAAAAATGTCGTTTGCTGTTACCCGAAGCTTCAGTTGTGTTAAGATAACTCGAATATATTTAGATTGATTATTTCGTAGTTTACACGTCCTTTGCTAACTTAGGCCAACATTGAAATTTTCATTGATTTATGTCGAACAATTTCTTCCAGAGCGCCTACAAATTGTAGGCAAGCGATAAAACTTTATTGTATGCCTACTTTACCCAAATATTTACTGTTATTGAAAGAATGAAGCTAAATAACGGGAGCGCTGAAAGGAGCCTCCTAATAAACATTCATTAGCATCTTTCCTGCTCAATTGTAACTTTGTTTTCAAGTCCTGATAATAATTAAAAACATAAAAGTAATCTACCGAGATTATAAAAAGTTCTTTGTTAAGTATTAAGTAATAATCAGCCATTTAGGCGGAGATTTTTAAAAGTAAGTAAAGAGTTTGTGTTTGGAAAAACATTCACCGTCTTCCGTCACTAAGTAAATTCGGCAGGCTGGCAACTTGCAGTCTACAAGTAACCGTAAGTGTTTAAGTTATTTACAAAATTGAAATCGATTAAGTAAGTAGAAGTATTAAGCAATATCCCCGCAAAATGAGCCTTACGAGTCTTGATGATGATGAAGAATAAATAAGGGTTAACTGGATTCATCGAATATTGGTTTGTAGACACAGCACGTTCAAGTTTTATATAGTTTGTGCTATTTTAGTCTAAGTTACTATAGTACCACGAGGTTTTACTCTGAACTGTATTTAGTGGAAGGTCGCCACTTGGCATTGCAGCAATACAAATAAACAGACCAGCATCCAACAAAACCGCCAACCACGCAAAATTAGAGAATAATGAATACCGTTTACGATGTTTTCAAGCTCAGTTAACGTATTTCTTTATTGTACTCCAACGCTTTTCTGTCACTCTCTCTCTCTCTCTGTCTAATTAATACAGTTATAATTTAACTAAAATAGCTGGTTGAAAGCAACAACATTTTATTTAATTAAAATAAATATTATAAAATTCACTGTGTAAGTTGGCTCAATGAGGGAAACGATGTCATTGTTTATTGAATTCGCCTAATACTATATCGTATGAGGCTTACCGACTCATTCTGAAATTCAATATACTTAGATAGATAGTTATAGAAGTACATAGGTACTACGTTGAATTATTTATACGGCTTAGATAAATCATATTTTAGATAGTTTTCTTCTAATCTTTGCTGGATGAAGCAAAATTCGTCGTGGCACAAATCAAATATCGCATTTACGAACCAAAAGAATGTATCTCTATTATAGTATAATGCGCAGACTCGGCCCCGCAGGTAAAACGATCACGTTTCGCGGCGGCTGCGCTGGCGCAGGCAGACAGAGACACAGGATGTGATGTGAGGGAGTAAGAGAGTGACGGATGTATGTCAGTTGGGAAGGGAGAGGGGGGAACCGGCCGAGCAGGTAAGCGGGCGCGCGGCTGGCTCCGTGCATCGAAATCACAAAACAGATGCAACGGCAGTACGGTTTGTTAAACTTAGGGTTGCTCGATTATACTGTTAAGCACACCCGAATACACATACGCATAAGGGGTGTTGACAAACCGCATGATAAGAACAAAAGTATCAACTTAAGTACCGATGCCGTCCTTACAACACATTTCATGGAAAGCATATCAGAAATCGTCACGTAAGCAAACATAACATTCATTTCCAATTTCATATTTGTTATAAAATTGTAAGCGTTTGGTGTATTTGTAGAGTTAACTGTTTTATTACTACTACAGAGGAGATACTGACCTCTGATAAAGATGACTAATGAGAATGACCGAAACAAAATTAAGAAATAATTTGGTTAATTGTGTCGTAAAATACATATTTGGTTGTGATGATTAAAATAGTAGCATTCAGTGCTAGTTCTGACGGACAAACATGAAACTTCATGCAGTTGAAAAGCTTTTTGCTTCATCTGCTCTATCATACGGTAAAATGACGTTTCAATTACTTATAGTTGAACAAAGTTACCTACAGCCAATTGATTTTAATTAAATTGAAAAAGCAATAAAGCCTAAATCACCTACAAGATAAAATAGGTAGACTTCATGATAATGAAAAAAATAACCACCATATTTTTGATATGTTTTCCATAATAGCAGAAGGGAATGATATCGCTATTATTACGAGTAATACAATCAATATAATATGAGCTAATCGCTCTACCATATTGTTAAATATCACGCTAAGCGTTGTATCCTACATAGGCGTAGAAGTAGAAATAACCAAAACGTTCATGGCGGTGAACGCTGCCAAAACAACTAAAACACTTAATTGACGTACTACCTACTATGTGCTGGATGAATTAACTTAGTTTATTAGGGACTCAGTGATCGAAGTTATGGCTGAGCGCGATGTGAGTTCAACGCACACCTGAGAACACAGCTGAGAACGTGCATTTTTAAGCACATTGCAGGGCTTAATATTCACTATGACAAAAGTTCGCCACTACCCGTATTACTTTTTAAAAACAAAGTTTTAGAATATAAACTTAATAGACTTGGTAAAAAGTGGTAACATCTTTCAAAATGAATTTGCTTAAGTTGCGACAGTCTCAACCTTTGAAGTCGAAACTTAAAACATCTAATTGCCTAAGTGAGAAAAGGAAATAAATAAAACTGAAATTGGCTAGTTTTGTCTGTTTTCTTTCAGTTTATGTTTTATTCTTCTTCAGAGACCCCTAGTACAAGAGCTTGAAATTTTGTACATCAACGTGAATAGGTACTGACATAAAAGAAAGACAATTGACCTGGATGGGAACCGAATCCGCTATCCGTGGCGTACTAGGCAGGATTAGTATCAACCGAGCCACCGAGCTAATCAAATACCTGTGAGACTTATTACTGAACCGTTTTAATAACACATAATTTTCAGCATGCAGCCAGACGGGATTGGAATAATAACAAAAACTCCTCCAGTAAAGAAACTCGAAAAACCAACAGCGCCGGCTCTGGCGATGTTTATCCGATTTTATTGCGCCAATATGCAATTTTATTCGTGCACACTCACCGGAAAACGTACGGAGAAATTCAGGAAGGCTTTATGCAATTTACCTGAAAAATAAAAAAGGCTGTTAATTTCTCAATAATAAATGTAATTAAATCAAGTTTCTGTAGGTTTTATTTGCCCAACACGTTCGCTTTAATTTTCGCGTTCTGCTCATTGCTCAAAAAGCGTGAATAAAATCATTATTTACGTATTATCGATACAGGACCTAAATAGTCATTGTGACTACAAAGCAAATGATTCAATAAATGAATAAATTATTTCCATAAGGTATATGAAATTAAAACAACATCGCTTCACAAAATCCGAATAACGTCAACCGGAACTGCATAGGCTTGAACAATGTAGATAAAATTCTTATTAAAATGCTTCCTGCCGTGTACAAAACTTTCAACATCCTTTACTAAGTTTAGTTTAAGAACAAACTAATTATCAGAAACTTCGGCGAAATGCCTTGAATGCGTGCTTGCAAAACTAAGAATTTGAGGCAGTAAGGTTACCGCGATATAATTACTATTGTTATAAATATCGCAGAAGAATCGTAAATAATTCAGCACTTAAAAAGTAAGCGAACTCGATAATGAATTCTCAAGTAGAATCCACGCTCCCGAAATTCCTAAAATGGAAACTGAAGTCAACGCCATAAAATAAATAATAGACCTTTGGAACATGTAACAGCAGGTTAGACTTATGAGAAACAAGGGAAAAGCAAACTTTACTTCACGACAGATGCACAAAAAGTTCATGTCTAAGATACTGTGACTTAGTTTTATTGATCCAGACACGTCTATTCTAACACCCTACCTTCCTACCCTACCCTTACCTTATAGCACCCTCAGTTAACAATAAAATTAAAAAATATTCAGAACAACTTAAATTACGTATATTTTAAAACACATACTCGAACCGTCAATAACACTTAGAAACAAAACAAAGCCAAGCGTTCGTCCTGGGTAAGGATCCAACTCACGGCACATAATCCTTCAAATCCTGACTTCATCATAGATATTTTATGGTCATCTCAAACTTTCGAAATTTCTCTGTAACTAAAATCCTTACATAATTATCAGAAAGTTACAGAGAATGGATAGATGAGTAAAAGTACCCGCGACTATTCAAGAAGACTTAATATTTTTAAGATAAGGGCAGATCATTAGGGTGAGAAGTATAGATGTATTTACAGGCTTACTTAAAATAGTTCAGTTTAAAGGGGACCCAGATGTCACTATATTAGTTTTGCTTACAAGTGCCATCAGCCCTAAAAGGGGATATGCGTGTCTTTCAACCTAGAAACTATGATTACTCGTATCGCAAAAAAGAATTTTAGCGTTAAGCATAATTCTTAAAAGTTGTGATGCCATCGATGATGTTAGTCACTAAGTGTTATTTATAGGCATGATTACCTAGTTAGAGTTAATAAACGGTGATAAAAGAGTTGATTAATTAAAAGTCGAGTCAACATGGCACATATTTTAAGTTTTATGAAAGTTTTAATCAAAGGCTGGGCGGGTGCGGCAAAGCAAGAAATGCGGAGCAATTGAATTGGTCTGCACCGGAGCCTGTATCTGGGGGGTGGAGGGAGGTGGAGGAAAGGGGGGGTGCTACCATGAATACTCGTTTTTATGTTACCCCCTAGACACGCGACAATTTCAAACATAATTCGAGAGTTTGGCTTATCGTCTGTGATACCGTTCCGTTTAATTTGAGTTAACTTCAGTTAACGCAAAATGCTGTGTAACTAAGTAAGTACAGTCAATCACAGCTCAAGATTGTGGGCTTTTTACCGGTCCTACAGTCTATTTTTGCCATAAAGTGACTGAAACAGAGCTAACGTATTGACACAATAACAATAGGTACTGGTGAGCACAAGCCGTCGTGAACAGACACATCGGCTAGTATATACATATTAATTTTGTGCAAAAAGCAGAAGGATCCTTTGTTCAGATGAATAGTAAGTCACAGAGTTACTAGGCCACTATGATTAATCAAGCACAACGTCATACCGACAGTTGGGGAAACAGTTAGGATCAAATGTTTGATACTTGACGACTGCGCTATTGTCGTGTTGTGTAGTATTAGTATTATCGCAAAATGAAGGATAACAGGAATCAGATATCAGATTCCTACAATTCGGAATTTCGCGATCATCCTAGGATTACTGCCGACGAAATTCCGGCTCTTCTCATTATCCTACGACATAAGTAACATTGAAGATACTCTCTTTCCAGTGAGTGAATCGTGATCGTGACCTTAAAGCTGATCATCCTAGAGCCTTACGTAGGATTCATACGTGAAACATATTAGACAGCAATTTAGACGTGAAAGCCTTTAAATTTTCTGCTCTGCAGCCACGCGTCAGCATGCGTGCTGTATCGCAGTCGCGCGTTGTCACATGTTCGTACTACGCATCCTAAATAACACACAATAGCACTCATAAAGATGTTAATATCACCATTCTGTACGTCTACCATGAGTTGCCACTTTAAATTTACGTTATCGCGTAAAGTATGTATGGGATTTCGCCTTGTATGCCTCTGTTGATGCGAAATGGAACTAAAAAACGGTACATAAGATATTTGTTACGTTATGGTACCGTTTTTTAGTTTCGTTTTTACTTAACAGAGGCGCTGTACGAAATCCCATATAAATATTTTACGAGAACGATAACCTCATGGTAGACGTACTGTTTATCAAAAAACTAGGACAAATTAATTGTAACATCGACCTCCAACTCGAACCAATCGTCTGATTGTTCTAATCCAGTTAGCGGATTGAACTTGGTCAATCAAATAAAGCAAAGGACGTGGTAGTAATAGCCTACCGTTGGAAGAACAGCATTTTATATTGTTACTAGCTGTCCGGGAGCGGCTTCGCCCGCGTAGACTGTATTTCCATTCTAGTCAAAATATAGCCTAAATTTAAAAAATATAGCCTATGACACTCCCTGATAATTTTAAACGCATCTTCTGCATATTATCTACGAAAAATTCCACCATGAAAAATTAACGATATGAATCTGAATTATAAAAATACCCCGAAGAAAAAATTAAATCCTCGGCAATTTACCTAACTCTTATAATCTCTCGATATCCAGGAACTCATCATTTTTATCTTATTCCATAGTAGGTACTTAAGAGCGACTTTTCGGAAAGGCTATTCGCGCATCTACTTCCCTCGACTGTTGGCAATCGGGTAAGGAAAAAATAATGAGCGAAGCTGAACATTTCAATACGCAAAGCGAACGTTATACAGGGTGTCCCAAAAAGTAGTGATAAGCGGAAGCCCAGTGATAGAGCATCACTAGAGCTACCCAAATCACCCCCATGTAATATATTCCGCGAATTTAGGTAGTTTTCGAGTTATGTTTTTTTTTACGAATTTTCGAGAATTTCTGGGTTAATTCACTTTTTTGGTCACTGTGGCAAGAATAATCAATATTTTTTTCCATCGTGAGCTGAATAATATGCCGACTTTGTTTAGTAGCATTAACATTTATAACACTGATCAATAATTAAGAAAAAAGATATGAAACTGAAAAAGTGGAAAATACTTCAAAACTATGGGAAAATATCCCAAAGCTTTGAAGTTTGAAGGCCATTTAAAAAAAAGTTACACTGATTGTTTTATCCAATATTTTTCAAAAACTTATTAATTATGTCAACTATTTATTCTATTAATTTCATCTTATAAAATTTACATTCAATGTATCGGTAGTGTAAAATTCAAGGCCTTGATAAATTAACTCGGCGCTGCTAGCTACGGGTAAATTTTTCATCATATTTTCTGGCGCAACGCGCTTGCGAGTCCAGGACGTGTAAAGTGAGTATGGGTAAATTTCACCCTTAACGATAATTCGTGCTACGTATTTTTTTTTGTTACACTGACTTTTTTACGTGTTAGGTAGCATAATTGCGCGACAAGGTGTCAGACACACCAATAAAGGATAGAACAATATTTACTGATAAACGATAGCAGTTATTCGGAAATTGACGATTTTGAAGAGTACATTACACCGACTCCGAACAAGAAGGTGAGGATGTTCAATTATCAGCAGACGATGGAATTCCTGTACAGTCAACGTCATTGCTACTCGATACCGTGCCCGAATATAAAACATAATAATTATTGCGTAATTGTGTTTTCCAAAGAATTTGTTACAGTTTCTAATTAGTTAAGCTAGTAGTAAATTACGTAAGTGTTATTTCAAAGGGAAAATCATTACTTTCACTTATTTACACATAAAGTTTTTATTTTCTATAATTGTAAGCAAGAGGCCTTAAAATAATGGTATTATTAGATAAAACTTGGTGATTTATTTTTTTAATAATATAAAACCATTGGAAATATTATTTCTGTTTTATTTACATCTTTACCAAACACTGATTAGAATATAACACATTTTTGAAAGATAGTGAACAATTAAAGCACTGAATTCTTAGATTCATTCCAGGGTAATTTTTACCTACTGCGATCATCAGTGTAACTAAAAGGGGCGCGACAGCCGCCGAGTTAAGTTTAATTTGCTACCATAAGATCTAGAATATTACACTTCCGATACATTGAATGTAAATTTAAGTGTGATGCCGTTGAACTATTCTATTGAAATGAATGTAATAAATAGTTGACATAACTGGCAAGTTTTTGAAAAATATTGGTTAAAAAAAATTGTGTATCTTTTTTTTTAAATGGCCCTCAAAACTTTGGTAAAAAAACAGTACTATCCACTTTTTTATCGAGAAATTATCATAACTCGCAAACTGCCAAAAATCGCGGAACATACTAGTACATGAGGGTGATTCGGCTAGCCCTGGTGATGATCTATCACTGGGCTTCCTCTTATCACTACTTTTTAGGACAGATATTTAGCAGATATTTGACAGATTTTCTCGTTACCAATTATTTTAAAAACAATCTCACTTGAAATACATTACTTACATAACAATAACCATCTATTTATAAGTTGATCCATAATAAAATGGAAAAACATGAAAGAGATTTGTTGAAAAGTAATCTTCTTTAGATCTATACTCAACCAAAAAAGGTATACGGCGGGTTAGGTATCTAAATAAGGGAAATATTGACCGCAAAAACTTGATACTTAATGAAGGTGTACCTTGTTTAATATGATCGAGGAATACTCTGGAAGCATAACGACTATAAGAAGTAAAAAAGACTGTATAACAAACAAGGCACCTTTAGCAAGAACGTGCCTGAAAGTGAGAACAACACGTGCGAGGAAATTCCTACAGCGGCTAACGCAAATGGAATGTGGCTCACACTCTAACAAAATATTCTAAACTGGACAAATTAATCTAACACTTGGATGGTGGTTCAGCCTTGCCCTATGTAGTAGCATTAATGCATATATATATATATATATATATATATATATATATATAAGAAAATGAAAACAAAGCACTCAGCACAGAACGGTTTATTCGGTGCAGAACAATTTCTTATACTTGAACAGATATCTAAGAGCCTCTAAGCACATTGAACGCCATGGAGGCCACCGGTGACCGACAACGGTACATTTTACTTATCGCCAGTTTCTCGGCAGTCAAGACTGAAATTGAACAACTAATTGGGTAGTTGACAACATCATCGAATTCTAAAAAATATTTGAAATAATCAAAAAATACTATAAAAAATATATTTATTTATTTATTCTATTATTAAAAGTGTAAAATAAATGAAAACAAGTAAACCATTCAATGATGTATAGTAACTTTTGTTAAGAAACTGTATTCATAAACGCAAAAATTAAATATAGCTGCCGAACAAGTGTCTTGCAGAACGCATAGAATAAGGCGTTAATTGTAAAAGTTTAATGTGGTTGATACAGGATTTTGATGTTTAGCCTGTAATTTAGTAAATAATATTGAATTTTTAATAGATAAATGAATGAATACTATTTAAATAGTAAATGCTATCGATTTAATTATCAGATGCGTATCTGAGCACTGATTAAGTTACTGTGAATTATTTTTAAATTATTATTATTTGCATGCTATACAATTGTAGTTAGGTAGGCTAATGCACTTCTCATCATTTATATCACATATTTCATGTACTGTACCCTACTTAATGGCGCATAAAATATTTGTATTTGTATTCTGTGACGTCACCATCTTGCGATAGTTTGTAGGAGCGTTTTAGGCAAACCCAAAAATATGTTTTTTTAAATTGCCATAGATCGGGGACTTTTCTCGTGTTTTCGAAACTTTTATTTCACCGATGTTTAAAGGTCTTTCGAGAACACCTCAACAAAAAAAAATAGTCACCTACCCTATTGCAGAGAATGCACTAGTGTAAATTTCTTCACAGCTACTTACATTGTGCCGCAGGGTTTTCCATTAACTTCGATTATAAGAAAATCGCTATCTTGAAAGTGAGTATTGCTATTTGACGTCTGATACTACTACTACTCATTGGCTGGCACTGCCAGAATGCTAGAGACTACCAATCGAGACGAGTGACAAGTTGGCAAATCAGACGGCCGTTTATTGGTAAAAAACGCGCCAAAAACCTTCCTCCGGGAGCCGAGCATCGCGCGCCATCGCCTCATATCGCCTCGCCACTGCTCTGATACGATTTTTACAGGATTAGAACCCGAGCGTGACACGCATAGAGAAACAAAACGAAACGAACAGGCGTCTGCCGAATTACAGCGTCTCTCTTTGCTCAATTTTCGCTGAGTAATAACAAATCCTGTTGCTAACGAAGTGGACTACAGAGGATCGTGTTACGAGAAACATACTTTTAATTTTATATTCAAATACATAAACCAACATCATTGAGTAATACAATTAAATCATTCAAATCAATCAGGATCATTGACAATGAAAAAGAAAACCTACGGTAGTACGTACGTACTTACCATTCGGTCATTTATTATCTAAAATCACTCTGACTTCTGTTGCCTCTATGCGGCTGGTTTGAGTGAGTGATATTAATTTCTTATAAATATTGTTCCTTTTCTCGATAATATAGTCATAATTTTGACTTTTTTTTATTTATGTTTCTGAATAATTACCAACCTAACCAAGAGCTTTTTTGGCACCCTCGGGGACACTTCGGACATTTATTTCAGAATCATCGATGTCTTCAGCGCTACTGAATTCTAGAATCCCCAACCTTTTTCTTCTTCTCTGTCGTTTCGCTCTTGGCAGAGCGGTCGTGGTCACGTTGAGGCGTCCAACCTTTTTAGATTTAGCTTAATAGCTATACTAGTTAATCAAGTAAATAATCAGATATGAAAGGGGGTACTTATGTGATCGTTTGTTTCAATTAACAACACACTTATTGCAAAATTATAAGATGTGATAAGATTTGATCAAAATTGTCATGCGAGAGTAAATATTCAGCCTACAGAGTTTAAGAGGACCAACAAACTGATTGTTAAACACGTAAGTAGCTCAACACTTGACCTCGATTCCATGCTTGCTAAGTAGTCATTCGACTTATGTTTCGGAGCGCGAGAGGAGTGTGAATTAACTTTGAGTTCGAGTCAGAAATATTAATTCGGCTCATGCAGGGTGTGGACGTGCCTTTGTGTCGTCGTGGCTTCCTGTGCGCATGCAAACATTATGCCGACGAGCAAGAGCTAGCGCCTTGACGCCGTGGCACTTTGCGCGGTTTACGTGCACCCGGCACACTCCGGTGACTCGATTAGACATCTACAAGAAGTCACACGTACCAAGTATGTGCCGTCACCGAGAACTTACAGGTGTACTTGTTATCGCAAATAATTGGGGTAGCAACAGCCTTTCAAAAGTAGGACTGCTTTTTGGGAGCGGATTTAAAAACCACGAAATATCTGTTTATTTAACTAAACAAAAGATACATAACTAAACAATTTCAATTCAAAATAACATTCTATAGAACCATTAATATAAAAGCCGTACTAAGAAAACTCGCACGGGTGCCGTTAAAACTCTGAAATCCTACAAAGAACAAAGTTTCACCTTTAACTTTCGGTTAGGCTTATGATACTTTTAGTTAATGGCAATCACGAAGCAAGAAGAAGTACTGTAAATACGAAGTTAATATTTTTAAAGTTCTTAATTATACTTGAAGCAAGGCATGGCCTGATGGCATATGAGGTCTTACTCTCTAACGATGTTTTCGTAGTTTAGGAAAACCTTTCAAATCATGAGAGAGAGAAAATATATTTATGCAACTATTTTGAGCACTTAGCGAATCCACTTAACTTATTCTCTCTAAATATTATCTTGAATATCAAATCAGACAAAGTTTATTTGGTCACTTAGGTAAGTTTTATACAAAACTAAAGTTTTGACAGGTTAGATAAATCGGAAAGTTTGGAATTGGAATTGTACTTACAAAAAGTGTTTTTAAACTTAGCGTAGAACCATTATCAATAATGGTTTTACAGGAGTTTCAGCAACCGCAATTAAAGGTCACAGCACATTTTCGCCGCAACGGCCCTGCTCCCGGCAATTTAGCCGCCAACTAGCGCCACCAATTGACTTATTTTTATAACTTTCAAATTAGACATTGATTTAAAAAACCGATCAATAAATATCTCAAAAACGACGATAGTATATTTTACAATGTCAAATGAAAAGAACCGGGCGGACGCCGCGGCGGGCGGCCGTCGGGCGCGCAGCGCGCGCGCCACCCCACTTTTTAATACGAGGCGATAACAGGTTGGAGCGGTGCCGTTGCCGCGCTGTGATTTTGACGTCTGTCTAGGCAAGATTGCAGAGGCCATTAATAAAAAATAATGAATTTTTTTTTTTTTAAGTTGCTTTATTACATTCACATTGTTTATTAAATAAAATTATGTACTGGGATATTATTATGACTACTCGTTGAATTTTTAGTATAAATAATGCCGATTACCTGAAAGTAGTAACACATACATACTCGTACTAAAGTAATGAAATTAAAGTAGCTGGATGCTATTTTTAAACCGCTCAAAGAAATATAAAAGCAGTAGACGCAAATGCTTAAGAATTTAATATTTCTGATACGACGGCAATGTAAACTTTAGAGGGAAGGTTATAATGGTTGAGTTTCAGTAGTTTTGTACCAAACGTACAGTGCAGAAAATGGTTACTTACCTACTGAAACGCATAATGATTTTTGCCATACACCGATATAACATAATGTTATTGTTAAAGTAGTCATTTGACATAAATTGTCATGAATTTATAAATACTTAATTATATTTAGCAAAACCATTCCAATTTTATATTCATATAAAAGCTAAAGTTGCAGCACATGGCCTATCTACTATAGCAATAATTCAAACGTAACACTTAGAATTTGGGTACTACTTAATACCAGCAATTTTTTTTGCTATTGTTCGACGTACTTCAGAAATTATCCGTGAAAGCCTTCTAATTTGTTATCGTCTGTAATTCAGACGGCTAACACAAAGTGATGCCTCAACAAACAAGCAGCTAGGTGCAAGCTAGCAAGTTACTCACACACGCAGCTAGGTGCAAGCCAGCGAGTTCAGAATTCATAAGCGAGGGAGACAATGGAAGCACGAGTAAACAGGAGGTTGAGCGTTCCGTCATAATATCACAATGATCCGCGGCAGCTACGAGCCATTGTGTCAGAGACATAAATCGGAGTAGATAAGGTTAGGCCTCGACGTTTGAAACCCGAGCGTGCCACTTTTTTGACACTACTTGTATGAGTCGTCACGATAGTAAAAGTAAAGTAAAAGTAAAAAATATTTATTAGCACACCCCTGAAAGGCACAAGTGAGCAATAACAACATTATAAAATTAAAATAAATATGAAAAAACATACAAAATAGAAAACACGAAAGGCCTCAAAGTGGAGCCTGTGGTCCCTGTCTCTGCATGTGCCGCTGCAGCAGCGCTGGTATTCTGACAGGGCCTTGATATGGATGTCGTTCGACATCGTGCGCATGCATGTAATAAAAATTAGATACTGCAAGATAATAAATAAATACTAATAAGAAAAAGTGTTATGAACAGTAAAAGTAAAAAAAGAAAAAATAAATAAAATTACATCTGAAAAAGTTGCATTCCAGAATAAGGATTGCAACTATGTACAGGCGGAAGTGCCACGCATTTTTTTTTTTGACAACACACCACTTGTCATAGTCTCGAAGTAAGGATAAATATCCTTGTGTTACGAGGTACCAGACAGGGAAATAAGCAAGGGGCGTCTCCCAGCACACCCAGACCCGAGCCAATTTAGAAAAAGTAATTTTTCTGAATTGACCCGACCGGGAATCGAACCCGGGACACCACGGAAGCCAAGGCGAGAAACCGTGCTAACCGTGCTACAGCACACTGCGCCAATCGTGTCGTCAAATTTCCTTCCACGTATCGTATATATAATACTCTTCAGCTCTTATAATCAGTTCCATCCATGTTTATCATCTTTGGTCGGCATCGTCTTTTCGTGTTTCATAAAATTAAAAAAAGAAGTATACACATAATGTGCCACCGCTAAACTAAATAAATTAAAGCAATATATTTATAAGACGTGTGCGTGGCTTTCGTGTTTTGTTTTTAGTGCTGAGACGGATAGGGTTATATTCTCTATTTCTCGCTAGAATTTAATCTAGCAGACAATCTAGATGAAATATGTAAATCTACTTGATTTTTACGTTTGTTGCCATGGCGCGGATATTAGAGTAGCCCCTCCAAATATAAAATGTATGAAGACTACTGCAGGAAATATGCCGGTGGCGGCGTTTTGTGGTTGTGGCCCGTGTGGGCGATCCTTAGGGCGTAAACTAAATTAAGCAGCAGCAGTCTCCCTTATTACTCGGGTAGGAACTAAACTCGCGTTATCCATTTCGATATATTTCTGTGAGTTGTGACTTGTGCCGTCGCGTTAACAAAGCCCAGCGAGCAGATGCGGATAATTTGCCGTTTATAGCTGTTATTGAAGAAATTCGAGCCACGCCGGGGCTATTCCCAACTTTTCCGAGAACAATCGAAAGTTTGAATTCAGTCTCGATATCGAGAATTTAGCGGATTCACTTAAATGTTAAGTTTAATGAGAGCAAGGTCTTTGATCTCTTGTAAAATGGAGGTAGCAGAACAATGGCCAAATTATTATATCTTAAAGTTTAGGAATATTTCTTGCTTATGTGCAACGAAAAAAAAAAATCACCTATTTTCAACCGACTTCAAAAAAAGGAGGAGGTTCTCAATTCGACTGTATTTTTTTTTATGTTTGTCACCTCATAACTTTCGACTGGGTGAACCGATTTTGATCATTCTTTTTTCATTTGAAAGCTGGTGCTTCCCAAATAGTCCCATTTCAATTTGGTCTAGTTCTGACAGTGGCATCCATGAGAAAACCATATAAGTCTTTAATCTAGATAGACAAAATGCGCGACAAATGGACGAATAACTCAATATTACGCAAACCGATTTTGATTGTTCTTTTTTTATTTGAAAGCTGATGCTGCCCGTGTGGTCCCATTTAAATTTGGTCTAGCTCTGACAGTGGCATCCATTGGAAATCCATATAAGTCTTAAATCTAGATAGACAAAATGCGCGACAAATGGATGAATAACTCAATATTACGCCATCCGATTTTGATAACTCTTTTTTTATTTGAAAGCTGATCCTGTCCGTGTGGTCCCATTTCAATTTGGTCCAGTTTTGACAGTAGAATCCATGGGAAATCCATATGAGTCTAATGGACGAATAACTCATTATCACGCCAACCGATTTCGATGCTACTTTTTTATTGGAAAGGATATACTTCAAGGGTAGTTTGATGAGAGTTTGGTTAGGTTCTGATTATGGGATCCATGAAAAAGTAACGGAACTCTTCAATTCTTAGGAGCAATAGGCCATACTTTTTCGATGTATAAAATAAATAAGAACTATTCACTGAAAATCAATAATAATAATAAAAAAAAAAACCAACTTCAAAAAAAACTATTCCAAAACAAAGCACTAAAAAGTAAAGAAATAATTGCGTATTCTTCTAAAACTTATACGATAATATAATGTGGGTACAATTATTGTTATTGTTGGAGTCGGTGTCAGCCAATGTAGGTTTGGAACTACCTACCTACATACGTAAACGTAATATGTAAGAAATAGGTATATTGCGAGGTATATTGTAGTGTTTGCTTGGCTGACACCGACTCCAACAATAACAATAATTGTACCTACATTATAATTATCGTATACGTTTTAGAAGAATACGCAATTATTTCTTTACTTTTTAGTGCTTTGTTGTAGAATAGTTTTTTTTGAAGTTGTTTTTTTTTTGTTAAAATTTTTCTTTATTAACAAGGCAATTTGGCTACGGTCAGCAGCAGCAGACTGTCGCCTTTAAATATCTGCTCCATGAATCCTTTGTTTTTTATGAACACAATACGCACTTAAAAGGAACATCTAAAAAAAAGAAAAACGAACCTAGCAAATCTATACCACAGGTGAAGCGATGAAGTATGCAATAGATCTCGTATCTTGCCAACTAAATTAAATAAAAGAGGATTTATTCGCGAACGTCAAAAAATCGATAAGGTAATTGTAGTAAAACGGTGAAGTCAACAACGTCAAGCTCCAAAAGTTCGACGAATTCATTTTCAATTGAGTGTCATGATGTGAAATACGAGAATATCATTGAACAGTTTACAAATTATTAATTCTGGCGGAACAGGGCATGTGAACGTTATTGAGTTGGTATTGCATTTTGTATTTCAATTAAATAAAATATCCGGTGCGGTGAGCTTCAGAAGTTAATTTTTTATGTGCCTCAGGCCTCGATATTCCACGTAAGCTCTATGTGGATTTCATTCAACACCTGGAATAACGTACGCATGATCCCATCAAACTATCTGTTACGTTGATACTCGTATGTACCAAGTGTTGAAAGACTTTTTAATATTTATTGACCCCAAAAAAAATATTCCTTTATCGTAAACTCGTGAAATAATCATGATAAAATCAGGTGCAAGTGTGCAACATAGGCACTGTAGGAAATAAAAAATTAAAGAACCAAAAACTAGTAGGGAAGTTTTTTATGAAAAAACAAGAGGCAATCCCCGACAACTAAAGTTTTGTTACTTCAAGTAAAGTGGAATGAAAGCGTAACGATCGCTTTCATCGCTTTTCATGGCTTCTTCGCGACTTCAGAACTAAAAAGTAGGTTGGTGCGAATAAACAAACTCGGCTGCATTAGCACATTGGGGTAAACAGCCGCATTGCCGCCTACGTAAACCTTTTGCTCTAATGATCTCCACTGAAATTTAACTCTCGGGCGGACCCGGTAATTTCAGTAAAAAATATTTTAAAAACGGAAAATTTTAATTGAGGCTCGAACATTTTTTTTAATGTGGGTAGTTAATGCAAAATTTTGAATGTTTCTATCTCATTAATTCGTTTTGTAACGACAATATTTGATATTTATTCAAGTTCGTACGTCTACAAATTTCACGTTATCGTTCGCGTAAAACATTTGTATTGGGATTTCGTACAGAGTACAGGAACTAAAAACGGTACAGAGGCGTTCACATCAACCTTTAATTATGGGCACCTTATGCTGCTGACATAAAACCCATTTTACAATGGTTTTGCAACGCAAAGTGGCAACTTATAGTAGACGAACTGAATCCTTCAGCGTGTGCTCCCGAATAGGCTGCGGTAACCGCTTGCCATCAGACAGTCCGCATGCTTGATTGTCACCGACGTGGTATAAAAAAAAAAGAATACAATTTCATGACAGGACCCGGACGAAACATACCTACTCGAACATAGTAAGAACAATGGGGTGTTAAGCAGAGTAAGAAACTCCGTTGACTAAGGTGGAAACTAGGTGTTTTGACCTTAGTCACCGGAGTCACTTAGTGCGCTTTAGAACCTATGAGGCAGTGGAAAAAATATTCGCAAAAGCGTTGTTCGAGACAGCGTCATTCAAAACTACGTAGAAGACCCCATAGAAACACCCTTTACGTACATTTTTAAGTAAGCGCCTGCGGTGACGGAAATCAATGTAAACAAACGGGACCCCAAATAAATTGTCTACTCTGGGCAATATGTAGGTATCAGCCGGCTTACCACTGACAAGCTTATTGGTATAATAGATAGAAACGAATGTTTTATTGGTCCTTTTGAATATTTAAAACTAAAGAATTATTAAGGTAGTTATTCTAATGTTGAAAGGTTTTAATTCCAATAAATATGTCTTAGTATACAAGGAATACAGTTAAAAGCTCAAAAAATTCAGTTAGCATTCATCCGTTGTCCTAATCCCCAAGTAAAAATATTATATTGTGTAATCATCTAAAAACTACGTATCTTACGTATCATAGAAACACAAACCCTACACAAATGACAGAATGAGCAAATCTCAAAAAGACATTTATCTAGAGCGGGATTCGAACTTGCGACCCGGATATCTAAAATCATATTTCAACTTAAAGTGCTGCAGTAGATTGCGCCAACCTATTGTTTTCGTCACGAAATACGCCAAAAGATAACTAAATTAAAGGAGACGCTAACGATACTATTACTCTGCGACATTGTGGGGCGTATTCAGGGCGCTAAGTGCGACTGTGAACACACAGTCGGTAATATCACCTAATTTATGATTCATAATCGTAATTTAGGGCTTGGATGCCACTCGATACCGTATATCCTTCGTGTAATAACTAGCCAACCCGTTGCTTGCTACGATTTTCACTTTGTACATTAGTAATTCCAATCTAAATAAGTACTTTGGAAATGTTAGTTTTAGTTAAGTAGACCCTGCACAAAGTGTGAAGATTGTTAAAAAACATAATAATTTGCATGATTAACAAAAAGCTAAAAAAATGTGGTCTAGTTCTTGCTCTGGAAAAATTGGTAATAACAATCTAAACAAGTACTTTGGAAGTGTTAGTTTTAGTTAAGCAGACCTTGCACAGAGCGTGGAGATTGTTAAAAAACATAATAATTTGCACGTATAGCAAAAAGCTGAAAAAATGTAGTCTAGTTCTTGCTTTGGAAAAGTTTTTAACGAAATAGGACTTATTACAGAACAATATACAGATAACTGATAAGTACCAGAAAAGTGAACTGATTTTCTTATTTACTGTCCCACGGCTAGGAGAAGACCTTTCTATCATCGTTTAAGGTGCACGCTTGCTGAATGCGGGTTTGTGATCCCGGGCTAGGTTCCGAAACACCCACTTTGCTCTACCCGAGAATTGACCCTAAGTTCGATAGATTTCAGGTCGAGCGCTGTTAGCATAATTACGCGGTCATAAATAAAAGTCAGGTTGTAAAAAACCTAACTTCAATGTCAAAATGGCTTTTTTGATTTTTAAACTTTTAACAGTGTGTAAGATCAATAGTATGCACAAAAATTTAATTTTTTATCTTTTTAAGTTATTGTGATAGACAAAAGAAAAGTAAGTACAGGCTTGCAAAAATATTGAAAATTCAAAAACTATTAAACTATTAATTTCAGTTTTTAGATCACGGAATTGTGGTATTTATTTACAAAATTCCAGAATGATCAATTCCAAATTGGACAAATACAACCGTTTTATTTGCGTAACAAATATTGTTTATGTGTGTTAGTTTAAGGTTGCGTTGCCATGCCACTGCAGCGGAGAGAAGAACATAGCTGCAAAGCTAATACTCTTCATTGAACATACATTTGTAGAGGAGTATATTCTGAGTGTCATTTCATCAGCAGCGTACTATACAGTTTGATGCATTCTTGAAGAAGGCTAGCAGACTCCAGAAGTGAAGCAGAGGCGCCAAGTGAAATTCAAACATTGTGGTTGGTCTCTTCTTGCACTTCTTCGCTTATCAATGCTTCAGTGGAAATGCAGCACACTTCTTCAGTACATTTACTTGGCAGCATCTATTTCAGATTTTAATGAGATTGATTACTTAATATTCAGTATTACACCAGCGTCACGGCTCTGCCAAAACATAGCAGTTGATACATTTCGCTATGTCACGTCACGCATGCATTTTAATAGCATTAGTTTTTATCTTTAGTCCATTTTATTAGTGTGCTTTAGTTTATTTTTAGTCATATATCACTAATGCTAAGGAAAACTTTAGTTTTCCTAACATTTTACTGTTTAATTTGTTATTTTCGGAAATCTAACCAATACGAACCACCAATCATTAGTTACCAAAGTGGTCCAGGTGGACTCCAAAGGGTCCACGGGGGACTCGACGGGGGTCTATGTTGGCCCCAAATTTTTTTCCAGTCGTGGGAATATGGTAGAAATGTAGATAGAAAATTTTAAAGGGGTGTAGGCGAATAAAAGTACTTCTTGCCTGAAAAATCTCGACAAAGCTAGATAACTTGCATTAACACCATCCAACTCGTTAGCGAAATAGTATTAATTACGATCCCGTGCCGCGAGTATCGTCGGAAAAGTTCGTAACAATATTTTTCCCGTTTCACATCCCGAGATTTGACACCAGGCAGTTGGGCTAATATTAATCTGTATTGATTTTGTTGAGTTAAAACGCATCTAGAGTGGTGGCACTCTAAATATGTATAGTGTTGTAAACATCACGGAAAATCACACAAACCAAATCTGCAATTCCGATTCGATTTGTCAGTGGGATGTTTATTTACACTTATCTCCATACAATGTGCACTAGCGAGTTAAGGCCGCAGACATAAATCGGCATCGATTTAACGGATCCACCTACGTCAGTATAGAAACCAAGCGTGATACACGCTTGGTATGACGTATTTTAAGCTATACTGTGGCATCACACTTTAGATGTAAGCATTCTCCATTTGTCAATCGATTTTAATCAAGTTCATAGACATAGGACATCCCCTATGTCACAAAGGGGATAGGGACTACCCACTTCTCTTCTTTTAATGTAAATTCCTAAAACGATCGCTTAATTCCTAGCGATAAGGCCGCCTGATTTGTACTAGACTAAGTTTTTAGATTTAAAGTAGGTACTGTTATTTTTTTTTTGGCTGTACAATAAAGTATATCTTCGTATTATCTTATAGCAATGATGTTATTCTACTTAATACATAGAAATACATGTCATTAACGGCACATCGTAGACTAAATGAAGAATCGTCGATAGAGGAGCAGCGCACTTTGTTTTTACACTCAAATTACATACACTCGCGTCATCTATTTCTATTTGAGTCTTAAGTATAGGCGCTAAACCGTAAGCGACGTTATTTTATTAAACAGGCAAACTTGTTGAGTTCGCGCACTGACCCCTTTTCTCTGTAAAAAGTGTGATGAGAAAATTGTATGCGAGTAGGATAGTGGGAACCTGATAAGACACAAACATCCATTGTATCGACGTGAATGGAGTGCAGCCAACTTGCGCCATTGTCTCGCGACTTCAGACCGCCACCCGACTGGAGCCCATAATACACTACTCGTAGGTACATGGGAACAGTGCCCGAACTCTGACAGTGCCGATTTCTTAGTTTAATCATCAATCAAGGTTAACATTGTTCGGCTGTTCCAACTTTTTTGTTTCACGAAGGTGGTCCGTTTGTGAAATAAAAAAAAACACAAGAGAGTATAAATAATACTTTTATAAATATAAGTTTAGATATGATAAGCAATGTCATTTCATGTATTTGACTAGTAATTTCATTTGATACATGCGCCATGGGCGCTGAGAACTGGTCAGTAAGGGTGCGTTTCCACCAAAGATGTGCGAGGATGCGTTGCGAGGGATGTGTTTGTAAAGAATCTATTGGTCGCTTTCATTTACCTAGCTTCGCGATTATTATATTATTGGTTCTTAACAAACACATTCTTCGCCAACGCATCCTCGCACGTCTCTGGTGGAAAACCACCCTTATGCTATTCCACGATATTTTTTAAATTGAATAATAAGTTATAAAATGAACATTTCTGTTTGATATTTTATTAAATGTACGAATATATCCTAGTCTCCCAGAATGCATGTAACATCACGAAATGAGTGTCATGCAAGTAACCCTCCCTAGCAGTTTTTGAAATCCCAGTTTGTCTCTTAATTATTCATAAATTGCGTGTCCAAAGGCAGCAAGCAAACCAGTTAGCAAGCCGCATCTCTATAGAAATTTAATTCTTATTTAAATTTCATCCATGCAAACTTTCAAAGGAAATCGTCTTTGGTAATGTTCCTGTTTGGGAAGTTTCTGTGGACATCTGGGCTCGGGAATTAATGCAGAGTAGATAACTAAGTTGCTGGCTACTACGTCAATACATAATTAAGCATTTAATCCATTATACGTAGGAGGCCGACTTTAACAAACTTTGTAATCGTATTTGGGAAGTACTACTATAAGTTCAATAACTTATATGCCTTGTAGTCACATTAATTCAAGAAATGTTGGTAGTTCTTATTTAAAATTTACATTAGTTAATAGGAAATAGGAATTATATTTACGCATACCTTTTAGGAATATCCATTAATTTATTATATATTAAAGGATGCAATTAACAATCGTTGGGAAATAGCATTTCCTAAATTTGTAATATTTTATTGATGCTACAATTAATCAATAATTGTTTAGGTAATCGTTACGCCGCGCGCCGCCGCGACTATCAAAACCTATTTCTATCTAGCTAAGTTTCCTAGAAAAGATTATTCTATAAACTACAGAAAACAAAACACCACGAACGTCCAACTTATACTCGTACCTTTACACTTATTGTTCCTCACAATTTTCTCTAAGTACGGTAGCTTTACCGTATCAGAAATACACGGTAACAAGACTAATCAGTACTTTTCCCGGTAATCCCGAAAGAGTTCTTTTAACGGTGAGTGTGTAGTAAATGGTTCGCATTTGTATTGGCCACTTTCCGCGGAGTTCACGGGTCCGTCAGCGTCCCCGACATTAGCACGTACGCGTCGAATTTGTCTGGCACGTGAGATGGACTCGCGGTGCTTTTGGTCCACACATACACTTAGCCTTTCATTGAATTTGATTGTTATAGTTACGGTTTTTCACTTATTTTAACCTTTGTAGGAAACATCATTTTGCTACTAAATATTAAATGGGGGAAGGCAGAGAGAAGACTATAGTGACAACGTGAACGGTTAACTCAGAAGCCCAATCTTTTCAACTTATTTGTATTGGAGTTTTCGTAAATTACAGACCCAAGGTATTATATAAATAAGTGTTTATTACTATTCTTTTCTTAAGTAAATAGGCTAAGGTGCATGCCTTACTTGTTATCTTAATTGGATTAAACGGTTACCATGCCCTTCAAGTTCCAAACAACATATTATTATTCAAATTCAACATGCTGACTTGTTAGCCATACAAGTTTAATCCATTTTCCTTCGAAGTTTAGATCCATAGGTAGGTATATTAGTCCAAATAATAGGGATCAGGTAGTTTATTATCCACTTGCCGATACAATATTACCTTAAATATCACCATGTATATATTACTAGCTTTCCGTCCGCGGCTTCGCCTGCGTGAACTTTATCGTTACGTATTATTATGGCAAAATTACATAAAATCTTTATAAATTGTAGCCTGTGTTATTGTGATGTAAAAACTGTATTATTGTAAAGTTTAATCTAAATCCGTTTTTGCGTGGAAGAGTAAGAAACATACACACACACATACATACTTACAAACTTTAGCATTTATATTCTTAGTAAGATATTATATTAGTAAGAAGTATGACGAACCAGTAGGTATACGCCTAACTAGACTAGTTACAATAATATTTCTACTATACAAGTAAAAAAATAATTATGAGGATATTTTTGAATATAATACAAATTACCAGTTCCTGACTACACTTCTTTTAATTTTAGTCAAATATATGATTGTGATGTTGAGAAGAACGTTCGCTCCATCGCATCTAATGCGGTGGGTAGTGATAGCATTAGTCGTAATATGATCATACCTATCCTTGATATCCTTTCACCTGTCATTACCCGCATCCTCAATCTTTCTCTACTTTCAGGAGCATTTCCTAAAGCGTGGAAAGATGCTCAAATAATTCCTCTCCCTAAAAAAGCAAATCCTTCTGCATACTCTGATTACCGTCCTATATCCATCTTACCTTTCCTGTCCAAAGTACTTGAACGAGTTGTCCATCAGCAGCTCAGTGCTTTCCTCAACCAACTCTTCAATAGCTTCCAATCCGGTTTCCGCCCTGGTCATAGTACGACTACTGCCCTTGTCAAAATTACAGATGACATTCGTCTTGGTATGGACCAAAAAAGTCTTACTGTGTTGGCGCTTTTGGATTTCAGTAATGCCTTCAACACTGTAGATTTCGACATCCTACTTGGCGTGTTGCGTTCTCTCAACATATCTCCAATTGTAATTGACTGGTTTCAAAGTTACTTGCATGTGCGCCGGCAATGCATTCGTGCTGAGAATGTATTCTCGTCATGGTGCGACCTTAGTGCCGGCGTACCCCAAGGTGGCGTCTTGTCTCCTCTTCTTTTTGCTACTTTCATTAATTCTATTTCCCAAAATCTATCTTCTTCATATCACCTTTATGCAGACGATCTCCAAATTTACTCCCAAGGAAGTCTTGTTGATCTGCCCAGAGTTATTAATACCATTAATGCTGACTTGAATCTTATTTCCAACTGGAGCAAGTCTTTTGGGCTCACTGTTAACCCTGCTAAAACGCAAGTAGTAATTGTGGGCAGTTCGTGGCTGATCTCTAGGGTTGACTGGGATGTTCTGCCTTCAGTTGTATTTGACGGTGTGGTAGTTCCTTTGAGTAAAACTGTCAAAAATCTAGGTGTTTGTATTGACAATACATTAACTTGGACGACCCAGGTTGGTCAGGTTAGCCGGAGAATCTTTGCTGCTGCAAGTTCACTAAGTAGGCTTCGTAATTTTATGCCAATACCTACCAAAATTGCACTTGTCCAGGCCTTACTCCTTCCCATTCTCGACTACGCAGACTGCTGCTTTCTAGATCTTACTGAGAATCTTCTTGATAAACTTGAGCGGCTCCAGAATTTCTGCATCCGCATTATTTTTGAACTGCGAAAGTACGATCATGTCTCTGAGTATAGGTCTCAGCTCAACTGGCTTCCTATGCGTCTTCGTCGAGATTCTCACGTTCTTTTTCTCCTGTATAACATTTTGTTTAACCCATTGTCGCCGCGTTATCTTAAGGAGCGGTTCCGATTTCTGCAACCAGTACGAGGTCAGCCGACGCGGTCATCTAAGAAGCTTCGCCTTGCATTCCCTCCTCATTCGTCGCACTCCTACACACAGTCGTTCACTGTTAAATCTATTCGTCTCTGGAATACCCTACCCTTATTTATTAGAGAGTCAAAATCATTGTCTATTTTCAAAACAGGGATCAAAGCACATTTCCTCGCCCTTTAACGCTCCTGCTTAGTCTCCTAATCTCTCTCCTTCTTTTTACTTCCCCCTTTCTGTTTACTTATAATCTTTTTTTCTTTTCCTGATCACTTTTTGTTATTCGTGGGCTGTTAGTTACGGATTCTATATTTTATTGTTATTTATTTGTCTTTTTATTGTTATTTTTTAAGTGAATCAATTGTTTTATTTTTATTTTTTCAGTTTCTTGTGCACTTGCTTACCCTTCCTGACATTTTCCTCTACTTGGGTTGTCTGGAAGAGATTGCTTTCAAGCAATAAGACCGCCTAATTGCTTCATCATAATCTTGTAATCCTAAGCTGTATTGTTTCATTTGATGTGCAATAAAGAATATTTATCTTATCTTATCTTATCTTACTGAGAGCAGAATTCAAAGTGAAGACATAACTTATATTCTTGGGCAGGCCCCTTGCTATTTTAAAAAACTACCTGCTGCAAAGGGAACAAACTGTCAAAATAGAAAACATAAACAGCGGAAAAGAACCGATTGAATATGGGGTTCCCCAGGGATCGGTACTCGGACCAACGCTGTTTCTGGTTTACATAAATCAGTTATGTAATCTTGAAGACAGTGGAGGGCAGATTTTCTGTTATGCGGATGACACAGCAGTTGTATTCTCTGGGCAATCTTGGCTAGATGTTCAAATGAGGACTGAAACTGGATTGGCTAGGATTTCAGATTGGCTTAACACCAATCTGTTGACTCTAAATATAGAAAAAACGAATTTCATATGTTTTACTCCAGTTAACAGGTCACAGCCAAGTGTAAATTTCAGTCTTCGTATCCATGGATGCTCAAATCAGCCCACTTGTCTGTGTCCTTGCATTGATAAGGTTGATTGCATCAAGTATTTAGGTGTGATGATCAGAGATTAAGTTGGCACATGCATTTAGAACTGATTTCCGAGAGAATTAGAAAACTTACATGGATCTTTAAAAAACTGAGACACGTAATGCAAAGCGCCTTGCTGAATAGAATCTACATTGCTATTGCTCAATCGGTCATCACATACTGTATCCCTATATGGGGTGGTGCAACTAAGACCAAATTTCTTTACCTTGAAAGGGCACAAAGGTCTCTTATCAAAATTATGTATTTCAAGCCCTATCGATTTCCGACTATTAAATTGTATAATCTATGCGGCCTCTTATCAATAAGAAAACTTTACATCTTGCTTATTCTACTCGACTTGCACAAAAATCTTCCATATGATCCAGCTATATTAAAAAAGCGACGATATTATAAGGTAGCTGCTTGTCCCCGTGTTCGAACAGTCTTTGCTGAGCGCCAATATCCTATACGTTCTTCAACACTATATAATACAGGAAACAAAAAATTAAACATCTATGGCAAAACAACTTACGAATGTAAAAGACAGTTAGTGGACTGGCTTAACACATTAGATTACGAAGCAACAGAGAGCCTTTTGGCAAGAATAACTTGAATACACACACGCACACACACACACACATACACACACATACACACACATACACATACACACACATACACACACCCATCTACACACAAACACTAATAGTAATATAGGCTGGCTTTGTACAAATAATATCACTATTGTACTCAGTGTAAAACTGATATAAATTAGGAGAGCGAGTCAACCCCAACACGAGTATTGCATTACTCTCTGGGGTGTCTCAATACTTTAACTGTTGATATTGAGTAATAAAGTTATTTTATTTGTTTTTTTTTTTTTTATTCTTCTAAAGCATTGTTTTAATATATTTATTATTTTAATTCACTGTGAAATGGTCTTTATTGGGTAGGTAACAAGAACTAGTTGAACTAAATGTCTCGCCTGCCCATTTGATCTTTTAGGAATCAGGAGAAGTTTTGGAACAAATTTGTGGACTGGTTTGCGTTTTGTGTGTCCCCATATTGAGTTTGATCGTCATTATTCGATAGGAAGTTTTTCCGTACTTTTTTACTTTATTCTATTGAGTTAGGTATACTGTAAATTGAGTTAGCGAAGTAAGCAGAATCATAATATTTGGCGATATTAAACGCATGTATTTTTTATAATTGCAAATACCGTTAATTTTCAACCCTCTTCGACAGCAAAGCGACACAGTGATTTCTTTAACACAAAATTGCCTTTCAAAAACAAAAGCTAAATAGTTATTATTCGATGTAAACAATACTTACCAACAATAAATTTCAAGTGCCATTTACGTAACTTTAACAATAAATTTGTACTTCAGGAAACTAATCATTGCTAATTGTAATGCTCATGCCTCAGGTGGGAGTTGAATCAGCATCTTCGGCTTTCCAATCGGATTTTTTGGTTGCTTAACAGCAGTAAAAGTGTATCATTATGAAGTATAAATATCCCTGGACATTATTCCACACAGCGCCATCTAGCCCCAAAGTAAGCTAATTAAAGCTTGTGTTATGGGATACTAGACAACGGTTAAACATACTTAAATACATTTTCTTTTTGTAAATACATACTTATTATACATAGGAGACACCCAGACCAGTACAAACAGACATGTTCATGCACACAAATGTTTGTACTGTGCGGGGATCGAACCCGCGACCTCTGGTGTAGTAGCCAACTTCTTAACCATTACACCAAGTCGGTCGTCAAGTATAGTATTATTAGTTTACTATACCAGTAGTAGTATTAGCGATATATGATAACGATACTCATAATAACATTTGTCTATCTGTATGATCAGTCATAGAGGCTTATCTGAGCTTTTTGTACCTAAATTGTAATTAATTTCAGCCCATTATTTAATTGATACTCAAATAACTTGCAATTGCGCAGACTGGTTGCACATACATTTATTTATTAGGTATGATTTATTTCAACAAGCTTGTTTTCCACTCTTTTGTAACACAAGCCAATATTAGATAACAGTAGTAAGCCGGTAGTTCACTTTTTCATATAAAGATAAATACCAAATGCAATAACGTATTATGTTTTCAATGATCAGCCCCCCGATTCAGAACGAAGTTATCGACCGATTCGATAAGTTTGTTTTAATTATAGCAAATGACCCGGTATACGGTAACATTGAATATTTTTATATGTTGAAGCCAAAGGCCTTCAGTTTGCGTGAAACAAATAAACCAGACGTGCCCCATACTAAAAAAATTAATTATAAATAAAAGAAAATAACCGAATCGGTTGATACGAGTAACTTTGTTCTGAATCGAGGGGCTGAACTCAACATTTATATCGATTGGGAACATAATGCGGCTAATTTATCTTCACATCTAAATTGAAATAACATTCCGATCATCCATTCATAATTATGGTAATTGCAATGACACTGTTCCCGAGAATTAATACAATTTTGAGAGGCACTTAATACAAACTGAAGCATTATTTAGAATTAGGATAATCAGCATAATACAGTGGTGGAATATATTTGAGTAGCAACAAAAATATAACTTCTATCGTTAACCAAAACTGCTACAAAAAAATACTTTCAAAATGGATGGATTGATGGTAAACTGAATCAGATTTGTAAGTAAGTCTTACCTTCCTCTGGAAGTCATATCGCACTAAAAATTAAATGTTATATTACTATATTACCGCCGACAAGTATTACTATACTTTAGTGTCGTTTTGTTGCGCAATAAACATGTTAGTTGTTGTACAGACTAGCAGTACATTATTGCCTGCAGATGCAGGCTCTGGAAATTAAATAGGGTCAACATAAATGTTTATTACCTACAAATAACAGAATTTTTTTCTGTTAGCCTAAATAGTGGAGTTTGCAATATTTATTTTATTTTGTCTAAGATATTTGATGAAACTTCTAGTCCGATCCTTGGCCATTAAATAAATTCACAGTTAAAATGTCTGTATTTATTCAGCAAGACATTCATTAACATAAAAATATATACCTTGCTATTGTTCCTTAAGACTTTTTACTGAGAAAGTATTAAAGATTGTTTCATGTTACAATTTGACCGCGACCGTTGCGAAACTAATCAAAGTATCTATCTGCCACCACCCTTATTATATCGACGTAATTTGTGGACGGGACAAATGCACGTGATTGTCACAAATAACTGCCTCAATCGAATCATAGCACAAACACGCCGCGAATGTGCTTGTATTTTTAGTTCAGTAGATGGATAGTGCTTGATATGTAAATGTATCCTGTTCGTGGATAGGTACGCCTAAAAATACAAGAATCTTATACTGGAACACGCGTTTGCAAGCCCAGAGTAAAATAAGCGGTTTTCCTTTTACCACAGTTTTACGAATAATGTAGGTCTAGCTAATTTACTACGGCATTTACAGGAAGTACCTAAATGAGACTTATCCCGAAGGAGAGCCGAACTCTTGAACTAAACCTATAATGAGGGATCGGACAAACTAAAAAAACAACACTATGCTATTCATAGTGTGCAAGCTTGTGTGTCAAGCTTAATGATAATAAAACATATTGTAAACCTATACCAAAGAAGCACATTAAAGCCATTATTTTGTAAGACCTTTTTTGAAATGTACACTCATGAAAACTAATTACGAAAAATCTAATAAAGGCAAAAGCTGTTTCCGGTTTTTTACACCATTCCTTTTTTAGCTAAGTATGTTGCTGTACTACCCAATGATGAATGAATTATATTCTTAAAGTTACACACGAATAGTCTATTTCTAAAATTTGACACAATACATGTGTATTACCTACTCAATTTATAACAATAAAAACAAACGTGATATTAATAATGCATGTTAAACTTTGCGCCTTATAACACAATTATTTTAGTTACACAGAATGATTTTGAACTGAGTTCATATTTGCATAATATTACCGAAACCCCAGCTAAAACTTACCCGAGTTTGTTTTGAATTGTCTCCACCGGTAATGGAACCTTGAAGTCTCGGATATATTAGACATAAAACTACGCCATTGCGCAGTTAAACAATCCAATCGATGCGAAATTGCAAAAATGCGAATCCATCAGATTTTTGTAAAGTGCATTTTTGTTGGACTTTCATTTTACTACCTTTAGATAGGTGAATGGGAATTGAGAGAATTCCACTGTGATAGCAGGGAAAAGCCATGATTTTTAATCGTATTAAAAGGTGAGTGACTCTGCGCTTGGTAATGTGGGTAGATCAGATTACCTACAATAGGTATACAAGTACTATTTATTCTAGGTTCTAACACAATTATCTACGTTGTTATTACTTTATTGTTATATAGGTATGTATATAAATAATAAGAAAATGCTTTTAGTTCATAATAGCATCACTTGAAAACGGCTAGGCGAATTTGCTATTTTTCGTTTCATATTTGTAACAGTCAAAATTAGGTCTTCAAGGTACAGAAAAAAAACGACACTAGTGGCGTATTGCGTCGTAGCGCGGTTTCGCACCTCAACTCGCGTAGGTACCCATTGTCCCGGGTTCGATTACCAGTCGGGTCAATTCGGAAAACGAACTATTCTAAATTGGTACTCCAAAACACAAGATTTTTTAATCCGTACTTGGAGACCATGGTGTGTGGTCTGGGGCATATTTATTTATTCTTGAATCCAAGGAAGTCACCTATTATGGGCCGCCCTTGTTCAGCAGGTCTGTGACTTTCCGTTATATCATCATCATCCGTGCGGTCTATCCCGGTCGTGAACCCACACTGGTGTGTGGGGTCCCAGGGTCCGCCTTTCTTATTTTCTTGGCCCACTTCGCGCGGTCCTGTGCATCCTCAGTGGTGAGTCTGTTGGCACGCATGTCACCCTTAACGACGTCGAGCCACCGCTTCTTGGGTCGACCTCTTCTACCGGTACCTGGCGGTGGCGGCATAGCCAGACATTTGTTGCCCACGTAGTTTGCCGATCTCCGTGAGACATGACCATACCAACGAAGGCGGCACTCCTGCAGCTTGTCTGCGATGTCACGAACACGAAGGCTGCCGCGGATGTGGGTGTTACGCACACGATCTTTGCGTGAGACTCCACACATCCACCGCAGCATCTTCATTTCCGTGACGCGCAGCTCCTGCTTGTGTCGCTCTAGTAACGGCCATGTTTCACTGCCATATAAAAGGACAGGCCTAATGATGGTTTTATAGACCTGCCCTTTCAGCTTGATCGGCATTTTGGGGTCACAAATGACACCAGCCACCTCACGCCATTTAGCCCAAGCCGCGGAAATTCGGGCTCTGACGTCGCGGTCGATGTCCCCGGACGCGCTTAAAACAGATCCCAGGTATTTAACACGGTCCGTGCGCTCGACCACGTCAACGCCTATGCGGACGGACTGGGTATCTGTGGTGTTGCAGGCCATGTACTCCGTCTTCGCCACATTAAGTTTCAGACCGCCGTTTTCAAGTGAATTTTTCCACTTATTCACCCGTTGTACCAGCTGTCCCCTGTCCGAATCTGCTAGCGCTATATCATCAGCATACATAAGCAACCAGGGTGGTTGCTCATGGTGGTCTAGGATGCTGTTTGACAGAACGTCTAATATTACGCTGAACAGAAACGGGCTAAGCACGGAGCCTTGGTGTACTCCAACGGTAATAAGGAAAGGAAGCGTGTCACCAACCGCAGTCCTAACTATGGAACTGGAATCGTGGTACATGTCCCGGATAATGTCAATAAAGACTTCAGGAACGGCCCTGGACCGCAGCGCCCAGCCGATCATCTCACGAGGGACACAGTCGAAGGCCTTCTGCATGTCTAAGAAAAGTAGATGCAGATGTGTATTCTTCAGTCTGTATCCCTCCATGAGCGTTCTCAAGGCAAATATGGGGTCCGTGGTCCCGCAACCTGGTCAAAACCCATACTGACACCCCGAGATTGTACACTCCTGTCGGATCCGAGAGTCTACAATGCGCTCGAGGAGCTTCATGGTGTGGGACATCACCTTTATGCCGCGATAATTGCTGCACTCCTGCACCGAGCCCTTGCCTTTGAAGACTGGCGTGATAATGCTCAGTCTCCATTGGTCAGGTATCTTCCCGGTGAGGAGAATGCGGTTAAAAAGGTGGGTAAGTATGCTCACACCACGAGAACCCATCGATTTCCACGCTTCGATAGGGACTCCATCGGGTCCGACAGCTTTCCGGTTCTTCATGCGGCGAAGAGCCGACTGGACTTCATCAGGCGTTACTGGGGGCACTAGTCCCTGATTTGGAGGGAGTTCAGGTGGCTGCACCTCTTTGTGCTGCTTATTGAGCAGCTCGTGGAAGTAAGAGCGCCATCTCTCCTTCACCGCGCGGTCCTCGCATAGCAGGATACCAAGAGTGTCATTTACACAGCGGCACATGGAAATATCCTGGGCCGCTTTGACTCTCGAACGTGCCAACTTGTAAACGAGCTTCTGCCCCTCAGACGACTCCAACTTATCGTACAAAGGACGTAAGTGGTCACGTCTGGCCCTGGCTACAGCTCGTTTAGAGGCGCGTTTGGCATCCCTGTACGCTGCGCGATCTTCAGGAGATTTGGACGCTTGCCACGCTTTGAAGAGGGCTTTCTTTACCCTAATCTCCTTCTGGACTGCTTCGTTCCACCACCAGGTCTCCTTGTCAAGCCCACGTCCACCCCGAGACACACCCAACGCCACCCTCGCCGCCCCGGTGATAGCTGCCTGACACCTATCCCAGAGCTGTTGCCCGGACTCACTATCCGCTGCGATGCACAGGTCACCGACAGCGGCAGCAAAGTCGTGGGATCTGGCTCCTTCAAGCAGCCACCACCTGGTTCGGGGCGGGCAGCGCTCCCGGCATTTGCCTCGAGGCTTCACTCGCAGGTCCATCACAAGTAGACGGTGTTGGGCAGTAAGACTCTCTCCGGGTATGACCTTACAGTTAGCTACCTTGCCGATCTGGGCTCTCCTGGTGAGAAAGTAGTCGATCTGGGCTGCGCTCCTACCGCTCCTGTAGGTGATCAGATGCTCGGGACTCTTTTTGAAGAACGTGTTCACGACGGCCAAGTCGGCAGCCATACACGTCCGGAGAATCTCTTCGCCTTCAGCGTTACGACTGCCAAAACCAAAACCACCGTGAACACGCCCGTATTCCTCACACTGTTCACCCACATGACCGTTCAGATCGCCACCCAGAACGACGCCTTGGGACAATGGAATAGTGCATAGGAGCTGGTCGATTTGCTCCCAAAACAGTGCCTTATCCGAATCGCTACAACCGACCTGCGGTGCGTAGGCACTTATCAAATTGGTCGTGACCCCTTCGATAAGCACCTTCACGACCACAAGGCGGTCGCTAACGCGATTTACTTCCAAGACACTATTCTGGAATTCCTCGGACAGCGCCACCCCCACTCCATTGGCTCCACCAGGAGAACCCGCGTAGATCAGCTTGTAGCCGTGTCCGATGTTCCGGGACCTGTTGCCTCTCCAGCGAGTCTCCTGCAGGAACGCCACGGCCACCCTCCGCCTGGCGAGCACATCGGCCAGCTCGCGAGCGCGTCGTGTCAGCGTGCCAACGTTCCACTATGCGAAGCGGACCTTCCTCTGGACTAATGTCTTTAACCGGGCCCGCCCATGGCCCGGTAGCCCTAACCCACTTAACACAGGAGTAGGGCGATCCCCCTGCGCGTCGTTTTCCGGCGACGTCCTATCCATGTCGGGTACTCTGTGCTGACTTGTCATGTTGGTTTGGCTTGAGTTGGCTTCACGGGAGCGACTACCATCTGACCTCCCAACCCATGAAGGGGAGCCGTCGCCAGAGCCTCCTTCGTTAATCAGCAGGGCGCACCAGCTTGCAGTTATACCGTTATATCTACTTCCTTTTTTGAACCCGCAACTGCTTCTGAACTTAGAGCTACGTTAAAGTATAAGAAGGTTTTTAATTAAATTTAAAAAATAGTTTATTGCCCAATAAACTACCAGAAAAGTAGCGTGCTGAAGGAAGATTAAGCGACGGCCAGGCGAGGAGACGTTAATGTTACATTTTTGTACCTAAATTATTAATAACTGAAAAAACAGTAAAATCACACGAGGCTAACACATTAGTGGTGCGGTAATAATCGATTAGTTGTTATTATTTCATGACTTAGAACTGTTACAAAATGAGTTATCGTGTATCATGCAATTGAATCATAATTCTGTGAGTTAATGTGAGCACGCTACTATGGAATAGTCATGAATTCTGCCACGAAGCTTTTCGCTTTTATTTTACCTAAAACGTCGAATTTTTGCAAAAATATTCATAAACTACAGTCGGCCGCAGCTCGAGTTAATCTAATGGACTTCGTGCCATTCGGGCTTAATTCATTAGGTCATAACATAACATAATATGAGCTTAGATTATTTACTTATTTAAATTAAACAATGTTTCAACAGTTTTAGACACAGAAATAGACAAAGATATACCGGGTGATTATCAAATAACTTCCGAAAACGATAAGGCATAGTCACTCACTAATAATAATATAATAATAATAATTCATTTATTTTCAGACCATTGATCCATAGGTTAGTAACAAATCCTTAAAAATTATAATGTTAGTGAAACAAAATGATATAAAATGGAGGGGTACCACAGGGTACCCCAACGTCCACGTGACGCAGCACCCAGTAACGCAAGAAGGGTGAGTCCCAATGGTCTGCCAGAACGCCCAGGATGCTGTTGGAACTGGCACGGATGCGACTAAGCAGTGAGGCACAGCGCTTACGAATTATGGCGTAGAAGCCATCAATTCTCGCCTCAGCAAACATGTTGGATGCGCTGCAATTCCGAGGCAGCCCCACCCGTCGCTAAATGCCCTCTGCGTATAGTTCACCCACAGACTGCACGTGTAAAAGGACTGACAATAGGCTTTAAAAAGCGTGTCTTTAACCTGAATCGTACAACGTGCAAATCTGCGGGCCAACATGTTGCATCGGACAGACAACGATCTGCGTTCCCTCTCTATGTCTAACCTATCAGTGAACCAATGACCCAAATACTTAAACTGTGATACCTTATTCAACGGAGTGCCTGAAAGATTAATTATAGGCGAAATCGAGTAATGTTTTTTACCTGCCTTAAAAAGCATAAACCCACTTTTCTTCGCATTGTATTTCAGTTCATGGGCCACGGCATAAGATTCACAGATGGATAGGAGCCTTCTCAAAGCAGCAATCGAGGGACTCAGCAGGACCATATCATCGGCATACTTTATATTGTTAATCCAAGTGCCATCAATATGACACCCAACCTTAGTGCTGCTGAGCTCCTCGATGAGTCTATTTATATAAAGACTGAAAAGCTTCGGTGAGGTTATCCCCCCTGACTCACTCCACATTCCAGTCCGTACTCTTCGGAAAAAGCATTTGCCCATTTAACACGGTTTTTTTGATGGTTGTACCAGTATCTTAAAAGAGAAACAACTTCCCTTGGCACACTTGTGTCACCATGTAGCTTATCCCTTAGTATGATACTAAATCGAACGCCTTGAATAAGTCAAGATAGCATGCATAAACAGGGGTTTTTCTCGCAGTATAGTATTGGACAGTTTGCTTGAGGCACAGGATAGCACTCTCGGTTGACAGCCCTTTTCTGAACCCGAATGCGTCGTTTAGGCTGATGTGACCATCCAACTGCTTATCAATCAAACTGTCCAGTGATGCAGAAACTACCTAAGCGAAAATTAAATTTATTTAACTAACTTTCGTTTCAAGGTCACCATACAAATCAATCACTCGAACGGTCAGTATTTTTTGGATGAAAACCTTAAAATTTAAGTAAATTGAAAAAATCAAATTTTCGGTTATATGTCGTCGGTTCAAAGGTAAAACTCATTTAGTGGCATAATTGACTAATGGAGATAATTATGATTTTGCGTTTTTTTAGTGTGAAAAATCAATAGAATGATAACAGGTACTGCAACTTTCTGTGAACATGTAAAAGTATGTATTTTATAATAGTATTTTTATATTTTTGTCTAAAAACTATTATTTTTTATGTAAATAAGAAAAATGTACTTAATGATTTTTTCCTCTTTCTTTTTAGGTAAAATAGTGTATTTAATGAAAAACTTTGTTTTAAATCTTATAAAACTATAATCAAATTAGTAATTAGAAGTTAATCTTCATCTCCACTTTCGTTCTCGTCGGGTTCTGGCAACCGCTCCGGACCATTAAGATCTATGGCTGGTAAATTCTTGTACCATGGATGAAGTTCTTCTGGTATGTGACCAGCATTTACAAGTTTAACCAAGTCTGCTTTCTTTTTCGTAGATATTGGCAGTAAGTCCGAATATGCAGGGTTTAAAACTAGAGTTGCAGCTGTTCTTCTGCGACCTCTACCAACTACGTTTACCTTCTTGTATTCTGAAGAATGATCGTACCGACAGAACAGTATCTCTGGTGACCCTTTTTCGACTTTTATAGATTTGGTCTTCAACCATGAGATTGTATTTCCATCTTCGTCTTTATTTCTATTCTTTATCGAAGATGACGCCAAAGACTGTAAATCAAAGAAATCCGTATACTTTAAGTGGTGCACTATGTACTCGCCATTAGTTTTGTTTTTTCCTCTTTGGGATCTTGCAGAACGGAAAATGTTAATCCAATCTGCCATGGTAAATGCACTTTTATGCTTCTTTGCAGACTCGATGGCGGAGTGCATTGAATCACACTCCATTTGTGAGTGCCCAGATTCCAGGAACTTTAGTTCAATTTGGTTCAAATGCTCAATTTTTTTTACTGCATACAACAACACGGCCGCCACTTGCTGGTTACGGTTTTGCCCACCACAAGTATCACAAAACAAGGAAACACTTGTTACTGTAGCAGGCAGCGACTGCAAAAACATTAACAATATGGAACCAATTTCGTTGCTTCCCCTCTTTCCATTTATCTCATTCCAAGTATAACAATGAGCTTCTCCACTAGCCAAATAAATTGTCAAATTATATACGCAGATTTTCCTTGAATAGTAAAATAGAGAAACATCAGAATATGGCAATTGTAAAACACTTTGCAAATCAAATGTGGCTGTTACAAATGTTGGGTCTTCGCTGGCTTTTAACTTGTCTTTGGCTTTTGCTTCCTGGCATTCTGTTTTTCGTATAAGATGTAAAGAATAATCAGTTTCCATGTCACTCTTTAGTTCAGAACTGGCTTCTTTGTACTTGGAACAAGTAGCACACAAATCCTTCTTTGGTTTGAAGAAGGAGATATTATAATAGTTACAAAATATGCGCCTGTATGTACATTGCTTTACAGGTGTTGCATTCCTTTCCGAACAAAATGATTGATATAGCTCATACATTTTAAGAATGGACAGGCCACTTTCAAGGTACAATTTTTGACTTTGTTTCCTAACATAGTGACTTTCCATTACAGGAAAGCTTTCAATGTGCTCTTTCACTAAGGAAACATCTACTTCACTGGTCTTGTTTCCTGGTATTTTTCTTCCTCTCTTGTCTGATCCAGAGAAACATCCTGTTGGACCTGCACCCTTTATGGCCGTATTAATAGGCCCATTTGAAATATTTAGAGTCTTTTCAAAGAAATTAGCGCACACTCTGTGCTTACCACCAGCATTTTCTAAATAATACATTTTTGATAAAGTACGATTCTCACTAGATCTTTCTTTTCGTCTACGTTTAGGTGCCACCACAATCACATACTTTAATAAAAAATCTTTCTGTCTATTGTAATCTGCAAATCCCCAATAAGTTTTACATAATGCTGTTCTATCTTCTTCTGTGAAAAATAGAGTACACTGAAATCTACATTTTGTGCAATCAACTGGTTTTGAGCTTTTAGCTTCACATTCCTTTTTCTTGTTTTTATATGGTAGACATTCTGCTCGGTGTTTTTTTGTCATATTGGCTTTCCAATTTGCGGTATTTCTTTGTCTACATCTTGTTAAATTGCTAACATTACCCTCTTCTATCTCATAATCAGAAATGTCAGATATTTTATCTTCAGTTTCTTGAGGTGGCTGGTAACAAGGATCGTCATCAGATGCTGCACTGAAGTCATCCATCTCATCATCAGTTTCTAAAGGATAATCCACAAGCATTGTTCTGTTATTATTTGAAATAACTCTCTGCAGAAAAAAGTAATTGTTGATAGTTTGCGCTAAGTCCGATACATTGCAACTAGAAAGTAGAAAAGTGTAACAGGAAAGTATAATAATAAATCTTTAAATACTAACATTTTCAGTATAACTACTTCCTGAAATAATTGGGGCTTCAACTTCAGACTCCATTGGGACAATTTCTGTGTTGGAAACATTATCATTGTCATACTCCATAAAACTGTTTGTAACAACCTGTTGAAATACGAATCACATGTTACAAAAATAAAAACTAAAAGGAAAGACTGCTGGGTAACGTCAGAGGGACCGGCTTCAAAACTGTCCGATCAGCAGAAAAATAATAGATTAATTTATGTATGCCATGTGTAGGTACTTACATCTTCATTATTAATTCCTTCTGGATCAAAAGATTGACTGACTGACGTTATATTAATATCCCATGGTTGAACATTTTCCTTGTTGCACTTTTGAACATTTTCAATTTGTTCCTGTATTAAAATAACACACGAATGACATTTATACAGTAAAATCTTTTTTTCCTATGTTCATAATATGCAGTAGGTAAGTATTAAGTAGTACATAGTCACTCGGATTTACCTCTATAGTAGTAAATCCTGATTTATTTAGAATTTCGACTTCAGCATCGCTTTGACCATCCAATTCAACATGCTCGGTATAGGTTTCAAATAAGTCACGCTGCGCTTCCAGTATAGAGTGGTAGTTCTGTAATGTTTTAATCAATATCAGCTATAGATTAATTACATTTTAATGGAAACCAAGTTAAACCAACATCTAAAAAACTTACAAGTTCTTGTTGCGCCATGGAGTCCGACAATGCGAGAGCAACTAGTTCTTTACCCCTCTTGTTTCGGTAATCACTCATTTTAACAATTAAAACTGATTTTCATATGAAAAATAATGTAAAATCGAAAGAAACTGCAATATTGTGTCTGCCGCCAACATTCAATTATAACCTCCAAACCAAATGTCAATTCACAAGTGACAAATGTCACGATAGAGTTGCCAGGTAAAGTTCATTAACGACTTAGTGAGTTTTACATGCCATAACTTTAGGACTGACCTACAACGAAGATTTCGGGCAAAATTAATTAAGTGCCAAATGAGTTTTACCTGCGAAGGGATTACAGAGGATTTGGAGCTAAGGACTATTTTCACTTCACAGTTTTGTTCTGGAGCACAATACGCACTTAGTGATTTTTTCTTATCGTAGATTTTCTCTTTAAAGAAGCAAAAGTAGTAAAATCTCATTTTGGGTCAAAATGTCACTTAGTGTGTTTTACCTTTGAACCGACGATGTATAGTTACTAACATGAATCACTGAGTACTGAGTATGCCATATCGTTTTCGGAAGTTATTTGATAATCACCTGGTATAACGCTGGCATTGTCACACTCCAGCTGTGGTTGAAAGACATTGCTCCCTCAACTGGAGCATTTTCCGATAATGTATGTACGTTACAGAGTCGATCATTACATCAGTGAGGGAGAAAGGAGGAGAACCGAGCATTACAGTGCGCAACTTGATGATACAATGTGTAATATTTTGATACAACTTCCCTGAAGTTTTGTAAGGCAGTACCGAATCTGAAATGTACATTGCAGGCGCATGTTTCGTCATGTCAGGTAGGCAGTACTGTAATGTCATGCTCAAAGTCAAATCTGAAACATTACATTACAAGCGAATGCTCCAAGTGAGGGAGCACCTTTACGAGCAACTATGCGGCGCGCACTAATAACATGAAATGGTAATAATTTTCATGTCAAGACATTTATGCCAATAAGTGGATATTGCAAACTAGCCTCTACGACATCACACGCATGTAATAGCTCTGATACCTACTACATTCAATAAACTATATCTTATAAAATCATAGTTGAATAAATATCGACTAGCTGCCTCGACAGACTTGGTTCTGGCAAAAGTAACTGCACGTCGCGGCGTCTGTAAAGCACATCTCGCCCGCGTTTCTCCGACTTGATTTACCTACATATATACTATTATTTTTCACTGAATGTTTTGTTCATAATAAAATATAGCCTATATGACACTCCCTGATAATGTAGTTTCATATTGGTGAAAGGATTTTTTTAAATCGGTGCAGCAGTTTCGGAGCCTTTCCTCTTCATAATATGAGTATAATACATAACTTTTCGAAAGTTATTTTGAAAATGATTTTGTTTGGTCTGGCTATAGTGGGGCACTGGTTGGTTAGCGTAGTGTCGGCCGACCGAGGGTCATGAACGACTCGATATTCTTAACTTTTTTAAACACGAGTAGGTTAGATTCTACGAAATTGGCGAGCTCAAATACGTGTGTACATACTTTCTTGAAAGCGGCGGAATTCCTGACCTTTTCAACAGAGGCTGGCAGGACTCATACATGCTATATATGGTAAAAACATAGTTAGCACTAATGTATTTTGGATTTGGATACGTGGTTGATTTGATATTTAGGTAATTTATTAATAAACCTTACCTAAGAAGACCCTACCATGATATACTGATGGCCACGTATTTTTGATTTTAGTTACATAACTGATAATTATGATTGCCTGTATTATTTTTAATTTCAGGTAATAGATTACCCCGGCTAATGTACAGAACTCAAAAAAAAGGAAATAAACTACGCTTGGAAATCTAAACAAATTTGCATATATGCACAATATTATGCCCATCTAATTCATACGTAAGAGCAGGTAGAAGCAGAACAAACACAAATCTACGTCACATAAACTTTTCTTTACCAGAAAAAAGTTCAAATGCCAGTTTAGCACTAAAATGAATTTCACGTGATAATTCCATTTTTCAATGACATCCACTTCTAGCATAACTTATCGATTCGGATGAAAGCTGCGCTATTAGTAGAATGGCGCAATTAGAACTTTTATCCGCGATCCCCTTTTTTATTCGTTCCACATCAAGCTACTTCGGGAGACTTTATGAAATACTCCACAAACAGAACAATCTCAACTTTTAGAAAAGTAATATTGTAAGTAACGTATGTGAGTTCAACTCCGGGTAGGGAAGCATCCCACTTGGAATTATGCGTGCGAGTCGCCACAAAATGGGTAATGTTTTTTCAGTTATTAAACGTTGTTTTTATAGTATTACTTTGTTTGGTTTTTATTCATTTGATAACTGGCGTGGTATTGGAATTTATTAAGATGATTCTCGTATGAATGTAGGTACGTTGGCATAGTGCTATACCTAAACACATATACATTTAATAGGTACCTACGTAGTTTCTGCAATAATATGTATAAGTGAAGCTGTCCTCTAGAATATTTTATACTATATAATATATCTCACAATTATAACTTATTTTTTTGCGAGCCACAAGCAACACTCGCGTGCAGGTAGACCATCGCAGACGACACATAAATGACACAGGTACAAAAACACAAAGAGGACAGGTAAGTACAAAATTTACCCAGGTAAACGAAAAAGCAACCCTCAAGCCAAGTGACAATGGGCGGGTAAACAGCGCGTAAGCATTGCCGTGCGAAGTGCGCGGCCCGGAATGTCCGCACCAACTTGTTATCTAGGCACAGAATGGATTCGTTGGAAAAAATCCCAACTACGGAATACTGCTACGGACGAGAACCAGGGCGAAATTTGTCGATAGGACGACCGATAGAATATAGAAATACTTCATATTGATGCGTAAAGTTAATTAAACTTTATCTCGGTTTGAGATCGGTTAGTATAGTGTCATTTCATTTTTGCTAATAAATAGTAATAAAATACCTACTAACTATAATACCTATATAAATAGTTTTATTCCGTAATAGTTGCCACGCTATCGGAATGGATACTTTGTCTTATTCATTGTTTTAAACTACCGATAGATTAACAACATTATGTGGAAAAATTATAGGTAGGTAGGTATAATTAAATTTTGTTCTTTAGTAAGTATATAGCAATGCTTAAATTTTTAACTTAAGATAGAAACTAGAAAAGTTATATTCAATCCAGGGCTTATCGGTAGGCGGGATTGATAATGTTAGGAATTTACAAAAATACACTTTGAAATATTTTAAACTTTTATTGTTCTTTCTCTCATCGATCATCTTTATTTTTCGTTGACGACAGGTGTATGTTAAAAGTTAAGGTGCCGAGAATGTTACCTTTGTAAAGAATTCACATACGATGTACCGTTTTCTCAGGCACCTAAATTAGTCAACTAGCACAACAAAGTTAATTTGTTTGGTAATAAATAAGGAGGAAAATGACAGCTCACGTTTTCGTGTTATCATTAAAACTGAAAACTTGCCAAGCGACAACTTTGGAACTAACTTCGTCGGCTCTCACGTTCAGCGTAGGCATTTCTTTTCTTGAACTTAAACACGTTTTAGTGTTGAACTGAATGTACGCTTAATTGACCAATAATTTCAAACAGAATAAGATTAATAAACTCGCTATAGTGTTTACTTAAATGTAGATTTGTCACTTAATAAACTTCTTAAAATAGGTAGACACACGCACTCATATTTCACTCTCCTTTACGAATATTTTCTTGAAAAACCCTAGTATTCGTACACATGTTTAAATTTGAATTAAAACAATATGGAATCATTTTAATTGAATATTTTTCTGGGAAATTAATTATTTATACCGAAATAGATCTTTGTCATATTATTATACTAACCGTGAATGGCAATCTACCTACTTACTTATACTACGAGTCGTTACGCAAGTTCTGTCGGCGTATTATTTCACGTCTCGGCGCGCTTAGTGTCTAAGGCCATACCCATTCACGACAGTCACATTTTACTATTCAATTGTGTCTGTCAACATTTTTAAATGAATATGATTCAATGGTATTTTAAAAATGAAAATTATGCGTTCTCAATTTTCGTATTTTCATCAATACGCGTTTTTTTCCATAAAAAGTATTACCAATATAGATGATACCTTTTCACAAGCTCTGAGTAGCTTCCAAAGGCATAAAAATGTCATGACGGAATTTTTCAAATCTTAATCAACATTAAAAATTCCAATTGATTAAGTACTCCATCAACTCTTGTTTACGTCGGCCACCAAGCCGCATTCCCTAAGCGGTACAGTTTGGTGTATTAGGTGAGTACTTATGTTAATTAAGAGTAATTTATATCCAGAATTTAGAGCATATATCCCTGGCGCCGCAGCATTTAGCTGTCAAATGGGTCGCACATGCGGCCCAGATGTCGCCGCGTCGCGTCACACGAGGCGCTCAGTGAGGACAGTGGGAACAGTAGAAAACCATTACCGTTATAACTAGAACGTGTACGTGGACATGCCCGGACTCTATTACGTTTAATAGCTCTATCAGCTGCTGCTACCGTATAACGCGGCAAAATGATAGCTATATTGTATTACACAACAAGCATTATTGCCTCTAATTACTTCTTTAGCAGTTTCTCATATACGAAGAAACTTAGGTTAGGTTCATCATCGTTTGTGCAATATCTAGATTTGACAGCTAATTTAGTTCGATAATAATGTTAATTTGATGAAACTTGAGGATAGCAATTATTAAAAATATTATTTCACATTTCCACATGTAACTGCCAAAAACGGATCAAAAGAGCCTTATCACAAAGAATTGCTCCCTTTCTAAATGTCATTATTCAAACGGAGATAAAATACAGCATTTGCAAAAGATATACGTGGCCATTAGTGATGTACAAGGCTCGAGGCTTCCGAGTCCTTTTGTCTAAAGCTCGGTGCCGTTTACAGGGCTCGCCTCGAAGCTCGACGACTCGGGAGTCTTTTTCAGAACCCCAGCCTTCTTGAGAGCTCGATCTCGAGGCTTTTTCAGGGTTCGAGTGTTTTACGTGGCGAGTCGCGCTCAAGTTAGGTTGCGTTTGGAGTCTTCCTTTTCAAACCAAGCAATAAAATATGTGTTCGTGTGATAAAATATGTGACCGAAGGGTATTTTGAAGAATGGAGGTTTAATTAACAGAAAAAGACATTTTAATCATCATGAAAAATATTGTAGTAAAAGGGTTTAAGAAGACTCGAGCTCTTTAAAGACTCGAGTTCTTTTGAAGGCTGGAAGGTGGCTCAGGGAGCACGCGTCTCGGCTGGGCTCGGGTCTACGAGCCTAGCCGAACTCGACGCCTCGAGGTTTGTACATCACTATAGTGGCCACTCCATTAACTACGAATATTGCAAAATGTGAGATGAGAATATTCAATGTGTCAATTAATTCACAGAAGGGACACAATTACGTATTATCCAGTCATCAAGATAGTTTCGTCAGATATTATACTTCAAAGTAACCACATTTAAACTTTGAGTTAGTTTGAATTAAGTTTGTCAGAAGTTAGCAGTCACGTGTGTTAATTCTGTGAATTTAAAGATCTAAAGTCGTCAGATAATTATTTCATACGTGGTTTTGGTGGTTCAGTATCATGAAAAAAAAAGTTTTTTAGAGAACTATGGAATGAGAATTTTATGCAATTAGAACGTCTGTACCCCTTTCTTCTTGATTATTTATCAAGGTCAGCTACCTATAGCAGTAACGATAACTAGAGAAGTTATTAAAAAAAATATGATTTGAAACTAAATGATAGATAATGTCAAAGACACAACAGATTTTGATCTTTATCGAACAGCGGCATAAGGTTCAAGGCTGATTGTGAAAGTTTAACGGATTTGCTGATTGTACATAGGTATATGAATCAAACTCAGACCCTGCATATCCTGTTTGCCGAAAACACGTACGGTTAGCCTCGTTCAAGATAAGGACTGCCATGTATTGAAATCGCTCCGGTTCGGATTTCCGGTAATCCATATCTACACTTCGTATATACTTGCATATTATACCAGTCCTAAATTATCATGGTTGGTATTCACTTTAGTTTCTGTCAGGTAATCTGAATAATAAAATAAATATAAAAACTATTGTATGAGTGGCTTACTTAGAGTCGAATTACCGTGTCAATGATTTGATTACGTTTGTCGTTAACAGTTTAAGTAAAAACAAGCTAATTTCGTCTTAACAGCAGAATGAGCAGTAGAACTCCGTCTTTGTAGGTACTCTAACAGGGTGAAACCCTAACAAAAAAATAGACAACGAATAAAGTAACGAACTAAATATATTTTGCATCATAAAATTATAAAGACACTTCTGGAAGCTAAAAAAAAATATAGTCAAATTGAGAAACTCCGCCTTTTTTTAAAGTCGGTTAAAAATGGAATGAGAGTACATAAGTAATAAACATTAGATTAAATATAAAGAACATTACTAACAACCAATAAACATCTCTGTAGTCAGTACAAATAGTATTACTATTAATTATGTTTAAATTAAAAAAGTGTAATTTTCACAAGCTCTCCACATCACGATTCAGCACTCGTTACTAGGCGACTAATTGGCTTAGCAATTTAACAAGTCCTTTCAATTAATTTAATTCATATTACGTATGTGTGACAGGCTGTTGATAAGTTCGAGCGATCAAAGAAGGAACGGATTTAGGCGTACACAGGAAATTATCAATTAACTAACAGCCAACATGTTAATAAGTAAAGTGAAGTAATTACTTAGGCTAGTTAGCCTAGGTATATACTGTCCCACTGCTGGGCAACGGCCTCCATCATAGAAATCAAGTCATCGCTACAATGGATGGGTATTGGCTTAATCACCAACGTTGCCAATTGCTGTTGGTGATCACAAACCCGGGCTATGTTCCGAAAAAATCGAAAACGCTTCGCCCGACCTGGGAATTGAACCCAGGACTTCCGGATTTCGGGCCGAACTCTGTAACCACTCGGTCCCGGAGGCGTCATGATAATAAAAACAGACAACACGTGCGGTACGTGTCTCGGGTCAACTCAAAGTTAGACTCCTTTTCAATCTAAACTTAGGTACTACTCAGGTGTTCAAATCTTTGTCTCGAATGAAACCAACTTTTTTTATTGTCCTTTTTTTCGAGTATAATGACAGATTAAGAAATAGAGGCAGATACAATGCGGGTCGGTTGTGCGTGTGACCATTGTAATGCAATGACGCCAAAATAGGAGCGGGCATTGTATTCTAATAAGCAACGGTATCTCAGAAAATACACGTCACTAGTAACGACTGAAGGCGTGTTAAAAAATATGCACTAGAAATTCTGTCTTTCAATATGGTGCTCAATGTTAAACAGACTGACACGAATACACTCTAGGAGAGCATTCGTATTTGGCACTAGCCAATGCAGATCTTATGCTCTAGCTAATAGACTCTAGCTAGAGGGTGCAAAAAGTTTCACCATCACCATAATTAGGAGCTTATTCTTATAACTCGTTCAATTATCTAGTTTTAGTCCTTAAGTTAGTCTAAATTAGTTTCTTTAATTACGTCGTTATTAAATAGTGGTTATTATGTAAAAGTACAGACAGACGAAATTGAATTGATTTATTTGCTCCATATCCAGACAGGTACCTATTTGTTAGTTAGCGAGTACCTACTGAAAAAATAAAAGAAAACAAAAATTTATTTATTCATATTAACCTATAAAACGTACTTATGACAGTTAAAACAAATAACTACGAGCACAAAAAATAAACGTAAATTAAATAATATGTACTATGTATGATATTAAATATCATAAATAAACATAATAATATTATGACTCTACCACCGGTTCGGAGAACCAGAAAAATAAAATTACCATGTTTTAATTTACAAAACGCAAATGATAAACATTTTTTTTACGTGTATGCTTTAAAAATTAGCCATTCACACACTAAATTATTATTAATGTGCATAAAACAATAATAAAACAGTTCACCGATTTTTTCAAGCAGCTTAGCTGAGATAACAAAGCGCTTTATTTTAATCTCGCACTAGTCGTTGGCTGGCTGGATCAACTGTTTTTTTGTTAATAATGTGAAATTGTTTTGTTTCTCATAGGAATTATTTAACTGATTTAACCTATTCGTGGAAGCTTGTTTGAACTCGTGTCGTTTATACATTACCTCCTTTATAGTATTGGCACCCCCAGAACTCGCAAAATATAACTAATGTGCGGTTAGCACCAAAGAGGTTAGAAGAGGATGAAGGTAGTACGGACGCTATATTTTTCAATCCTGCTATAGCTTGTTATTGTATATAAAACTCAATGGCCTTTCACAAACAGCCACCCCGTATTTACAACCTCTCATCTCTTTGAACGTAGGTATCAGTGTTCAATCTAACCATTTACATACGTAGATACGAGTTTGTTATTAAAATCATATACATGTACTAGGTTGTGTTAGTCCACAAATCCACTGGCTTTTACAATGTAATTATTGGTTTACCTATCGGGACAATACATCAGTAAATTTATGTGCACCAGAAATAACTATTAATAACAATAACGGGTAACAGAGCAATATCTAAAAATGATTTGTGGTTAACGTGTATAATAATTAAGGATGTAATAATTAAGGATTACCTAAATGAATCCAACGATATCATTACCTGAATGGTTTTAACGATATTAATAGGAATTATAATTGATCTGAAGAGGACACTTTTGTCTCAAGTGAGCCCGACGCAATCTAGGACGGAAGAAAGCACTAACGTAACTTAAAAAATACGTTTTTGCTCCGTCCAATCATTTATTTACTTTTAACACGTCTAAGAAGTCCCTTAATTAGTTCAATGATAAACCACAAATAAAAAATGCAATAACTTATAACCTCTGTTATTTTTATAAAAGTGACTTGACCAACGCGCTAACTAATGTCATTGATATGTTTTGAGGTCAGCAATGCAAAATTGCAAAATATAATTTATAAAACACTTTTTTCCAATTTTTATTCGTATACTAGCTTTTGCCCGCGACTTCATCCGCGTGGACCACTTTTTTTCGACAAAGTGGAGTGTTGATAACCTAACCGCGGTGGGTGATTGATTTCTATTAGAGAATCTGTAATTAAGGTTTATCTAATATTTACATAAAAAGTCATATACCTGCCTAAAGCAAATAAAACTGAACTGGAATATCTCTTCTATAAATCATTATTTATTATGAGCCGTCACATTATTTGTTAATTGTAAAAAACCGACTGTTTTTCGCAACGCAATTAGGGCAAAACTAAATAAACGGTTGGACAACAACAACAAAAACAACAAATACAGCCATATACGTCCCACTGCTGGGCACAGGCCTCACCTCAACTATGAGGTGGTACAAGCCATACTCCAACACGCGGGCTCAGTGCGGATTGTTGGAGAGGTGAATGTAAGGCCAGTGATAAACCTTACCGTCAGATGTTATCAAGCCGCCTTTTTAAGCCTCTGACTAGGCTTCACGACTGATATCTTGCGACGTCAGCCGGGACCAACTGTTTAACGTGCCTTCCGAAGCACGGAGATGCCCGAAAAACGCATCACTTAATTTCGGTCGGGATGGTCACCCATCCATAACCCGACCTGTCTGGCGTTGCTTAACATCGGATCGTTGCCGATCCGCTGCCGTCACTTAGCCACGGGCACCTCCTTAGCCACGGAACGGTTGGACGGACTTTGGTAAATATTTGCGTAAATAGCCGATTTAAAGCGACTCTATATGAACTACCTACTTTTACTTATAGTTATTTAGGTCGGAAGCTTTTATGACTCTTTGGTACGGCAAATTTGTAAAGGTTAATGATTTTACCTCATTTCCACTAAAGGTTGCACTACGAATAGCTATTTACGTTTGATTATAAAGCTTGAACGACCTTCCTAGATTCTATACTGTAACCTACAGAACTTGCGTCTATCATTATGACTTGATCGATTTATTCCTACATTCTGCTCCATTTAAACGAAACGACACATGTGTGTTTCCTCTTGATAAGTACGTGAAATGTATTGGTAATATTATAAGAAAGTGTCACGACGGCGACGAATACGAATGACCGTAAGTAGGTTAACAACACTTTGATAAACGAGCTGGAAGATTTACATCGCTAAGGGATTTATATGTCCAAATGCTTTTTACTGAAATTGAAACTCCTAATGTGTTAAAGTTTAATAACTTCTTCCTGGGAAAGTATGTTATTCGCTTTGTAAAAAAAGGACAGTAATTATTGGAGTCTTCATGATAATTTACAAAGACAACATGGCGATCTGAATGCTTTGATCCGAGTACTATTTTTTTGGCATCCTTAATTATTGCGAAATTATCTCAAGAACGAAAATAATTATGACTTTACGATAAGCCAGCAACTCGCCCTAAAGTGGTGTTGCAAAAGATAAAATATTGACAAATTCTTTGGAGGAAACTCTTCCTTCCCGATGATCCGCATTAGAACCACGTATTGTGTACGTAGCATGTTTTTTGTATTTTGTCAATTAGGCCCTGGTATAAAAAACTAAGCTAACGAAATGTCAGTTATCATCATACTCGTAGATAAGTAAATTTTATACAATTAAAAAAAGAGATGTGTATGAAACACACGTACCTATACAAATAGACTAAAGCGATGCAAGTGAATGTCTGCATTTGATTTGATCCCCCAAAGAGGGACGTGTAGGTTTCACAAAGTCGGATCACGGCACCGAAATAGATACTTTTCATCAACATTTGAACATACAATAGATCTAAAATTCATGAGTTTCGGCAAATACTATAGATCAGAAATGGCGTGGAAGCGCACTGCCGAATGTCTCCACCCTTAGAAAGTTTAATATTGGCCACTGGCGCGCCTGTCGCTCACGGCTGACCGGACCGAAAGGGACTTTATATTGACGTAGCTGAAAAGCACAGTACAAAAAAACCTTTTCAATAATTACACTAAGCTACCGTTTATTTGTTTTGGTATTAGTGAGAGGTATGAAAAAATACCCGTGAATACGCTCTGTAAAGAGTATTAGATGAAAGCATTTCAATTTTACCGAATTATTTTATTACTGCAATACGTACTCACGTGAATTACATTTTCATGTATACAGGTGTTTTCATTTTGAGGTAAAAACTATTGTAAGCTTTAGGATTGTGAGTAGTTTAGAGTTTCCTGGACCAAACAAGATTATATTATAATAATTAATTTATAATAGTTATAAATAATCTCTATAACGATATAAATTATCAGGTACTACTTCAGCAATCAAACAACACCGTATATAACTTACTCGTATATCACCTATCTTTGTAACACGTTGTACATAAAAGCATCGGCTACTTACAAAGCTGAAAAAAAGATCTGTATTAATCTTAAAATGAAAAATGGTAAGAAATACCCTATTTCAAACCTAAGTTCCTTAATTCAGTTAAGTGCAGATCTGAATCCCTGCCTCTTTCCATCGGTATTGCTTTGATAAGAATATAATCTCTACTGAGACAACGCTCTCGGGAAAATAAAGGTATTTTCAGTAACATCGAAGATAAAATATTGTTTAGAGAGCGCTGTGTCTAGATATTTATTTATTAGTTCTAGGAAAATCTAGATCACCTGTAGCTCTTCTTATTAGTTAGAAAAGACATATTTTACAATAGTTTCCTCCGTACGAGTTTGAAAAGTTCCGTGCACAAAATTGACTTTAACAAGGGACATCAAAGTACCTACCTACAAACGGGGTACGAAGCGAAGACAATCGGTCCCAGCTCCCATGCCGGCGGAAGGCCTGCTCCTCACGAGGCGGTAATAAAAGAAAACGAGCGCTCGAGCGTCATGTGAACTCAACCACGACCGACCGTTGGGAAGGAACCCGCCTCGCAGGCTAGTGAGGGGTCAACAATAATTTTATGTCTTACGTAATAACATATTTGTGTGTGCAATGGCCACGATCAGACACTCAGTTAACCGCAAATATACGCTATGAAAGAAACGCTTTTGTTGCATTGATTCATTTTGATAATTACAGTTAGCAAGCTATTCCATTTGTGATATTATTATAGCAAAATAACATTTGTGATGAGTTAAAAACAACAGGCGACGTAATATCGAAATAAAAGATTATAAGTTATTTATTAGCCCGAACACAATAATTTTAAAGCTACAATATAAAATACGTATCAAGAATATACCTAGAGAGATTGGAAAAACAATAGCACCATAACGTAATTAGCTACAAGAAAAACAACAGTATACAACATGTATATTGGTTTCTTTAAAGTGACATTTATAATATTACAAAGTCTGCGTTAGTCCTAGATGGATATCAACGATAAGCTAGCAGTTTTTCATTTTTATCGCAATACTCTCGATGGACCTAGAGTACTCTTCGTTGAGAGTGCCTAGACCTACCACATTGTCCAACGTGTAAGGGTTGAGTCTCCTTTATTCTTTGGATTATCAACGGTGTATACTGTTTATGTATGTATCACTAAAATGAATCGTTATTTTGAAAACTTGGTTACTTTGATTTTAAGAAAATCTTTTGTAAAAATCAATACCAAGACAAAATATGTGGTAACAAAAGCTCACAGGGATTGTTCAAACTATTCTAACAGTGGTTGATGAATACAGGTTAGTCGAGAAAGTTCTCGTGTAGACTAGCTATCATCACCGAAGCTAGGAAGGGCTCTAGAGACTAGTTCTGATTGCAAACCAATAGTAGAGGTCGTGATTCAGCAAATGCAGTGTACCTACACCTTCGGGCCCAACGGAACGACGCGCGACGGTAGATGGAGGATGTGTTTAATAGTACACGATGATTGGCTGATTTGATATCGAGTTACCTACTTAAAGTTAACTTGATGTACGATTTTTACAATCGAAATAATGTTTAAAAGCTTACGTGTATGTTGTTGAGGTAACAGTAAATGAATTATTGTATACCCCATGTCATGCTTAGTATCCTATTCCCATGCAGCCATCCTTGGTGTGTCAACATCGTGCAAGTCAACCCAGTGCGGCACATTGTGTGAATATATCACCTTAGGACCTTAGGACCATACCATAATAACCAATTAAATCATCGTTAAGAATTGTTACACTGTTTTCTTTTATGTAATACATATAAGACTGTCACTCAATTCTTAGTTTCTTTTTTAGTTTTAGGAAAGAGTTCAAACCGAGAGTTCTTAATATTACATTGTTACCCTAGGGGTGAAAGTAACTTATTTAGTCCCGAGACGGGGTTTGGCGCCCGGAACGAAGTAAGGGGGCCAATAGTTCGAGGGACTAAATAAGTCTTTAACCCGAGGTAAACACTGTGCTTTTCATTACAAATACAAGGAAAGTAAAAATAAAAACATGAATTAGCTGAAGAAAAAATGAGTAAATTTTATTTTCCACTACCGCTTTACCGGCCGGCCAGCTATTCAGCCATTATTTTTTATTTTCATCATTGGAAAAATGGTAAATATTTTGCCCAAATCTGAGTTATTTTAAAGAAATTGTTGAAACTAAATTATAATAAAGTTATTTAAAAAATATATATTCTTTAATCAATACTTAACTTTAAGTTCTTTCAATTTTACATCGTGGCTGTATAGAAAGTTGGAACATGGTTCAATAGATATGTGAAAAAGAACTAGTTTTTTTTTTAAATAATTTGACAGCTGTCAGTTGAAAGTGATTCTCCCTAGGGATGAAAAGTATTACTTTCATCCCGCTCCTCAGGCAACTTCAGACCTACTTTCAGAGTATGAGTAATGAAAAAATATTGATAACGTTGGCAAGTCTGCAGGCCACGCACAGTGTAAAGTTTGATATTCGCATTCAGTAGTATTATGCAATATTGTTTATCCATTAACATGAGGGCGAAATCCTGAATAAAATTCTGCGCCAACAAACCCATACGGCAGGGCCTCGTTTCATATTCTATAGCCGAACCCGCATTAAAGTTAGCGAAAATACACTAGAGGAGCCTTCTAGTTTCTCAAAACGTACTCGCATCGTATGGCGATGTGAGTCCTCTGTGATGGATGACTAATGATTCGACACAAAGACTGATTGAACTCCGCTATTCACTGCGCACTGTCCTCTCGGCTGTGGTCTGTGTACCTACCTACGTGATACTCACACAGCAATCTAACCTTTGCCGAACTGAATTAAGGTTTCAAAGCCAGAACTCACGAAGTACGGAATAAATTTTAACAACTTGTCCTGAGAGTCTTTATAGCACTAATACCATCGAATCTTTTCGATTAAACTTGTTTTTGTAACTGGGCTTTATGAAAAATAGGTAGATTTCTAGCCCAGACTAGTAAAATCACGGAAGTGAACAGACTATTTCTAACCTGACTTCAAATTAGCTTCGGCCTACGATAATGGATTTCAAAAGTAAAGTGTCACTTTCTAGACAACTATTATTTATAAAGTTCAACATGACACTTTAGAAACCTCATTAAATAGTCATAAACTAGCAAAACTATCCTTTTCCTATCCAGGAACAACAAATAACATTATTTAAAATTGCCTACGGATCGTCCAGTCACAAAGGTTTCAGTTGTGTCCACAGCGTCCTCCCTCACACCTGTGTCAATAAAGAATAACAAAAATGAATCCCTTATTCAAGTTACAAGTAAGTTAGGTAACACGTAAGACGTGATATTTTAAGCTCATAAACAAGTAAGTAGTAATAATAGGATTAATAGGAGATTTAACTTTGCGATTCAAAATTTGATATTTGTGATCTTGTCCTTTAGCATCAACTCGACTAGCCCGCGACTTTCGCATAAGGTTTATACTATTTCCGTCCGTCTGTCTCTAAAAGTAGCATATTATACCTTCCAGGCAACTAACAAGTTCTATTGGATTTGGTCGAGCTGTACTGAATCTCATGATACAAACATTAGAGCTTTTGCATTTATAATATTAAGTTAGATTATAGTAATCCCTTCCCATATGTTACGAAATATAACACTTTACATATGGTATACCTACCTCAAAGTCTAGGCAAGGCACCTATCATTTAAGACAGGGCTTTATAGCCGAGTATAGCCTGTATAAATTAAAGCTACCTACTAACTTAAGGTTGTTTCTACATATATAATCATAACAGCTGCTCACCTAAAGTATATCTCTTTCACTGAATAATATTTAACAAGGTTGTTCCTACACAATTCGATCTTGTTCTGGGCAACTGAAAGTCTCTGCAGTCGTTAATTGGTTTACATTTTTCGAAGTAAACTTAACATTTAAAAAATACGTTTCAACTTCTTTCATTTTAGTAAGTTAACCTGTTGACTTTAGAAATTGTGGTGAAAACTTAAAAGAGAACATCTAATTACTATTCAAAGGCGTACCTTGGAATTTTAAGGAGAATTTTAAATTTAAATTATTAGGAATTTTAAAGTTTTTAATAGAGTACTAAACTTAAGAAAGTATTTGTCAGTTTGTGCTTGCTAGGCCATTATACAAACTTAAGGTTAAGTGGCTCTCATTTTGAGATATCTTCCTTAACCCTTCTTTATAAACCTAACAACAATGTTAAAACTAGGTACTTGACTCCACAATTCTAGCACATTCGCGCCAATCTTGTCAGTCCTAAACATAAAAGAGGCACGCATGAAACACTACTTTAGTTAAAAAAAAATAGTGAAAACTGATTGCGTTTTTATGAATAGAGATGACCTCAAATACACGTCAACGTAACCCCGATTCTAAACTAGCTTGTAGGTAGTATGTAGGTTATATTAAAATATTATAATGCACTCGTCCAATGGATCTTTCAACGGCAAAATTCAAAGATAGAACGCGTCGCGTCGGAGAGATGGCCGCAGCACCGGTCGGCGGCCGCGCACCTGCAGCGGAACCGGTTTTCGTAAACATGATTTCACTCTCTCGGCACCACTAGCGCTGCGTTGCCTAAATTACGAATTCAAGCGTCTGTCTCCACATTTTTACGTCCTACTTAAGAAATGTTGCATTTTTTCAGTTGAACTTATATTAATAGAGAAATTATTTACATTTAATAATTATATTACGATTTTTTCAGCATTTCCTACAGCATTGAAGGTCTACATTTATAGGCCAGTAGAATAAATCAAACGAAATATTCTAATCAGATTTAAGCCCTACAAAAGATTTTATTGTTTTATTGACTTCATTTCTTGCCCAATATGACCAATTTTGGGGTACACTTTGCCTCCCACCACTATGCACAACTCCCACGAAGTAAAAAAATAGGCATATTGGGCCACAAAAGAAGCCATTAAAACAATAAAACCTTTTGTGGAATTTAAATCTGATTTCAAATCTAATCCTACTGGCCTATTGTGGATATTTGGTACTTTTTTCATAACTTAGTAAATAATCAATTTAAACAACAAAGTAAAGTAGGTATCTATTGCCTGCAATTACCTTTCGATTGGTTTAGATAAAGCAAAATCTGTTCTCAAATAGCAAAGTTCCTGTCTGGTTTTCGTGCGTACTCTATGTAGGTATAACACGTGATCCAGTAACAGCATTAGGGTAAATAGCCCTAAAACCGCCCTTTGAAATTTTTTCATAAAATTTGAACATCTGATATGATATTAGACACATAATAATCAATCAAAAATACAAAACTCTTGAATAAAAAAGTGGTCAAGCGTGAGTCTAACTCACTTGTGTACCGATGGTTAAACGGACTCCTTTGTAAAAATATATTCGTTTCTGTCAATTATTTTTTTCTCGAAGGAAGCAGATTCTTGGTTGAAGCGTTATTCATTCCTAATTGTTATGCAATCTTACTATCGTCGTTTTTTCATCAAAAAGTTACTCGGTTCTGCACTAACATTCTTAAAAATTGAAACATTTTCCATTCTCAAAGAAATCATCTTCCCCAACCCGAAACATTTATGTCGAATCGAGTTCCGTAATTTTGACGTTTTTTTTTGACCTATGTTAGAAATATTGTAAACTCTCTTTGGTTTAAATTCAGTATTCTTCGGTGTATATTATTTGGATAAAAAGTGACTGCGAACGAAATTAGGAATAAGGTACTTAGGCTCGCTAGTGTTTTAGGAAAGGACCTTAAATATAAATAATAGCTATTTAAAATCAAATTATCTAAAGCTCTCAATTCTGAAACATGTCTAGCTTGAGTGTATCGACGCCATAAGTAAAAATACATAACGCTAAAATAGCTCGACTTAACTACAGTCGACAGTTAGTAAGACCGACTCCATCTGATAGCCAGGCGGCTGGCTATTTTTCTTGTTAACTTTGAATTATCGCGCGATTATTTGCGACCAGTACACCGTTTAGACTGTTTCGTGAATATATCATATTAAGCTGTCCACATTGTAGATATCTTTTGGTGTTCTTTACTTTTTGTATTTCAAAGAAATGTATCAATTTTTTAAAACATTTATTATACTGACATAAGGATACTTAATCTTAAATTGAAACTAGTGATATGTTCTATTCTCCACATCATAGGGTGATGAAACGCATGCTCAAATGCTGCTTAATATGCTTACCTTTAAATGATGTTTTCATTTTAAATAATAACCTTTATAACCTTTGCCAATTATTCATTATGAACAAAAAAATATTACAACAGCTGAGCCTTCAGAGTTTTCAGGTATACTTTGGTTAGCTACTATGATACAAGCAATGTCAGAGGTTGTAGGTTGAATATAATTTTCAGCCATTCTCCAATGCGGTGCTTTGCAGTATAATACTTTTTATCTTCGTATTTTATTTCCAAAATATAGGTAGGTACCTATTTACTTCTACTAAAATATTTGATTTATTAAATATATCATAAATATCAGTCACCTAGTTTCGAGGTAAGTAAAGGGATCTAATCGAGAAGGAAACTTATTCCATTAATTATCTTAATTAGGCATAATTGCCCCATTTGGATGGCAGGTAATTTTTTACTACCTCCCTTTTTGACCGTGTTTTAATAGGCAAGATATTAACTTATTTTCATATTGTGATCGCCATAATGTAGTGTACGTACTTTTCATATGTCACCCAAGTGTCTTCCAAATAAGCACTAGTATAGCTTGTAATTGAGTTTCAAGTTAGTCATGAATGCTACTCCCTACACGTTCTAAACACCAACGTGAATGGCTTCATTTTGTGAAATTTGTAGTCAATATAACTGAAAAATATATTATATCAAAAATCACTATTTTAGCAACCGGTTTTGGGTATCTTTTAAAAGCCATAATGACTTTTGAACGTTTAAGTTTCTGTTTTCTGTTCTTCTTCGTCCACACACATGCTCTTTTATGTTTGCTCGCCACAGACCGATCTGTTATGATGATACCAACTTAGTCGGAATCTATTGATTGTTATGTCTTCAATTTAAGATATAAGTATGAAGCTGGCTACCAACGTTACTTTTTATTTCAGAGCATGTCGTCAGTTTTTTCACCGTGCGTCGAGTAATAACAAAGATAGAAGACTAATTACTATTGAATACATGTACTCATTCGTACGCACAGGGATACTGCTTGTCATGGCATAAACATTCTACAAGTAGACGGGCGACGGGTTACAGTGGTTTGTAGGCGCCTACCGCGCCAACATAACTGTGCATACTGCAACCTAAGTTGAATTTCAAGGATTACCAGTAATAGACATTCTACAACTAGATGTTATATTATTGTGTGACTTATGCGTTAGCTGCAATTCGTAATATATCTTGTGTAATGAAAATGATTGGCTTGGTAAGCATAATTTTTACAACTTCGATTTAATATGGCACGGACAACCCTCGGCCACAGTAGTTTCTTTCGAAAAAAACAATACTCGGACATTAGTTGTAATACGATAGATATGCTTAATACATGTGTAAAACATTATAAAATAATAGTATTAACACTATGCTATATAATTGCATGATAAAAAAAAAAAAGTCCGAGACTAGGGTACTGTCAACAAAAGGCTTTGTTACCCTAATATTAGTTGTGAAATGTGCAAACGTGTCAAGCTTCTTACTAGCTGTAAATGCTGTGATTACATTTCTTAACTGTAGACTCGCATAGTTTTGATAACAACAAAACACACATACATGCTTACGTTTACATCGTGGAAACAAACACAAGAGTCGCTCGGAGCGACGAACGCGCGGCGTGGAGAGGTGAGTTGAGTCAGAAAGTAGGCAGCCGCTTACCTGTACAAATCAGCAGCAAAGTAAACGGTGAAAGCAGCCGGTAACTCCCCATGTTGGCAGATCGCACTGGAGCAACTTTCTATAGAATATTATATCACTGTCTAACAATTCCTATGCGCCCATCTTGCAAGAGGTTCACAATTTTTTTTACAAAACTTCAACTTAATTGTCTTGCATTCTTTTCATGTATCAGTAAACATTCACCCAAGTAATTTATCACTTTTGTTGGAGTTATCAACTTTATTTACTAACACTAACAAACAGTTCACTTCAAACACTATATCACATTTTCCAATCCTCAGTGTAAACTTTGGCGCGAGATTCGACAACACGGACCACGGACACGTCACGTTCGAGCAACGGTCGAACCAAGGCTGGCGCTATAAAATAAACCGGTCTTACCGGTAAGTGTGAAGGAGAGAGCGCGAAATAGCAACGAAGTTTTCATTCCGACGAAACCAGCCGAAGTTGGAGTAGTAACAACGAACAAACGCCGAGACGCCCCATTACCGGCTGTGTCACGAGTTTGCCACTAGATGGCGACTCTGTGTTGTAATTTAAAATTCTATGCAGGTTTAGTTCAGTGTGGAGTGTTGAGTGTTGACCGTAGATGAAGACGAAAAGAGCTGCTTTGAAGTAGTAACCAGATACACCTACTTGATATAACTTGAACGTTGTATGCTACGCACTTGCAGAGATATCCCTCTTTTTCGTCTAAATAATTCCAACAGAAAAATCTACTTAATTAGGTAGCTGCATTCTCGTTGTTTTACCGAATACTAGTACTTACCAAAAATAATTAAGACCATTCTTAAGTGTCAATATCCCTTCAATTATTTTATGTAAATTGATTAGTGGTCGGAAACTAAGTCATTTACCCCATTTTTTCAACTCAAATATCAAATCATAATTTAAATATAACTATTCTTCTTTAGATAACGTATTAGAGTTTGTAAGTATTAATTAAATTAGTTAGGCCTATTTTAAATTCTAAAACCACTAAGTACTACAGTGTGCCTGTAATTTTATTTCCTATAATTCCGTTCGCCATACTTTGTTTGGAAACAGCGTTTCATTTGTCATAGGAAAGATTTGATTGTATGTTTGTTTGTATTGAATAAGCTCCGAAACTGCTGGACCGATTTTAAAAATTCTTTCGCCAATATAAAGCTACATTATCAGGGAGTGTTTTATAGGCTATTTTTTTTAATTTAGGCTATATTTTGACGTGAAGGACAGTCAACGCAGGCGCAGCCGCTGACGGACAGCCAGTTTTGACTAATTTCATTGGTCATACTAGCACACCTATAAGAGAAATGAATAATTATGACAACAGCTACTTTAAAACCTAATACAATGGCTAACGAAAGTTATGGCGAATTAATGGTCATGTCATGCGTTTTTAGTGAGTAAGAATGAGATTAGTGCAACTCAATATTGTGCCCGAGGATAGCCGATCCTCTATATTAAATTATATTATTGAAAATGGTAAACAAAACATTCTCCTTCATTCTCGGTTTAACCTTGCGGTTGACTGGTAGAGAAAGCCTTCGGGCATTACTTGTTTAATATGCAATAAATAAATAAATAAAACAATATCTTGATACTTACACGTAACTTGCATACGCCTGTACGTCTACCACGAGTTGCAACTTTAAATTTACGTTATCGTTTGCGTAAAAAAAAATTATTGGGATGACACATGACATGACATGACAATGTTCAATCCCAATACATTTTTTTACGCGAACGATAATGTAAATATAAAGTGGCAACTCGTGGTAGACGTACAGAATTTAATTTCATTTTTATCATGTCAAATCGCGCAAAGGGTTAGATGGGCGTTCGTAGTTTCCTAGAGCTTGTCTAATTAAATGACGCGCGACAAAAACCTTTTTTAGCTTTATGTGTGCGTGAATGCGGTGGAGGGGCGCGTTATTTCAGATAAGACTAGCTCTACACAAGCTGACTGGCCACAATTCACACGACATTTTTTCTTAAAGAAGATGAAAAGTACTTTTTCATTTTGGTTTATTGTAGTCGCCTGTGCTTGTGACTTTACATCAAGGGTCTATATTTGTCAAAACTCGATATTTTTTCCTTTCACAAAGTATCGGGTCAAGAATCGTACCGTTGAAGATCGCTCTCATCTTACGGGAGGGTCAGAACTCTTGCTTTTAACAAACACTCGCGTTCCTTTTCTCGACAGATCACTTTAGGGTCGCGAAGGTATTGTTTACATTACAATTATTATTCACGACACTTTAGCGATATTTCTGCATAATGAGACTGCTCTCCGTCCTACGGTCTTTGTGTGCATCAATTATTTTTCTTAGATTTATGTTTCACGTTTGAGTTGAAAAATGTATTCAGATATTTTAATTACAAGTCAAAACAATACACAGAGTGCTGTCAGGTGTAATTTCTCCGTTTGTTTGTCTTTAAACCCGAAAGAATGTACGTACTGTCCCAAAGAAGTAACATTTTGGAGTCCACTTACATCCACTATGCACTTTAAAAATTATATTAACTGTTAAGCCAATATTAATGTGTAATGAACGCCACATTCTTACGCGCGGTTACAGACTAGTTCTATCTTTGTTTTCTCTCGTCTCGTCGTACCTACCTTTCCGCTCACTTTCGCTTTGTCCTTATAACACACACATCAAGACATTCACACTAAACAGTCAGCACTTATTTATGTATTTTATAGCACCCATTTACACTACACATATTACACGAATTTAGTATTATGTACTATTTAGTTAAGGGTCCACTGAAAATCAGCGCCTGAGCCTATCGGGCCCAGGCAATCGCTGAGTGAGGTCCTCTTTATCAATGGACATCGGGACACCGCTCGGCTGTCTGGTGGGATTCATTGTTATTTTTGTTTTCTTATTGTCCCCCTTATGTCAGTATAACGATGTTTTTTAATTAACAAATGCTTTTTCTTTATTTCTTTCTTTACATTTGTTTTAAGCTAGTTACTTTTCTTGTTCAATAAAGGTAAGTTTGTTTCTCTAATGATAAACAAACCACTTTGAGCCAAACTTAATAATTCAGGCTCCTTGCTTTCAATGTTATCACTTGTCAATGTCACATTATTATTCATAATCGCTCATGTTTGTGTAATTCGAAGTCGCTATGATGATAGTTATTACGAGACGACACTGACTAAGTATCAGTAAATTAGTTAATTGTTGCGTTCCATATAAACTAGAGTGAGACACAACTTCCCCTAATAACCACTTAAATAAAGCGTCCATCAATCACGACTTCCCTGAAACTAATTTAAAAGCTTTATTACTCGTATGTAGCAACGTAGTCAGAGCCGTTACAGAGGGTAGCTCACCACCAGTATACCACACCACCAGTGCGTTACCCTTAAACTGATTAAACAAACTTAATAATGTAGGTAACTATTGTGTTTTTACCTTTCCTATTTAACTTCTTGGCATTTTCACGGACTGTTGACGTACCACCGCACGTCAACAGTCCGGCAACACACCCTCACACATCTCCCTGTGGCCGTTACGAACAAGAAAGCACTTAAGAATGCCTTCGAATGTTCTGGGAATTGGTATAACTATTTTGTAAGAGTTCACTTCAGTTTACTGTCAATAATTCAGTGCCGTGATGCTTTCATTGACCGTAGATTTAATCTTTGAAGTGTAGGCACTTAATAAGTATTATAAGTGGTTCTCGCCTCCTTTTATTTAACAGGGTCTATTATGCTCCGTTTTCTATAGGAAACTAATGAAACGCTTAGTCACTTATCCCAATTTTATACTTCACAAGATCGGGGCGCTAATCTAAGTCAAACAACAAACATCAATTCCTAAGTGGGTTAGGTAGGTACCTAGATAGGAACGTAAAACTTTTGCAATTTTGTGGATAAGACGATATCACTTGCTTTGAGGAGTCTTGGTATAAGGTACTTACGGCTCCTCAAAGCCTTCACTTAATATATCGCAAGTAATTTTATTTGTTGTGGCTGCAAAAATATCAAATTTGGCCAATAACATTGGTATCAGAGTTAAACCTGAAACTAAAAGCATCCATTATAACACCATTTTATATGATAATCTTGGCGCAATAATTGGCGAGCCCTCATCAGTGCTCGGATAGTAAGTTCTATTCTCACACAGAAAATTTCGGGAAAATGATACTGAAATATTTCTGGGACATTTGTGTACGTGGCCATGCATTCCTATATAGAGCCGACAACAAGCCTGGCTCTTTCGGTTTTGGTTCACTTGTCAAAGACTGACATTTCTCAACAACAAACACCATTCGTAACATATCAGCCTCTTTATGGCAGTAGCAATTAACATTAGTTAACAAAAAAAATAAGTGACTAAGTGACTAGAAACGTTGACGATGCGAAATAACTACATATAATTATAGTCTATTGAAAAGTATTATTAAATTGGAATTTCTAACTGAGACATCGTACATCATACTCACCTATCGATCATCGTTAGACAGACCTACGTTATTATTACTAATGTAATATTATGCATAATAAAATCCGTAAATGAATATTCACACCCAGACAAAAAACCAACACAAAGTGATCGCCACATGAATGTTTGTCTTGGATGCGATCCCACTTACCCCGGCTCATAGGCTAGGCTCCTTAAAAAATAAGTTTCAATTCCTACACTCGTCTCATCAAAAAGATCTCCGTTCAAGTAAAACTTTAGCTCTATTTACACCCCTTTTCTTTTCCTCCTACATGTCAAGCTCCTTCAGACTGTCTGCCATACGGCTATGGAACTCTCTCCCAAGCAACATTCAGAAATCTACCTCCAAACTTGCTCTGAAGAGGTCGTTGCGTGAGCATTTTAAGTGAGCCGCTGATTCAGTAAACCATTTCATTGAGTTCAGATTCAGGCATCTTCGTTTAACTCTCTTAAATGGCAATTTAATTTAATTTCATATTATATATTATTATTTAATATTATATTAGTATATTTATTTTCAATGTATAAAGATAGGTATATTTGTTGGCATGATAAGTATATATAGTTTATATGTATTTATGTAGTATACTATGATCTATATATGATTTATTTAAGTTTACGATTTGTATTAGGTATTTATTAGTTTGAGTATTAGTAGGTTTTAAAGATTTAGTTAAGTAACTAATTTGTTGTTTGTATTTTCTTGCACCAAATTCCATACGTTGCACAGCCCAAAATTTGTATGTTCTCTGTTAAACCTTGCGGTTGACTGGTAGAGAATGCCTCTAGGCATTAAGTCCGCCAATTGTACCTATTTTTATAAATGTGCAATAAAGAATAAATAAATAAATAAATAGGCAAGTTCGCTAACATAGAGCCAACCCACAAAAAGATAACATCAATGTTAATAAATACCTAGTTAATTCCAAGTGTATTGTACACAGCCACATTATCAGTGGATAATGGATAAAGTTGCAGAATACCGTGACTGTTGTAACACAAGACCACGAGACTTGGAACAGCCAGCAATTTATTATCTTTATTTATGTTTCTTATATATGCTTCCAGCCGAGTCTGCGGCTCCGTGGGTACTTACAGTTCTTCCCATAAAACTTCTCATGCGTTATAATATAGCATTATATGCCTCTGTCAAATTAGTCGGACAGGTAAATAGCGTTTTTGATCAGTACGTCTATCATGAGTTGCCACTTTAGAATTTACATTATAGTTCGCGTAAAAAATAGTATTGGGATTTGACATTGTCTTGTCATGTCATGTCAAATTCCAATACATTTTTTTTCACGCGAACGAGCAGGTAAAAATAAATAAAGGACACATCTACTACGAGTATGAGTAGAGAGACAACCAATGACAGCCGCTAGCGTCCGCGTAATCCGCGTTTGACGTTTATTTATTTATTTATTCTTTATTGCACATAGTCTATGTTACAAAAGTGGACTTAATGCCTAGAGGCTTTCTCTACCAGTCAACCACACAGTCAGACAGAGATATTACAGGCATTGCTAGAGATACAAGTTTTAATTAAGGTGTAAAGAACGTTATGTATGGGATTTCGGTATCTACAGGACCTTTTTTTTTTTTTTTGTTCTCCGGGTGTGAAAATGCTTTACGCACTATCCCACTGCTTGGGTGGGGCAGTGGGGGAGTGTGGGGCTCTCCGCCAGTAAGACTAGCGGCATACCCACTAAAAAACACCCGGGTATACCCTCACCGCTATGGAATAGGGCAACATGGCGCCTTACGGATTACCAGGTCGCCCCAGCGGTCGGCCCAGCCTACGCGCCGGGCCTCCTCATGCTACGGGGGCGTCCCGGTATACTAGACACCCCCAGACGGGAGCACCATGGAATAGGGTGTAAACCCCCCGGCTTACACCCCGGTGCTATTTTTAGGGAGCAGGAGGAGGACGGGCGAACCGCCGTCTTCTTGCCCCCGGCCGTCTGCGTCGGAGAGGGGCCGCCAGAGGATCATCCTCCCGGGCCCTCTCCGCGGTCTCCTCCCGCGTCATCACCTCCTCACAGAAGGAGACCATTGCCGTCCATGCCTGCTCGCTCCTGAGCATGGCCTGTATTAGGGCCGGGAGCGAGAGGTCCCTACCGACGGTATCCATCAGAGTGCGGCGTTGATCCGGCCACGCAACGCACACCTCAAGCGTGTGCTGGGCGGTATCCTCGTCGGCGCCGCACTCGTGACACCTTGGCGTTGGCTCACGCTGGGCGACTTTGTGCAGGTGCCGCCCAAAGCATCCGTGCCCCGAGAGGACCTGCACCAGTCGGTACGTAAGGGGCCGCCTTTCCCTACGCACCCACTGTTGGAGGACTGGCCTTATGGCGTCTATGGTCTGCCGGCCATAAACCGCATCAGCCAGGTCCTCCGCCCACCGCCAAAGTAGCGCATTCAGCGCTCGACGCCTGACGCCCTCTATTTGATCTTGATAGAGGCGCGCGTCCCTTGCTCTCGCTGCTGTACGGTACTGGTAGACAGCAGCGAGAACTTCCGCCTCTAGTTCCCATGGGGGCATACCCGCTAGGACGCAGGCAGCCCCCGCGGATATTGTGCGGTACCCTCTGATGGCTCTCACTGCCATGACCCTCTGCGGAGCCCGCAATAGGGTTCTATTATGAGCAGTGAGAGCCTCTGCCCAGATTGGCGCTCCGTAGAGCGCCATACTTTTTATAATGCCGGCGTAGAGACGCCGGCACGTTTGGTCTGGGCCGCGCTCATTAGGGAGCAGGCGGCCCAAAGCGCCTGCAGCGCGGATTAGGCGGGGGGCGAGGCGGGAAAAATGTCCCTCAAACCGCCACCGCCCATCCAAAGTGAGGCCCAGATATTTCATCTGGGCCTCCACCCTCACAACTGCCCCATTGAGGCGTATCGAAGCGCCGGGGGGTGGTCCCTGCCGAGGTCCGTGAAATAGTAGAGCCTCGGTCTTATTGGTGGCCACCTTCAATCCCAGCGCCTCGATGCGGCTGATGACGAGGCTGGCGCCGACTTCCACCAGCCTCTGCACCTCTGGGAAGTCCTTTCCTCGGGCCACGACAAGGGTGTCATCCGCGTAGCATATTACACGCATCCTCGTAAGGAGCGTGCCGCGGAGCACCCAGTCAAAACCTAGGTTCCACAGCAAGGGTCCTAAAACGGACCCCTGGGGAACCCCGCACCTCATTGGGTGACGAACTAAGATTCCGTCGTTACCCTCGTACAGAACTTCCCGGCCGCGGAGGTAGTCCTCCAACAGCCTGCCTAGGTAAGAGGGCACCCTGAAGTACCGGATTGCCTCTCTTATGACGCCGAATGGCAGGCTGTTGAAGGCGTTGGCGATGTCCAGGCTCACCGCCAACGACCGCTCACCCTGGGCGGACGCCGCCTCCGTCTCCGCTTTTAAAAGCGCCAGCGCATCCAGCGTTGAGCGCCCTGCTCGGAAGCCGAACTGTACTGAGGACCAGTTCGGCCCCACCTCATTAAGGTGCTGGACGAGGCGGAAAGCGATTATCCGCTCGAATAGCTTACCCGCCTCGTCCAACAGCACAATCGGCCGGTAGGTGCCGGCTTCCCCCGGGGGTCTGCCCGCCTTCTGAAGGAGGCATAGGCGGCCCTCCTTCCACAGCTTCGGGAAACGTGCAAATGTAAAAGCAGCGTTAAAAATGTCCCGAAGCTGTCCCCCCAGGTGTTTAAGTGCTAAAGCGAGCACTTTGCCCGGCACCCCATCCGGCCCTGGGGCCTTTTTCTTTGTCTTGAGCCGATCAACCACCGTCTCCATTTCCTCGTCAGTGACGGGTGGGATCGGCTCATCGTCAGGCGGCCTCGAAGGAGGAGACATTGACGGGGGGGTGTGCATTTGGGGCTCAGGGAACAGTTCCCGCACTACCCTCTCCCGAACTTCCGGCTGAAGAACTTCCATTACGGGGGGGCCTAGTGATTTAAAATGGAAACAAAAATGCCATACTTTCTGAACACAACGATCGCCAATTAAGTGACGGAAACGCATGGTAGACAGACGTACTGATAATGCAGCCACGAAATACTGAGAACTTGATGTGGCACTGTAGATGGAGATGACTCGTTGAGTGTACGCTGTAAGATTTGAAGGAGGATAAAATTGATAAAAATGTATTAATTTTGTGTAGAACAGAGCATTGTTTAATGCTAAGAAATAAAAATTCACTTAAAAATTAATTAACTATTTTTACCTAGGTACTTTACTGAAACATTAAAAAACTTATATAATTATTACTTTCGGTAATAAAAGATCATAATGTTCAATTTATTACAGATCAAATTACAATTATCAATATATTACGAGCCAATGAAAATTGTATTAATGAAAAAAGTGGCAAAATCAATAGTAAAAACGTAAACAAAGCTCTTATTTACTTCAATCAGTATTCTTGCTATTTTATTAAACAGGCGCTCTGCAAAAAATTTAATCGTGAAAATATGTGTACGTACACGAAAATCTTCTGAGCGACTGCACCAAATTGAATAATTATTTTTTTCGTGTTCGTTATAGGACGACATCTTCATATAGTAAAATAAAAATCAAACTGAATTTTTATGACATGGTCGACATGGTTCCCACACGTGCTTAGCGGGGCGGGTCGCCAGTAAGAACATGAATATTTTGTACCTGGCCTATGGTTGACTGCTGAAAATGCTTCTTGTTATTAAGTATATCGTTTGTTACTACAATTTGTGCAATAAAAAATGAACATACTTCAGAAATTCCAAAACTTACTTAAAAATAAAACACAAAATGTACATTACAGAAATGTTAGTCCTGAGTGAAAAATTAACCCACGACCTTTGGCGCTATGGGCAGGATCTCAAAATCTACGTTTTTGATTACATTATGAGCATTGCGCCAGAACGTGTGGCCAGGCTGCAGTTACTTTTTGCGTGAAGGTCTGTTGAGACCTTAGAATAATTACATATTGAAACCAAGTCCGCGCACCCATTTTGAAGCACCTTATTTGAAACCTTAAAATGATTAATGCTTCATTTTTGACGGAGCGGTTGTATGAAGACTACTACTACGTTATTATTCTAAGGTTGAGACGTTTTTTTTTGCATTCGACCTGCCAGGATCTGTACAGTTAACGAATTTAGGGTCATACAGTACCTGTACGCAGAACTGTCTCCTCCACTTTGTTGCCTGGCGTTCTTTTTATGTGGCGGGGAAGTGCCCGTTCGTTTGTACGAACGGGCGCATAAACCCTTGTGGGTCTATGCGCCAGAATCCGCATCTTGAAATGTATTTCGAGCTTCTATGGTAATATGAGAAGGCTCTGCATGAGGTGCAGTCAACCAATTGGCACATTGACAACTTGTGCTTCCTTTTCAAACATAATTCGGTAAGCAAAGAGTCTCCACAATTCGGCACTCTCAGGTTCTATCCATCTCTCCGAAAATCTTGTTTGTTTATTCAATCCATCGCAACCGACAAGTTACTCGTATATCAGGAGCTTTCTGATAGGAATTCAGGTAGTTTGGAAGTAAATGAGAATCTGATGTTGGCTGGCCTTCCTTTCGTTTGATAGGTTTATAAACAACTAGAACAAAGTACATATATCTTTTACATCGGTGTTTAACCAGCCACCTTATTTTCAAAGTTTCCGTGCACAGTTGAGTGTTATACCTATATGAAAAGAGGACATTTAAAGAAAGCATGTATAAAAATCTGTCAATCGTGGCATCAAATCCAGTATCAGTAATTTACTAAGCACAACTCTATTAAAACTTTATACATACAAGAAAACGAAAAATCGATAAATCAAAGTGTACAAAAAGGTCCGAAGTGATCTGGGAGAGTTTCTTGCGGTTATGCATGCAGGGTAAAACTGTTTAAATATTTCTACTCAATTGAATATGTTGTAACTTACTTTATCATAAACTAGGTGGCAATCCTCTAAGTAAAGTATTTCAGTAATGTTAGCAGTAACGTACTCGTAAGTCCACTGATTGTGATCACGTATCTCTCATTAGGTGAGTCTAGACTATACAAAACTTATGTTACAAGTTGCATTAGTGTAAACAACATTTTTTTTAACAAAAGCTTTAAAAGAAACAAGTTACCATCGTGTTTTATAATATAATTTGCTTATCATGTTGTTTGTATAGTAGACTAGACAGTCATTTGATCGCAATCGCACGTTGTGGTAAATGACGATGCGGTCTATGATGAGACATGCCTGTCTAGTAAATGCTCATTCTTTGTCTCAAAGAGACCCAGAATGCATAGGTTTGGAAAACGTGTGCGGGCAGCGAGTTCCACTCCTTTGCTCTTATTATTTTCTTTCTTCTTTCATAGTCTGGACTCACCTTTAGACAAGTCATGATAACTTTATCCTTAAATGGCATGTAACAGAATTCGCTGTAACAGTTTAGCTATATGAAACCCGCAAGATCAGATACGCCGTGAACCACCTAAATAGACGATACCAATATTTTAGAGATAACAATTATAAATTCATGAAACAAAAGTTCACTTTTAAACCTTCACTCTTACTTAACATAACATAATCATACCATCACGACTATATCCCAAACGGGGTAGTCAGAGGCAAGTGACTGTAGCCGTCATGGTGAACGGAACACTCAGTAGCCAACTTTTCACCAATGGCATAAAACTCAACGTAGTAAGTGGTGAGTCTTCCGCCGTTATCCGGGTTCATTTGGTTTTATACCGATGTATTCCACCACCGGAGTTAGCCGGAAAGACCATAAACAAGAAGATTTTGCTTCTTGCCAGATTTGAATTCGGGCCCACACGATCAACGATCCGAAGTGGGGTGCATTTTCTCTCACAAAGATGTTAAATTGAGTCAACTAAAACTAGTCATGTTACGGCAACTTGTGTGGGAGAGACTGGTGCCTGAGATAGGTTTTTTAGAAAACCCATATTACTGGTCACCAGTGCTACACTCCCCAAGAGGGTGTGTGTAGACACATTGGGTAGAACTCCGCCGAGGTGTGCTGCGGGAGAGAAACGACTTAATTAAATAACCTAAAATTAAATAACATTAATAGAGAACAATTCGTGGTAATTACATATTACGAGTAATATTGTTGGAAATAATAAATGAAGTTTAATTATTAAATTACTGTATAATTATTAATAGGTTAGTTAGTTGAACGTGTATTGTATAAATGTTAGCCAGTTTGTTTGGAAGCTCCAATAGATTAAATTGTCTGTGAATAAGATAAAGATAATCTTATACATTCACGGACATTCCAAAAAGATTAGGTACCTACATACTGCTAGTTGACCTGTGTGGGGCATAAGGAACGTAGCGCGATGGCTCGCATTGGGAGAGCCTTTGTCCAGCAGTGAATTATGATAGGGTGATGACGATGTGACGTCGCAAGAAGATCTATCGGGAAAACTTCCTATCACACTAATTGCGTGTCGAAGTAAATGATAATGCTACACATATGCGCGCGTAGATTATTATGCCTTCATCTCAGCTTCTTCGGCAGAAGCACGTCCTGGGTAAGCTCCTTTTTTTTAAAAAAGACTTGACTTCGGCTAATTATACCTCGTAAAGAAGGGTAGACCGGTCAAGTAATAAAAAGGTTCTAGTTTTATAGGCAAACAAACAAAGTCGAAACCTGGAACAGAAAGTTGAAAGTTTGGAAAACTTTCGCCTGAATGTAATTACGAATCGCATTAATGTATTGAGTACAATTCTGTTTAGATGCAGTTTAACAATTATATACTTTATAAGACAGAGAACCAACAAAAAATGTCGATCCTTGAATGTTTGCCATGGGTGGGAATCAAAACCACGACATTCGGTGCTATACGCAGGGACGCTTGTTAATTGCGCTAACGGGTCAACCAAATGGTTTGTCAAGTGATTTCATCCTTATGGACTTCACTTTTTAAACTTTTCAGGAAGTAAGTACTAAACATTTTAATCCTGTTTCTATAGAATAGGTGTACTAAGTATCATTTAATCCATCCAGTACTCTTCCTCAAATTAAATAGTATTCAGTATCGTAGAAGTCACTCAATCGGATCCGAAATCAAGTGGGCCGCTGCAGGAGTAACCTCAGTAGATGGGGGTACATTGCACCAGACGGGGCACAATGCAAGTGTGGTGCCCCAGAACAGTCAATGCAGCACCTGTTGTCCTGCCCCCACAGCCCCGCCAGCTGCACCCTTCAAGATATGTATGAAGCTACCTCCCTCGGGATAGCGGTAGCGGAGCACTGGGCAGCGGTAATGTAGTTGCCAACAACGAAAGGATCATCGACACCAAGAAGAAGAAGTCCTAGTCTCAGTCAGTGAGATGACAGATCTGATACATCGCAGAAGAACTTTACAAAAAAAATTACTTAAATGTACGGGTCTGATTACATCAGTAAAATGTGTTATGTAAAGGAAAATTATAGCTAATTTTCAAATTGCTTTTTTGTTATTCGTTCAGGCTGCACTAAGATTGCAATTAGAGGATGAACAGGGTTCGGTTGATCTATTGTGCCTTTTTTGCGTCAGGAAATGCATTTAGGAAAACAGAGACCCACAAAAACCTGACGGTGGTCATCAACAAGAGAGAGACTCCTCGCAGGACCCTTCGGCGCGCAATGCCGCCTGGCAGCCAGCCTCGGGAGGAGCAAGCTCAACTCCAGTGCATGATAACATAGACCACTGTGTCCGAAGACACGCGTTACCGTCTTCCCCGGGATCGCAAACCGAAACACACGCAGGCCCCCCCCACCCCGCGTGCACTTCGCGACCCCAAAGGCCCTCTTAGTCGCCTCTTACGACAGGCATGGATACCTCGGTAGTATTATTTTCCCCTAACGGCATGGAACTGATATATTGTGCCTAATTTAACTTTTAGCCTCGCGCATTCACCAGTTTAAATAATGTGGCAAATACGACCTGGCTCGCACTATGGTTGCCTTAATTCACTTTAAATGTTAACTAAATTCTGATTTAGGTCCGACTGACAGTCGTTACAGCAACTTGAGGCTTCTGCAACCTGAATACTGATGAGACTATTATTTGAATTAAATTTCGGCTGGGTTAAGGTTTAGTTATCCACAAAATTGGTCACTTAACCGGATTGGATGAAAGTGTCATTTGTGATTATCTACTCATACACATACAGTATTCAATATCGTTTGTATCATGAAAAAGGCAGATGCAGCTTTTAAATATGCGCCCGAATTTCCTGACTGTGTTGACATGTTTTTTCAATTGTAGGAGTTGGGCAGATTTATTTACGATAGTGATTACGAATTGTCAACTTTATTTTCTATGCAAGAAAAAGTTGACATGTCGTAATGATCGTAAAAGTAGGATGTTTTTTTTATTGAGTAGGTGGATATACCTAATAATATGGTAATTTGCACTAATGTGTCGTAAATGTATGGCTATTAAATCATTTCTTTGACTTTTCCTAAGCTGCGGTTGAGGTAAGTAAAATACTGCCTAAGTATCCCTGCCTGTATTAAGAGGCGGCTAAAAAAGCTCTCGGAGTTACGAAACGCACGTGAAGGGGCCTGCTGTGTTTCGGTTTACGATCACGAGAAGGGTAACGCGTGTCTTCGAACAGTCTGTGTTATCGTGCACTGAAGTTGGGCTTGCTGTGCTCCTCTGAGGCCGGTTGCAAGGCGTCCATGGGCGCTGAAGGTTCCCGTAGCGTCCGGTTTCGAAAATTCCGGGTCCCTTCCATTCTGCGCCGAAGACTATCACCGACAGGCTTTGGTGGGTAGGGTTCTCTGTTTTCCCACATAGACCAGGTGTCCTGAACCCAGGACATCTTACAATCAGAAGCATCTGTTGCTGAAGCATTTGATAAGTATTTCAGTAATATACCTATAATCACTACAGCTTCATTAAATTCCTCACCAACTAGAGCGGAACATTTGTTGAAAGATAATGTATCTTGTTGCAGTGTATTCTTTAAATTTAAACATGTTGAGTCACTAGATATAATAAAAGCATTCAGATTAATTAATTCAAAAGATACCGCTGATCTTTGGGGTATATCAGTCAAAATTGTTAGCCACATAATTGACGTGATTGCCCCTTATTTAGCCGTAATATTCAATGATTGTGTGGATGAAGGTGTTTTTCCAAACTTAATGAAACACAGTAGGGTTGTACCACTTTTTAAATCAGGCAACAAACAAGACCCAGGTAACTTTAGGCCTGTTTCAATCCTACCAACTCTAAGTAAGATCTTTGAAAAAATCATTCAAGAACAACTATTAAGCCATTTTTATGAGAACAATCTCTTACACAGTGAACAATATGGATTCACGAGAGGCCGTTCTACTACTGATGCTGGCATTGCACTTCTAAAACACATCTTTAGGGCTTGGGAGAATTCACAGAACGCTCTTGGCGTCTTCTGTGACTTGTCCAAGGCCTTTGATTGCGTTGATCACGATACACTTATACGCAAGCTTAATTTTTACGGGGTAAGGGATAATGCTTTAGATTTGGTAATTTCGTACCTTAGTTTAAGAACTCAAAAAGTTGATGTTAACAGTGTACTCTCTACAGGATCACAAGTTAAAATGGGGGTCCCTCAAGGATCCATTCTAGGTCCATTACTATTTCTGATATATATAAATGATTTACCTTTTTACTTAAAAGATATTTGTGATGTTGTATTGTTTGCAGACGATACATCTTTAGTTTTTAAAACTGACAGAAATAAAAACCTTTTTGATGATGTTAATGACGCACTTTCAAAGGTTTTACAATAGTTCACAGTAAATAATCTACAGCTTAATGCAAAAAAGACTAAATGTATTAATTTTAAGTTGCCTAATGTTAAAGATAACCCCATTAGTCTAAAAATTGATGGTAATACTATGAAGCTTGTAGATACAACAGTTTTTCTTGGAATCACACTAGATTCAAAACTGCAATGGAACCCTCATATAACAGCTCTCTCAGGCAGACTTAGTTCAGCTGCATTTGCAGTGAGAAAAATTAGGTTATTAACAGATGTTGATACTGCTCGTTCAGTTTATTTTAGTTATTTCCATAGTGTAATGTCTTACGGCATTGTACTTTGGGGTCAAGCGGCGGATATACAAACCATCTTTATCCTCCAGAAGCGAGCTATCAGATCCATCTATAAGCTTCGTGCACGGGCTTCACTTAGGGAGATTTTTAAGGAAATTGGTATCCTCACTGTAGCGTCACAATACATTTACAATTGCATTGTTTTGGTCAGAAAAAATATTGGTCTCTATGCTAAACACAGTGACATACATTGCAGAAATACTAGGAATAAGGATAAAATTGCACTTCCACTCTTTAGGTTACAAAAAGTTTTAGGATCCTTTATGGGGCAAGGTATACATTATTACAACAAAATTCCAAAAACCATTTGTGAGTTACCTTTACATAGATTCAAACATCACATCAAAACAGCTTTATTAAAAAAGGGCTATTATACTACAAAAGACTACCTTATAGATAAAAATGCCTGGGTATAAGCGCTCTTCTCGATGCGGGATTAAATAGCTCTATTGTAACAGATGTTTTATTGTAAGAGTTAATAGGTACCTAGTTTGTATGTACTGACTAACAATTTTTGTTTTTGAATTGTTTAAATGAATTCTTGTTATTATATTCTTTTATGGTTGGTTTTTTCTCTTTGTTTTATATTCTTTTAGGTATCAAAATGGCACACTGCTTGTACTTTACTAACCCCTGTTGTAAACCCAAAACAAGTTTAAAAGAGTAACTGCTGAGTTTCTCGCCGGGTCTTCTCAGCAAGAAACAACTCCGACGCGGTGGTAGAGTCGCATTATGTCTGTATACTGTTTATTTACATATCCATATTATTATGGTATTTATGTCTATTATTTAGTATATTTTGCTGTAAATTTGACGATTTGAAAGTACTGATACAGTCTATTTGAATAAAGTTATTTGAGTTTGAGTTTGAGTTTGAGTTTCAGGGGCCCTGGGAGTGCCTAAATGCATTTCCTGTAAAAAAAGATTAATGGACTTATGTAAGAACTGTAAACTGTTTTTTTAATTCGCATCAGGTAATACCCCGTTGATCTCCATTTACGACACATTCGCTGGAATGAATTGTGTAATTTTATATCCAGAAAATGAGAAACACAATTCCCTAAAAAGGTTTCGTTTGACGGCTGTCAAACCTTGAGAAATGGGTGAAACTGTATTATTCTGAATAGGACAGCAACTTGCGTTCATTCTACGAAAGCGCACAGAACTATTTTTTATAACTATAAGTATTACGATGAATACAATGTCGAGTGAACTTTTATCAAACTTGTTTTTTTATTGCACAAATGAAATACAGATTGAATATTTGAAATAAAAATAACTTTAATTAATTAAAATAAATCACCCCAAAACAAACGTGCCTCTTTTTGACACGTATTGTAATGTCCACCATAAGCTTTAGTGATAGGCTTTTTTTATTCGATTTAAATAAAAAGTACAGAGGAGGAGGAGGAAGTATAGATGAATTATAAATTTAATTCTATTTGATTTTGACATTCGTCGCCGTAAGTAGAGCGTGAACTATGAAGCAGCTTTGAAATAGGCTTGCACTCTTTTTTGTTTCAAGTTAATAATTGGGTTATAGAATTAGAATAGAATTATTCAGTTCATGTATGTGGTTTATAATATATCGTACCTTAAAGCACAAGAATTCAAATCCGTGCCGTAGTAAATAATTAGCTTTGATACGTAAAATTTCTCATCTACTTCGTAGCAAATCAATAGCTGTAGCTGATATTTCAGTTTTACTCCATTTTCAAAGCGTCTCGTAGCAAAGAATTCGTCTTGGCTGTAGTGGCAAAGATATCGGCACTGTAGTTGCTACGCCGATTCTGTGCTTTTACGAGGTTTTAATTGTTTTTCCAAGACTATTTCGTAGCTAAATAAACCAAACCAGGACCGTAGTTACTACGGGTAGGTCGCGTTTCGGCGATTTAATCCCAGTAAAAATGTATTTTTAGTTCAATACAAAACGAGTCTTTAACGTGGTTGCTACGTCATTTTAATGTTTTCTAATAGTATTTTGCATTCAAAGGTTATCAGAGTTACTCTTGAACCACACCTGCCCTGCCTGCGAAGTCTTATTACGGGTGGGTAGTGGACCACTGGGAACAAGAGTGCTTAGTGGCAGTTCGGTGGGCTTATATTCTCACCCACCAGGCTGGATGGCGATGGTGATGCACTCCGCTGCCCGCCTAGGCGGCAGCTGGTTCAAGGTGAAGCCTGTTGTAGATTGCCTTTAGACGTGGCCACTCCCAAACGGTCAACGCATAGACACAAAATTACTTAGACGCGTTAACTTCTGAGAGCGCCTTTTAAAAAAAACCTCGCCTCGTTTCACCGAGGGTTCCAGCTGCGGGAAGCAGTCACCGGCATTCAATTATGGTCACCCGTGCCAAAGTAGACTAATTCTAATTTTTGGTTATATATTCCCTAACAATTGTCGAATATTTAATCTGATTTAGATTCTAGAATGTAAATTGCTCCTTGATTGTTACGACAATTAATCGTCACTTAGTTAATTTGTTAAGTCCTCACACCCGCATTATCGTAACATCAAGATGGTGACTCGAACAAGTGGAACAAGAACTTAGTGGGAATTTTTGTTGTAAACAATTTGATTGCGAGAAGTTTAACGCACGCACCATAGACACCTTTACCCAGCAGTGGGATTATATTTGCTAATTACTTACTTTACTTTTGAAATCTGTGTTTTGCTAAAATGTTTTTGCCGTTGCGGTTTGTAGTACGATGAATTATTCATATGAACATAATAAAGATTTATACAAACAATAGCGTGACATCTTATAATGAAAAGAGAGGTAAACTTGTTAAATCACTGATACCTCAGGTAAAAAATCAAATATGTTTAATCACCGAAGGAAAAGTATGTTTATGTGTAAGTGAGGATGTACCTGCCGAATGACTATTCTAGTGAATTCGCTATGAAAGTTCATCTTCGGACTCTCGAATTTTATTTCTGAGGGATAGACAAAAGCAATTGCTCGATAAGTATATAATATATAATAATGTATGGAAATGACTTCGATTTGCACCAAAACTGAATGGAGATGATCAAAATAATGAATAAATATTTCCTTACAATTTGACTTCTTTATCAATCATGGCGAAACTTACTGATGTGGTTTTGGTCCCTGGTAGGGGGTCGAGATTTGCTTTTTTTTAGTAGCGACGGCACCTTTCTTAATTTAGGAACGGAAACTTTTTTACTGGCAGTATCCGTCAGAATTTTTGGCAAAAACTTGCTGGTTTTATCTTCTGATTCGGAACGAAAATAGATGAAAACCAGTTAGGACTATAAGAGGCTTACGAAGCCAAAAGTTTTCATAGGAGAACAATAAAGCTCCGGTGAGTTATTTATTCGTCTGCATCCAAAATGAATAAAAAACATGACGGCCGGCCCAATGAAATGTCTACGTAAAACCGCTGCTGAATTTTCAATGCTCGTGTACAAGTCGGGTCGATCTCAGAATAAAACGTCCCAAATGAGATCGCGGATCTTAAGGGCACGTAATTCTGCAGAAGTAGGCATTTAGCGCTTTCCCGAACTCGCAACATGACCACTTGACATTGACGTCGCTGCCAGCCACATAGTATAGAAATAAGCAGCAGTATTATTTTGTTTGACTTGAGAATAGAAATACATTTTTATGATCATTCTTAAAATGGTGATACAAGGATTTGGACATTTTTGTATGGAAGCTGGCATTGCCATCAGCCGCCATGTAGATTTATTTTTCAAAGTTTCCGCGCACGATATCGATGGAAGAAAGCGATTATGTCCTATCTCAAAATCACAAATTTTACACCATGGGCAAAATACTATTTAAAAATCGATAAGTCAAACACATAAAGATAGAAAGTTAAAATTTAGATCGTACTTCTAATTTTTTCAACCCTACCAGACACGAATGACAGTGATATCCTAAAGTTACTACTGGATGTACTCGTGTTTCTGCGCGCTAGCCTTCGTGTTCGTGCTGTTTGCTGTCCCGGAAACCAAGGGCAAGTCCCTCGCTGAGATTGAGGAGTACTTCCGGGGCGGAGATAAAAAGGAAACTATTAACCTGCAACCTGTCCCTACTGTTTGATAAAGTTAAGTGCCCAAGGCCATAGTGATATTATTATTTTTATGTCAAGTAATACGGGGGTTAAATTAGCCAGAGCAGTAGGAACGCCAGCGAAGCTAATTATTCTTTTGTTGGCAAGTGGTATTCGTCCACTTACAAACACGATTTTATGACTTAATTCAGGGTATCAATTTGATGAAATGATTTTGGCTAGGTACCTATAATAATGAAATTACATAAATGTGCTACATAAATTATCAGGCCCTTTTCTGACTTGGTTATTTTTTACGATATGTGTCAAGTTGTTCTGATGCGGTTTCGGCCATTTCTAGAGTCATTCCCGTTAAAACGTAGGATATTTTTAAACTTAGATTTAATTTGATTCTGGGAAGGACCTGAGTCAACTGTTTAGTGGGACTAGGTATGTCTAATTTAAGATCCTATTATGTATGAATAATAGGTAATTAATGTAAAGAACTCTTTGCGCAAGCTGTAATTATTGAGAATTTAGGAGAATATGTCCAAATGAATAGGTAATTAATGTAAAGAACTCATTGCGCAAGCTGTAATTATTGAGAATTTTGCAAATAATTTGTAGATTTAGGAAACAAATACCGATTAGTCAGATACCTAATCAGTATTTTTTTATCATCAGATTATGTAGGTATGACAGTGCCATAGATTTCGTCGAACTGTCTTTAGTGTATTTTTTCAATTATGCTGTTTTCAATCCCTTGGTAAACCTGCAATGGCAATTAATATCTTTCGAACTGTGATAATACGTTACAAACTTGTTTAACTTACTACTTCATTGATTTTGAACAAGTTACAGCAATTTATGCTTCAATACCGAGGAGCAGAAATGTTGCATCTGTTGATAATCAACTACAAATACATTTCAATGCGACTGGTCTACTGTATCTTAAATATAAAATAAGAAACATGGCCATTTTTCTGTATATAATTATAGCAAATTCATATTTCAAAACAAAATGGTCTTTTATCTAACCATGTCATAAAAATAAAATGCTGTGTCTGTTTACGAAATTCTTTTATTGATTGAATATAATGACAGCATAAAATCAAATTTTAGAACAATAACCAACGGAAACATACAATAAGTTTATTTTAACCTCTTGTTATTTTTTACATAAAACTGCTATGTTTTTGTACAAGAATACTACGAAAAAACGCTCTTTAAAACTAAGACATTTACTAAACAATAAAATCTATTTGTTCACAACTTATTTCAAGGCAAATTTGTTTCTCTGTAACCATATTATAATACTACAACTTTGCTATCATCAGCTAGGTCTAACCACACAGTTTCACCTACTTTTTGGTATTTTAGAGCAACTGTATTATAATTTAGAGAATTGTTCTTTTTAAATATTTTGTAAAAATAAGCCTTTCTCATTGGAAGTAATTTTAAAACAAAAACGATTACTTAATTAGGTATAAAAATATCTCTCAGTAGAAATACTGTGACCGAACTTTTGCATGAAGTAGAACTTTTGATACATTTTGTTTACCATGGTTACTTTGTGGTTACAAACAATTCTTTTGCGCAGATTGGCAAATATCAAATTGACAAATTGTATACTAATGAAGTTTAGAAAATCATAAAAGCTTAAATAAAAAAAACAGCCATATAATAATGTAAACCGTGTCATTTCCAATATTTCTGTATGTTTTTTTTATTTAAAGTGTTAATAATCTTTACTAACTTGAAAAATAGTCATAAATTTACCTATTTTTACATTTTTTTTGATCGTAAGAAGTAATAAATATCGTGTTTTGAGCCGTAGAATGTTCATGAACAACAACATGTATTTTTTCTCAATTAAAAAGCGACTATTAGGTGCCTTAAAACTCAACCAAAAACAAGTTGATTTGGAAGATCTTGGCCTTAAAGGATCGCGAGATTTGTTTGGGTCACCTCGTGGGAGCATTCATGTTTACTCTATATTGTGAACGCCGCCTAACGCTGTCGTAAACAAGTTTTGTGAGGACAGATCCGAATTTCTATTTGCGTAAACATTTATACTGGAATAGCTATTTATTTAATTTATTATCACTATTGATTCTTGCTCAAAGCGGCCTTCATCCATAGAATTCTTGCGACTAAAGCTGATCGTCCGTCAACCT